>CM048745.1:20729989-21329989 GCA_026315105.1 Locusta migratoria | reverse complement strand
TTCGTGAAACTGTTGGTTCACAATAATGAAGTTTTGCCTTTCTTTTCCAACAGGTGCCCAGGAAAGCTGATGCCCAAAATTCTGTGTTTGCATGACAATGCCCGACCTCTCATGGCAAAATGCACTAAAGAACTCCGTAATTCATTCAAATGGGAAATTTTCCCTCGTCTGCCCTACAACCCCAATCTTGCACCAAGTGGCTTCCACTTGTTTCTGAAGATGCAGAACTGGCTTGCAACACAGCTCTTTGATAATAATGACAACAAGGAACTCCATCCAGGCGTGACTCACTGACTGAAATCTCAGGTGGCAGAAGTTTAGGACTAAGCAATTTCAAAGCTTATCCACTCCTATGGTGAGTGCCTTAATTTGTTTGGTGACTATGTGGAAAAGTAGTATTGTAGTCACTCTTTCAGATTTAGGCTATATAATAAAATGTTTTTCTTGTACTATAATTTTTGACCCACTTTAGATTTCAATAGTATCACTAAAAGTGGGCCTTTCTGATCGGCTTTTGACAACTCAAAATTGAAATGAAAATAATAGCTTAACTGTTCATCTGACATGAAAGTTAAGTAAACAAATTTGTGGAGGAGAAAATTCTCTACAACTATGCTCTCTTATTTTATTTTTATTTATCTATTTATTTATTTTTGATAATTTGCACCATTACAGAGATATTTCCAAAAATAACGGCTATTTGATACCATCACTTGATTTTACATAAACCAAGGTGTTCAGAAATGTCACGTGATATTCCTCACCCAGAACTCTCTCTGGCATACACCATCTTGCTTTCTGTATTGTATGATTTTTTTATTACAACATATGCATTACGTTGTTTCACTCTTGTCAATGTTCAGCTTATACCCTTCTATCAAGACACTGCCCATTCCACTTAATTGCTCTTCCAGGTCCTTTGCTGTCTCTGACAGAATTACTATGTCATCAGCAAACCACAAAGTTTTTATTTCTAATCTCTGAACTTTCCTCTCCAAATTTTTCCTTGAATCCTTCATAGCTTGCTCAATATACAGATTGAACAACATTGGGATAGGCTACAACCCTGTCTTACTCCCTCCCAAATCACTCGACCCTTTCATGCCCTTTTACTCTAGTAACTGCTGTCTGCATTTTGTAGAAGTTAAATAGAAATCTTTGCTCCCTATATTTTACTCCTGCTACCTTCAGAATTCAAAAGAGTGTATTCCAGTCAACATTGTCAAAAGATTTTTCCAGTTTTATAAGTGCTAAAAACATAGGTTTCCCTATCCTTAACCTATTTTCTAAGATAAGTCATAATGTGAGTATTATCTCCAAACTGATGGTCCCCAATTCCACTCATTTTTTTCCATTTATCTGTAAGTAATTCATATTAGTATTTTGCAACTGTTACGTATCTATCATCTACTCCAGCAGCCTTGTTTCTACTTAAATCTTTTAGTTTTCTATCAAATTTTTTTTTCACTAACATACCTCCCAACTCATTTTCCTCTACTTCATCCTCCATTTTGACAACACTGACTTCAAGATTATTTCCTATGTTTAAGCCTTCTATATATTCCTTCCACCTTTCAGTTTTCCCTTCTTGGTAAGTACTGGCTTTTCATGCAAGTTCTTGATATTCCTACCAATACTTTTCTTGTTGCAAATTTTTATTTTACTGTAGGATGTATCCATCTTTCGAACAGTTACACATTCTTCTACAGTCTTGCAATTCTCCTCAAGCCACTCCCGCTTAGCCAGTCTGCATTTCCAGTCAACATAATTTCAGATGATTGATTGGTTTGGGGTTCATGGGACCAAACTACACTAGTCATCAGACCCTAATTTCAGATGTCTGTCACTCCCTTTTCGCGGCTTCACATCCGCCATTTTTCTATTTTTCTATTTTTTCCTTTTAACAATTAAGTTAAGTATCTACTGTGTTATCCAAGTATTTCTATTAGACCTTGACCTTCTGGCTATATGATCCTTGTAAAGGAGCATGTTGGGATTTATTCCTATTTTTGCATTACAGAACCTACCAATACAATTGTTGCATAACAATACATATGAATGTAATTTTCTTTTCCAAATCTTTTGTTATTATTTTTTCTAACTTGACTAGCTGAAGTTATTTTCCATTATTTGGCGTTGCAGAAGTTTGTGTAATTAAGAAATATTAGTTTGTCAGAGGTATATTGTTATATTTCAGATAGTATGCTAATTAGTATTTCTGATTAAACTATGTAAATTTTTTCTCATCTTATTGAAGTAGGTATTCTTGTTTCTCAGGTAATGTTAAGAAAGTTTTCCCCTCATTAGTTTTTTTTATAATTACCATTTATTACAAAGTAATTCTTTAAAAACCTATTTAGATATATTTGAAAGTGAGGCAATATTAATTTAACAGAAATTTGTACATCAATTTACTCAGTTTATTTTCACTATCGTTGCATGTAATTGTTTACTTTTCCATTATAATTAATTTAATGTACATAATTAACAATACACAGTTTCCAGTACCATTGTTTTGGAGATATAAATAAGATGCGTTCGCAGCATGTAAGTGAATATTGTTTCATCCGTGTTCTGACGCACAATCCACAACAGTTTGAAGTACTGTTTCATCCTTCATATATAGGCATTTTGCATATGTCTGCCCTGGTGTGTGTGCATGTATATGTGTGTGGGTGTGTGTGTTTCTTTACTTATCCTCTTTCCCCAAAGGTAAGTCTTTCCTCTTCCGGGATTGGAATGACTCCTTATCCACTCCTTTAAAACCACCATCCTTTCCTTTTTCCTCTCCTTCCCTGCTCTTTCTGATGAAGCAACCTTAGGTTGCGAAAGATCAGTTTTGTGTGTGTATGTGAATGTTTTTATTTTTATTTGTCTTTATGTTATAAAATAGAAAACGGATGACTTATCCAAAGGACAGGCTCGTCGACAGACACAACTAAAATCACACACAAACACACATACACGCTTTTGCAACCGTTGGTCACTTCTTCAGGAAGAGAGGAAGGAATGAGACTAGAAAGGAAAGGATACGGCTTTTAAGGAAGTGGAAAAGGAGACATTCCAATCCCAGGAGTGGAAGGACTTACCTTAGGGGACAAAAAAGGAGGTAAACAAATACACACATATCCAAATGCAAACACACCTAGACAGAAATTTGTAGAAAGCATTTGTAAAATGGACATATATATATATATAGACGAAAAATTCCTAGCAGGAAAAATTATATATAAAAAAAATAGACGAAGATTACTCACCAGGCGAAGGAGCACAGGTGTGACAGCAGCACAAATAAATAGAGCAGACACACTCACACACACAAACACTAGCTTTCGCAGCCTAGCTGTTCATCAGGCAGAAGAAAAGGAGAGGGAAAAGGAAATGATGAGGGTTTAAAGGAGTGGGTAGGGAGTCATTCCAATCCCGGGAAAGGAAAGACTTACTTTGGGGGGAAAAAGAGGGTAAACAAATACACACACACCCACACATTTACACAGCCGCAAGTACACACCTTCTGGGTTACGGGACTGGAGTAAATGTTGGTGGAAGGGTGCATAGGGCAGGTTTTACAATGGGGGCGGTTACAAGGATAAGAGTCAGAAGGTAGGGAAGGTGGTTTGGGGATTTCATAGGGATGGACTAGGAGGTTACAGAGGTTAGGCGGGCGGCGGAAAGACACTCTTGGTGAAGTGGGAAGGATGTCATGAAGGACGGATCTCATTTCAGGGCAGGATTTAAGGAAGTCGTATGCTTACTGGAGAGCCACATTCAGAGTCCGCTCCAGTCCCGGAAAGTATCCGATGACAAGAGGGGCACTTCTGGGATTCTTCTGTTGAAGGTTCTGAATTTGGGGGGATGAGGAAGTGGCTCTGGCAATTTGCTTCTGTACCAGATCAGAAGGATAGCTACGGGATGTGAAGGCTGTTATCAGGTTATTGGTGTATTGTTTCAGGGATTCAGGACTGGAGCAGACTCGTTTGCCACAAAGACCTAAGCTGTAGGAAAGGGAACGTTTCATGTGGAATGGTTGGCAGCTGTCATAATGCAGGTACTGTTGTTTATTGGTAGGTTTGATGTGGACGGATGTGTGAAGTTGGCCATTGGACAGATGGAGGTCGACATCGAGGAAAGTGGCATGGGATTTGGAATAGGACCAGGTGAATTTCATGGGACGAAAGGAGTTGAGGTTGAAGAGGAAATTCGGGAGTTCTTCTTCACTGTGAGTCCAGATCATGCAGATGTCATCAATGAATCTGTACCAAACTTTGGGTTGACAGCCTTGGGTATCCAGGAAGGCTTCCTCTAAGCGTCCCATGAATAAGATTGCATACAAGGGGCCATCCTGGTTCCCATGGCTGTTCCCTTTAGTTGTTGGTATGTGTGGCCCTCAAAAAAGGAGAAGTTGTAGGTTAGGATGAAGCTGGCTAGGGTATTAAGGAAAGAGGTTTTAGGTAGGGAAGTGGGTGGTTGGCATGAAAGGAAATACTCCATCGCAGCAAGGCCCTGGGCATGTGGGATATTTGTGTATAAGGAAGTGGCATCAATGGTTACAAGGATGGTTTCTGGAGGTATCAGGCTGGGTAAGGATTTCAGGTGATTGAGGAAGTGGTTGGTGTCTTTGATGAAGGATGGGAGACTGCACATGATGGGTTGAAGGTGTTGGTCTATGTAGGCAGAGATTCGTTCTATAGGGACTTGGTAAGTGGCCACAATGAGGTGGCCGGGATGATTGGGTTTGTGAATCTTGGGAAGTAGGTAGAAGGTGGGGGTGCGGGGTGTCGGTGGAGTCATGAGGTTAATGGAGTTAGGTGAAAGGTTTTGTAGGGGGCCTAAGGTTTTGACGATTCCTTGAAGCTCTGCCTGGACATCAGGGATGGGATTGCTATGAAAGACTTTATATGTGGTACTATCTGAAAGCTGTCGCAGTCCCTCAGCCACATACTCCCGCCGATCAAGTACCACGGTCATGGATCCCTTGTCGGCTGGGAGAATGACAATGGAACGGTCAGCCTTCAGATCACAGATAGCTCGGGATTCAGCTGCGGTAATGTTGGGAGTAGGATTAAGGTTTCTCAGGAAAGACTGAGAGGCAAGGTGGGAAGTAAGGAATTTCTGGAAGATTTGAAGAGGGTGATTTTCATGAAGAGCAGGTGGGTCTCGCTGTGACGGAGGACAGAACTGTTCTAGGCAGGGTTTAATTTGAATAATGTCTTGGGAGCTGGATCATTAGGAGTAGGATTATTTTTCTTAGTGGCAAAGTGGTATCTCCAGCAAAGACTACGAGTATAGGAAAGTAGATCTTTGACAAGAGCTGTTTGGTTGAATTTGGGAGTAGGACTAAAGGTGAGTATATAAAAAATAGATGAAGATTACTCACCAGGCGAAGGCGCACAGGTGTGTGTGTGTGTGTGTGTGTGTGTGTGTGTGTGTGTGTGTGTGTGTGTGTGTGTGTGTATATATATATATATATATATATATAAATTATAGAGGGAAACTTTCCCGGTGGGATAAACAAAAATAAAAATAGAAAACAGATGACTTACCAAAAGGACCGGCTCGTCGATAGAAACAAATAAAATAAATAAAATCACACACAAACACACATACAAGCTTTCGCCACCACTGGCAGCTTCTTCAGGAAAAAGAGGAAAAAAGGGGAGGAAAAGGGAAGGATATGGGTTTTAAGGAAGTGGAAAAGGAGTCATTCCAATCCCAGGAGTGGAAGGACTTACCTTAGGGGAAAAAAAGGAAGGTAAACAAAAACACACACACCCACACATTTACACAGACGCAAGTACACTTAGGCAGACACACTGTAGAACTGTAGAAAGCTAACTTCTAACTTCTTTGCTTTCTACAGTTCTACAGTGTGTCTGCCTAAGTGTACTTGCGTCTGTGTAAATGTGTGGGTGTGTGTGTTTTTGTTTACCTTCCTTTTTTTCCCCTAAGGTAAGTCCTTCCACTCCTGGGATTGGAATGACTCCTTTTCCACTTCCTTAAAATCCAAATCCTTCCCTTTTCCTCCCCTTTTTTCCTCTTTTTCCTGAAGAAGCTGCCAGTGGTGGCGAAAGCTTGTATGTGTGTTTGTGTGTGATTTTATTTATTTTATTTGTTTCTATCGACGAGCCGGTCCTTTTGGTAAGTCATCTGTTTTCTATTTTTATTTTTGTTTATTACAGAAGAGTGAAGAAACATGTTTATTGTGGGTAAAATTATAAGTGAGCACGTAGCTGACTACAAGCAACAGCAGCCAATTTCAACAAAACAACAATCTGGGGTGACATTTCTTGCCGTTGATGACGGGTGAGCAATGCACTAATCTATGAAGAAGTGTAAAACTGTCTCAGTTTTAACTAGTTTTGATAGGCTATTTGACTTGTTGTTATTATTTTGAATGCCAGTACAAACCGGAAGTATGTTGTCAGAAAAAGTGTTACCAGTAAAAGACATTTTAGAGAAATTAAGGAAATAATTAGAATTTCAAAAAGAGGACATAAATATACAATTAAAATCACACACAGATGCATTTGCTACGTCAAAATCAGACATTACTGGTGTTATTAAAGTTGATCTAGCACATTTAGTTAAAGAACAAAAGCAAAGCTTTGCTTTTTGCATATGTCTCCCTTGGTGTGTTTATGTGTGTAAGCATGTGGTTGTGTGTGTTTGTTTAGTTGTACTTTTTCTCCTAAGGCAGGTCCTTCTGCTCCTGGGATTAGTATGACTCCTTACCCACTCCCTTAAAATGCACACCCTTTCCTTTTTTCCCCTCCTTCCTTCCCCTTTTCTGATGAAGCAACCCTGGGTTGTGAAAGCTTAGCATCTGTATGTTTGTATGTGTTTTCATTTATGTTATGAATATGTTATGTTATCTATCAATGAACTATGTGCTTTTTTGCCTGGTAAGTCTCTCTCTCTCTCTCTCTCTCTCTCTCTCTCTCTGTGTGTGTGTGTGTGTGTGTGTGTGTGTGTGTGTGTGTGTGTGTGTGTGTGTCTTATTAATAAAGGTGTGTTACATATTACAGAAGAGTGAAGAAACATTTTTACTGTGGGTAAAATTATAAGTGAGCTAGTGAGCTCACAATTCCATTTACGTAAGTCACTGAACTAAGATGGCAGTTATATGAAGCATGGTCATCACATCTCTTGATACGGTGACAGTACACTATCCATTTCTCTCAATATATTTTACCCAAGAAGATGCCGTCATAATAAAGTCATAGAGTAGAGCTTCATTTCCTCAGGAAAATTAATGGCCGTAGTTTCCCCTTGCTTTCAGCTGTTCACAATACTGTATGGCAAAGCCACATTAGCTGATTTTACAGGACCAGCTCAGTCATGCATGCAGACTGTTGCCCCTGTAAGTACTGAAAAGCCTGATGGCCCTCTTCAAGAGCCACATGTTTGTCTGATCTCTCCATAGATACCCCTCCGCTGTGGTTGCACCTACGCTATGGCTATCTGTATCATTGAGGCACGCAAGCCACCCCACCTCAGCAATGTCTGTAGTTCGTGATGGTAGAGTGAGTACTTCTAATTCTGATTTATATAATAATGGAAAGTCCCGGCTGGAATTAATAATATAGTAAGGACAGTTTACAAATCACCGCAAAGACATGGTGACGAGCTGCGACGGCACATACAAAAGACACACACATACAACACTTTCAGCTATCAGCCATGGCCTTCTTCAGAAAATAGAACACTCACACAAACACACAAGCACTTAACCAGTGATACAACCATCACCTCCGACTGCCGCACTTCGAATCACGCTCTGTGCCGAATAAATCAGTGACGGGTGGGGAGGGGTGGGGAGGGGAGGGGAGGGGGATGGGAAGGTTATGTCACGGTGGTGGGGATGGGTTAGATGGGAATAACGAGATGCACCTTAGGAATGGAGTGGGTAGGCGGGTGAGGGGAGAAAAATAAAATAAACATAATACAATAAATATACAAGATGTGTGCACAGTGCAAGAATGAAAGACTGCGTACACACACACACACACACACACACACACACACACACACACACACACACACAGCTTAATTTAAACTATGGTTACTAGTAAAATAGGGCATTACAATTTATATCAGGTAAGCAGCTAAACAACTGTGATTACACAAGGCTTTTATAACATGGCTATGAAACAGCTGTAGAGGTATGTGACAGGTGGGTAGGAGATGGTAGTTTACATCGTCTGCACTGGGTTATGATTAGGTTCTACAGACAGAAGTGGTGAGTATGGAAATTGTGTCTGATCATTCAGTAGCAGGTTTGGGGAAGTGTACACATGTTTGTTAATTTCCATTATTTCAAAGAAGTTCATTTTCCTTTTTTGCACATGGTGTAGGACTTCCTGTGTTACATTAAATCTGTGGTCTTCCTTTAGCCAGTAATCTGCAACTGTAGAATTTCCTTGCCTGTTTTCAGCTTCTGTGTGTTCCTTTAGTCTAGTACAAATTGCTCTGCCTGACTGTCCAATTTAGAATTTGCCACAGTTGCAAGTAACCTTGGATATTACACTCTTATCCAAAGTTGGAGGGTTAGCTTTACCATGGGGTAGAAAGTGATCAATGGTATTGTATGTATATAATGATGTTTTGAAATTTCTGGATTTGAGTTTCTTGACCACATTCACAAAAACGTTTCCTACAAATTTAGGGGGATGACGATTACTTGATGCTACTTTTCTTCTTCTTATTTCTCTTGAGCCATGTTCCTGCAGATGCAGAATTGACTTGTTAATAGGATTTTGCATGTGAGTAGTTATGGGGTGCCCGGATGCCCTTCCTGTCACTATTTCATGCCCACGGAACGAAATGTGTACTTCAAGTGTCTGCGTACAGTGTTATATGAGTGAAAGTGCTACGAAATGCTTGTGATTCGTGTAAGTGAGGTGGGACTTGAGTACCAGTCCAGTATTTGCCTAGGGGGATGTGGAAAACCACCTAAAAACCACGTACAGGCTGGTTGGCACTGCGACCCCCTTCATTAATCCGTCAGGCAAATTCGAACTGGCATCGGCACACCTCCCCATTTCAGAAAGCAGTGTGTTAGACCACACCGCTAATTGATTGGGTCATTTGATGCCATTTGTCTAATGGTATTTAATTCAATTTTGAAGCTTTTTTTACTCATGGGGATAGATAATAAGTGATGGATCATGGAATGAAATGCTGTATGTAGTGACTGGGCAGGTATCACAGTGTATATGGCGGAAGGTTTGCTATAAATCTTGAAGGTGTGGGAATGATTGCTTGTGTTTATAGTTGTGTATAAATAATTTATATAGTTACCACCAAACTCCATTGTGAAGTTGATACTTTTGTGAGCTGAATTTAGCTGCTTAAGGGATGTTTGAAGCTGTCTGGTAGTTCCTTTCCACAAACACATCATCAACATATCTGAACCAGTATCCAACCTTCTATGAATCCAATAGCTTCCAGACTGTATGGTCTTCCTACACTACACAAAGCAAAATTTCCTATCTGCCCTGTAGTTTCCTCCTTTTCAGCCCCGTGTTACAAATTATCCAAAGAACTAAATTACCTTATCAAAACTAAAACCAACTTTAAGCCAGACCATAGTATTCTGAACTCAATTTATTTAGTGGACAAGTTGAAAGGGTTCCCTATCCCCCTAGTTCTAAGCAAATTTGTTTTGATGCCAGCAGCTTAGTCACTAATATACCAGCTGATGAGTGCCTAAACATCCTTACAGACTTAGTGGATGAATCAGGAGTTAATCCACTTATCACAAATGACATAAACTTATCCACACATACTTGTCTATCACAAAATTATATTCATTCCAATGGCAGAAAGATACACAAACACCCCCTTAATCCGATACTTGCAGAAATATTCATGGACAATTTTGAGAATCAGTTCTTAGAAAGCAACCCACCCTCTTCCAAGATTGATTACTGGTTGAGATATGTTGATGATGTGTTGTGATAGTGGACAGGAACTACCAGACAGCTTCAAACATTCCTTAAGCAGGTAAATTCGGCTCATAAAAGAGTTTGGTGGTAACTGTATAAATTGTTTAGATCTAACTATAGACATCAGCAATCATTGCCACATCTTCAAGATTTACAGGAAACCTTCCACGTGCCCAGTCAAAACATCCAAATACTCACAAATGTGCAGCATTTCATTCCACAATCCATCACTTCTTATCTATCATCATGAGTAAAGAAAGCTTTTAAATTGAATTAAATACTATTACACAAATAGCATCAAATAATGGCACTCCCCTACTTTGGTAGATCCTGTAATGCACAAAAAACAGAAACAACATGTCTCTTCCTTTCTTTATTCTGTTATTAATACCCCAAGATCTCAAGACCATAGTAAATGGTGCACAATCCCATATTTGGGAAACGTTTTTGTGAATGTGGCCAAGAAATGCAAATCCAGAAATTTCAAAACATGATTACCACTGGTCACTTTCTACCCAATGGCAAAAATAACACCCAAGCCTTGGAAAAGTGTGGAATATACAAGATTATGTACAATTGTGGCAAATTCTACATTGGCCAGTCAGGCACAGCAATTTGTACTAGACTGAAGGAACACACAGAAGTTGGAAACAGGCAAGGAAATTCTACAGTTGCACACCACCAGCTAAAAGAAGGCCACAGTTATAATGAAATATATGAATTCCTAGGCCATGTACAAAAAGGAAGGAAAATTAAATTCTTTGAAATAATGCAAATTAACAAACATATGTACATTTCCTCAAACCTAGTACTGAATGATCTGACAGTTTCCACAATCAAGACTTCTGTCTGCAGAACCTAATCATAACCCTGTGCAGGCAATATAAACTACCATCAAGAATTTTATTCACCATAGATCATTGTACTATGATATTGCTTTCGTCATTGGAATATGTAATACAAGATGAAGTATTAAATACAAGATAATAAAGTAATCTAATGCCAATAAGGCACATTATGCATTGAAACATGGAAATAATATAATACAAAGGAAAGTATTAGCTCTCCTACCCACTTGTCTCCTACATAGCCATGTTATAAAAGCCTTGTGTAATCACAACTGTTTTGTTGCTTATCTTATATAAATTGTAATGCCTTATTTTACTAGTTATAATACCCTTGTCTAATCACAACTGTTTAGCTACTAACCTTACTTTACTAGTAACCATAGCTTAATTTAACACATTAAAATTTTAACTTATATTTACAGATGTTTCATTCAACTTTGTCACATGCTTCCATGTTCCAGACATTGGACCTATTTAAGATAAGATAGTTTTTGGTCAATTTTTCAGCTAATTTCTATTATTTCAGTTTATATTTCTTAGGATCATAACCTAATATTGTCACATATTGTATCAGTCAGGAACTTACACCACAACTTGAAATAAAATAATTCCTCATGTTAGTTGAAAACCAAAGCACTAGTATCCCTATATATCTATTTGAAACTTAAACTTGTAATGTTTACCTGACGATGGCATAACAGCTGAAAACCAGTTAATAATCATATAAATTTGCAGAATATTTCACAGTTATCATGTGTGTTTCATTCATAATGTATTAAATTATTCTCTCAAGAACTGAAGGAAAATATCAGTGAATAAATGAAAAATTTAACCAATTTGTAAATGACATTACAATATTAAATACAGTATGTGCACAATAAATCTTTGAAAACAAAATAGCAGTCATCACATAAAACCATTAGAGATTACATTTATGCAAATGGCCTGATTATAAATTTAGAAAAAACTGTTTTAATGGATATATTTACCACTCAGAATAAGTCATCAGCTAATCCCCATATTGAAATAAATGGGTAAACAATCAAAAACAGAGTGCTCAAACTTTCTTGTAATATGGCTCCAACAGACCATAAGATGGAAATTATAGAAGGAAACTTCCCTGGTGGGATAAACAAATATAAAAAATAGAAAACAGATGACTTACCCAAAGGACTGGCTCGTCGATAGACACAAATAAAATCACACACAAACACACATACAAGCTTTCGCAACTGTTGGTCGCTTCTTTTGCATTTGGATATGTCTGAGTGTGTGTGTATTTGTTTACCTTCCTTTCTTTCCACTAAGGTAAGTCCATCCACTCCTGGGATTGGAATGACTCCTTTTCCACTTCCTTAAAACCCATATCCTTTCCTTTCTGCTCCCCTTTTTTCCTCTTATCCTGAAGAAGCGACCAACGGTTGTGAAAGCTTGTATGTGTGTTTGTGTGTGATTTTATTTGTGTCTATCGACGAGCCGGTCCTTTGGGTAGACCATAAGATGGGACACACATGTATAATATATCAACAAAAAGCAAGTTCAACATATTACATCATACAAACATTAAAAAGCTGCATCTCATATGATAATCACAAATCCATATATTTTGACTATGCCCCCCCCCCCCCTTAAATGAAATATGGTATAGTATTTTGGTGAAACAGTGAAGCAAATGTAAAAACTTTTAAAATACAGAAAACGATTATTAGAAGAATGGAAGGGGTAGACCAAAAAGCTTCTTGTAAGCCACTGTTTAAGAAAAACAAAATAGTTCCACTTCCATATATTTACATACTAAAAATGTAATTATTATACAAGAAATACTAAATAGTAGACAATGCATCACCCGTAATAAATCGATACAGTTATCACAGAAGGGGCGGGGGAGGAGGGGCGGAATAAAGATTAATGGTCATGTAAAACAGATAAATCCGGCATTATTTCAGAAGGAAATACTACATTCTGGAATCAAATTATATAATGCTTTACCCAAAGCCACAAAAACAACAACTGATACAAATTTAAAATAAAATTATTTCCTGTCCACGGTGTATAGCAATCAGTGAGAATAAATATTCCTTCAGTAAAAAACTGTCTTGATTGCATATTAATTTGCAATCAAGATGGATTTTTACTGAAGGAATACAAATTTAAAATTGTCATGAAGGATTAGTTGCTGAAGCACTGCTTCTATTCAGTAGGTGAGTACCTAGAGACACAAAAACCCAGCACCAGCTAAACGTTTTTGGTAAAATGTATAGAAAAAAAATGTAAATTTGCTTTTAGTTATTCTGGTACATGTAGAAATGGTACAATACCTATTGTACTCAGTACAAATTCACAGGACCAGTAAAAGAATAAATAAACCTCTTCAATATGTCTGCTGCAGTTCAGATCATCTTTTACCCATAAATCCAGAAATTTAATATCCATATTAGTATCTGTTTGTTGGCTGTTTACTTTTACAAGTTGTTTGTGAAGGATTAACATTTTGTGAGGTATGGAAGTTCATTAGGACTGTCATCTTTGTGTTAAATGTTAGCTTGTTGACTGTAGCCCCATTGTTGAGTTGTTCATTAGCTACATTTAGAGTTTTCTGAACTGCTTCTGTGTTGTCTCCTTTGAGAAGTACAGTTGTGTCAGTGACAATTGTTACTGTTCCATGTGTATCTACATTCAGGCTCAAGTTATTAATGCACTGTAGGAACAGTAAGGGTCCCAATATAAAGCCCTGTGCCACATCTTGTTTGACATATTCACTATTAGCATCATTTCTGTTACAGAATTAAGTTTTTTGTTGGTATGTTTCATGCTGACCGTTTTTATGCTTAGGAATGATACAATCCACTTCTTTGTAACTCCTGTTATACCACACAGATCCATTTTTAATGTAATATTTTGTAATCCACTGTCTCAAAGGCCTTTGACAGATCTAAAAGTATACTGTAGAGGACTGTCTTGTATGTTCTAGATCTAGTATCATATTGATACTGTCATATTCAGCCATTTCTGGAGATCTGTTTTTTGAACACATATTGTGTTCATGTGTTTTGTATTCATGATGTCCGTTAATTTTTTTTTTTTTTTTTTTTTTTTTTTTTTTTTTTTTTTTTGGTACAACAGTTTCAAATACTTTAGAAAAGCAGGATGAAATTGTGATAGGCCTATAGTTGTTCATTTGTTTACATTTTGTCTGGACTTCAAATGCAGAACATCTAGGACACAGTTCGTAGTGTAACTCGCACACAAGACAGGTCTATGTGTGTATAACCGTGCTTGTTATATGGCTTATTTGCCAATCACTACATGGGCTCTTTGTTTAGTACTGTCTGCAGTTGAAATTTCTATTTATATTGTAATTCTTGCCTGTGAAATATTTACTGTGCCATGAGGTTCAGCTATTCTGTCCCTCTTGCAGTCAGACAATTTCTCACATAATATTTTGGAATTCGTAAGTCCGAAGACTGTTTTCAGTGTGAGACGAAAAGAGAGAAAAATCAAGCATTTACTGCTAAATGAAATTCAATTAGATGGAAACTTTAAAACACATAAGCAGTTTATTGCTCTTCCCTTACAACAGCACACTTTTAACTCCTCTTTTCTTTTTACAACAACAATGTCAATAGAAACAAAACAGAATAGTCCTTCTTACTTATAACTGTTCTTAAGGACAGTGACACTCCAAAACACTATATATATTTTAAAGCATTGTCTTCCAGGGTGGTAGCAGGAAGTAGATTTCCTGACAGATTACCTGTAGGGTAAAGAAAAATGAAATATCTGGCTACCAGAAGTCCCTAATAAATATATTTTGTAATCTTATGTCAGTTCATAGAGGATTAGTGCAACTCGTTACACTGCAAGTTATATCCCTGCAGTAGGGCAATGGTTGACAATGATCTTGCAACTGGTTACTGCCCTATTTAATTTAATCATTTATTATAATGACACAAATAATCATGAAAACATATCTGTGCAAAATAATCATAAATACACACACTGAAAAAAATTTGCATCATGTGTATATGCCATAAATAGATTTCTCCTGGACCTATGATGACGTGATTCAAAACACTATGGGCTGACATACAATGTATATAAACTTTCCTGTACTCCCATCTATCAAAAGCATATCCAACTGGTCAAATATAGAAGAGGCAGTAACAGTACTTCATTCAATGCAGTTTAAGAACAGTACAGCACACATGTAGACATTGTATGGATGTCATTCTATGGAACGAAGAAAATATAAATGTTTGACCACACACGGATTGTTGCTTCATGTCAACAAGGACTTTCATCAAGAGAAGTTGCAAGGTGAATACTTGTGAGACAGAACAGTGTGTTACAATCCTGAAATCATTTTAAAAGTACAGGTACTGTACACCCAATACTGGTCACTCCAGAGCAACAGCTGTGGCAAATGGCCATGATGTGCACTCGAAGGAGTACCGTTCACACTGCCACCTTGATACACAATGACTCTGTGAGGGCCATCTGGAGGCAAGTGTCGAAGGAGAGTGTACTAAAGATTACTGCTGCATATGTACGATTCCAGCTGAAAGTTGACAATGTGTGTGGCGGAAACATGGTAATGCTACACACCTGCGGTGACTGGCAAAGTGGCAGAGAAATTATGAACTGGGTGGAGGTGGGGAGGGCTTCAGATGCCATTGCTGCCCATCAAAGGCATGCCCAAGGCTCTATTGCAAAAAATAACACACTCCATCCCATTGTTTAACTGTTTCATCAGCATTTTACCACTCCCATGAACCACAGACATTGCCGAGGTGGGGTGGCTTGCATGCCTCAACAATACAGATAGCTATACTGTAGGTACAACCACAGTGGAGGGGTATCTGTGGAGAGGCCAGACAAACGTGTGGTTCCCGAAGAGGGGCAGCAGCCTTTTCAGTAGTTACAGGTGCAACAGTCTGGATGATTGACTGAGCTGGCCTTGTAACAGCAGCTAATGTGGATTTGCCACACAGCTACTGCGAACAGCTGAAAGCAAGGGGAAACTATAGCCGTTAACTTTCCCGAGGACATGCAGCTCTACTGTATGAACATATGATGACGGCATCCCCTTGGGTAAAATATTCCGGAGGTAAAATAGTCCCCCATTCGGATATCTGGGAGGGGACTACTCAGGAGGATGTCATCATCAGAAAAGACAACACTGGCACTCTACGGACCAGAGTGTTGACTGTTGGATCCCTTAATTGGGTAGGGAAGTTAGAAAATTTAAAAAGAGAAATGGATAGGTTGAGATAGATATAGTGGGGATTAGTGAAGTTCAGTGGAAAGAGGAACAGGATTTCTGGTCAGGTGAGTACAGGATTATAAATACAAAATCAGTTGGGGGTATTACAGGAGTAGGTCTGATAATGAATAAGAATATAGGAATGCCAGTAAACTACTATGAGCAACACAGTCATCACATTGTCGTAGTCAACACTGACCACAATAATACAGCTTTATATGCCAACTAGCTCGAAGATAATGAGATCGAAGAAATGTATGAGGAGGTAAGGAAATTATTCATACAATTAAGGGAGAGGAAAACTTAATTGTTACAGCAGATTGGAATTTGGTAGTAGGACAAGGAAGGGAAGGGAAGGTAAGATAGTAAGCGATTATGGTCTGGGCAAAAGGAATGAAAGAGGAAGCCGCCTGGTAGAATTTTGCAAGGAACATTATTTAGTTATAACAAACACCTGGTTTAAGAATCACAAAAGAAAGCTGTATACGTGGAAGAGACCGGGAGATACCAGATAGATTTTATAATGGTAAGACATAGATTTCGGAACTAGGTTTTAAACTGTAAGACATACCCAGGGGCAGATATAGACTCTGACCATAACTTATTGGCCATGAATTGTAGGCTGAAACTGAGAAAACTCCAGAAAGGTAGGATAATAAGGAGATGGGACCTGGATAAACTGAAGGAACTTGGAGTTCTTGAGAACTTCAGAGGGAGCTTTAAGCAATAATTGAGAGATGAAATAGTGAAGGCAGCAGAGGACAAAACAGGTAGGAAGGCAAGACCTGCAAAAAAATCCTTGGATATCACATGACATACTAAATTTAATTAATGAAAGGAGAAAATATAAAAATAAAGTAAATGAAACGGGCAAAATTTACTACAAACAAATAACAAATGAGATTGACGGGAAGTGCAAAATGGCTAAGCAGGAGTGGCTAGAAGGCAAATGCAAGTATGTAGAAGAATGTATAAATAAGGGAAAAATAGATACAGCCTATAGGAAAATAAAAGAAACATTCTGAGATAAGAAAAACATCTCTATGAATATCAAGGACACTGATGGAAAACCAGTTCTCAGCAAAGAAGGGAAAGCTGAAAGGTGGAAATAGTATATAGAGGTGCTCTACAAAGGAAATGAACTTCGAGACAATATTGTAGGAAGGGAAGAGGATGTAGATGAAGATGAAATAGGAGACACTGTACTGAGAGAAGAATTTGACAGAGCCCTGAAAGACCTAAGTCGAAACAAGGCCCCTGGAGTAGATAACATTCCCTCAGAGCTACTGAAGTCTCTGGCAGAACCAGCCATGACAAAATTGTTTCACCTAGTGTGTAAGATGGCAGACTGGCAAAATACCCTCAGACATTAAGAAAAATGTAATAATCCTCATTAGAAAGAAATCAGGCGCAGACAGTTGTGAAAATTACAGAACCATCAGTTTAATAAGTCATGGTTGCAAAATATTAACATGAATTATTTACAGAAGGATGGAAAAGCTGGTAGAAGCCAATCTTGGGGAAGATCAGTTTGGGTTTAGGAGAAATGTAGGAACACAGGAGGCAATACTCACTTTACAGCTTATCCTAGCAGATAGATTAAGGGAATGCAAACCTACATTTCTAGCTTTTGCATATTTGGAGAAGGCTTTTGACAATGTTGATTGGAATCAACTCTTTCAAGTTCTGAAGCAAGCAGGAGTAAAATATAGGGAGCGTAAGGTTATTTACAACTTATACAAAAACCAGACAGCAGTCATCAGAATTGAGGGGCATGAAAGGGATACAGTGGTTGGGAAGGGAGTAAGACGGGGTTGTAGCCTTTCTCCAATGTTATTCAATTTGTACATTGAGCAAGCTATAAAGGAAAGCAAGGAAAAATTTGGAGAAGGAATTACAGTTCTGGGTGAAGAATTAAAAACACTGTGTTTTGCCGATGGCATTGTAATTGTGTCAAAGACAACAAAGGACCTGGAAGAGCAGTTGAAGGGAATGGACAGTGTGCTGAAAGGTGCATATAAGATGAACATTAACAAGAACAAAACTAGGGTATGGAGTGCAGTCTAAGAAAATCAGGTGATGCTGAATGAATTAGATTAGGTAACGAAACAATAAAGGAAGTAGATGACTGTTACTTGGGCAGTAAAATAACGAAAAGAGAAATTTGTTTACATCGAATATTGATTTATGCCTAAGGAAGTCCTTTCTGAAGGCATTTGTGTGGAGTGTTGCCTTGTGTGGGAGTGAAACATGAGCGATATACAGAGCAGACAGGAAGAGGATAGAGGTTTTTGAAATGTGGTGCTACAGAAGAATGCTGAAGATTAGGTGGATGGATCATGTAAATAATGAGGAGGTACTGAACAGGATTGGGGAGAAAAGGACTTTCTGGCATACCTTAACTAAAGAAGGGATTGATTGGTAGGACACATTCTTAGACATCAAGGAATAATGAATTTAGCATTGGAGAGAAGTGTTTGGGGTAAAAACCGCACAGAAGACCAAGAGATGGATACAGATAGATGTAGGTTGCCGTTCCTAGGTGGAGTTGAAGAGGCTTGCTCTGGATAGGGTATGTGGAGAGCAGCATCAAACCAGTGTCTGGACTGAAGTCCACAACAACGACAGCATTTTGGGGAAGAATTCAAGTTTAAGAATGACAACTCCTGGGTCCATCATTTGGGGATCATCAATGATTTAATCAATCATACTATTATTGATCTACTGAACTGGCCTGCATATTCTCCAAATATGACTCCAACCGAACACTGACAGTAAGAATGGAATACATTAGAGCAGGAGTGGTTAAATGAACTTGTGTAAATTATAGCACATAGGGTGCAGACTTTCATTCAATCAATGAGGCTTGTTAATTTTTGTTTAAAAATAAAAGTAATTATTTCTTGGGTGTGGTGGCATAACGCTAGCACCACTCCCCCAGAAGTGGGAACACAGGACCTAGAAGGTGGTGGAGAGCTGGCAGCCTACCACACAGCAGCAGTACCTCTCCCTCAGTACAGAGCACCATCTACAAGAAGACTACAAGAATGCCACTCACGTCTCACTTTTCTGATGTCCACACTGCGGTCTACACCGACGACTCCAGGCAGAAGATAGAGTGAGAAATTGACAGTTATTGCAAATAGTAATGGGAGATAGTCACGAGGTTGAACTGACCTTAGGCATACAGAATAGTACAAATGTCTTAGGCAGAATTTTCATCTCTTGAACATTAAACTATATACTCTTTCCACCTTTCAACTTTTCCTTCTTTGCAGAGAACTGGTTTTCCATATAACTTCTTGATATTCATAAAGCTGTTTTTCTTGTCTCCAAATGTCTTTTATTTTCCTGTAGATGCTATCTATTTTCTCCATGTTAAACATTCTTCTAGAGACTTGCATTTGCCTTCCAACCACTTCTGCTCAGCCATTTTGCACTTCCTGTCAATCTCATTTCTTAGTCATCGGTACTTCATTTTGCCTGCTTCATTTACTGCATTTTTATAACTTCTCCTTTCATCAATAAAATTTAGTACATCCTGTGAGAGCCAAGAATTTTTTTTGGTAAGGTCTTGCCTTTCATCGATTTGGTCCTCTGCTGCCTTCACTATGTCATCTCTCAAAGCTACTCATTCCTCTTCTACTGTTTTATTTGCCCCTGTTTGTGTTAATTGTTGCTAAAGCTCCCTCTGAAATTCTCAATAACTTCAGGTCCCTTCAATTTATCCAGGTCTCCTCTCTTTATTTTCCTACCTTTCTGCAGTTTTTTTCAGTTTCAGTCTCCAGTTTGTCACCAATAATATATGATTCTTAAACCAAGTGATTAAATTATGATTTCTGCAAAATTTCTTCTTCCCCAGTCCACATTCACCTACTATTTTTCCTTCCCTTCCTTTTCCCGCTATCAAATTGCAGTCGCCTAAAACAATTCTGTTTTCAACTCCTTTGACTGTCTGAATAATTTCCTTTATTTGCTCATACATTTCTTCGATCTCCCCATCATCGGCAGAGCTGGTCGGTATATAAGCTTGTACTACTGTGGTACGTGTAGTATTCGTATTAGTTTTGATTATGATGATGCAATCACTGCACTGCTCATAGTAGTTTACCTATTTTCTTATTCATTGTTATACATAGTCCTGTAATACCACAAACTGATTTTGTTTATAACCCTGTACTCACCTGATCAGAAATCTTGTTCCTCTTTCCACTGAACTTCAACTAATCACCACTATATCTAACTTCAACTTATCTATTTCTCTTTTTAAATTTTCTAACCTCTCAAACCAATTAAGGGATCCAACACTCCATGATCTGATCCGTAGTATGCCAGTGTTGCCTTTCCTGATGACCACATCTTCCTGAGTCTTTCCAAACCAGATATCTGAATTTGGGACTATTTTACCACTGGAATATTTTACCCAAGAGAATGCCATACTCATATCAATACAGCAGAGCTGCATGACATCAGGGACAGTAACAGCTGCAGTTTCCCCTTGCTTTCAGCTGTTCACACTAACTCTATGGCAAAGCAACATTAGTTGGTGTTCAGACAATTATCGACTGTTGCCCCTGTAACTACAGATAAGGCTGCTGCCCTTCTTCAGGAACCACACATTTGGCGGGCCTCTGCACAGATACCCCTCTGCTATGGTTACACTTACAGTATATCTATCTGTATCATTGAGGCACACAAGCGACCCCACCTCAGTAATGTCTGTGGTTCATGGTGGTATTCCTTTTATATTACAAACAGAATTCACAATGTTGCAATTGGAAATGTTTTGTTCAGCTGTTAATTGTACGGGATGTAGTATGAGAAAAGGTGGGATTGCAATTTTTATTAGAAATAAGACAGCAAAAAATTTCTAGATTTAAGTAAATACTGTGTCAAACAGAACTTGAAGTGTGCAAGAGAGATGACAATAGATTGTGTGACAGTTGTAGTGATGTCAATTTGTGTGGTACCTGCAGGAAATTTAAATTTTATTCTGAAATGTAATTATAATTAATCACTCATCATACCTGCCAACAAAACACATTAATTGTAACAGATGATTAACATGAATTTGTTAACAGATAATACATGGAAAATTGTCCTGATTAGCTATTATCTATACTAATAATAAATCTGTAAATGTAGGCCTGTCGCTGTTCCCTTAAGTCTTCAAAACTACTGGACGAATCTTCATGCGGTTTTCACAGGAAAAATGGGAAAAGTTTGGATCAACATATAGGCATTATTTTATCAAAATCAGATTAAGGGGAAAAAAGATATTGTAAATTTAAGTGTTTTCAGTAACCGCCATGTCTGTTTGTTCAAATATTAAAAACCTCTTATCTCGAAAACTAATTCATCAAATTGCATGCGGTTTTCACAGGTAAATTGAGCGTAACTCGGGGTAACATATAAACTTTGTTTCATAAAAATCGGATCACGGAATAAAAGAATATCGTAATTTGAAATTATTTATCTACAACCGTCATGTCTGTCTGTCACTTTGAACACGTTTATCTCCAAAACTACTTGACGTATTTTCATGGGGTTTTCACACACAATTTGAGCATATCGTGCAGTTATATAAAGGCTTCAATAATTAAAATTGGATCAGAGAAAATGAAGATATCACAATTGAACCATTTGTTTAAAAGCCTTCATGTATGTCTATTTGTTTAAAGTAATCTCCAAAAGTACTACACGAACTTTCATGGGTTTCCACAGGTAAATTTGGAATGGTTTGGAGAGTAACATAGGCTACATTTCATCAAAATCAGATCACAGGAAGGAAACATATCATAATTTGAAGTTTTATGTGTATACTATGCTTATAAGTATGTTGTAGTTCAGCAAATCACCAAAAATACAATACGAACTTTCGTGGTGCTTCATAGGTCAACTGAAAGGATCTTTGGGCAACATTCAAGCTTCATTTCATTAAAATTGGATTAGGGGAAGAAGAGATATCGTAATTTGTAGTTTCTGGTGCACGCTGTGCTTGAATTGCAGCGTAGTATAACAAAGATCCGATAGAGGCACTGTTCGTATCGTAGTATACCAAATAACTAATAGATGGCGATGTTGTGTTTTTTATTCATGTAACTTAGGTGTAATACACTCTCACAACGGCAATGATTTTGCTTACGGCAGCGGTGTTGTGTATTGATGTTGGCAACGGCCGTTGAATCCTTTCTGAAAAATCAGTCACGTACAATGAGGGGAATAATTCTTTGTGTTGATGATGAAATAAATAAATAATGTTGTTCTGATCAGTAAATTAATGTTGTTGGGTGTTTAAAAGGGACTCAACTGCTGGGTTATCAGACCTCTGGTAAATTAAAGATCCCCCTAAAGCGAATATTTAGTTACCAACATTAACCCTTTTTGAAAATCAGCCACATACAATGAGGAGAATAATTCTTTGTGTTGTTGATGAAATAAATAAATAATGTTGTTCCGATCAGTAAATTAATGATCCCCTAAAGCGAATATTTAGTTACCAACATTAACATACTAAACCGCTGCAACTGCAAGTAAAATTTAACCCAGGTAGGGTACAATTTTTTTTATTCCTAACTGTATCCCATATGCTTTTCAATGTCATGGAGAGAAAAGAAGTGCATCTTTCGACGGGTATAACCACTAAATTGTGCATGGAAGAAATATCTATGGAATGATCATTGCGTTCTGTTCATCTTCTCAAAATTAAGTTGGAATTACCACGTGTTATTAAGACAAATGCACTCTTTCCACAATTTACTTGCTCTTACACACACACAATTTCCAAGAGCAAGCACGTAACGTGAAATAATATCTTAATAAATGCGTCACAGAAGCAACAAGGAAGTTGAGGAAGCGTCGCTAGAAGAGCCATTTACACATAGTTGTCTGTCTTAACCGAACAAAAAAGGACCAAGATAAAATCAGAGATTCATACATTTTCCCATTATTATGTGACATTTCCACCTTAATGTTTAGGACATGAAAACTGTTCTACGCATTTGAATGCTCACTCCAGAGATATTTCTGCTCTGTGCCTGCCACTAGAGATAATATACACACGCGAACAACAAACTCTTCATAAACCTCTCTGCTTTCATAATTGTTCCGTACAATATTGAGATTAAAATCTGCTAACACATCGAGACAATTCACTGGAAATACTATATTTAATGGAAAATTCTATACAGATGATCAGCTGACGGCATTCCTTCAACGATTACCCGGACTTATTTTATCGCACATTGACATTACCATGACATCTTATTTATACAGACATGAACTGCTCTGTTGATTTAATTACCAAACTTTCAGCATTCATCGAGTTTTCGATAATAGCGAGCACTGCATACAGAATAACCCCCACAGTGCAACACTGCAACATGCTAATACTTCAGCATACACTTACAGTTTAGTACTACACCATAGAACCAATACATGGCGCTGTTATTATTATTACTATTTTTCATCTCAACTATAGACGTGTTTTCAGAAGTTTACGCCAAAAAGACAATTTCACACCGCAGTCTTAACTTTATGAACACGAACTAACATTAAATTTACATCGTTCCAGAGTACGGACTTTAATTAATTTCACTTTAAGCATGGAAAACTTTATGAACATTCAGCATTTTCGACAATGACTTCTATTTAAATTTGACATCTTGGCTAGGAAAACTGAGTTTATTGACAGAACGATCCAACAAGAATTCTGATTTTGCTGACCTAGGTCTGGAACCCTAGAAACCATTATATACACAGGTTCCTCTTTAACAACCATTGCAAAGCACGGGCATATAAGCTAGTAATATCATATAGTGTTCGATACTACTACACATACTATGACACCTGAGAGTTATATTTCTTCAAGAATTAGCATATTCAGAGATAATAATGGAAGTGATAATTTAACTGTAAAAAAATTTCATTTATGACCAGATGGACTATTCATCATTACATTCAAGACATTGTATGTCGAGAAAAAAGTAAATTTCAAATTGAAAACCTTGAAAATTATATACAAATCAACAGCACTTGGACTGGTCTCCTGAATATGCTGTTGCTGATGTTAACTCCAAGTGTAGTATATTTATAGATATGATTACAGGTATATTTGAAGAAATATTTCCCCTAAAATTATGTAAATCAGGCTCTGGTGCTTTGAGAACAACAAAATTTCTTATAGAACACTGATCAAGTGAAGTGAAATGACAACATGAAGATTTGTAGCTGTATATTAGTAATATATATTTGAAAACTGTATGGAAAGCACAACCAGAAGGGATTTACAATTAAAGACAAGTTACTCGATTAAGTAAAAGTAAAATAAAAGGTAAACAAAGATTCAAGAGCAAGACTTCACTCTCTAACTCTTTGTATATAGAATGTTGAACCATAAAAAGGTAAAGATGTCATCAATCTGAAGATTGGTTTGAACACAACAGTGCCTTACTAGGCACGGTTCTGTTTTAAGATGGTATGCCATTACCTTCCTCCAACCTTTGAACTGATTAATCCAGACAGTTATAGGAGGACCTTCAGTTTAATGTTGTTTCTGAACCAAGGTGCTACTCTACACATCAGCAACAATGCCATAGGTGAATGAAGTAAAAAGTGACAGATAAAAATCCTACGACATAGTGGGGATCGAAGCCAAAACCTTTGAGTTCATAGTCTGGCAATCTACCACTGTGCTCCTGAGCCACACACCACATTGTACAACAAAAATTAAGGAATTCTAATAAACCAAGATCAGAAGGTTAATCTGATTATGAAGATAAAAAAAGGACTTATTCTAGGAAGGAACAAACTATATCAGAATGAGTAAGTCAATAACTAAGAATTACAAAACAAGCATCTGATGCTTGATAACCTAGGAAACCATCAAGGATTGCCACAAAAAAGAATATAAATTTTAATTACAAAATATACTCCTAAATTTAGTGACTAGCAGTATTACCATTTTGTTAATTCTTTGTGGTTTAACAAAGGCTATCAACAGCAGAATAAGACTATTTCCTTTAAGGCTACATGTAACTGAGCAGTCTATGTGAATATTGAAGACATGGCCATGGAAAAAATAGATCATTATCTACATATATTGCATGAAAGTCATAATTACTGCTTAAATATCAGTAAACATTGTAGTGTAACGAGTTGCACTACATCCCTATGAATCAACATAAGATCATCAAATATGTTTATTAGGGACTTTTGGTAGCAAGATATTTCTTTTTCAATTTTTTTTACCCTACAGCTAATCTTTTGAGAAATCCACTTACTACTATTGAAATGCATGATGAGTATTCAGTGTTGCGTGTTTGTGCAGTGTGTGTGTGTGTGTGTGTGTGTGTGTGTGTATGTAAAACATGTGTAACCATGTGTATGTGAAAGTGTACATAACTACCTCCCCATATCAAAATGTATACAAACCGATCCCTTTGGTTTGTATTCTTCACAAAATGTACAAAATTTTACAAAACTACCATATATAGAGCCCTGTACAAAACATCCTTGACATTAGAAACAAAATGGTATGAAATGAAACTTTCAATCTGCAGTGGAGTGTGCGCTGCTATGGAACTTCCTGGTAGATTAAAATCGTGTTCTGGAACTGGGACTTGAACCTGGGACCTTTGCCTTTCACGGGCAAGCGCTCTACCACTGAGCTATCCCAACACGACTCACGGTGCCGCCCCAAAACTTCAATTTTGCCAGTACCTTGCCTCCTACTTTCCAAACTTCACAGAAGTTCTTCCGTGAAACTTGCAAGACTAGCACTCCTTGAAGAAAGCATATGGTGGAGACATGACTTAGCTACAGCTTAAGGGATGTTTTCAGAATGAAACTTTCACTCTGCAGCGGAGTGTGCACTGATATGAAACTTCATGGCAGATTAAAATTGTGTGACTGAACCGGGACTCAAACCTGGGATCTTTGCCTTTCGCAGGCAAGCGCTCTATCACTGAGCTTTCCTAACACGACTCACGATCCCGCCTCACAACTTTACTACCGCCAGTACCTCACCTCCTACTTTCCAAACTTCACAGATGTTCTCCTGCAAAACTTGCAAGACTAGTACTCCTGGAAGAAAGGATATGGTGGAGACACAGCTTAGCCACAACCTAAGGGGTGTTTCCAGAATGAAACTTTCACTCTGCAGCAGTGTGTGCGCTGTGAGGAGGCGAGGTACTGGCAAAATTGAAGTTGTGTGGCAGCACAGTGAGTCACATCAGGATAGCTCAGTGGTAGTGCCCTGGTCCGAGAAAGGCAAAGGTCCCAGGTTCGAGTCCCAGTTCCGGCACACAATTCTAATCTGCCAGGCAGTTTAATATCGGCGCACACTCTGCTGCAGAGTGAAAGTTACATTTTGGAAACATCCCTTAGGCTGTGTCTACGTCACATTTCCACCTTATCCTACTTCCAGGAGTGCTAGTCTTGCAAGTTTTGGAGGAGAACTTCTGTGAAGTTTGGAAAGTAGGAGGTGAGGTACTGGCAGAATTGACATTGTGGAGCAGCACCGTGAGTTGTGTCGGGATAGCTCATTCGGTAGAGCGCTTGCCCGCGAAAGGCAAAAGTCCCAGGTTCAAGTCCCAGTTCCAGCACACAATTTTAATCTGCCAGGAAGTTTCAAAATGGTACAAAATAAAATTACTTTCATTCATAGACTATGATTAAGGTATACCCTATCATTTCTTCAGACATTCCCTTGTTTAGAATTTTTCCATATATCAGTTTCAATTATTGTCACTGCCAGTTGTGATTATGTAATCTCAATCACAACATTACATCATAATCGGGATTGGTCATTGTTCTGGTAAGTATCAAAAGCTATAGATTTTTATCTAAGTGAAAATCATCTTTCAATATTTTAAATAGTAAAATAGACTCGTCTTATTCCAAATTTCATACTATTAACTATAGTAGAAAGTATGTAGTGCTTATCCTTACATAATGAACTGTTATGAATATCATTTCAAAGCCAGAACCAACTGCATCTGCCATGTTCTGCTGTTTGGTTAGAGTAAATCTTACTTATGTGTCAACTAACAACAGTTGGTATCACAGGTGACTTTCTACACAAAAGTATTTTATTTTACATTACTAAATGTAGTTAAATAACCAAAGACAAATTATTAATGAATTTAAGATGTCATAAACAAGCCTATTACTTCTGTACTTTTGATCATCAAATTTCTTTTGTAGGCATCTATTTTACAGGTGGCAATACTTAATGTCCATGTCGTGTACCATTTATGTGTGTGTGTCACTCTTCATAAACAGTTGCTCTCAATGGTCCCACCTCAAATATATGATGCAGTTGGAGAAATATTGAAAAGATAAATAGGATAGAATAAGAATATAGATCTGCTCTTCGAGAAACTAAAAAGGAAGTGAAAGAACAGATGAGTGGCTTACTTAGAGGTTGTCAATCTCTTAATTAACAAAGAATGTTAATGAGCCTGAAGGGATAGGACTTTTTTTATTATTATTATTTATTTATTTATTTTGCTTTTTTAAAGTTGCCCCATTAGACTTAAATTTGGGAAACTGTTTAGTGATGTTTAGTCCTGAGGACATAATTACTTCATCCCCATTTGTTACTATCAATACTCTATTTACTTGGTCTTGGTTTCTGTTACTAATTTCAGCCTTTGTCTTTTCTATCTCATGTCACAATATATCAAATTGGCTATCGATTATTTCTGATTCTGAATTATGTGTGGAAATCTCTGTCCTAAGTATGAGCTTTTTATGTAAAATTTTCTCTATCTTGTGTTCCTAGTTACCAGCTTCTACAGTAAGCAACATTAAATCTTGATTGGTTTGTTTTTGTTTGAGTTTCTCAACTATCTATAGTTTGGTAACATAGTCATTTACACATAGAAAATATTGTGGGGAAGGCGAACCAAAGATTACGTTTCGTTGGCAGAACGCTTCGAAGATGCACCAGCTCCACCAAAGAGACTGCCTACATCACACTTGAAGTACTGTTGCCCATTGTGGGACCCTCACCTGGTGGGACTGAAAGAAGATCTTGAGAAGGTTCACAGAAGGGCAGCTCGTTTTGTTTTATCACATTACAGGGGGGAAAGCGTCATGGAAATGTTACACAAATTGGGGTGGAAATCATTAAAAGAAAGACATTATTCATTGTGGCATATCTGTTTGTGAAGTTTCAATCACTGACTTTTACTTCTGAATGTGAAAATATTTTTCTAGTACCCACCTACTTATGGAGACATGACCATCCCAATAAAATACGAGAAATCATATCGAAAATGGAACGATTTAGGTATTCTTTCTTCCCACGCACTATTAGAGAATGGAACAGTAGAGAAAAGTTATGAAAGTGGTTAATGAACCCTCTTCCAGGCACTTAAATGTGACTTGCATCTATGTAGATGTAGATCTACATTTTAGTTCAGCTTTGGAGTTATATGCTAAAGTTTCTAACTTCAAAGTCGTTGTTGCTAGTTCCTCATCAATAATTTTAACTTTATCGAGTACATTTCTTTCTCTTTTTTCTAATGTATTTGAAACTGCTTTTAATATGGATTGTTTATTTAGTGTATTGTTCTGTTCAAATACTTGTTCTGCAAGTTCTTTAGCCTGTTCTTTGGTTATGACACTGTGTCCAAATGTTAAGCTTGTCAATAAATGAAGCAAACTTCTTACATTGCCTCACATGAGCTGCTAGCTGAATACTGAATGCATCTAATTATTTTCTATTTGTTTAGATAATTTATCTTCAATAGATGTTAAATTTCTATTAATAATATCAAACCTAGTTTCGAACTGTTCGAACTTAATTTCCAGTCTTTCCATAAATGCTTTCAAACTCAGATTTTTTTTTCACCTGTCTGCCCCATACTGCGCGTTTCAGTCATCCTAAGAAATCTCAAAACCAATCGCAATTTAAAAAAATTCTTAATTGTGTATGCTCACCCCGGGACGGTCCAGTGAGTAGCGGCGAGGTGCTGGCGTCCCAAAGTCCGAAACCCTGCAATGCTGGAACTACTAGCTAAATCTGGAACGTTGCTCGAAACAAACCAGCCAGAACACCCACAATGCTTGAACAGCACAGCTTAACTTGTGACGTAATTTTAAGGTACAGTAACACAAGAATTAATCTGTGCTACTGTTATATTTGCTTTTTCTATGGCGTCTAGCAAAGCCTGTGTCTTTTAGTAAATCTTTCTTTTTAATACTTATCATCACTTTTCTTTTTATAGCCTCTCTCTCTTCCTTCTTTCCATGTCTTGACAATTCGTCACTAAATCTGCTCATGTAGTGTTACTCACACACAAGACAAGTCTATGAGTGCATGACTGTGCTTACTATATAGCTTATTTAACAATCACTACATAGGGCTCTTCATTAGTGTTGTTTGCAGTTAAACTTTCTATTTATATCATAATAATTCTTCCCTATTACATATTTTACTGCAGCAAGTGGATTTCTCAACAGATTACCAGTAGGGCAAAAAAAAAAAAAAAAAAAAATAATAATAATAATAATAATAATAATAATAATAATTCTCTAATAAACATATTTGGTGATCTTATGTTGATTCAGAGGGATGTAGTGCAACTCTTTACACTACAACATATAATTTTAAAGGGTTGGATTTCTTTTTGAACCACTAAATATAAAATTACTTTGTGGTTCCTAAACCTAACAACATAAATAGTCCACTTTTGTCACAAAATAGTATTATCTTAACTTATTTTTATTAGACAGTTCCTCATGTGAATTCCAAAGGACTCAATGCTTTGATAATACATGTTCAACACCAGTGACAGATTTCATTAGCATAGATCTGATAAATATTTTGCTTATAACTAGTAACATATGTTTCTTAATGCACACAGATTTTTAGTTTTATCATAGGTCACATATATACCTTGACAGCATTTGGATCAAACACAAAACATGTGAACGGTCCTCCTTGGATATGCTCCCCACCATGGGTCACAGCTATGCTCCACTCTCCTGCTTCATCTGGCTGAAAGGTTGCTGTATATACACCGTCATTCTCCTGCACTGGGCAATCGAGGCTACGACCGGTTGGAGATCGGGCTAAAACATCTATCTCCCTACTGCTGGCTCCATTTGAATTTATCTGTAATGAATAAATAACTTTTTTCATTGTGAACATCTAAATGTTTTTTGCTGATTGACAATTCTATATTGTAACTCATGAAACACCTTATATAATCAAACAACGGAAATTCCAGGTAGGGTTAAACAATATTTTGAGAAGGATAGGTTGCTTACTCACCACAGAGATGACCGATGAGCCGCAGAAAGGCACAAATAACAGACAACAGCATTACAGCTTTCAGCCCTTCAGGCTTTCGTTGATTAGACACACACACACACACACACACACACACACACACACACACACAAATCGGCCACAGCGGGCAGAGACGGTGGTCATGTCTGTCTGTCTGTGATGTATGTCTATAGTTCTATACAGTTTTTGTCCTTGTTGTAAATAACTGCCTTATTTTTGCTTATTTTTAGATGTTTCAAAAATCATAAGATCTAAAGATAGATGATCAGACAAGATCGTAACAACACAAACAAAAGTGAAATGCTATGTTAGTGTTAAATGAAATAAATTACAAAAAATTAAGAAAATAAATTTTCAATTGGACTACATACTGTATTGGTCAAAGTTTTATGAAATAATATAATGGGATTTTTATTCACTAAAAAAAAAGCCATTCAGGTTAACATAATCTGTAATGGGATAATTCCCATCTTTCCTTTTCTTTTCTTTTTCTTCCACCCATTTCATTACGTTTCACACACCCAGCAGCCCAGTCAAAGTGAGCAAATTGGTTGGTCTCTGCACATTAGGTGTGCTTTATGATGGGCTTTAAATAGCTTACAACAGCACTATTTTTCCATTAGTATTTTTGGCAACACAAAAAGCATGAATTTTGGGTATCAAAACTATAAACTTTGAGGGTGGTTACTTCTATAAAATCCATTCACTGTAAATTGTCAAAAGTTTTACCATATGTACATAAAATGTTATACTCAAGGAACTTTATTTTTTTTAATATCTTTGACTTTTACCAAGATTCAGAGGTTCTAAGTTCCATTTTTAAGTATAAAAATCACATACACCACCCATGGGCCATAAATATCTAAACACCAAACTAATAATGGAAATTAAATAATTCTCAGTCTCTGTTGCTGCACCAGCTGCCACCACCACCAGCACCACCATCATGGAATGGAATGGAATGAAATGAAATGTAATAATGGGAAGTCAAGGTTTGAATTGAACAATATAATAAGGATAGGGGCAGAACTGTTCCACCCATTTAGTATACAAGTACACACTCCACAGTGCCGTGCTGTATCCATCCACAGCACTGTCACCATGAAACTTTCCTTTTGCTCCCACCCCTCCCCTCTACTCATGACCCTTACCACAGAGCACAGTTCATGAGTGTGGCAGCCAGAAATAATGGTTGTGTGATATAAAGTGCGTCTGTGTGACTGTGTGAATGTTCTCTTTTTTGACAAAGTTCAATGGCAAATAGCTTAAGTGTTGTAGGTATGAGTGCCTTTTTTATGTGCCTATCACATATATGTATTTGATGTGACTTGTACAATATCCTTATTTTATCGTTAAACACATAACTACAGCAAATAGCTGCAAGTTTAACTCTTCTTCTTCTTCTTCCTATCATTCATCCTGCTTGTTGACAGGGCCTTCTGCTGTGGTTCACTGTTGCCACTTTTTGCAGTCTTGTGCCTGGTCAGGGTAGAGGCGAGAGATCTTGAGGTCTTCATGCAGGGTGTCAAGTCATCGTTGCCTAGATCGTCCTACTGGCCATTTTCCATTTTCTTTCAAATTCAAACCAGTCTTTGCCATAGTTATTCTGCCTGCTCTAAGGACAAGCCCCAAACCGATGTAGATGACTTCCTCCAATCTTGTCTGCTATTGGAGCTACTCCGTATAATCGTTCGATCGTTTGTTATGTGGTTGTGCAGTTTTAATTCGGCTGTCCACCTGAGCATCTATGTTTCCATAGCACAGTCTCTGTGCCACTTCTTTTATTGAAGGCCAGAATTCAGCCCCATACAGTGCTACTGGACAAATTACCGATTGGTATGCTTTTGATTTTATCCTGTTTGGGATTTTCCTGTCAGAGAATACACCAGTCACAGAACACCATTTGAGCCACATGCTGCTCAGGCGGCTAGAGATTTCTGCACTGAGATTTACGTCAACAGAAATAGTCGAGCCCAGGTACATGAAAGTGTATGCTGCTGGCAGGTCAACACCATTAATGCTGACGGTATTAAAAATGTTTGAATACAGGGTGAGGTAATTGGTTTTCAGAATGTTGAGTCATAGTTCCATTTGTGCAAGATGATCATTTTGAGCTTGGACTTGAAGTTGCAGATCAGTCTTGTCTTTAGAGGCCAGTAGCACATCATTATCATATAATATGGCCCAGAGTGCAGTTTTCTGTATGTGTCTTGCAATGGTATCCGCGACTATGTTAAATAGGAGCAGACGAGCAACATGGATAGCATCTGTCATCCCACGGCCCTTCAGGAATCCACACTGATTGATGGTGAGACTGATTATTTGTTGAATCCTTTTATCAATGATGAATTCAGATAATTTCATTGTGTGTGACAGAAGGTGTATAGTGCCATAGATGTTACATTCAGCCGGGCTACCATTCTGTTTCCATATTGGAACTGTTGTGCTATATGTACAATGAAGTGAGATCTTTCCCTCCTCAGTAATTTGACTGAACTAACCTGCCAGCCATTCAGCTGAGTCCCAGTGCTTTGATTTCCACAGTTCTGCAGGTATATCATCAGGCCCCACTGTCTTTCCATTTTACGCAATGCTTCGACAACCTCACCCTTGGTAATCGGTGCTATAGATTTCTGTACAGGAATTAACACTGGAATTGGAGCATGTGGAAATTCTTCATTGCAAACTTCCTCAAAGTATTTCCTCCATTTCTCTGATAATTTTTTCTTGTTGGTGATAAGTTTGCCTTGTTCATCATTGATTCCACAGACTTTTTCAATACCAGCTGTTTATTTGGGATAATGCTTTGCCAGTCTGTAAATTTCTCGCTCTCCAGTCAGTGTTTCAAGATTATCATAGAGTTTACTGAAATGGGCTGATTTTGCTGACACAATTGCCTTCTTTGCTGCATTCCTAGTTTTACGGTATTCGTGCCAGTTTTCGTCTATCTTAGAAACAAGGAACTTGTGGTATATCTGCTTTTTAAGGTGCACAGCTTTATTCACCTATTGAGTCCAAAGCCATGTTTGTCAATCAATTTTACATTGGCCTGGTTTTGTGGAGTCGAATTTTTCAAGAGCTTCTGCCATGACACATTTTTTTGGGCATCCCTTGGTCCTACATCAGTATTAGGCGTTTTGTATGGAATAACTTTTACATCCAAAATGGCTTTTAGGTCACGTCACCACACAAGACTGAAATTTAAATGTCTCAAATAGCTACCACTGTAGTAAGTCCAAAGGTGGGAGATCCGATTCTCGGAGTTTCAGCAAAGTTCGATATTCTCTCCCAGTTTGCATTTCTGTGTTCAGCACCAGTGTTACCGTGACATTGATATCCTTCTACTTTTGATCCAACGTGACTGTTAAGATCACCAAAGACTATGAGAGTATCCAGAAGTCATCTTTTGTCTTTTAAATGTAGCCCGATTGTCGAGCATAGCATGAGAATATATTAATCTTCTTTTCATCCATTTCATCTTTTCATCAAGCAGGCATCAAATCATTCTATGTTTGCTACAGAATCCTGAAATGTTATGGTACCAATGGTTCCAACTCCTTTGACAAATTTTGGGCAGCCATTATAGAAGATTTTATACCCATCACTATTATTTCGTGATTTTGCAACACGCCACCTAGTCTCCTGCACTGTGAAAATGTTAATTTCTCAACTTTTTAATTCTTCAGCTATTTCTTGTGCTCTTTCTATCATAGAGCCAACATTAAGTGTGGCAAGTGTTGTAACACGAGCTCCCTTGTTTAGCTGACATCACTCGAGCCTGGATGACGCGTGCTGCCCGGGGGGTCTGTCGACGGTCCACGGTTTTAAGCTGTGGCTCTACTCCTTGTTGGGCCAACACCTGACTACAGTTTAACTCTTTACATTATAAATATTTATCTATAAATGCCATTTTCATAATTTTCAAAATATTTATCAATATACAATCGAAAAACCACTATGTTTGCATGCTGAAAGCACCTACTGTGAGATTGGCTGAGTCTGTGATTTCTAATAGTGTCAAATCATCGAAGGTCTTACTGTATTTTCAGAAGATGATCAACTTGAGGCACTTTGAAACTTTTTCGCTATCATTACCTACCAGTGAGATCCAGAAGTTGAAACTAACCATATTTATCCCTTCCCCTACTTAGCAGGGCTTTGTTTGCCATACTTATTATCACATCTGCTGAGTGACAGTATTCCAACTGCTATGAAACACTTCTGCAAATATTTTTGAAAATCTTACAGTTTGACATCTTTTCTCTATGAAGGGCAGAATACATTTTTTATTCTGGTTACAGTTCAGTATCAAATTAACTTCAGAATATAATAAAATTTTGAAGTGTTTGCAGAGATAAAAACACATTGTGTAGGCTTTGTATTCTGTTGAGTTTACCTTATAAAATTCAGCATATCCAAAATTTACTTAGCACTGAGACTAGAGTGCTATTGCATTTCATTCCTGCCAGTGCATGCACGACAGTGCACCGTACCAATATCAGACCACCAGTTGAAGAATGTGTCACTCTGGCCACAAAGGAGGCAAATATGTAAATCTTTAAAAGACTCCTACAAAACAGTGTCACACCAGATGCCTCAATCCTGAATTGGTCCACCTCACCAAAAATGTTTTTGCTCACAAAAATATCCACAATTTTTGTGGTGAAAGAGAGTAGCAGAGAGCTATTGATGGTAGAAGATAGAGAAAACAGAGCCAGTGAGAAGAAAGAGTTGGTAGTGTAGAGAACCAGTGAGAGAAGAGTTATTAGAGCCAGTGAGGGGTGGAGGTGAATGGAGACAGCAGCAATGCCAGCAGAAGAGAAGCAAGCTCTTGGTCTACACATAAGAATCTCAACAAAAACATTTCCAAAGATTTGTGAGGAGAAGAGACAATAGTGGTTGAAGAAATCAGAAAATGACAGTATACTGTAAGCAAGAAAGAAAGAGAAAATGAATGAGGCAACTATAATGGCAAAGAGAGAGGGGGGGGGTGACTCCGCTGAATAGGTCAAGAGTCCACTACATGCAGGAATCGGCTACATGGGTAGAGGTACCTTTGTGGTGTGGCCTGGGCAATTTCTTAGGTTAGGGGGGCTCAGGAACACACAGGAAGGGTTGCAGTGTCAAAGGGTACAAGGAGAAGATAGGGTGAACAGATCTAAAAACTATTGGTCTAACAGTTGTAAACTGTGTGCTGTGTGGGGAAAATGCCAGAGCTGCAAGTGCTAATAAAAAGTACTGAATCTCAAATCATTATTGGTACCAAAAACTGGGTAAAGCCAGAGAGATAAGTTCAGCTGAAATTTTTAGAAAGAGGCAAATGGTGTTCAGAAAAGATAGATTGAATTAAATAGGTGGTGGTATATTTATTGCTGTTACAGGTGGTTTATCCTGTAGTAAAATTGAAGTAGATTGGTCCTGTGAGTTGAGTGGGTAGAGTTTATACCTGACAACCAGAATAAATTAATAACTATTTCTTTTTATCTACCTCCTGACTGAGACGATTCGATTGCAGAAATGTTCAAAGAAAGCTTGGATCAATTTTAAAAAATGTACCCTATGCATACAATTTTAATTGGTGGCAATTTTAACTTACTCTCGATATGATGACAAAAATACATTTTGTAAACTGAAGGAAAGCATAAAAGATCGCCCAAAATTTTACTCAATGCATTCTCCAAAAATTATGTCAAAGAATTAGTTCATGAACCCACTAGAACAATGAATGGATGTGAGACCTCCTAGCAACAAATAATCCTGAGCTGATAAAGAGCATCAAACCAGAGACAGACATTAGTGAACAAAGAGTTGTCATAGTGAGACTCAAATTGGACTTTCCAAATGCACCAAATTAAAAGAAAAGTATATTTATTTTAAAAAGCAGTAAAAATTTGATTAACACTTTCCTGAGAGAGAATTTCCATACTTTCAAAACTAAGAATGGAAGTGTAGATCAGGTGTAGCTTACATTCAAAGAAATAATATTGATAAGCATTGACACATTTAGACCAACCAATTAACAATAGATGGGGCTGATGCCCTGTGGTACATAGAACAAGTTAGCTGACTCTTGCAAAGACAAAGAGAAAAGCATGCCAAATTTAAAAGCACAAAATCCCTAGACTGGCAATCTCTTACAAAAACTATAAATTTAGCTTTATCTTCAATGCGAGAAGTTTACAATAGTTACCACAATGAAACCCTGTCATGTAATTTGGTAGAGAATCCTAAGAAATTCTGGTCATATGTAAAGTACACTAGTAGCAAAATACTATCAATACCTTCATTACACATTAGAAATGGTGATGCTACTGATGACAGCTCTGCTAAGGCAGAATTGCTTAACACAACTTTCTGAAATTCCTTCACTACAGAAGATGAAGCAAATACTCCGGAATTCATATCAAAAACAGTTGCCAGCATGCATAATTTAGAAGTAGATAGCCCTGTAGTATTAAAACAACTTAAATCATTTAACAACAGTAAGTGTGCATGTCCTGATGGTTTATCAATTGGGTTTCTTTCAGAGTACACTGATGCAATAGCCCAAATATAGCCACTCGCTCAGTGAAAGATGTGTACCCAAAGACTGCAAAGTTGTACAGTTCCCTCTAATATTCAAGAACGACAACAGGAGTGATCCAGAATTACAGGCTTATATTATTGACATCAGTTTAAAGATGCAACATTTCTGGTTAAGAAACTGCCTACAGTACACTTGTTCATCCTATTCTGCTATTCTGGAATATTGCTGTCCATTGTGGGAATAGCAGACGATTTAGAGAAAGTTCAGAGAAGGGCAGCTCATTTTGTATTATCGTGATATAGGGGAGAGAATGACAAGGAAATGATGCACAAGTTGGGGTGGAAATCATTAAAAGAAAGGTGTTATTTGTTGCAGCGAGATCTATTTGTGAAAGTTCTTTCACCAACTTTCTCTTCAATATGCTAACTTATATTATTTAGCCCCACTTACACAGGGATATATATTCATCACAATAAAATAAAAGATATCAGATCTCTAACAACGGTTTTCCCACGAGCTATTACAGCATGCAACTATAGATAAATATTAGCTACTACTAAGGACAGCACAAATATCCATGCCCGAGGGGGGGATTCGAACCCCCAACCGTAGTGGACGTGCAGACCATGACTGGAGCTCCTCAGTCCCCTCGGCCACCGCGGCTGGCATCCCTTCTTCCAGGAGTACTAGTTTTGCAAGGTTCGCAGGAGAACTTCTGTGAAGTTTTGAAACTATAAGGCGAGGTACTGGCAGAAGTAAAGTTGTGAGGATGGGACGTGAAGTGTGTCGGGATAGCTCAGACGGCAGAGCGCTTGCCCACGAAAGGTAAAGGTCCCAGATTCGAATCCATCCCAGTTTCCACACACAGTTTCAATTTGCTAGGAAGTTTTGTTATTTATTAACTATTTGGCCAATTTTTTTAATTCCAAACAATTGCACCAAGTTTACAATAGAAGTGTTAGATAATTTAATTTTGGAAAATGATGGTAATAAATTCAACTAAAACTGTATGAATCTGACAGATAATCTGCTTTTATGAATGCCATAACACACTTGAATGCAATTTAAACCGTAAAAACAAAGCTCAGCGTCCTTTCACTGAACAATACAGAAAATTAAATCGTTTCAAGGTTAGGAAGCAACTGAAACCACTCATTAACAGGTGCCAACATTCTTAATGGAAAGTAAACAGATTTACTTGAATAATCACTTGGGATTTACTTGTATAATACCGCGGCGGATTAGCCGTGCGTGCTGCGGTGCGCGTAGCCGCTAACCGTCGGAGGTTCGAGTTCTCCAAAGGGCATGGGTGTTTGTGTTGTCCTTAGGTTAGTTTACCTTAGTTTAAGTAGTTTGTAAGCTATGGACAGATGACCAGGCAGTTGAGTCCGATAGATTTACAAACATCTGAAGTTGTATAATCTACAAAATTTCTGTAAAACTACTGCGTATACACATCTAGCATATGGTTTATTAGATTCACCAGATCAATAACAAAAAAATAAATGGAAATCATGCTTTACTTTAACCTCATACAGTTTTGCGATAGTTTCATATTAGCGAGATTGCTAAATTTCAGAGAAAATCTTTTATTAGCCAAAACTCCGTAACTAAACATTTGCGGACCAATATCTGTATAAACTTTTTAATTTAGCTTTACTTGTAGAAGAAAGTATTAAAATATTTGCATATCATCAAGAATTACCATGTATATAAAATAAATTTAAAATTCCTCATCAATACAACACAGCCCAGTCATTGTTAAGAGAGTTGTGTGACCTCTTTAGTGCAGCATTAAGAGTTTCGATGTAACCATCAATGACCATCGATACGTACTAGTTCACACATCTCTATCTTGTGTCATCAATCATTTGCTCCAAGCCGTGTAAATAAACCGCTCAAATTGATGAGTAGTTACGCATCTACGAAAATTATAAGTGCTGGTGCCTGTGTTAAACCAATGAGGAAAACAGTCTGGACTGCATGAGTACATTTAACTTGTGACGTTTGATCACATGTCTTAAATATTCTGTACCGGTGAAATGAATAGTAATCGACACTCTTTGGCCCCTGCCATCTGATGACTGTAGGTGTCTGCACGTATTGCTCCCCTTCATTTCCTTGTATTTACGGTGTCCATCCAGTAAGTACAAGAAGATGTTGACATCACAAAATATCTGCCATTATTCATATCATGCGGGCCATCGCTGTACACTCCAGCAGCTTAGATGGTGATGGCTGTTGCACAAGACGGCGTTAGTCTACAAAACACAACTTAATACCGCCATCATTCTCCGTTAGTTGCATCAAATATAATATGATATAGTGTACAACATCGAAGATTGTCTTGGAGATTTTTAGAGGCTATAAACCATAGGGAGAAGCCCAAGTCTGTCACCTTTTGTACAAGGTGTGTGCTTTATTGTGCTTAATTTGGTCTACCCACATTTATTTTCTTGTTCATTTTTATTGAATATACTAGCTGAACCCCCGCTGCTTCGCATGCGTAGGCTGGTTGGTCTGCACCAGTTGTTTCTTTTTAATCCTGATGAAGAATCCATGTCTTAAGTTTCATAGTTATAGCTTGAAATTTGAGTTAACAGCACTATATTATTGAAAATCAATTTTTGCATCTCGAATTTCACCCCATTATTCGTCAATTTAAAAAAATACCGAAACACGTGTCTTTTAAATTTGAACCCCAAATTCAAATCCGAATATTTATAGTTCTAACTTCAAAATAGCAACATATTTCCGAAAAACACCCCCTCTCCAATTGAACCCCGTTGATGGTTGAATTTCCAAAAATACCGAAACACGTATTTTTTAATGTCTAACCAACTATACAAATATCAATTTTTGCAGCTCTAGCTTCAAAATTATATCAAAAGCAACGTGTTTTCAAAAAGAATTTTTGATCCTCTATTTAACCCTCTTACTTGTTGAATTTCTAAAAATACTAAGAATTATGGATTTTTAATCCTGGCCAAGATTCCATATCCGAAGTTTCGTAGTTGTAGCTTAAAATTTGAGTTAACAGCAACATATTTTTGAAAATCAATTTTTTGCTTCACCTATTTTACCCCCTTATTTGTGGAATTTCAAAAAATGCCGAAACATGTGTCTTTTAAATTCGAATCCTACATTAAAATCTGAAATTTTATAGTTCTATCTTCAATATTGCATAAATAGCTACGTATTTTCAAAAACGTTTCATCCCCTATTTCACCGCCTTACGGACAGAATATCGAAAAATCGCTTCTTAAACTATGCCTACAGAGTAAGATCAACACCTTCCACAAATTTCAAGTTTCTATCTTCAGTGGTTTGAGCTGGGCAATGATGAGTCAGTCAGTCAGTCAATCGGGACACTTCCTTTTATATATAGAGATTACAAATGTGGTTCGACAAACCCTCTGCCATGCACTCCAATGAGACTTGAAAAGTACCTGTGTAGATGTAGATAGAGAGGGTGGTAGGAAAGTGTGAGAGAAAGGGCACCAGTGGTGAGGCAGGCAGGAGACAGTGCCAGTGGGGAAAATACCACAAAGGGAACAGAGGAAGAATGATGTCAGAAAAATTGACTCACCATCGAGACCATTACCGGAAGACAGACAATCACATTCCGACAACTTCAATTTTCAGCCATGACATAACTTTTTACAGTGGCGTAACAAGAAACTGGCTGTCCATCAACATGAAAGGCCACTGTCAAACTGCAGTAAAAGCAAGCTGGACCACGCTGTGGCACAGCATTTTAATGGCTGCTTAACAATCTGAGCCATCTGGATCCAGCTCTTCTGAACTGTGAAGATGAGAGTTGTCCCTTCAACAAATTCTACCATCACTCAACCCTACTGGCCTCAACCTAAAGTAATGTATCAGCCTACACCCCATGCCCAACACTTCCCCTAATCTCCCCCACTCACTAAATTCAATTCATGTATTCCTTCCAGCTGTGTATCACTTCTTATTTAATTTTTCTTTCTTGAATATTTCAATAACTCCTTAATGACTTTTTATTTTTTTAATTCCCCCTACCTCCCTACACACACTTCTACACTTCCATTTTATCATCTCTCACCCTTTCCCTTTACTGCATTACATACTTTACGAAGTGCAGCAAACGGGGGTGCGAGAGCGTGAAAGGGAGTTGTGGAGGTGTGTGGAGGGGGGATTAAAATGATAATAATAATAAAAACAATGATAAGTAATGAATTAAGAGAATATTGAAATATTTAAAGTAGGTGTAACACACAGTTGGAAGTATGACACGAATTGGAGGCATACAGGACAATCAGTGGGTCACAGGATGTACGTATAATAAGTTATCTTAAGTCAAAGCCAGGGTGGTTGTGCGACCGTAGAATGTGTCGAAAGGACAACTCCCACCTGTGCAGTCCAGAAGGGCTAGATCGAGATTCCTCGGGTCGTAAAGCAACCACTGGAATCGAGCATGTCTTGTCCAGCTGCGTGCTGCACCACAGGGTGGCGCGCATGGCCGTTCATCGTGATGGCCAGCCGGTTTGTTGTCGTGCTGATGTAAAATGCTGTGCGACAATTGCAGCAGAGTCATGTGTCTTTTTTCTGCCGAAGGCCATTGCCAAAAATTTAAGTCGTGTGAATGCGATTGTCTATTTTATGTGGCTGTCAGTGGCTCAGAGATTGTCTTTATGAAGAGTTGTCATCTATCCTCTATTATTGACAGTCCGATATGGATTTTCCATTATTAGATTAACTTGGAGAGACTTCCCTTCATTTGATGAAGGCATCACATTTCCATCCTATTTTGCCTTTCTGTGAACGTTAAAACTGCACTGTGTCTTTATGGACAGATTTATTTTTAATCTAGAACTAAAGTTATCTTACTACTTCAGTTGCAATGACAGCAATCAGAACAATATTTCTTTTACAGAACTGGATTACCAAATATCCCAGTCAGTATTATGTTTATGGATATCTGGGAAACCAGTGGTCACTACATGTAGTTCAAGATCAAAACAGTCTATCAAATTGCACTGACATATTCGCCCCTGTCATAAGCGGCCTTATTCTGGGTCTAGTGTTTACTAGGTGTCAGTAAAGTGGATGTTAGCAATCACGACATCAAGAAGGCTGCTCGCAACAGTGACCAAAACATCAGTGGAACTTGATATATTGACAGTGGGATCTGATGCCCAGTAGAATTTTACTTACTCTGAAAATGGTTACAGAAGCCTTCATTTATATAAAATGTACATCTGCCAAAAATCTGTTCACTTAAAACAACACAAAACATTATCTGAAAGCCTTTTACTATTCTGCAGTGTTTTTAAACTGGTTTCTTTGAAAACAATTTCTGTGAAGGTTATTTCTATGTGATGAACTTTATTAATGTTCATTAGCTTAAACCCCACATTAACTTACATATGAGGTGCACACTCAGCACAGAATTTTAATTGCAGGTCTCCCCACAGTCAGTACGTATTGTGACAATACTGCTGGCCCCCTCATCTCAATGTTATCATACGATACCGTCTGCCTGGTCCTCTCATCTCAATGTCATCCTAGGATACCCTCTGCGTCAGACCCGGAATCGTGTGGTTCAATAGTGATACATGTTGCATGTGAAGGTAGTTAAAAATGAAATAGTCAGCCTAGAAGTGAGTGTAGGACAGTGTCTCGGTGATACTGTGTTTAAAACAAGTGATAGATTTCATTAATTAAGAGATTTGTTTAGATGCTTTCCAGACAGTTCTATAAACAATAGTTTTGTCATTGTATGTTATTTCAATAGACAGACAGACAAATGGTAAAAACTTTTGTATCCACATAAAAGACATTAAAATAAATAGCATTGTATATATGTCAGGCTCATAAACAAGTTGTGTTGACCAGCTAATTGTGTTAATTAATATAAAAGTCAAAATTCCAATATTGTAATTCTTTGAATATATTGACTGACATGAGATTTTGAACCTACTTTCAGATATGTGAAGATAATTGATACTTCAATATATGTTAGGAACATGTATGATGTACTCGTTAACTAATTAATTGCCATTTAACATTTTGGTTTGTTGTCAAACAAAAAGTAGCATGATTAAAACTTAAAAAGATAGGTGCGATCTAAAACTATTGTGTGTATAGTTTTCATTTTATATTGTGATTATTTTTGTGTACATGAAATGTTTTACTGTTGTGTTCGATAATTGTAAATTGGTATATTCAATTTTTATAAGCAATGCATAATGTAATGCCATTATTTTGAATGTTATATATTTGCCTCACCGCCTTGCATGGGGGGGTTCGAGTTGTGGCTTTCGCAAAGTGCTTTGGAAGCTATGTCAGTCTGTGTTGTTGTTGTTGTTGTTGTACGCAAGTTTAAAATTTGTAATGTTTTGGTGGAGAAGCAGTTTGGTTTCAAATTAAAGAAGAAGTGAAAATTTGTACATACCGAGTATTTATTTCTACCACGACGCCCCAGGAGAATAATGTTGCAGCGAGGAGAACCCCCATACATCGAAATGCTGAAAAGCTGAGTATCGGTAGAAAGGAACAGTAATTATTTAAATAGCATGTAAATATTACAATTGGTGGAGCATAGCTGGGATTGCGTCATATATAGTGTCTACAGAGTGTTTGTGTTGCAGGAGAAGTATGTTTGGATGTATACTATCAATGTTGGAAAAACCAAGGAGGACGTGAATCTGGAATTATATGGCAAAGAAAAACGGAACACTTAACCTGGAAATTGGATGCTTGGGTCCAGTTCGTCGCATCACTGGACACTGAATAACAAGATAAGTACAGCAGCGCTTATTCATTTGTATTTGTAGTCTGGGTTGTTTGGCACTGTAAAAGACGATGTCAACAGAGAATAGGAAATCTAGCGTAGACATGTCAAAACAGAATGTGACAGCCAGTACACCTCGTAGCAATGTGTCAAATAGTGAAGAAATAATTATTGCATCACCAGGTCTTATAGAGTTGTTAAATCAATTAACAGAACAATTAACTGAACATATTGACAAGGGAAATCATGAAGTGAGTAAACAAGTAGAATCTGTTAGCAAAAAGTTAGATGACGGTTTAGCAGATTTAAAGCCTCAGTTGAGCGCAACAAACAGGGCAGTTGAAGAAGTCAGGAAACAAACATGAGATATTGAAAGGGCAATGAAGTTAGGACATAACAGCTGGACACTCGAGTGACTGTAGTAGAGAGTAAAATCAATAATGTTGAGTCTGACCTTGAAAACAAAATTAGTACTGTAGAAAAGTATTTTGATGAGGAAAATAACCTTAGAAAAACTGATATTCAGGAAGTTAAAGTGTCTTTAGAAAATAAAATTAGTGAAAGTGTGTCAAATGCTGTAGGTGTTATTAAGAAGGATGTGTATAACCGCAGTCAAAGGGACAGTGCATTGCAAGAAAGTGTTGTAAATAGCAAAATGTCGATCTGTGGTGGCTTTAATTGGGCAAATGTAGTAATTAAGACATACCCTGGGGAAGGAAATATCCATCCTAAAGACTTTTTACATCATTGCTCTGACAACTTCACTGTAGAAATGACTGATGCAATGAAAATTAAATTTGTAAAGAGATTTTTGGACAATGAAGCTTATACTTGGGTCAATCAGTTAGATACAGAGGACATGTCATATAGTGAGTTTGAGAGGTGCTTTTTGAATAAATTCTGGTCCGAAACCAAGCAGGCTAGAGTAAAAAGTGATTTCTTGCATGGGGGAAAGTACAGGGAAAGTTGTGGCAATATGAGGGGCTTTTGTGAGGCTGAAATCAGAAAATTAGTGCATCTTGACTCACCTTTAGATGAAATAACATTGGTGGACACCCTACTTAGAAGATTACCAGGAAGAATACAGCAAGCGTTAGATTGTGGACTTGACGATTCAGTTGAGGACTTCTTAAGATTTGTTGGAAGATTAGGCAGAAGTTATGAGAGAGAAAGGGATAGAAACCGGTACCAAGAAGACCATCATGGAAGAGACAGAAGAGATTATCACCAAGAGGATAGTCGTGAGAACCGAAGTAGACAGCAAGGTGGGAGTAGTGATTATAGGAATAGACAAGGAAGAAAGTATAGCAACCAAGGTTACTACAAATCTAATGGCAATGGGCAGGAAAACTAAATGTCACCCCTATGGAAGCCTGTCAGGTTGGGGTGAGAAATAGGACAAGAAATCAGGCTACCACAAATAGGATCAGATTTGGACGCAAATAGGAAAATGAGCAATATAGACAGGGGCAGAAGGTAACACACAGGATAAATCGGCTTGAGTTTAACAAAGAACTGTGGGAAGTCATTAAGAACCAGGCTTGGAAAGAAGACAAGTGTATAGAACCAGAAGAGGTTGTACTAGATGATGATACTGTAGCCAATATGTATAATGCAAGTGAAGATATTTCTGTAGAAGAACCCAAAATAAGTGAAGAACAAGATGTGTTTGGACTGTGTAATTTGCTAAATGATAAGGTTGAAGATGCTGAAGACAGACTGAATGTTACTGCTCATGAAACTGCGAAGACTGAGGATCATGAAGATTTTGTTGTTTTGTCTAGTGTGAGTTCAGAGAAGTCAGAGGATGACAGTGTTGAAGATAGTGAAGAAGATGTGGAGGTCATGGAGTTTGAAGATTTGGAGAAGGAACTTGATGGCAAGGAAGGTTGCATCGTGTCTGATGGCCAGTGTGAGACAGTGTGTGTTGTAGATGATATCAAGTCTTGTGAGAATCAAGTCATACCAGTGAAATTGAGCAGTACTGAAAGTTGTCGAAGCAGAAACAGACAAGAAGAGGTAGGGAAAGACATCTTGCATTGTGTCCTACAAAGCTACATTGAAAATGAAGAGAAAGCCAATGTTCTAGATAAGTTACTGTGTAAATATCATGAACTAGAAAATAATGTGCCTAGGTTAGAGCAGTGTGTTACCAATGATAATTGTGTTGCTAATGGATGTATGGTTCATCAACCTGTTGAAAGTAATGTGTCCCTAAATCATGTACAAGATAATGGCGATTTCTGTACTATGAAATATGAAGATATTACTCATGAAGAAGAGAAAGATATACAATATGATGTCACTGGATGCCCATATATTACTGTGTTTATTGATGGAAAAGGCAAGAGAGCATTAGTGGATACAGGCAGTCCAATCAGTGGAATTTCTGCACAATTTAGAGATTGTGTGAAGCATGTACCGGAGTACATAGAGATGCTTGTAGTTGGAATCAAGATCAAGGGTGCTACCGGCAGACACAGCATGTTAGTTAACCGGCAAGCCTTGTTGAACTTCAGTGTGAATGATGTCAATTTATGTCAAGGATGTCTAGTAATACCTAATCTGTCTGAGGAAATCTTGCTAGGAACTGACTGAATCATGAAAGTGAATGCTGTATTTGACTCGGGAGGAAGAAAAGTTATGTTTGTGGACCCGAAGACTGTTGTTTTACATTGTACTGCTATGGTATTGAAAAATAGGAATAGCCTGAGTAAGCAGAGTGTAGAATTAGATTTATTAGATCTTAATAGAGATGTAGAAGACATGCATGAATAGCCTGAAGAAGCCAAGGAGGATATAAATTATCATGAACTCGTAAATACCAAGGTGCAGGAAGCCATCAAATTAGACAAAGAACAAAAAGAAGAGCTGAGAAGAGTCTTGTGGAACTATCATAATGTATTCGATGACAGACCGGGGAGAGTGAAAAACTACCAATGTACCTTGCGGGTCAAACCACACGAACCATTTTACATCAAACCATATGGTCTCCCGATTGCAAAGAGGAAAGCTGTAGAGAAAAAACTTGAAAAGATGGAAAACTGGAACATAATTGAGACGAGTACTAGTGAATACAACAACCCAATCATCGTGATATCCAGAAAGAATGGAGATGTGAGAATTGTACTTGACTCCAGACATCTGAACAAGTTTTTAGAAAGGGAAACTGACCATCAAGAGACCATCAACGAACTATTATATAAATTTGAAAATGTAAATTATATGACTAGCCTGGACTTGACATCTGGTTTTCATCAGGTGCCACTTGACAGAGACTCAAGGAAGTACACTGCTCTCTTGTATAACGGAAGAAGCTATCAGTACTGCATGGTCCCATTCAGATTAAATGTTTCTGTAGCTGAATTTATCAGAGCTTTGGATTTGGTATTAGGCAAAGATCTTGTTGAAAAGTTAACTGTGTATGTGGACGATTCAGAGCAAGAGGGATGTCTCTTAAGCTAGAAAAATGTAAATTTGTTGTGGAATAGTTAAAATTTCTTGGTCACATTGTAACTGAAGAAGGTATACTCCCAGACAATGAGAAAATTGAAGCAGTAGCAAAGTTTCCTGTGGCCAAAACCAAGAAACAACTCAAATCTATCTTTGGCATGTGTGGATTTTACCGCAAATATATAAGTACTCAAGCCTTGAATGCCCCATGTTTGAACAACCTTCTGAAGAAAAATACTGTTTGGAATTGGTCAGAAGAATGCATACAAGCCTTTGAAGAGATAAAAAAGCAGCTTTGTAACAGAAATATTTTATACAGACCGGACTTGTCATTACAGTTTTGTTTAAGTATTGACAGTAGTGAGTATGGAACTGGTGCTCATTTGTTTCAAGTGAAAACCATTGATAACCTGCCAGAACACCGGACCATTGCATTTGCAAGCAGGACATTACAGAAACATGAGAAGGCATACACCGTTACAGAAAAGGAACTTTTAGCAATTTTTTGGGCTTTCAAAAAATTCAGAAACTACTTGTTAGGCCACAAAACTATTGTATTCATAGACCATAAGGCTTTGACCTACATTCAGGAGTGCAAACTTTACCATAACTGGATTGCCAGATGGGCACTGTTCTTGCAACAGTTTGATTTCTCTGTGGAATACATTAAGTGCAAGAACAATCTTGTTGCGGATTCACTCTCTCGTTTGCCAGTGGGGGGTGAATATGAAGATATCAGTGGAGGCTGTGAAAAAGAATTCAGAGTCATGTACCTGAAAGGTGTTAAAGAAGAAGCAGAAATCCGAAAAATTTGTGACAAGATTAGGAGATACCAAAACCATGATGATAATTGGAGATTAGTCAAGAGCTTGGTAGGCAAAAAAGGGAAAGACAAGGTAGGGCAATACTATAAGACATACAAGGGCATGTTGTTTAGATGTACGAGTGTCAACAGTGATAAATGGAAGTTGTGTTGGCCCGAGAACTGTGTTGATGTATTAATAAAGTATGTTCACAAAAGTTTTGGCCACTGTGGTATTCAAAAGTATATACAGAAAATACAAGAGAACATCTATTTTTATAACATTGCCAGGAGAGATAAGGAATTAGTGACTACATGTGACAGATGCCAACAAGTCAAGGTGTCCAATCAGACATGTAAAGATCTCATGCAGAACATCTTGCCACAAGAATTGCTTGAAACTGTAGCTGTGGATTTTTATGGAAGTCTTCCCAAGACCAGAGGTTGTCATAGCCATATATTTGTTGCAGTGGATCTGTTCTCTAAATTTATTAAACTGTATCCTGTGAAGAAAGCCACCAGCAAAACCATAATCAACAAATTCAGAAATGACTATTTTCAAACATCCTAATGCTTACAGGTTAGAGTATCCTAAGTCAAGAAAACCATTTGGACTGAGGAATATAACAGAACTCAAGCCATACAGACAGTAGTCGGTAATAATAAAACTTTGTACAGATGCTAATTTTGTAAAATTTATTGCAGCTATAAGTGTTTTGTATGTATATATTAGTTGATGAAATATCTTGAAACTTGTATTATCAATATGTTGTATATAAACTTTTGTAAACCTCAGGAAAGTACACATTCTGTGTGTGCTAGGTGCGTTGGCAAGCACTGGGTTTCTAGCTATGTGGTAGCATACTTCTGATTTCGATTTCTGGTACCACATCTCCTACTCATTCTGTAACCTGTTCAAATTATCTCATATCTATCATTCTATCTTTCTTCTTTAGTGTTAAGATATGAAATGTGTGTATGCAATTTTTTTATGTCAATAAGAATATTGATTTCAAGATAGTTTGTTCCGTTAGACTTTTCACTTTATTACTTTATGTCACAGTAAAAATTTGAATTCAAATTGTTGTCATAGTATTAAAGAGCTAAAGTATTTGAGATATTGATAGAAGTCATGATAGATTCAATTAATTAATGTTAGTGTCTAATAATTTTGTAAGATACAAAGTTTAATGTCCTCAGAGTTTTAAAAAAAATTCAGTTCAGAAAGTAAGAGAACAGTAAATTTTACAGTATAGTTATGTGGATATTTTTTGTCATATGTTTTCTTGTGTATTTTGATTTGATGCTTAAAAAGGTCAGAAAAGTTCAGTGTGGCAGATTCTTGAGTGTCAGCTGTTCCCGATTCTGCCCTCTGCTCTTGGGAGGCCACATCCTTGTCACCTACTTACTGCACTTGGAACTTTCAGGATCTGGTGATGGTGTGTGTGTGTGTGGACTGTGCTGTGCCAACCCCAGACAGAACTAAGTGAGGTACTGATGCAGCCAACCCAGCCACCGGGTCCAAGCCATCCCAAGGTAGGTGCTCTACTCTTACATCACCTCGACTTATGAGGGCATCGTCGAGCTGATTGGGGGGGGGGGGAGTATTGTTACAATACTGTTGGCCCTCTCATCTCAATGTCATCCTACAATATCCTCTGCGTCAGACCCGGAATCGTGCGGTTCAATAGTGATACATGTATCGTGTGAAGTTAGTTAAAAAACGAAATAGCCAGCCTAGAAGTCAGTGTAGGACAGTGTCTCTGCAATACTGTGACTAAAACAAGTGATTGATTTCATTAATTAAGAGATTTGTTTAGATGCTGTCCAGACAGTTCTATAAACTATAGTTTTTTCATTGTATGTTATTTCAATAGACAGACAGACGAATGGTAAAAAGTTTTGTATCCTCATAAAGACATTAAAATAAACAGCATTGTATATATGTCAGGCTCATAAACAAGTTGTGTTGACCAGCTAATTGTGTTAATTAATATAAAAGTCGAAATTCCAATATTGTAATTCTTTGTATATATTGACTGACGTGAGATTTTGAACCTATGTTCAGATATGTGAAGATAATTGATACTTCAATATATGTTAGGAACATGTATGATGTACTCGTTAACTAATTAATTGACATTTAACATTTTGGTTTGTTGTCAAACAAAAAGTAGTATGATTAAAACTTAAAAAGATAGGTGCGATCTAAAACTATTGTGTGTATAGTTTTCATTTTATATTGTGATTACTTTTGTGTACTTGAAATGTTTTACTGTTGTGTTCAGTAATTGTAAATTGGTATATTCAATTGTTATAAGCAATGCGTAATGTAATACCATTATTGTGAATGTTATATTTGCCTCACTGCCTTGCATGGGGGGAGGTTCGAGTTCTGGCTTTTGCAAAGTGCTTTGGAATCTATGTCAGTCTGTGTTGTTGTTGTTGTACGCAAGTTTAAAATTTGTAATGTTTTGGTGGAGAAGCAGTTTGGTTTCAAATTAATTGTACATACCGAGTATTTATTTCTACCGTGACACCCCAGCAGAATAATGTTGCAGTGAGCAGAACCCCCATACATTGAATTGTTGAAAAGCTGAGTATCGGTAGAAAGGAACTGTAATTACTTAAATAGCATGTAAATGTTACAGTATGTTACACCATGGGAAGTACTGCAGGCACCTGTTGAAAATGTACATAGTGGAGACTGGGTAAAATATTCAAATGTCAGATCAAAACTGTGTACCGAATCTGGAATCCTAAGTTGGACCTTTGCCTTTTGTGGACAAGTTGATCACAGCACTTGCTTGTGAAAGACAGAAGTCTGCAATACGAGCCCTGGTGCTATAAACAGTTATGATCTATGAGGATGTTTCTAAACTAGAGTTGTAATAATATAAGAGAAAACAAAACCTTGCTGTACTGTCTACATCACATGCAAGTACAAGTCCAAAGAGGTATCAATAGTGACTCAAGACCACTAACTTACATGAGTCAAAGTAAAATCCACTTCATGAAAATACCACCCCAAGAAATTGCACAGACAAAGATTCGACAGTCTCCATAAAACAAACATAAAGAATGAATGAGAGAAACAATCTGCAAACAGATGTGAATAGTTCGAAAACAAGATTATACTTAAATCACTGGTACTAATGCTGAGGGGAAAATAAATAAATAAATAGATAAATAAAAGTAAATAAAGAAACCATGCATGGTAAAATGACAGCTGTGAAAATACTCTTACAGCATGGAAATTGAACTTCCAGAAAAACAGCACCAAGAAAACATCAGAAACACAACAAAATTTCTTCAACATGTTTGAAGAAACAGCCAGAACCATCTTAAAAACCCAGAGAAGATATCTAAACAAACAACTGAAAAAATTGGAGAGTTAATTTCATAATTAAAATATATTGCAAATAGTATACGAAGATACACACTATAAAATTTCCACTTTAAGAAAGAAAATGGAAAATTAGCCCTTGCTAATGAAGAAAACTCCATACAACTCACAGTTTACTTTACGAATTTACTAAATTGCCCAGAACCCACAAAAAGATTCCCATTTACTGAACCTGCAGACAACAACCAAGACGCAATTCCACCATCAAATGAAGAATTATTCAAGCACATCCACCAAATCAAGAACACAACACAGTAGCAGAACTACTGAAAAATGTATGCCCTAAATCACTTGAGGAACTCATGGAAATTATCAAAGAAATTTGGACAACAGAAAAATTATCTGATGACTGGAAATGTGCACTTATCAGTCTCCTTCATGAAAAAATGTGACAGAATGGATCTCAACGATTATGAAGACATTTCAACTACTACCAGTCACCAACAAGATCTTTCCTTGAACACAAGATTGGGTAGTATAAAGCATGTTTCAGATGCAGACATTCTTTCCCTGAACAAATGTTTAGTCAAAAAACAACATTGAAATACAGAACTATTAGACATTAGGCCACCTTATGAACTTCAAGAAGGCATATGATTCAGTCAACCGTAAATTTTTGTACACTCTAATAGAACTCAGACTTGACCAGAAAACACATAAGGTTATTGAACAGGGGACACTCTGAAACCTCCAAAGTAAAATTCATATGGGAAATCTTAGAAGGTTTTGAGATCGGAACTGGAGTAAGACAAGGAGACAGACTATTTCCAACTCTGTTCAATATCATTTTGGACAAGGTCGTAAGAGAATGGGATAGTGCACTTAGAAAATATGGCCTTTGGAAACCAGTGCAGACTGGAAGGAAAACTGAAGTCACCTGCCTAGCCGTTGCCAATAGACTTGCAATATTGATAAACAATGAAAATCAAATCAAAATACCCAAGGAAGTGTCGAGAAGGTTGGTTTCCAAATTTCATTTGAGAAAATGCAATTTATGTATACAACCTTTAAAAATGCAGAAGCTCACCAAAAAATTTGGATGCATTAACCGAGTTCCACATTTTAAATACCTGGGAGGAATTTTGGAACCCACTGGACTAGAAAAAAATTCTCAAGAAACTCTAGGACCGAAACTAAAGAGAGCCTATTATCAAACCCACCAACTTTACAATGAAAATTACATGTTCATGCAAGCAAAAACTAGGTATTATAGCACTGTCACTAAACCTGAGGTGCTATATGCAGCAGAAACCTTCTCATTCCATAATAAGATGCTACTACAAAATCTAAAAAATGAAGAATGAAAGATCGTTAGGAAAATCCTTGGACTAAGAAAAACTGAATCTGGATATAGAATGAAAACCAACAAAACTACAGAGAAATTTTCAAATATTGTTTCAGTCATTTAAAAAAAAATACGTTAAATACTGTGGTTACAAACGCAGATTCCCTGAGTATAGAATCACACACCAACACAGCCCCTGGAACAAGTATTAAGAGTCTTTACCGAAGCTGAACTGACCATTCAGGACACTGCAGACCATAGCACCTACAGAAGCAAAATAGACAAGCGAGAAGTCCAGTCAGAGACAAGAGCCAAAATAACCTGCACACTGGGGACGGATGAAAGAAGAAAGTCGTGAGCGAGAAACTGAAGATCTCATAGGCAAACCACAGAAATAATTCTAGAGGCTTCACATGATCCACAAGGGGTATTATACACATAGTATGTTTATAATAATACTAAATAAAGAAAAAAGAATAAAGTTTTAGCTAATGTGTACTTTACCTGTTTGATTTATTGTTGTTCAAAATGTATACATATTGACTGATGTATAAGATGCATCTGAAAAGTTAAGTGAATGGTCCCATATTTTAAAAATTGCATTGGCAAGGATGAGATATCTGCGTATACAAATTGACAGGTGTGTCGACAAGTGCCCCTATTGTGCAAAGTGGTGGTACACGCTGCAACCGAGCAAATAGGGTCACTGTGAGAAATTGTGTCACCACAACATGGAGCAATGCATTAACATTGAGTTTCATTTCAAATTAGTAAAACGACAATGGAGACCCACAAGATGTCAGTGTACGTGTTCAGTGTCCGAGCCCTGAGTTAAATGCGTGTGTTCAAGTGGTCGGAATGCCTTACAGACAGAACCACAGTGCATTGAGAAACTCCACAAGAAGTGTCCAGTCTGCCGACAGTTTCCGACAGCCGTAAGACCGATATCGGACACGTATTGTAGCCGATGGTGATTAGTTTAAATGCCTCTCATTTCCTATACTCTCCGAGACCATTCCCCTAACATATGAATGCACCTCTTAGAAAGTACCACCACCTCCTCCCCAGTGTCTAAAGAAGATCCATTTTATGTTTTGACTTCTACCAGTATAATGGTCTGGAATTTCTGTGCAAATGTTACAATTTATTTCCTTGCAAGGGGCCAATACGTGTCTTTGTAAACTGATTGTATTACTTACCACATATATTTACCAGGTGATCAGAGGATGGGCAGAGCCTAAAATGTGAAGGCTTTTCTGATTTTTAAAGACATTTTTTATGTACTATGATCATGGACACATAACTCAAATAAGAATTCACAACTTCTCGATCGCAACTTGTGGCTCATAAAGCTTTAGTAATCGGTGGTGGGTACGGAGGTGGCAAGGCGAGTGGGACTCGAGGAGCACGAGGGAGGGAGGGACGCGAGATACAGGTGGTGGGATTTGCCGGTGCCATCCGGCCGAGTGCAGGCGGGCCGACTAGAGGGAGAGAGGCCACAGTGTGAGCAGGGTAGGGAGGAGGCAGGAACTGATGGAGGCTGAGACCCGGGCAGGGCCACTGGGCGCCAGCGGCCTTCCTAGGGGAGCGGCAAATTCGTCCAAATTGCTTTGATCAGAATCGTTTCAGTGTCTCCATATCAGCATGAAACAATTCCTCCAGTTTTAATCCTCTCCTAAGAATGCATCAGGTGAAAGAGCATTTTCTAACTTACATCATCATCATCATCATCATCATCATCACCACCACTAGAGACTGATTATGCTTTTCAGTCTGGAGCATAGTACCTCTAATAAAATTCCTCCATGATCCCCTATTCAATGCCAACATTGATGCCTCGTCTGATGTTATGCCTTTTACTTCAAAATCATTCTACGCCAAATCTAAGTACTTTCTTCTTGGTCTACTTTGACTCCTCTTACCCTTCGCTGACGAGCTCATGAGTCTCTTAGGTAACCTTGCTTCTCCCATGCGTGTAACATGACCCCACCATCTCAGTCTGTTCGCTCTAACTGCTTCATCTATGGTGTTCATTCCCAGCTTTTCTTTGATTTCCTCATTATGGACATCCTCCTGCCATTGTTTCCATCTACTGGTACCTGCAATCATTCTTGCTACTTTCATATCTGTAACCTCTATCTTATGAATAAGGTAACCTGTATCCACCTGACTTTCACTCCCATACAACAAAGTTGGTCGAAAAATAGAGCGGTGCACTGCTAGCTTAGTCTTGGTACTTACTTCCTTCTTGCAGAAGAGAGTAGATCTTAGCTGAGCACTCAATGCATTAGTTTTGCTGTACCTCGATTCCAGTTATTTCGCTATGTTGCCATCCTGTGAGAAAATACATCCCAGGTACTTGAAACTGTCTACCTCTTCTAACTTTGTTCCTCCTACTTGGCACTCAATCTGTTTGAATCTCTTTCCCACAGTCATTACTTTCGTTTTGGAGATGCTGATCTTCATATCATAATCATTGCACCTCTAATTGAGCTCTGAAATATTAGTTTGCAACCTTTCAATCAAATTGGCCATTACAATTAAGTCATCCGCATATGCAAGACAGCTTATTTTGTTTTCACCTACTTTAATCCCGCCCTGCCAGTCTACTGTTTTCAACATATGATCCATGAATAGTATGAACAACAGTGGTGACAGGTTACAGCCTTGTCTTACCGTTGAAACAACCCTGAACCATGAGCTTAATTTGCCATCTACTCTAATTGCTGCCTGACAGTCTACGTAAAGCCCTTTAATTGCCTGCAGCAGTTTGCCTCCTATACCATAATCTTGAAGAACTGAAAGTAGCTTCCTCCTAGGAACATGGTCATAAGCCTTTTCCAGATCTATGAAACATAGATACAATTCCCTGTTCCACTCATAGCACTTTTGCATTACCTGCCATAAGATCTGGTCCTGACAGCCTCTAAGAGGCCTAAACCCACACTGATTTTCATCTAACATGTCCTCAATTAATACTCGCACTCTCCTTTCAACAATACCTGCGAATATTTTGCCTACAATGCTAATTAAAGAGATACCTCGATAGTTGTTGCAATCTTTTCTGTTTCCATGTTTGAAAATTGGCGTGATTACCGCTTTTGTCCAGTCAGACGGAACCTGTCTCGATTCCCACGCCTTTTCAATTATCCTGTGTAACCATTTGAGACCTGATATTCCACTGTATTTGACGAGTTCTGGCTTAATTTCATCCACCCCAGCCACTTTATTGGACTGTAATCTACTGACCATTTTCTCCACTTCCTCAAATGAGATCTTGTTACCATCATCGTTCCTATCCCATTCTACCTGAAAATCTGATACATCATTGAATGTTTCACCTACATTGAGCAATTCTTCAAAATATTCCATCCATCTGCCCAAGGCATCCACAGGATTGACTAGCAGCTTTCCTGACTTGTCCAAAACACTTGTTAATTCCTTCTTCCCTCCCTTTCGAAGAATGCTAATTACGCTCCAAAATGGTTTTCCCATGGCTTGGTCCAGAGGTTCTAGCGTGTTTCCAAAGTCTTGCCATGATTTCTGCTTGGATTCTGCAGTTATCCGTTTGGCTTTGTTTCTTTCTTCAACATAAAACTCTCTCTGTCTGCCTGATTTCTAGTATGGAGCCATTTTTGATATGCCTTCTTTTTCTTTTTACAGGCTGCCTTGACTGTGTCATTCCACCAGGCTGTCTGCTTCTTCCTACCTTTACACACTACTGTTCCAAGACATTTTCTAGCTGTTTCCAGTAGTGTGTCCCTGTACATCGACCATTCCTCTTCCAGTAACTGTAAATCATTATATTCAACTAACTGGTACTTTTCCGAGATCATTGTTATGCATTTGTGCCTAATTTCCTTGCCTTGAAGCATCTCCACTCTTATCCTTCTACACATGGACCTGACTTCTGCTCTTTTGGCCTCACAAAACCAATTTCACTGCAGATTAAATAATGATCAGTATCATCAAACAACCCCCTGAAAACACATGTGTCCTTGACTGTCTTCCTGAATTCCCGGTCTGTTATTATATAGTCAGTGATAGATATGGTTCCCCTTCCTTCCCACGTATATGCAAATTATAAAAAATTATTTAAGACCAAAAATGCATCAACAGAGACTTACAAATTTGGCTGTTATTTCAATAGAACACGAGATCTTGGACAGTTAAGATACTAGACAAATAATAGAAGATTTTGCAATTATGAAAGCAAGAAGAGTTCAATTTGTGTGAATAAATGTAAGTACCAAAGAAACTTTCGCTCAAGTCAGCAAACTGACTAGAATTAAGTATTCTTGGATTTGCTAACAATGATTCTCATTTATATGCAATAGCTAATTAATTAGTATATTTATGGATTTTCTTTTTATAAAAATTATTATTAAAGAAATTTTATATCAAGAAATAGCTGATGATGAGTCTTCATACGAGAGTGAAAAGAAATGGTCTTGAGAGGGGGGGGGGGGGCGGGCATGGCAAAAATTTGGTTCGCACGTGGGTGCCATGGGGGCAAGCAGCGAGCCTGGACCTGCCCCCCCCCCCCAGAAAGCCAACCCCCCCCCCCTGAGCTTGCCCCCCCCCCTCCCCACCGCACCCCACCCCACCTTCCACAGCCAACGTGGCCTATACTGGAATGTGTGGTTTGAGCACCCTCCATCAAACAGCACCAGTTTATCCCCCACCCATATTTCCATCTACGCTTCCTGATCCCCTCCCCATGCTGTAGACATCACAGTCATGTGTGTGTATGTGTGTGTGTGTGAGAGAGAGAGAGAGAGAGAGAGAGAGAGAGAGAGAGAGAGAGAGAGAGATTACCAGGTCCAAAGTGTGCCTCTCCGCAACTCATTGTGGCATCTGTATGATGACTATCACACTAAATGTTCGAAATCAGCATTTAATCTGCTGACTTGGCTCCAAGGGAAAGTTAAATAGTAAACAATATCTATATAATGCTAATCTTCCTTTTGTAAGTATCACAAATCTAAAAGAATTTGAACTAACATAGGGACACTGTCGTTGAAACTCGAGTAATTTGTTCTCCCTCACTCAGCATTTCAGCCTACATTTTCATCTTCACTAAAATGACCCTTAAAATACCTGGGTGGTAACAGAAACTGTGGTTTATCCAAGACTAGCTGAAAACTTGGTGTTCCCCGGTATTTATTTATTCGAGTCTTGAGCCAGTTCTTCTATCCCTTCTCTCTCCCCTTTTTTTCCAAAAACATGTAATAATGAAAGGTCCAGGTTGTAATTAAACAATATCATGGGAGTTAACATCTCACCACAAAAACATGACTATGAGCTGCAATGGGTACATAAAAAAAGACAAAGCTATTCGCCATGGCCTTCTTCAGAAAATAGAACATTCGAGCAATCACACAGGCACACAACACAGTGACACAACGCTCATCTCCAACAGTCACACTCTGAATTGTGCTCTGCAATATGGAAATGGCGGGGGGGGGGGGTGATAGGAAATTGCATCATAATGGTGGGGATGAATACAGCATGGCATTACAGAGCATGTACATATTAAATGGAAGGAACAAGATGCAGCTTGGGAATGGAGTGGTAAGGCAGGTGAGGGAAGAAAAGCAGAACAAAATAAAACAAACAAAAAAATGAGCACATCCCCCCCCCCCTTTTCTCTCTCTCTCTCTCTCTCACACACACACACACACACACACACACACACACCAAAAATAGGACAGGTTTAGGATAGAGGGGATAGGAACTATTGGGTGTGGAAAAAGGGGAGGCCTGGATGATTTCAGGATTGGAGATTGTACTGTGCAGTTCAGAAAAACTGGTGGTGGGTGGGAGGATCCAGATGGCTGAGGTTGTGAAGTAGCCAAGATACCATGCATATGCTCTACTGCATTCTGACACAGGGTGGTCCACCTTGTTTATGGCCACAGTTTGGTGATGGCCATTCATCCCAGTGGACAGCTGCTTTGTGGTCATGCCAATATAGAAAGATTCACATCAATTCTAGCACAGTTGGTAAATTAGGTGGCTGCTTTCACAGGTGGCCTTGCCTGTGATTAGGTAGGATGAACCTGTGACTGGACTGGAATAGTGATGGGTAGGTTATGCAGTGGGGTCTTCCACAGGGATATCATGCTGCTTCTCATAAAGTCAAGTGTGACCTACCATAAAACCATAACAGATCATTGCCCATTGTAATCAGTTGCCTTCCAAGAAAAGTTTGTATACATTTGAGTTTCCTGGGTATGGATTATTAACACATTACAAGGGACTGACACACATGGCCAGCAAATACTTTTTTCAATGCTGCGGTGCTTCAAGCTAAGCTCAACACCCAATGAGACTGCAGCCTTCTGAGCCATTGATGCCACTCAGATAACTCACAATTACTTGTCAAAGGAGATAGGTATCAGTACAACTATCATTTAAGAAACATTTTAGCTACATTTTACTCATTGTACTGTATATGTAAAGTGCATACAAAAGTAAGCTGCACACTATCCAAAATTTTGAATGCACAATTTATAAATTAAGTACACATACTCAATAAATAGCATGATTTAAAAACAATTTTCACACTGGAAAATTCTATTGGAATGTAAGTAATGGAGGATGGATAATGACTCACCATAAAGAGATTCACTGAGATTACTGTTATCTATCTTCCATTACTGACATTTCAAAAAGATCGTTACAAATTATAAAAAGGCGAAAGACTTCTTTCAAAGATAAGGTGCTGTGCTACAATGTGCCAAAAAATCAGATGTTTTAACCAAATACTTTTGTCAAAATCAAGTGAGTAGTGTTATGAAACTGAAAACTAGTGCATAATTAAAAGTACACATTTTCTATTTTCACAAGCAAAGCAATGCTTGTAAGAAAAAATTAAGTTGATAAAATGATGTGGGGTAGTCTTATATACCATCAACATTTTTTACAATGAGCAAATCAGAAAAGTGTTTTTTCCCCTTTTCTCTGTCCCAGTCCAGCATGCTATTTTAACACCCAGGTCGGTGGTGTCCGCTGACCGGGTGCAACCCCACGCAGCAAATATTATTGTTTGCAGTCATTGCTGTCATTCTCATAAAATTTATATATATTTTTTTTTTTTTTTTTTTTTTTTTTTTTTTTTTTTTTTTTTTTTTTTTTTTTTTTTTTTTGATCTTCCATCACAAGCTTACAATAAGATTGTTGCTTCTTCCAAAATTATTCTACCACCTAATCCACTCTATGTTCCATAGGAATGTAGTTGTTTACACTTTTTCACTGGTATCAAACATGCAACTGCAGCCTGACACACTCCCAGGCACAGAATTATGACTGAATATCATGCAGAGGGTGATCTGCAAGCTCCCACAATCTCTTTACCCTAATGTGTGCACAGTGTATTAACTGTTGGATGGCAGAGCTCTCTCTAGGCCCAAATTGGTACAAGTCAGTAGACATCGGGAGGCCTCGGCCGGCAGGCTTTATTTTGAGGCTGCAGCTGGCATTATTGACTTAATGTGCTGTGAGAGGCAACCGTTGTTGTCTGTTTTGTTATTAGTTACATACCAGTGTTCTAAATGTTTTGTATTGTGCAAAACATAACTAAAACAGATGATTCCTCCAATTAGGAACATTATCAACCATACTTATGTGTAAACTGGTTTGTTTAATTGACGATCAACATATCTATCCCCTTTTCTTATATCACAACTGTAGCCTGTAAGACAACAACAACAACAAATTATTAGTAAGTACACGAGTGATTCTCAATGATGTAATGCCGCATGTAAGGGAGAGGAGGGGGTCAGCGTCATATATTAGCTAGAGTATTACTGCAGTATTCCGCAGTTGACTTCCGAGGCCAACAGTTTCTGACCCGCCCACAATCGGCTCCCACAGATATAACATTTCACATTGTTATTTTTTTACTTTTAATCACCATAATATCTGCTTCTTTACACCCTTATTAATGTTTGTAATATTATTGTATTGCAGTTGACCTGATGATGGTCTCAGAAGCAGACTGTAAGCAGTTGCCTAACAACAATAAAAAATTCTCTTGCGATTGATACTTTCTTTTTAAAAATATAATTTCTGTTTCTCCAGAAATGGTTTTAAAACTGTATAAACATTTAGAGCAATTTGTGTGACTTGTACTTTTGCATGCTTGTGTAGTTTGTGGCATGGCTTGTCTTCCCCACTCGCCTCTCTGCTGAGCTATGAGGCAGGGCTCGCTTCCTCCCCTCCCCCTCCGAATGCTGCCATTTAACAGTTCACACACCTTAATGCTTCTAACACCTGCATTCACAATACTCTCACTCACTTGCAGACAGTACTCATAAGTAACTCTCCGATAGTAACAGATTGTGAAAATTAGCCCCTAGTCTAAAATGTCCTGCATGTGCTATCAAACTCTCTGAGAGCAAAAGACTCTTTGGTATCCCAGCACATAAGAATCTGATTTGACAGTAAATTTATCAGTCCTGCACACAAAACCCCTATACAATCTGTATCTTGAATACGGAAACAGGGTATCATAGCATTTTCAACATTTACACCGTCTTTCCTATAGCATTCAGGAAGCCAAATATTTTTTGGACTTGAATCATGCAGGAAACAGTTACACTGCCTCAACCCCTTTTGTATTTTGATTGCCATGCAGGAACGGCTGCATAGTTTGAGGTGGCATGTCAGGGATTGCATGGCCACTCCTCTTGGAGGTCCTAGCTCTCCCTACGGTGTGTGTGTGTGTGTGTGTGTGTGTGTGTGTGTGTGTGTGTATTTTACCATCAGCATAAGTTAGTTTAAGTAGTTTGTTAGTCTAGGGACCAACGACTTCAGCAGTTTGTTCCCTTAGCATTACAAACATTTCATTACTTTTTCTTTTCTTTTATTTTGATAATGAGAATTACAGGTGACAGCAGTAAAGACACATTCAGTGGCAAATCAGTCTCTTAATAACAGTAACTCAGTGAAATAAACAACACTCACAAAATACATAATCACAAAGCCTTGAACAGATAGTTTTGGGCACAGAGCGAGTGATCCTTCACGACATCACATGCAGGATGACAAAATACTTTTGCTTCTGTGCAGTAGTTTCTGCAGCCTGGGCTAGAGTTTGATGCTGGCCATTCATTCTGTTGCACAATTGGTTAGTGGATATGGCAATATAAAAAGCTGTGCAGTGACATCTGATGGTGTGGATAATCCTGTGATTGAACTAGAATAGGTAGTGCTAAATAGGTGGGATTGGGCAGGCCTTACAATGGGTTGTGCCACAAGGATACAACCAATGTGGAAGGGAACCGGAATCAGCAGTAGTACAGGATCAGATGACAATGGATTGGGTTAGTGGTAGAGTACCACTTTATGAGGGTAGAGGAGGATCTCGGGCACGATGTTTCTTATTTAAAGGCACGACAACAAAATTGAAGCCTTGATGAAGTATGTGGTTTAGTTGTTCCAGTCTGAGGTAGTACTGGGTGATGAGGGGTGTGCTCTTTTGTAGCTGGTTATTGGAGGTGGAGAGAGGATTGGGGGTGTACAGAAATATGGCATGGGAAATCTGTTTGTGGAATAGGTCTGGAGAATAATGCCCATCTGTTTAGGCCTTTGTGAGACCCTCAGAATACTAATCATGGGAGTTCTTGTCACTGCAAATGTGCCAAGCTATTTGGTAAAGATTTCTGGAGTGAAAGGAATGGCACCTGTAAAAATCTAGGAACTGTGGGTGTGGATTTGATGTAGACAGAGGTGTGGATAGAGCCATCATTGAGTTGGAGGTTAACATCTAAAAAGAATGTGTGCCAGGTTGAGGAACACTAGGTAAAGCAGACTGTAGCATGTCAGATTATGATAATTTTTCTTAAATAAAAGTGTTATCGCCATATTTAAGTCGAAAGTATTGCTACATAATTACCAAAACTTCCACTATAGAACCTATGGCACAAGGATCCATTCCTGGGAATGATATCTTGGTAAGTTCTGGAGCAGCTCGGATGTTTATGGGGCAGCCTCTGACAACTTCACCTTCATTGTACACTATTAGCTGAAAATAATAATAGTAAAGAAACAAGAATGTCAGTTAAAGTAACAGCAGTGATTTCTGAAACATTTTTGATAGTAAAAATACGTACGGCAATAAAATTGGAGACAAGGTTCATCTTTAAAGATTTCACAACTGACAATTACCTTGTGCATTCCTACTTCTGTAGGTACAAATGTGCCCTTCCCACCATTTTGGTTCAGTGTCAGCCGACATTCAACTTTCCCAGAAGGACCCAGCACTTCTGCTGTAATTTCCTTTGAGTTCACATCTTTTGACAAGAAGTCAAGTTTGAAATGTGTCTGAAATACAATTGTTATAAATTAGCAGTTTATGATTTATTTAGCTTTGCAAAACAAGGCATAAAATATTGTCACATAATACCACAGAGTATACTAACTGCAGTTCACAAATTTATAATGTATCCATATCAACAACTAAAAAATACATTCTCATTATGCTCAAATGCTTGGAAATTTTACATGTACAAATTGAAAATAAAATGTTTTATTTCTAGTACTGGACATTAAATCCCGAGCTTCATTCAGTCGCGACGGTAACGGTACAGCTGCAAGTACACAGTACTGCCACTAGATGTGAGACACAATGACTTGTCATCTTCCTAATGACTGCAATGTATCTGAATTATTGTCATATTTATTAAATACTGTTTTGTCAGGCAGTATTTTGTATGAATTATACTTCAATAAACATAAACATAAGTCATTACTGCACATGACCACCTTGTGAGCCTATCTTATTTGACTTCAGTGTTGCTTGTTCTGGTGGCTCAATGTAGGGTGCCAGATGTCTTACAGTCCACCACAATGTTAGAAAGTCTTAAAAATTATACCGCATTTCAATGGTATCCTGCAAACTGTCCTGTGAAGTTCGATCATTGGCTCATTCAAGGGAAATCAGTAATTATACAGTTACTGAAATATTGAACACAAGACTTTTTGCATAGAAAAAGAAGTTTCAATGATAGTGTACTGTCCTTCTCGCATGTCATCTGCCGTCATTGCAGATGTAAACATCATTCGCACCAATCAGAAGCACAAACTATCCAACAACAGTAATATTACAATGAAGGGCTGCTGGTAAAATTGAAGGTTACACATAATGCAACTGATTTTATAGGTCTTTGTGTAGTTTGGAAGTCAATGCAAGTCATCAATGCATGGTCTGCAGAATGACATTCAAGATGTAATCATGCTGAAAGTTGCAGAATAATCCATGTTAATGTCAAATTCTGATCTTTGTGTCCATTTATTGAAGGAATTAAAGAAAAATTAGATTTTTCTGAATTGGAAGTACTTTAATCCTGTTCAAGTGGTATGATTTTAAGAGATCTCTTGAGTTTGTACTTAAATACACTGAGAAAGGAATTAATGACACAATTTGTTTTATAAAGTTTCAAACATTGGACAGTATTTTATTAATACTACAGCAATGGAATGCTAGTTACAAGCTAAATCATTAAAGATGGGTTAAAATATTTGCAAAACTTGATGAGTTAAATATTGATTATATTTTTGGTAACATTGTCAACTTTACTCCTTGCATGTCTGTTACAAACAAGGAGGTTATAATCTCCTTGGTTGCAAATGTTGCAAGTGTGTGGAGGTCTATGATACATTTGAGAAATTCTAGAATGTTAAAAATAATTCATCATGTAGATTGGATTAGATTAATACTTGTTCCGTAGATCATAATATGACATTTTGCAACAATGTGGAATGTATCAGTTTAGTAAATGGTGTCTATCCATGACAGTCAATATTTTAAGATTTTCAAAAAATGTTCAAATGTTTATTAAGCTTCAGGAACTTAACTATGGGGTCATCAGTCCCTAAACTTACAAACTACTTATGAACTACCTACAACTAAGGACGGCACAAATATCCATGCCCGAGGGGGGATTGGAACCCCTGACCGTAGTGGCCATGCAGACCGTGACTGAAGCGCCTCAGTCCCCTCGGCCACTGCGGCCGGCTTTAAGGTTTTATTTACTTATTTATTTATTAGGGAAATTAATAAGTTTTATTTAAAGTTCTAGTGTCTCATGTGATTCTACCTTTTCAGAATCCCATCACATAAACAAATGTCTTCTTCATATCTCCAGATCAGCTACAGCAGCCGGAGATGGCGGTCGTGCCTCTGTGACATGTGTGTGTATGTTTGTGTGTCTAACTGATACAGGCCTAAACAGCCAAGAGGTACAAAGTTGTTGTCTGTTATTTGTGCCTTTCTGCAGCTTATCGGATGTCTCTATGGTGAGTAAGCAATTTATCCTTCTTGGAAATATGGTTGAATTCTTCTTCATATATTTCTTATGATGTATACAATTGTAGAGGTCCTGAAACTCAGTGCCTCTAGTAACAGTTAATCCAATACTCAGGTCGATCAGACTTCTTCTGTGATATAAGCTGTATAGATGAAGTATCTCAATCAGTATGTAAAAAGGTGTTTATTGAACCCTTAATACAACTCCAGTAGGAGTATCATCTGGTATACACTTATACATCAAGATGCAATTACAAATATCTATCATTGAGATGAAACTTTGAATGTGTTATCTATCCAAGACATCTCTCCAAACTAATTACAAAACAAATGAATAACAACTAGACTGATTTCACTTTGTCCCTTGCTTACTCCAAGTCTCCACGGAGTTCAGGAGTTCATTATACCACAGAACACCTTCTGTTTGTACGTCTTTGACAGGTAGGAAATTCCTGTCTGGGCATTCACCTGTGAAAGAAATAGCCCAGAACACCAATAGTCCACAAATAAATCTCCATGAATACCAAAAATTAATGAATTTGGTCATATTATATAGCTAGGGAAAGCATGTAGTGCTTGAGATACTACAAAGTGTAGAAGGAGTTGCCATTCAGAAAATTCTTTAATTTCTTTTTAAATACCAGTTGACTATTTGTCAGGCTTTTGATGCTACCTGGTAAGTGACCAAAGATTTTTGTGGCACAATTCACCCCTTTGTACCAAAGTTACCACTTAGTGTACTTGTGTCTGTGTAAATGTGTGGGTGTATGTGCATTTATTTACCTTCCATTTTTTCCCCCAAGGTAAGTCTTTCCTGTCCCGGGATTGGAATGGCTCCTTACCCCCTTCCTTAAATCCCTCATCATTTCCTTTTCCCTCTCCTTCCCTTCTGCCTGATGAAGCAGCTAGGCTGCGAAAGCTAGCATTTTTGAGTGTGTGTGTGTGTCTGTGTGTTTATTTGTTGCTATTACTGCCTGTGCCCCTTCGCCTGGTAAGTGTTCTTCATCTATTTTTTACGTATATTTTTTTCCTGTTAGGAATTTTTCCTCTATAATATTCGTATCATATATATATATATATATATATATATATATATAAATAAAAATAAAAATAGAAAAGAGATGACTTACCAAAAGGACAGGCTCGTCGAGAGAAACAAATAAAAAACAAATAAAATCACACACAAACACACATACAAGCTTTCGCCACCACTGGCAGCTTCTTCAGGAAAAAGAGGGAAAAGGGGGAGGAAAAGGGAAGGATATGGGTTTTAAGGAAGTGGAAAAGGAGTCATTCCAATCCCAGGAGTGGAAGGACTTACCTTAGGGGACAAAGAGGAAGGTAAACAAATACACACACACTCAGACATATGATTTTATTTGTTTCTCTCGACGAGCCGGTCCTTTTGGTAAGTCATCTCTTTTCTATTTTTATTTTTGTTTATCCCACCGGGAAAGTTTCCCTCTATAATATATATATATATATATATATATATATATATATATATATATATATATATATAAATTGTATAAAATAAAGATTTTTGATTTACCTAAAGTACAGGCTGGTCGATAGGAACACTAAACACACACAAAAACACACAACCATTCGAGCTTTCGCCACCAGTGGTGGCTTCTTCGGGAAAAAGAGGGAGGAAGGAGAGGAGAAAGGAAAGGATACGGGTTTTAAGGAAGTGGAAAAGGAGCCATTCCAATCCCAGGAGTGGAAGGACTTACCTTAGGCGACAAAAAGGAAGGTAAACAAATACACACACACTCACACATATCCACATCCAAACACACTTAGTGTGTTTGGATGTGGATATGTGTGAGTGTGTGTGTATTTGTTTACCTTCCTTTTTGTCCCCTAAGGTAAGTCCTTCCACTCCTGGGATTGGAATGGCTCCTTTTCCACTTCCTTAAAACCCGTATCCTTTCCTTTCTCCTCTCCTTCCTCCCTCTTTTTCCCGAAGAAGCCACCACTGGTGGCGAAAGCTCAAATGGTTGTGTGTTTAGTGTTCCTATCGACCAGCCTGTACTTTAGGTAAGTCAAAAATCTTTATTTTATACAATTTTCCTACCTGGAAGGTCTCCTTCTATAATATTATATATATATATATATATATATATATATATATATATATATATATATATATATATGAAACGATTATTAAGACGAAAAATTCCTAGCAGGAAAAATAAAATATAAAAAGATTACTCACCAGGCGAAGGAGCACAGGTGTGACAGCATCACAAATATAAATGAATACACACACACACACACAATCGCAAGCTTTCGCAACCCAGTTGCGTCTTCAGGCAGTAGGGAAGGAGAGGGAAAAGGAAATGATGAGGGTTTTAAGGAAGGGGGTAAGGAGCCATTCCAATCCCGGGAGAGGAAAGACTTACCTTGGGGGAAAAAATGGAGGGTAAACAAATGCACACATGCCCACACATTCACACAGACACAAGTACACCTAGGCAGACATACTGTAGAAAGCCTTTTAGTGTGAGGCCCTTGGGAGTGATTCCAAATGTCAGACAAGCCTGCATAAAAAGAATGTGGGAGCGTAATTTGGCTAGGGAGAAAGCATGTTTTCGGAGGGAATGTACATAAAAATGGATGGGGTTGTTATAGGGATGTTGTGAGGGAGGCATAGTATATGGATGAAGGAGGAGTGGGAAATATGGGCTATGGTAATAGGCTGCAATGAACAAATAAAAAATAAAACGTAAAAATAAGTGTAAAAATATATTTACATGTCAGGAGGGAGATGAAAGTGGGCAGAATTTCAGGTATGAGAAAAGAAAGGAAATAGGAAAAGTTTTTAAAATTTGTTGTTGATACTGTGGTCAACTTTAGTTATCAACAACGTAGTATAAAAGGGTTTGGTAGTGGTATGGCGTGAAAAAAGGGTTTAAGGAAGGTGAAAATCGGAAAAAGAACGAGAAAACTGCGTGAAAATGCAAGGAAAACGTCTAAACAGGATTGGTTATATGGTAGCAGATTCGATTTTGAGGCTGAAATAGTCTGACGAAGGAAAAGTGCAATCAAAACCAACGGAAAGTTGCTGAAATTAATCGGAAAAGTATTAAACATGAACAGAAATGTGGAAAAACGGGAATGGAAGCAATCGTAAGGTAACTAAGAAATGACGAAAATGGTTATAAACAATAGAGAAACTATTGTTAGGAAAGAGTGTTAACGATTTTAAACGAGAAAATTGAATGAGCGGCGTGTTCAGACGGAAGCAGGAGCAATGAAAGTGGTAAATATCAAAATAAACGTACTAATAGGAAAAGGTTTGGAAGAAAACGTATTGTTGTAAGAATTAGCGGACTATGAACAGTAAACAAAGGAGTGAATGTAGCAATGAACTGATATGTAAAATGTAAAAAAAAAAAAAAAGTGAATAAATAATGAATAATAAAAATAAAAAACCAAAGGGAAAGTAAGATGACAGAAAAGATTTCGAAACGTAACAGAGCAAGGACGGAAGTAATTGTTGAATTCAAATATATGAAACGATTATTAAGACGAAAAATTCCTAGCAGGAAAAATAAAATATAAAAAGATTACTCACCAGGCGAAGGAGCACAGGTGTGAGAGCATCACAAATATAAATGAATACACACACACACACACACAATCGCAAGCTTTCGCAACCCAGTTGCGTCTTCAGGCAGTAGGGAAGGAGAGGGAAAAGGAAATGATGAGGGTTTTAAGGAAGGGGGTAAGGAGCCATTCCAATCCCGGGAGAGGAAAGACTTACCTTGGGGGAAAAAATGGAGGGTAAACAAATGCACACATGCCCACACATTCACACAGACACAAGTACACCTAGGCAGACATACTGTAGAAAGCCAGGAGGAAGGAGCACAGGTGTGACAGCATCACAAATAAATAAATGAATACACACACACACACACAATCGCAAGCTTTCGCAACCCAATTGCGTCTTCAGGCAGTAGGGAAGGAGAGGGAAAAGGAAATGATGAGGGTTTTAAGGAAGGGGGTAAGGAGCCATTCCAATCCCGGGAGAGGAAAGACTTACCTTGGGGGAAAAAATGGAGGGTAAACAAATGCACACATGCCCACACATTCACACAGACACAAGTACACCTGGGCAGACATACTGTAGAAAGCAAAGAAGTTAAGTTATAGAAGTTAAGAAGTTAGACAGAGATACCACTTGAGGCAGAGGCTCTGTCCAGAGAACTGATGCAAAGATGTTAAGAAGGTGGGTGGGAATTCAAATTTAGCGGAGGTTGAGACCAGGTGGGCAACGGGAAGAGAGAATATGCTGAAGGGCTAGTTCCCATCTCCGGAGTTCTGAAGGATTGGTGTCAGTGGGAAGTATCCAGATAACCCGGACGGTGTAGCACTGTGCCAAGATGTGCTGGCCATGCACCAATGCGTGTTTAGCCACAGGGTGATCCTCGTTACCAACAAACACTGTCTGCCTGTGTCCATTCATGCGAATGGACAGTTTGTTGCTGGTCATTCCCACATAGAACGCTTCACAGTGCAGGCATGTCAGTTGGTAGATCACGTGGGTACTATCGCAAGTGGCTCTGCCCTTGATCGTGTACACCTTCCGGGTTACGGGACTGGAGTAGGTGGTGGTGGAAGGGTGCATAGGGCAGGTTTTACAACGGGGGCGGTTACAAGGGTAGGAGCCAGAAGGTAGGGAAGGTGGTTTGGGGATTTCATAGGGGTGGACTAGGAGGTTACGGAGGTTAGGTGGGCGGCGGAAGGACACTCTCGGTGGAGTAGGAAGGATGTCATGAAGGACGGATCTCATTTCGGGGCAGGATTTAAGGAAGTCGTATCCTTGCTGGAGAGCCACATTTAGAGTCCGCTCCAGTCCCGGAAAGTATCCGGTGACAAGAGGGGCACTTCTGGGATTCTTCTGTTGAAGGTTCTGAATTTGGGGGGATGAGGTAGTAGCTCTGGCAATTTGTTTCTCTACCAGATTAGGAGGATAGCCGCGGGATGTGAAAGCTGTTGATAGGTTGTTGGAGTACTGGTTCAGAGCTTCAGGACTGGAGCAGACTCGTTTGCCACGAAGACCTAAGCTGTAAGGAAGGGAACGTTTGATATGGAATGGATGACAGCTATCATAATGCAGGTACTGTTGTTTATTGGTAGGTTTGATGTGGACGGATGTGTGGAGTTGGCCGTTGGACAGATGGAGGTCGACATCGAGGAATGTGGCATGGGATTTGGAATAGGACCAGGTGAATTTGATGGGACCAAAGGAGTTGAGGTTGAAGAGGAAATTCTGGAGTTCTTCTTCACTGTGTGTCCAGATCATGAAGATATCATCAATGAATCTGTACCACACTTTGGGTTGACAGGCTTGGGTATCCAGGAAGGCTTCCTCTAAGCGTCCCATGAATAAGTTTGCGTACGAGGGGGCCATCCTGGTTCCCATGGCTGTTCCCTTTAGTTGTTGGTATGTCTGGCCCTCAAAAGTGAAGAAGTTGTGGGTTAGGATGAAGCTGGCTAGGGTATTAAGGAAAGAGGTTTTAGGTAGGGAAGTGAGTGGTCGGCGTGAAAGGAAATACTCCATCGCAGCAAGGCCCTGGGTATGTGGGATATTTGTGTATAGGGAAGTGGCATCAATGGTTACAAGGATGGTTTCTGGAGGTAACAGGCTGGGTAAGGATTTCAGGCGATCGAGGAAGTGGTTGGTGTCTTTGATGAAGGATGGGAGACTGCACATGATGGGTTGAAGGTGTTGGTCTATGTAGGCAGAGATTCGTTCTGTAGGGGCTTGGTGACCGGCCACAATGGGGCGGCCGGGATGATTGGGTTTGTGAATCTTGGGAAGTAGGTAGAAGGTGGGAGTGCGGGGTGTCGGCGGGGTCATGAGGTTAATGGAGTTAGGTGAAAGGTTTTGTAGGGGGCCTAAGGTTTTGAGGATTCCTTGAAGCTCTGCCTGGACATCGGGGATGGGATTGCCATGAAAGACTTTATATGTGGTACTGTCTGAGAGCTGACGCAGTCCCTCAGCTACATACTCCCGCCGATCAAGTACCACGGTCGTGGATCCCTTGTCGGCTGGGAGAATGATGATGGAATGGTCAGCCTTCAGATCACGGATAGCTCGGGATTCAGCTGCGGTAATGTTGGGAGTAGGATTAAGGTTTCTCAGGAACGACTGGGAGGCAAGGTGGGAAGTAAGGAATTCCTGGAAGGTTTGAAGAGGGTGGTTTTGAGGAAGAGCAGGTGGGTCTCGCTGTGATGGAGGACGGAACTGTTCTAGGCAGGGTTCAATTGGAATGATGTCTTGGGGAGCTGGGTCATAGGGAGTAGGATTATTCTTCTTCGTGGCAAAGTGGTATCTCCAGCAAAGACTACGAGTATAGGAAAGTAGATCTTTGACGAGAGCTGTGTGGTTGAATTTGGGAGTAGGACTAAAGGTGAGGCCTTTGGATAGGACAGAGGTTTCAGATTGGGAGAGAGGTTTGGAGGAGAGGTTGATTACTGAATTAGGATGTTGTGGTTCCGGATTGTGTAGATTGGAGTTTTGAGGTTTAGGGGGGAGAGGAGTTGGGAGTGGGAGATTGAGTAGATGGGAGAGACTGGGTTTGTGTGCAATAAGGGGAGGTTGAGGTTTATTGGAGAGGTTGTTGAGGGAGAGAGTATTGCCTTTCCGGAGGTGGGTGACCAGGAGATTGGATAGTTTTTTGAGGTGGTGGGTGGCATATTGTTCTAATTTGCAGTTGGCCTGAAGGAGGATGTTCTGGACAGTAGGTGTGGATGTGGGAGAGGAAAGGTTGAGGATTTTGATTAGCGATAGGAGTTGACAGGTGTGTTCATTAGCGGAGTTGATGTGTAGGTTAAGGATTAGTCGGGTGAGGGCTATTGATTGTTCAGTTTGGAATTGGTATAGGGCGGGGTGAAAGGATGGGTTACAGCCAGAGATGGGAACTTTTAGTGTGAGGCCCTTGGGAGTGATTCCAAATGTCAGACAAGCCTGCATAAAAAGAATGTGGGAGCGTAATTTGGCTAGGGAGAAAGCATGTTTTCGGAGGGAATGTACATAAAAATGGATGGGGTTGTTATAGGGATGTTGTGAGGGAGGCATAGTATATGGATGAAGGAGGAGTGGGAAATATGGGCTATGTAATAGGCTGCAATGAACAAATAAAAAATAAAACGTAAAAATAAGTGTAAAAATATATTTACATGTCAGGAGGGAGATGAAAGTGGGCAGAATTTCAGGTATGAGAAAAGAAAGGAGATAGGAAAAGTTTTTGATACTGTGGTCAACTTTAGTTATCAACAACGTAGTATAAAAGGGTTTGGTAGTGGTATGGCGTGAAAAAAGGGTTTAAGGAAGGTGAAAATCGGAAAAAGAACGAGAAAACTGCGTGAAAATGCAAGGAAAACGTCTAAACAGTATTGGTTATATGGTAGCAGATTACGATTTTGAGGCTGAAATAGTCTGACGAAGGAAAAGTGCAATCAAAACCAACGGAAAGTTGCTGAAATTGATCAGAAAAGTATTAAACATGAACAGAAATGTGGAAAAACGGGAATGGAAGCAATCGTAAGGTAACTAAGAAATGACGAAAATGGTTATAAACAATAGAGAAACTATTGTTAGGAAAGAGTGTTAACGATTTTAAACGAGAAAATTGAATGAGCGGCGTGTTACAGACGGAAGCAGGAGCAATGAAAGTGGTAAATATCAAAATAAACGTACTAATAGGAAAAGGTTTGGAAGAAAACGTATTGTTGTAAGAATTAGCGGACTATGAACAGTAAACAAAGGAGTGAATGTAGCAATGAACTGATATGTAAAATGTAAAAAAATGAATAAATAATGAATAATAAAAATAAAAAACCAAAGGGAAAGTAAGATGACAGAAAAGATTTCGAAAAGTAACAGAGCAAGGACGGAAGTAATTGTTGAATTCAAATATATGAAACGATTATTAAGACGAAAAATTCCTAGCAGGAAAAATAAAATATAAAAAATAGACGAAGATTACTCACCAGGCGAAGGAGCACAGGTGTGACAGCATCACAAATAAATAAATGAATACACACACACACACACAATCGCAAGCTTTCGCAACCCAATTGCGTCTTCAGGCAGTAGGGAAGGAGAGGGAAAAGGAAATGATGAGGGTTTTAAGGAAGGGGGTAAGGAGCCATTCCAATCCCGGGAGAGGAAAGACTTACCTTGGGGGAAAAAATGGAGGGTAAACAAATGCACACATGCCCACACATTCACACAGACACAAGTACACCTGGGCAGACATACTGTAGAAAGCAAAGAAGTTAAGTTATAGAAGTTAAGAAGTTAGACAGAGATACCACTTGAGGCAGAGGCTCTGTCCAGAGAACTGATGCAAAGATGTTAAGAAGGTGGGTGGGAATTCAAATTTAGCGGAGGTTGAGACCAGGTGGGCAACGGGAAGAGAGAATATGCTGAAGGGCTAGTTCCCATCTCCGGAGTTCTGAAGGATTGGTGTCAGTGGGAAGTATCCAGATAACCCGGACGGTGTAGCACTGTGCCAAGATGTGCTGGCCGTGCACCAATGCGTGTTTAGCCACAGGGTGATCCTCGTTACCAACAAACACTGTCTGCCTGTGTCCATTCATGCGAATGGACAGTTTGTTGCTGGTCATTCCCACATAGAACGCTTCACAGTGCAGGCATGTCAGTTGGTAGATCACGTGGGTACTATCGCAAGTGGCTCTGCCCTTGATCGTGTACACCTTCCGGGTTACAGGACTGGAGTAGGTGGTGGTGGAAGGGTGCATAGGGCAGGTTTTACAACGGGGGCGGTTACAAGGGTAGGAGCCAGAAGGTAGGGAAGGTGGTTTGGGGATTTCATAGGGGTGGACTAGGAGGTTACGGAGGTTAGGTGGGCGGCGGAAGGACACTCTCGGTGGAGTAGGAAGGATGTCATGAAGGACGGATCTCATTTTGGGGCAGGATTTAAGGAAGTCGTATCCTTGCTGGAGAGCCACATTTAGAGTCCGCTCCAGTCCCGGAAAGTATCCGGTGACAAGAGGGGCACTTCTGGGATTCTTCTGTTGACGGTTCTGAATTTGGGGGGATGAGGTAGTAGCTCTGGCAATTTGTTTCTCTACCAGATTAGGAGGATAGCCGCGGGATGTGAAAGCTGTTGATAGGTTGTTGGAGTACTGGTTCAGAGCTTCAGGACTGGAGCAGACTCGTTTGCCACGAAGACCTAAGCTGTAAGGAAGGGAACGTTTGATATGGAATGGATGACAGCTATCATAATGCAGGTACTGTTGTTTATTGGTAGGTTTGATGTGGACGGATGTGTGGAGTTGGCCGTTGGACAGATGGAGGTCGACATCGAGGAATGTGGCATGGGATTTGGAATAGGACCAGGTGAATTTGATGGGACCAAAGGAGTTGAGGTTGAAGAGGAAATTCTGGAGTTCTTCTTCACTGTGTGTCCAGATCATGAAGATATCATCAATGAATCTGTACCACACTTTGGGTTGACAGGCTTGGGTATCCAGGAAGGCTTCCTCTAAGCGTCCCATGAATAAGTTTGCGTACGAGGGGGCCATCCTGGTTCCCATGGCTGTTCCCTTTAGTTGTTGGTATGTCTGGCCCTCAAAAGTGAAGAAGTTGTGGGTTAGGATGAAGCTGGCTAGGGTATTAAGGAAAGAGGTTTTAGGTAGGGAAGTGGGTGGTCGGCGTGAAAGGAAATACTCCATCGCAGCAAGGCCCTGGGTATGTGGGATATTTGTGTATAGGGAAGTGGCATCAATGGTTACAAGGATGGTTTCTGGAGGTAACAGGCTGGGTAAGGATTTCAGGCGATCGAGGAAGTGGTTGGTGTCTTTGATGAAGGATGGGAGACTGCACATGATGGGTTGAAGGTGTTGGTCTATGTAGGCAGAGATTCGTTCTGTAGGGGCTTGGTGACCGGCCACAATGGGGCGGCCGGGATGATTGGGTTTGTGAATCTTGGGAAGTAGGTAGAAGGTGGGAGTGCGGGGTGTCGGCGGGGTCATGAGGTTAATGGAGTTAGGTGAAAGGTTTTGTAGGGGGCCTAAGGTTTTGAGGATTCCTTGAAGCTCTGCCTGGACATCGGGGATGGGATTGCCATGAAAGACTTTATATGTGGTACTGTCTGAGAGCTGACGCAGTCCCTCAGCTACATACTCCCGCCGATCAAGTACCACGGTCGTGGATCCCTTGTCGGCTGGGAGAATGATGATGGAATGGTCAGCCTTCAGATCACGGATAGCTCGGGATTCAGCTGCGGTAATGTTGGGAGTAGGATTAAGGTTTCTCAGGAACGACTGGGAGGCAAGGTGGGAAGTAAGGAATTCCTGGAAGGTTTGAAGAGGGTGGTTTTGAGGAAGAGCAGGTGGGTCTCGCTGTGATGGAGGACGGAACTGTTCTAGGCAGGGTTCAATTGGAATGATGTCTTGGGGAGCTGGGTCATAGGGAGTAGGATTATTCTTCTTCGTGGCAAAGTGGTATCTCCAGCAAAGACTACGAGTATAGGAAAGTAGATCTTTGACGAGAGCTGTGTGGTTGAATTTGGGAGTAGGACTAAAGGTGAGGCCTTTGGATAGGACAGAGGTTTCAGATTGGGAGAGAGGTTTGGAGGAGAGGTTGATTACTGAATTAGGATGTTGTGGTTCCGGATTGTGTAGATTGGAGTTTTGAGGTTTAGGGGGGAGAGGAGTTGGGAGTGGGAGATTGAGTAGATGGGAGAGACTGGGTTTGTGTGCAATAAGGGGAGGTTGAGGTTTATTGGAGAGGTTGTTGAGGGAGAGAGTATTGCCTTTCCGGAGGTGGGTGACCAGGAGATTGGATAGTTTTTTGAGGTGGTGGGTGGCATATTGTTCTAATTTGCAGTTGGCCTGAAGGAGGATGTTCTGGACAGTAGGTGTGGATGTGGGAGAGGAAAGGTTGAGGATTTTGATTAGCGATAGGAGTTGACAGGTGTGTTCATTAGCGGAGTTGATGTGTAGGTTAAGGATTAGTCGGGTGAGGGCTATTGATTGTTCAGTTTGGAATTGGTATAGGGCGGGGTGAAAGGATGGGTTACAGCCAGAGATGGGAACTTTTAGTGTGAGGCCCTTGGGAGTGATTCCAAATGTCAGACAAGCCTGCATAAAAAGAATGTGGGAGCGTAATTTGGCTAGGGAGAAAGCATGTTTTCGGAGGGAATGTACATAAAAATGGATGGGGTTGTTATAGGGATGTTGTGAGGGAGGCATAGTATATGGATGAAGGAGGAGTGGGAAATATGGCCTATGTAATAGGCTGCAATGAACAAATAAAAAATAAAACGTAAAAATAAGTGTAAAAATATATTTACATGTCAGGAGGGAGATGAAAGTGGGCAGAATTTCAGGTATGAGAAAAGAAAGGAGATAGGAAAAGTTTTTGATACTGTGGTCAACTTTAGTTATCAACAACGTAGTATAAAAGGGTTTGGTAGTGGTATGGCGTGAAAAAAGGGTTTAAGGAAGGTGAAAATCGGAAAAAGAACGAGAAAACTGCGTGAAAATGCAAGGAAAACGTCTAAACAGTATTGGTTATATGGTAGCAGATTACGATTTTGAGGCTGAAATAGTCTGACGAAGGAAAAGTGCAATCAAAACCAACGGAAAGTTGCTGAAATTGATCAGAAAAGTATTAAACATGAACAGAAATGTGGAAAAACGGGAATGGAAGCAATCGTAAGGTAACTAAGAAATGACGAAAATGGTTATAAACAATAGAGAAACTATTGTTAGGAAAGAGTGTTAACGATTTTAAACGAGAAAATTGAATGAGCGGCGTGTTACAGACGGAAGCAGGAGCAATGAAAGTGGTAAATATCAAAATAAACGTACTAATAGGAAAAGGTTTGGAAGAAAACGTATTGTTGTAAGAATTAGCGGACTATGAACAGTAAACAAAGGAGTGAATGTAGCAATGAACTGATATGTAAAATGTAAAAAAATGAATAAATAATGAATAATAAAAATAAAAAACCAAAGGGAAAGTAAGATGACAGAAAAGATTTCGAAAAGTAACAGAGCAAGGACGGAAGTAATTGTTGAATTCAAATATATGAAACGATTATTAAGACGAAAAATTCCTAGCAGGAAAAATAAAATATAAAAAATAGACGAAGATTACTCACCAGGCGAAGGAGCACAGGTGTGACAGCATCACAAATAAATAAATGAATACACACACACACACACAATCGCAAGCTTTCGCAACCCAATTGCGTCTTCAGGCAGTAGGGAAGGAGAGGGAAAAGGAAATGATGAGGGTTTTAAGGAAGGGGGTAAGGAGCCATTCCAATCCCGGGAGAGGAAAGACTTACCTTGGGGGAAAAAATGGAGGGTAAACAAATGCACACATGCCCACACATTCACACAGACACAAGTACACCTGGGCAGACATACTGTAGAAAGCAAAGAAGTTAAGTTATAGAAGTTAAGAAGTTAGACAGAGATACCACTTGAGGCAGAGGCTCTGTCCAGAGAACTGATGCAAAGATGTTAAGAAGGTGGGTGGGAATTCAAATTTAGCGGAGGTTGAGACCAGGTGGGCAACGGGAAGAGAGAATATGCTGAAGGGCTAGTTCCCATCTCCGGAGTTCTGAAGGATTGGTGTCAGTGGGAAGTATCCAGATAACCCGGACGGTGTAGCACTGTGCCAAGATGTGCTGGCCGTGCACCAATGCGTGTTTAGCCACAGGGTGATCCTCGTTACCAACAAACACTGTCTGCCTGTGTCCATTCATGCGAATGGACAGTTTGTTGCTGGTCATTCCCACATAGAACGCTTCACAGTGCAGGCATGTCAGTTGGTAGATCACGTGGGTACTATCGCAAGTGGCTCTGCCCTTGATCGTGTACACCTTCCGGGTTACAGGACTGGAGTAGGTGGTGGTGGAAGGGTGCATAGGGCAGGTTTTACAACGGGGGCGGTTACAAGGGTAGGAGCCAGAAGGTAGGGAAGGTGGTTTGGGGATTTCATAGGGGTGGACTAGGAGGTTACGGAGGTTAGGTGGGCGGCGGAAGGACACTCTCGGTGGAGTAGGAAGGATGTCATGAAGGACGGATCTCATTTTGGGGCAGGATTTAAGGAAGTCGTATCCTTGCTGGAGAGCCACATTTAGAGTCCGCTCCAGTCCCGGAAAGTATCCGGTGACAAGAGGGGCACTTCTGGGATTCTTCTGTTGAAGGTTCTGAATTTGGGGGGATGAGGTAGTAGCTCTGGCAATTTGTTTCTCTACCAGATTAGGAGGATAGCCGCGGGATGTGAAAGCTGTTGATAGGTTGTTGGAGTACTGGTTCAGAGCTTCAGGACTGGAGCAGACTCGTTTGCCACGAAGACCTAAGCTGTAAGGAAGGGAACGTTTGATATGGAATGGATGACAGCTATCATAATGCAGGTACTGTTGTTTATTGGTAGGTTTGATGTGGACGGATGTGTGGAGTTGGCCGTTGGACAGATGGAGGTCGACATCGAGGAATGTGGCATGGGATTTGGAATAGGACCAGGTGAATTTGATGGGACCAAAGGAGTTGAGGTTGAAGAGGAAATTCTGGAGTTCTTCTTCACTGTGTGTCCAGATCATGAAGATATCATCAATGAATCTGTACCACACTTTGGGTTGACAGGCTTGGGTATCCAGGAAGGCTTCCTCTAAGCGTCCCATGAATAAGTTTGCGTACGAGGGGGCCATCCTGGTTCCCATGGCTGTTCCCTTTAGTTGTTGGTATGTCTGGCCCTCAAAAGTGAAGAAGTTGTGGGTTAGGATGAAGCTGGCTAGGGTATTAAGGAAAGAGGTTTTAGGTAGGGAAGTGGGTGGTCGGCGTGAAAGGAAATACTCCATCGCAGCAAGGCCCTGGGTATGTGGGATATTTGTGTATAGGGAAGTGGCATCAATGGTTACAAGGATGGTTTCTGGAGGTAACAGGCTGGGTAAGGATTTCAGGCGATCGAGGAAGTGGTTGGTGTCTTTGATGAAGGATGGGAGACTGCACATGATGGGTTGAAGGTGTTGGTCTATGTAGGCAGAGATTCGTTCTGTAGGGGCTTGGTGACCGGCCACAATGGGGCGGCCGGGATGATTGGGTTTGTGAATCTTGGGAAGTAGGTAGAAGGTGGGAGTGCGGGGTGTCGGCGGGGTCATGAGGTTAATGGAGTTAGGTGAAAGGTTTTGTAGGGGGCCTAAGGTTTTGAGGATTCCTTGAAGCTCTGCCTGGACATCGGGGATGGGATTGCCATGAAAGACTTTATATGTGGTACTGTCTGAGAGCTGACGCAGTCCCTCAGCTACATACTCCCGCCGATCAAGTACCACGGTCGTGGATCCCTTGTCGGCTGGGAGAATGATGATGGAATGGTCAGTCTTCAGATCACGGATAGCTCGGGATTCAGCTGCGGTAATGTTGGGAGTAGGATTAAGGTTTCTCAGGAATGACTGGGAGGCAAGGTGGGAAGTAAGGAATTCCTGGAAGGTTTGAAGAGGGTGGTTTTGAGGAAGAGCAGGTGGGTCTCGCTGTGATGGAGGACGGAACTGTTCTAGGCAGGGTTCAATTGGAATGATGTCTTGGGGAGCTGGGTCATAGGGAGTAGGATTATTCTTCTTCGTGGCAAAGTGGTATCTCCAGCAAAGACTACGAGTATAGGAAAGTAGATCTTTGACGAGAGCTGTGTGGTTGAATTTGGGAGTAGGACTAAAGGTGAGGCCTTTGGATAGGACAGAGGTTTCAGATTGGGAGAGAGGTTTGGAGGAGAGGTTGATTACTGAATTAGGATGTTGTGGTTCCGGATTGTGTAGATTGGAGTTTTGAGGTTTAGGGGGGAGAGGAGTTGGGAGTGGGAGATTGAGTAGATGGGAGAGACTGGGTTTGTGTGCAATAAGGGGAGGTTGAGGTTTATTGGAGAGGTTGTTGAGGGAGAGAGTATTGCCTTTCCGGAGGTGGGTGACCAGGAGATTGGATAGTTTTTTGAGGTGGTGGGTGGCATATTGTTCTAATTTGCAGTTGGCCTGAAGGAGGATGTTCTGGACAGTAGGTGTGGATGTGGGAGAGGAAAGGTTGAGGATTTTGATTAGCGATAGGAGTTGACAGGTGTGTTCATTAGCGGAGTTGATGTGTAGGTTAAGGATTAGTCGGGTGAGGGCTATTGATTGTTCAGTTTGGAATTGGTATAGGGTGGGGTGAAAGGATGGGTTACAGCCAGAGATGGGAACTTTTAGTGTGAGGCCCTTGGGAGTGATTCCAAATGTCAGACAAGCCTGCATAAAAAGAATGTGGGAGCGTAATTTGGCTAGGGAGAAAGCATGTTTTCGGAGGGAATGTACATAAAAATGGATGGGGTTGTTATAGGGATGTTGTGAGGGAGGCATAGTATATGGATGAAGGAGGAGTGGGAAATATGGGCTATGTAATAGGCTGCAATGAACAAATAAAAAATAAAACGTAAAAATAAGTGTAAAAATATATTTACATGTCAGGAGGGAGATGAAAGTGGGCAGAATTTCAGGTATGAGAAAAGAAAGGAGATAGGAAAAGTTTTTGATACTGTGGTCAACTTTAGTTATCAACAACGTAGTATAAAAGGGTTTGGTAGTGGTATGGCGTGAAAAAAGGGTTTAAGGAAGGTGAAAATCGGAAAAAGAACGAGAAAACTGCGTGAAAATGCAAGGAAAACGTCTAAACAGTATTGGTTATATGGTAGCAGATTACGATTTTGAGGCTGAAATAGTCTGACGAAGGAAAAGTGCAATCAAAACCAACGGAAAGTTGCTGAAATTGATCAGAAAAGTATTAAACATGAACAGAAATGTGGAAAAACGGGAATGGAAGCAATCGTAAGGTAACTAAGAAATGACGAAGATGGTTATAAACAATAGAGAAACTATTGTTAGGAAAGAGTGTTAACGATTTTAAACGAGAAAATTGAATGAGCGGCGTGTTACAGACGGAAGCAGGAGCAATGAAAGTGGTAAATATCAAAATAAACGTACTAATAGGAAAAGGTTTGGAAGAAAACGTATTGTTGTAAGAATTAGCGGACTATGAACAGTAAACAAAGGAGTGAATGTAGCAATGAACTGATATGTAAAATGTAAAAAAATGAATAAATAATGAATAATAAAAATAAAAAACCAAAGGGAAAGTAAGATGACAGAAAAGATTTCGAAAAGTAACAGAGCAAGGACGGAAGTAATTGTTGAATTCAAATATATGAAACGATTATTAAGACGAAAAATTCCTAGCAGGAAAAATAAAATATAAAAAATAGACGAAGATTACTCACCAGGCGAAGGAGCACAGGTGTGACAGCATCACAAATAAATAAATGAATACACACACACACACACAATCGCAAGCTTTCGCAACCCAATTGCGTCTTCAGGCAGTAGGGAAGGAGAGGGAAAAGGAAATGATGAGGGTTTTAAGGAAGGGGGTAAGGAGCCATTCCAATCCCGGGAGAGGAAAGACTTACCTTGGGGGAAAAAATGGAGGGTAAACAAATGCACACATGCCCACACATTCACACAGACACAAGTACACCTGGGCAGACATACTGTAGAAAGCAAAGAAGTTAAGTTATAGAAGTTAAGAAGTTAGACAGAGATACCACTTGAGGCAGAGGCTCTGTCCAGAGAACTGATGCAAAGATGTTAAGAAGGTGGGTGGGAATTCAAATTTAGCGGAGGTTGAGACCAGGTGGGCAACGGGAAGAGAGAATATGCTGAAGGGCTAGTTCCCATCTCCGGAGTTCTGAAGGATTGGTGTCAGTGGGAAGTATCCAGATAACCCGGACGGTGTAGCACTGTGCCAAGATGTGCTGGCCGTGCACCAATGCGTGTTTAGCCACAGGGTGATCCTCGTTACCAACAAACACTGTCTGCCTGTGTCCATTCATGCGAATGGACAGTTTGTTGCTGGTCATTCCCACATAGAACGCTTCACAGTGCAGGCATGTCAGTTGGTAGATCACGTGGGTACTATCGCAAGTGGCTCTGCCCTTGATCGTGTACACCTTCCGGGTTACGGGACTGGAGTAGGTGGTGGTGGAAGGGTGCATAGGGCAGGTTTTACAACGGGGGCGGTTACAAGGGTAGGAGCCAGAAGGTAGGGAAGGTGGTTTGGGGATTTCATAGGGGTGGACTAGGAGGTTACGGAGGTTAGGTGGGCGGCGGAAGGACACTCTCGGTGGAGTAGGAAGGATGTCATGAAGGACGGATCTCATTTTGGGGCAGGATTTAAGGAAGTCGTATCCTTGCTGGAGAGCCACATTTAGAGTCCGCTCCAGTCCCGGAAAGTATCCGGTGACAAGAGGGGCACTTCTGGGATTCTTCTGTTGAAGGTTCTGAATTTGGGGGGATGAGGTAGTAGCTCTGGCAATTTGTTTCTCTACCAGATTAGGAGGATAGCCGCGGGATGTGAAAGCTGTTGATAGGTTGTTGGAGTACTGGTTCAGAGCTTCAGGACTGGAGCAGACTCGTTTGCCACGAAGACCTAAGCTGTAAGGAAGGGAACGTTTGATATGGAATGGATGACAGCTATCATAATGCAGGTACTGTTGTTTATTGGTAGGTTTGATGTGGACGGATGTGTGGAGTTGGCCGTTGGACATATGGAGGTCGACATCGAGGAATGTGGCATGGGATTTGGAATAGGACCAGGTGAATTTGATGGGACCAAAGGAGTTGAGGTTGAAGAGGAAATTCTGGAGTTCTTCTTCACTGTGTGTCCAGATCATGAAGATATCATCAATGAATCTGTACCACACTTTGGGTTGACAGGCTTGGGTATCCAGGAAGGCTTCCTCTAAGCGTCCCATGAATAAGTTTGCGTACGAGGGGGCCATCCTGGTTCCCATGGCTGTTCCCTTTAGTTGTTGGTATGTCTGGCCCTCAAAAGTGAAGAAGTTGTGGGTTAGGATGAAGCTGGCTAGGGTATTAAGGAAAGAGGTTTTAGGTAGGGAAGTGGGTGGTCGGCGTGAAAGGAAATACTCCATCGCAGCAAGGCCCTGGGTATGTGGGATATTTGTGTATAGGGAAGTGGCATCAATGGTTACAAGGATGGTTTCTGGAGGTAACAGGCTGGGTAAGGATTTCAGGCGATCGAGGAAGTGGTTGGTGTCTTTGATGAAGGATGGGAGACTGCACATGATGGGTTGAAGGTGTTGGTCTATGTAGGCAGAGATTCGTTCTGTAGGGGCTTGGTGACCGGCCACAATGGGGCAAGTAGGTAGAAGGTGGGAGTGCGGGGTGTCGGCGGGGTCATGAGGTTAATGGAGTTAGGTGAAAGGTTTTGTAGGGGGCCTAAGGTTTTGAGGATTCCTTGAAGCTCTGCCTGGACATCGGGGATGGGATTGCCATGAAAGACTTTATATGTGGTACTGTCTGAGAGCTGACGCAGTCCCTCAGCTACATACTCCCGCCGATCAAGTACCACGGTCGTGGATCCCTTGTCGGCTGGGAGAATGATGATGGAATGGTCAGCCTTCAGATCACGGATAGCTCGGGATTCAGCTGCGGTAATGTTGGGAGTAGGATTAAGGTTTCTCAGGAACGACTGGGAGGCAAGGTGGGAAGTAAGGAATTCCTGGAAGGTTTGAAGAGGGTGGTTTTGAGGAAGAGCAGGTGGGTCTCGCTGTGATGGAGGACGGAACTGTTCTAGGCAGGGTTCAATTGGAATGATGTCTTGGGGAGCTGGGTCATAGGGAGTAGGATTATTCTTCTTCGTGGCAAAGTGGTATCTCCAGCAAAGACTACGAGTATAGGAAAGTAGATCTTTGACGAGAGCTGTGTGGTTGAATTTGGGAGTAGGACTAAAGGTGAGGCCTTTGGATAGGACAGAGGTTTCAGATTGGGAGAGAGGTTTGGAGGAGAGGTTGATTACTGAATTAGGATGTTGTGGTTCCGGATTGTGTAGATTGGAGTTTTGAGGTTTAGGGGGGAGAGGAGTTGGGAGTGGGAGATTGAGTAGATGGGAGAGACTGGGTTTGTGTGCAATAAGGGGAGGTTGAGGTTTATTGGAGAGGTTGTTGAGGGAGAGAGTATTGCCTTTCCGGAGGTGGGTGACCAGGAGATTGGATAGTTTTTTGAGGTGGTGGGTGGCATATTGTTCTAATTTGCAGTTGGCCTGAAGGAGGATGTTCTGGACAGTAGGTGTGGATGTGGGAGAGGAAAGGTTGAGGATTTTGATTAGCGATAGGAGTTGACAGGTGTGTTCATTAGCGGAGTTGATGTGTAGGTTAAGGATTAGTCGGGTGAGGGCTATTGATTGTTCAGTTTGGAATTGGTATAGGGCGGGGTGAAAGGATGGGTTACAGCCAGAGATGGGAACTTTTAGTGTGAGGCCCTTGGGAGTGATTCCAAATGTCAGACAAGCCTGCATAAAAAGAATGTGGGAGCGTAATTTGGCTAGGGAGAAAGCATGTTTTCGGAGGGAATGTACATAAAAATGGATGGGGTTGTTATAGGGATATTGTGAGGGAGGCATAGTATATGGATGAAGGAGGAGTGGGAAATATGGGCTATATAATAGGCTGCAATGAACAAATAAAAAATAAAACGTAAAAATAAGTGTAAAAATATATTTACATGTCAGGAGGGAGATGAAAGTGGGCAGAATTTCAGGTATGAGAAAAGAAAGGAGATAGGAAAAGTTTTTGATACTGTGGTCAACTTTAGTTATCAACAACGTAGTATAAAAGGGTTTGGTAGTGGTATGGCGTGAAAAAAGGGTTTAAGGAAGGTGAAAATCGGAAAAAGAACGAGAAAACTGCGTGAAAATGCAAGGAAAACGTCTAAACAGTATTGGTTATATGGTAGCAGATTACGATTTTGAGGCTGAAATAGTCTGACGAAGGAAAAGTGCAATCAAAACCAACGGAAAGTTGCTGAAATTGATCAGAAAAGTATTAAACATGAACAGAAATGTGGAAAAACGGGAATGGAAGCAATCGTAAGGTAACTAAGAAATGACGAAGATGGTTATAAACAATAGAGAAACTATTGTTAGGAAAGAGTGTTAACGATTTTAAACGAGAAAATTGAATGAGCGGCGTGTTACAGACGGAAGCAGGAGCAATGAAAGTGGTAAATATCAAAATAAACGTACTAATAGGAAAAGGTTTGGAAGAAAACGTATTGTTGTAAGAATTAGCGGACTATGAACAGTAAACAAAGGAGTGAATGTAGCAATGAACTGATATGTAAAATGTAAAAAAATGAATAAATAATGAATAATAAAAATAAAAAACCAAAGGGAAAGTAAGATGACAGAAAAGATTTCGAAAAGTAACAGAGCAAGGACGGAAGTAATTGTTGAATTCAAATATATGAAACGATTATTAAGACGAAAAATTCCTAGCAGGAAAAATAAAATATAAAAAATAGACGAAGATTACTCACCAGGCGAAGGAGCACAGGTGTGACAGCATCACAAATAAATAAATGAATACACACACAATCGCAAGCTTTCGCAACCCAATTGCGTCTTCAGGCAGTAGGGAAGGAGAGGGAAAAGGAAATGATGAGGGTTTTAAACCTGCCCTATGCACCCTTCCACCACCACCTACTCCAGTCCCGTAACCCGGAAGGTGTACACGATCAAGGGCAGAGCCACTTGCGATAGTACCCACGTGATCTACCAACTGACATGCCTGCACTGTGAAGCGTTCTATGTGGGAATGACCAGCAACAAACTGTCCATTCGCATGAATGGATACAGGCAGACAGTGTTTGTTGGTAACGAGGATCACCCTGTGGCTAAACACGCATTGGTGCACGGCCAGCACATCTTGGCACAGTGCTACACCGTCCGGGTTATCTGGATACTTCCCACTGACACCAATCCTTCAGAACTCCGGAGATGGGAACTAGCCCTTCAGCATATTCTCTCTTCCCGTTGCCCACCTGGTCTCAACCTCCGCTAAATTTGAATTCCCACCCACCTTCTTAACATCTTTGCATCAGTTCTCTGGACAGAGCCTCTGCCTCAAGTGGTATCTCTGTCTAACTTCTTAACTTCTATAACTTAACTTCTTTGCTTTCTACAGTATGTCTGCCCAGGTGTACTTGTGTCTGTGTGAATGTGTGGGCATGTGTGCATTTGTTTACCCTCCATTTTTCCCCCCAAGGTAAGTCTTTCCTCTCCCGGGATTGGAATGGCTCCTTACCCCCTTCCTTAAAACCCTCATCATTTCCTTTTCCCTCTCCTTCCCTACTGCCTGAAGACGCAATTGGGTTGCGAAAGCTTGCGATTGTGTGTGTGTGTGTGTGTGTATTCATTTATTTATTTGTGATGCTGTCACACCTGTGCTCCTTCGCCTGGTGAGTAATCTTCGTCTATTTTTTATATTTTATATATATATATATATATATATATATATATATATATATATATATATATATATATATATATATATATATGACTTACCAAAAGGACCGGCTCGTCGATAGAAACAAATAAAATAAATAAAATCACACACAAACACACATACAAGCTTTCGCAGCTAAGCTAAGGTCTAAGCCAGAAAAATATGCATTTGCAGTTGACCTACAGAGCTTTCTGCAGATACTGTATATCTTCTGAAGTTTTATATTCAGTATTTGCAGAAATCTCCACTGATGTAACACATATGTATTTTATCTGGGTAATGTAATATTCCTCTGTTTCCTGCTAATTAAAAAAAATCTCTTCCTTCTTTCCTTTCTTCCAGGGATAAATTTGAATGTAAGAATTTCATATCTTACTGATGAGAACACACACTCTTACATTAATCTTGTGCAATTATCACTTATATTTATGTTTATTAAAGTAACATTTATGTAACATATTGTCTGACCAGTCAGCAAACACATAAAGAGAGAGTAACAACAGCTCAAATACAACTGCTTATTTACACATCACGTAAACAACTCATTATGCCTGACACCTAATTGCAGCACTAAAACCTCGCAGTTTTACCACCTGCGCATGTGCCCCCCCCCCCCCCTCCCCCATCCCCTTGCGACTCAAGGAAACTCGCGATTTAACTTCCAGTTCTCGATTTTTCCACAGTATTAGCAAAAGTAATGGTACACACAGGAACTTGTGAGCAGCAGATGATGTGCTAGAAGAATATCAACTGATAACTTGAAGAAATTTTACAAGTATTTCTTTCCCAGCACACCAATGCATTATAAGATTACAGACTAGCCCCAAATGTTATTTTCTACAAAATATGACAAAGATGAAATTAACATAATCCTGAGTTTAAGGCATCATTGACATAGGAGCCAAAGCTTGCTACAAACGTCTGCCTTGATGTGTTTGCATGTGCGTATGTGTGTGGGTGCTTGTTTGCCTTTTCTTTTTTCCCCTAAGGTAGGTCCTTCAACTCCCGGGATTGGAATGACTACTTGTCCACTCTCTTGAAACCCACATCCTTCTCTTTTCCCCCTCCTTCCTTCCTCTTTTCCTGATGAAGCGACCAATGGTTGCGAAAGCTTGACTCTGTCTTTGTGTGTGTTTTTATTTGTTTTTGTGTCTCTCAATGAGCCAGTACTTTGGGTAAGTTAAATGACCTATTTTATATATATATACAGGGTGTCCCACTCAACTGTTTTACCCCTGATATCTCTGAAACTACAAGAGATATTGAAAAACGACTTTTACGGCCATGAATGTACGGCAGGGGCTTATGAAAGTAGGTACTACGAGACACTAAAGCATAAAGAAATATTTTTTCAACACCATCTTATGTTGATTTTTTTTTTTAATGGACACCCCATATTATTTCTTACAAAATCGATAGGATGAAAAATGACAAAAAGAATGGCACTGGTTGCATCGTGATGTGTCAATTACATCCGGAGAAACTGCGAAGCAAAGTTGACGTTTGAAACACATGAGGCGCGCTGCTACACGTGTCCCGAGAGTCAAGCGAGACTCAGGGTTGAGTCTCGGACACGTGCTAGCAGTGCGCCTCATGTGCTTCAAATGTCAACTTTGCTTTGCTTTGCAGTTTCTCTGGATGTTAATGATGCATTGCAATGCAACCGCCACCATTCTTTTTGTGATTTTTCATCCTATCGATTACTTAAGAAATAATATGGGGTATCCATTTAAAAAAAATATAAGTTTGTGTTGAAAATAATATTTCTTCACATTTTAGACGGTCTCATAGTACCTACTTTCATAAGCCCCTGCCATACGTTCATGACCGTGTAAGTGGTTTTTCATTATCTCTTGTAGTTTCAGAGATATCTGGGGTGGAATAGTTGAGTGGTACACCCTGTATATAGATATATATATGAGAGAGAGAGAGAGAGAGAGAGAGATAGAGAGAGAGGGAGGGAGGGAGGGAGGGAGGGAGGAAGGTAAGGAGGGGGGGCGGTGAGAAATGAGTAATGGATAGGTGAGTTGAGGATGGAGGAGGGGGGTGGATTAGGTTAGCATAGATTTAGGTCAGGAGGGTGGCAGGAGTAGAGGTTATGTTGCAAGTTCCCATCTCTGTAGCTCTGAGGGATCGGTGTTAGGTTATATATCCTCTCTGGCTTGGCTCAGTACTAATATATATTATCTCTGACTTCCACACTCCTTAAACACCAACCTCATGACCTACGTCGTGATTTACCTTCCCCCTCTGTTCCTATCCTTTTTTCTTTCCTTCTCTCCCACCTGAAGAAGGAACTGTGTTTCCGAAAGCTTGTCCTTTTTCATCCATTTTCTTTTTTCCTTCATTTGTGACACTATCAGCAGTACAGCACAAAGGTAAGTACCTGCCAGCCAATCTATCGCTTTTGAAAAATAATTTATCATCTCTGAGGAGAATTTCCATCATTTCTCAAATAATATTTTCACATCTAACTGGCAAATTTCGGTCAGATTAATCAAAAGCTAAGGACGTCGCAAACATACAAGGAACTTGGACTCTCACTGAGGACAATCGTCTACTACAGGCAGGACTTGCCGCATTTAGCTGGAAAGCGACAACTGCTGAGCAAACTGCTGAAAGTAAGAACACTTAGAGTCGGCAAAAGATTCTGTGCACTACTAAAAGTAAAAATGCCTTTGCCACCTCACAGTCTTCATCAACTACTGCAACACTGTTGGCACACCCAGCTGAGGGTGCCCCAATCATCCTTACTGCACCTGGGAGCCAGTCCATTGCAGGTGCCGAGTGTTCTCACTCGGGATAACCTGGACTTCTTCCTTTTTGTGGAATCTGACTCCATAGCAGGAACGCTAGAGTGCATTTGATAGGGAGTTTGTAACAATATAACTCTCTGTCAAGCATTCCTATTTGTTATTAGAGAGAAATGTGTTCATCATTTTTACCAATCACCTGACACTCCCACATTTCAGAATGGAACAAAAGACAACAAAGTTTAATTTGCCACATCAGTGCAGTGAAGCTGATTTCATTACCTTGTTTTCTACAGACTTACAAGACATCCCCACTAACTGACTGCACTGCAGTCACTACTGTCAACTGGGCAGCAGTAAGGGCAGACCAGCATGTTTCCATGTGGAGCGCGTGCAGAGTGAGACGAGCTATAGTGTCACACTTCCGATTGCAGGATTCGTCCCTTCATACTGACAATAAGGAGGCACCACATTTTTCACAAATTTAGTGGGTTTCTCAAATGGGTGTACTGGGGTAATTAGTGACAGATGAAGAGGTGTGGCATGGCACAGTATGCAGAGAAACTGTTGGCAAGGGGCAAGGTGTCACCTGAAATTTCAGAACTGTAAAACTTTAAGATAGACAGTATATCTATATCTACATCTATATATGAACTCTTCAATTCACATTGACGTGCACGGCAGACGGATCATCGAACTACTTTAGTGATATTTCTCTACCACTCCATTTTCAAATAGCAGGTGGTGAAAAAGTGACAACAAAATCTTTCTGTATTCTACCTGATTTCTCTCATTTTATTACGATGATCGTGTCTCCCTATGTAGGTGGGTGTAAACAACATATGATAGCATTCAGAGGACTGGGTTTGGCTGTTTGTTTGGGATAGAGGGACTAAACTACTCCCACGGTGGGGAGGGGAAGGAGTGAGGATAGGAAAGGAGAGAAGGGGAGAGAAAATGCACTCGGGGAAGTAAAGAAGGAAGGAAGACTGCATTAGATCGGGGCCCGTGCTTGCCACATACGTACTCACGAAAGAACCGTGAGCCCCCTGAGGGCATCATTCAGAGGAGGAAGCTGTGAAAAGAATTTTGGAAATAGATATCACAACGAATAATGCCTATCCTTTAATGATTTCCAACCCAACATGTGCATCATTTCTGTGACAGTCTCTCCCTTGTATTGTCATATTACAAAATGATCTGCCCTTCTCTGTACTTTCTCTATATCCTCCATCAATTCCATTTGGTGGAACCCACAATGTGTAACAATACTCCAAAATAGGGTGCACAAGTGTAGTGTAAGGAGTTTCTCTATTAGAACTGCTGCTTCTAAGAGTTCTGCCAATGAAACATAGCCTTTCATTTGACTTCCCTAAGATATGTTTGTGTTTGTTCTTTCCAATTAAAGTTGTTCCTCATTGTAATTCCTAGGTATTTATTTGAATTTACAGCCTGCAAATTTAACTGATTTATCACATAAATGAAGTTTAACAGATTTCTTTAGTGCTCATATGGATGATCTCACACTTTTCATTATTTAGAGCTAACTACTAATTTTCACACCATGCAGATATCTTATCTAAATAATATTGCAGTTGCTTTTGATATTCTTTTGACTTCACTAACCAATAAACGACAGCATCATCAAGTCTAGGAGAGCTGCTCAGATAGTTTTCTACATCATTGAAAAAAAAAAATAATTAAAAAATAAAATAAAAAGGAGCAAAAGGGGCCCTATAACACTTCACTGAGGAATGACTTTAGTTTTACTTGATGATTTCCCATCAATTACTACATACTGTGTCCTTTCTGACAGGCAATTTTGAATACAGTTGCACAACTGTTGCAATATTCCACAAGCTTGCAATTTGATTAGAAGCCACTTATGGGATAGCCTCTTCTTTTTTTCTTTTTTTTTAGCACTCCCTCTGATGGAGGGAGGCTGGCTGTTTTAGGGCTTGCTGGTGCCCTTTTCAGCCAATTTGGGATAGGTTTATCGTTTATTTATTATTTATTTAATTGCTATTTTTTGCTTATCTAGTGCTGTTGGGGGGGGGGGGGGGAGAAGACTTGTCCCAATTGGGAATATTCCAGGGCATAGGAACAGCTCCGGTATTCACCTTACTGCCAACAGAAAACCACGGAAACCTGGGCCAGAGCTGCTTTGTCTTCTTCTTCTCTCGGTATGTTCGGCTGCAAGGGCCGGGATTACCGTCTTCTTCTCTCTTGTTGTCTTCTCACTTCTTCTTCTTGCCTTCGCTTGGCCTCTGCTCTCCTGATCATTTCTTCCTGCCAGTAGACTGGTGGGAATATGTAGTTGGATCCTGGGTGCTGTGTTTCAAATCTCGTTTAGATGTCATCTAGTCTTTCTTGCTGCATGATCTTCTGACGGTCGAACGGATCCATGACCTCATCCATCAAGATCACATCGTCAGCCGTTGCGGTGTGTGGTACTTCTCTGGCATCATCTGTTTGGGGGTCTCATTCTTCTGTTTTGGTCTTCCATGTTTGTGACCATTTCTGTGCTCGAGATATTGCCAATCCTTCGCCCGGTTGCTCTCTGGACATCGTGGTGTCTTCTGTGTTGGTTTCTGCATCTTTCCTCAGCTTCTTGCCCACTTGCAGCAGTAGTGCATCTTATAGGTGAAGACACACTGTGTAGAACAATCTGGAAATGGGATTCTGCCTCCTGCAGTGTCGCGCCGACATCGTCCTCTTCGGTGTTTGCGGTGCCGCCATTTGCTGTCCTACCAGTGTGTGCCTCTCAGTGTTCCGGCGCGGACCACCTCTCCTCTCCACCGTGCGGCCGGCTTCCCTTACCACCCCCGTCACCGATGGCAGCGGCCTCCGGAAGTGCGGCAGGGAGGGGGGCCGCCGGCTGCTTCAGAGGCGCAGGCGCAGACCGGGCGGCCTCGCGTCTCCTGTTACTTCTTTTCTTCGCCGGTCCCTCTGTCGTTCACGATCGCGAGTTCTGCTGCGACTTCCTGCCGGTAGTGTTGTGGTCTCGGAAGGCCGGGCATCCTCTCCAGCCGGCGCGTTTGCCAGCGAACTTTACACACTTCGTGCTGTTGCGGCAATGTTTCACCATGTGCCCCTCATCCTGACACTTGTAACACTGCGGGGGCAGTGTCGAGGCGGGCTGGAAGAGGCTCCACCCTCACGGGGAAGCCCAGGAGCTTATACAGCTCAAGTACTCGGCTTCCTTTCTTCTGCTTCTGGCCGTCTCCATCTGCGTCCATGGCGAGGATGAAGAGTGGCGCTTTCTTCTTATTGGTCCGTTTATGCAGCCTGACTGACACAGTGCTGAACCTGGCTTGTGTCAGACAGGTGTGGACTATTTCTTCCGTGCATAGCCAGGGCAGTTGACTGTTGTCATCTTCTTCGGTTGCATCTCCCACCACGTCTTCTCTGTTGTGGGGATGATATACAGGTCCAGCAAAGTGAACAGAGCCTGATAATCTTACCACGTTTCTGCCCGCACTTGTATAAGCACGTGGTCGTGGTGAAGTTCACCTCTTTCTTAGCTGTTGACTCGAGTGAAGCCAGCAGATCCGCCCAGTTGTTCCCCCGATATCTGATGAAGAACGGAGAACGGAGTGCCGGCATGCTCAGTCCCGAACTCTCCTTCCCTTTGTCTGCTCTGCTAGGTTGTGCGAAACGCACATTGCATAGTGTCAAAGACCTTCGGGAAATGTTAAAATGTGGAATCAATTTGACATCCCTTGTCGATAACACTCATCACTTCATGTCAGTAAACAGCTAGTTGTGTTTCACAAGAACAATACTTTCTGAATCTGTGTTGACTATTCGTCAATAGATTGTTCTCTTTGAGATAGTTCATGATGTTTGAGAAAAGTAAATGTTCTAAAATCTTGCTGCAAACCAATGCCAATGATATAAGCCTGTAATCTTGTGGATCATTCCTATTGTCTTTCTTGAATACTGGAGAAAACTGCAACTTTCCAGTTTTTGGGTACTGAGTGAGTGGTTGTATATAATAGCTATTACTTCAGCACACTCTGAAAGGAACTAATTGGTATACTATCTGCTCCTATGGGTACTTTTCTCTCTATACCATTAAGGTTTTCTCATGTGTGTGTGGATATAGTGGGTCCGCTACCCTACAAAATGATTTCTGTTTTTTTGGCTTTGCGCAATTACCTCAGGCCACATCAGTTGTTGACATTTCTGCAGTGCCCATGACCTTGTAGCTGTTTTTGACTCCTGGTACATGAGAAATGATGTCACAGTTCACAACCACTGGAGGGTGGTGGTGGAAGGGGGGGGGGAGGCAGTGGTAGTGCCTACTGAAAGTGTCCCACCATGCCACGAGCACCATGGTGTGGTTCAGCTTATGCACTGAATGTTGAAGTTGTTTTATGTTTGTTTGTTTAAGAGCGAAAACTTCTGTGGTCACAAGCACCCATGATGAAATATGACTGTAATGATTAAGCAGGGTCAGAGTTAAATGTCCTTTTTCTTGTTAGTGTGGTGGATAAAAAGTAGGACACAATTAACACAGTGTGGGTCATCAGCTAAAACATCAGACAATTCAGACGGAAAACATAAATTTTGACAGAGTGGTTAAAAAACAGGCACTGTAACAAAGGTGGCAAACAGTTAACAGTTGGGAACAGTGGCCACAAAGTGGGGCAGGATCGCCACATAGTAAGTGGCGGTGGCTAAAGTGGCAGTGTCCTGTGCGCAGGCGAGCTGTTATGACCTTCTCGTGGCGAGAGGGCCGGGAGGAAGTAGACTGTGCAAAAGGAAGGGGTTGATCTCCCAGAGTTTTGTGCCTTGAAGGGAAGGCCCATGCATATTCCAGAGCAATACCACACACCTGGAGACTACAGCACAGAACGTCATCCAATGGAACAGAATGGGTAGCAAGCCAAGGGAGGGAAATGGCTGACTTAGCAGCAACATCCATGATCTCATTTCCCAGCACTCCAACAGGGTCAAGAACACACAGTAACATCATCATCGTCCCACTGACAGTTAGCGAGTGGAAGCATTTCTGAATCTGCTGTACCATGGGATGGACTGGGTATAGAATGCAGAGCTCTGAAGAGCACTCAGGAATCTGAGCAGATAACACTGTGAGAAGGTGAGTGTTGTTTAAGGTACTGAGTGGCCCGATAAAGAGCAAAGATCTCTGCACTGAATATCGAGCACCAGTTGGGCAGATGATATCGGAAGGTTTCATCGCCAAGTACAATGGCACACCCAACACCGTGGTCAGTCATTGAACCATCGGTGTAGATGAAAATTTCATAGGCAAGCTGTGTACAGAGTGCAAGAAACTTGTTGTGGTAGACTGTGCCAGGAGTAGTGTACTCGGAAAGTGAATGGAGTTCTAAGTTGACACTTATCTCTGGATAGAGCTACAGTGGCTAGGAACTGACACCCAGTGGGAATGCAGCAGGGAGAGTGAAGTCTAGAAAGTGGACTCTGGGTGGTACCAGAGATGTTGGACACAATGCAAATAGAAGTTCAAGGGTGTCATCGAAAATGATGCCACACATTGGGTGGCCACACATAGATGGCAATCGGCTCGCATATCTGGGTGGTACCAGAGATGTTGGACACAATGCAAATAGAAGTTCAAGGGTGTCATCGAAAATGATGCCACACATTGGGTGGCCACACATAGATGGCAATCGGCTCGCATATCAACTGAACAGGACATCCCTCTGGTAGGATTGTGGAATTCAGCAGCTTCAGTGTAGAGACTTTCCATGGGACTGGTATAGAAAGCTCCCGTTGCCAAATGGATACCACGGTGACATATATTGTGACGGCGTACAGTTGACGGTTACGCAGAGGAGAAGACGATACACCCATAGTCCAGTTTTCAGTAGATGAGGGAGCAGTACAATTGGATGAGAGTAGACCATTCCGCACAGTACTCTGAGAACATTAAGTGAGTGGGTACACTGAGCTACCAAAGAGGTGATGTGGGAGGACCAACAAAGTTTCCTGTCAAACTTTAGTCCCAGGAAGTTTTTCTCCGAACGAATGGAAGAACAAGAGGGCCAAGACTGAGAGTCAGTGGGAGAAACACTGTGCACCGCCTTAAGTTCATACAAACTGTCTCGACTACAGAAAAGTAGAACCCGTTGTCAATGCTCCATGAGTAGAGATAGTCAAGACTCCGCCGAAGTTACCGCTCGAGTAAGCGTGTTCGTTGGCAGCTGCAGTAGATGGCAAAGTCATTTACAAACAGAGACGCCAAAATGCCTGGTGGGAGACAACCGATGACAGGGTTGATTGCAACTGCAAAGAGTACAATGCCCAGCACTGAGCCGTTCACTTAAAAATTCCTGGATAAAAATAGGCATATGACCGCAGATTCCCCAGGCGTGCAGAGTATGGTGGATGCTTGCCCTCCAACAGGCATCGTACACTTTTTCCAAGTCAACAAACACAGTCACTGTTTCATGCTTCCATAAAAAATTGTTCAATTTGTGATTTGATAGGATGACAAGATGATCGACAGCAGAGAGGTGCTTATGAAATCCACACTGTGTGTTTCTGAGGAGGTTACTCGATTCGAGTTACATTACTGGCTGACCGTTAATCACATGTTCCGTCGCCTTGCACATGCAACTGGTGAGGGAGAGTGGATGGTAGCTGGAAGGGAGATGTTTTTCCTTGCCAGACTTAGGTACAGGAATGATTATGGCTACATGCCAGTGTCTAGGGAACGTCCATCCCTCCAAACGCGGGAAAATGTGATCCATCTAGAGACAGGTGTTGCAACATGTGTATATGGATGCCATCTGGTCCTGGAGAAGAGCACCTTGACAAAGAGAGTGCATGTTGAAACTCCATCATGGTAAATTTGGTGTTACAGTATTCATTGTTTTCAAAAGGAGAAACAGAGTGACCTTCATTCTCCTGCCTGTTTTCTAGGAAAGAAATTGTGATGGTAGCTAATGGAGTTGGAAATCTCCATGAAGTAGTGTCCCAAAGTGTTGGAAGTGGCAATGGGCTTTACAATAACATCTTTGCAACAGTCAAGCCAGCGATCGCGGAATGACCCGAGATCACAGAAAGACGACGGACATTGCCCAAAATAATGGAAGAGGGGGTGAAACTGTTAAAATATTTTATGAACAAGAGCCAGCTAGCTCTTTTTTGTTACTTTGTGTATCTTACTTGAGCTGGTAGCAGGTGTCTACTTTATAGCCAGTATTCCCCATATAAGAGTAAAATAAAAATAAATATTTTCGGGGCTAGTGAAAAGTGAATGTGAACGTATTGTGTATAAAGGAAAAACAGCAAAACTTTTTAGCTTACAAACTAGAAACAGGAACTGAACTGCATGAAGTTTGATTGTGTTTCCTTTATACATAATACATTCACATTCACTTTTTACTAGCCCCAAAAAGATTTATTTTAATTTTATTCTTATAGAGAGGATACTGACTATAAAGCAGAAATCCTCTATCAGCTCAAGTAAAAGAAAATAAGACCAAGATTTTGAATTCTATTAATTATGAGAATTACCAAAAGCATCATGAAAATATTAACTAAATAAATGATTTACATAGTTATACACAAATAACACACTTCCTGTATGAAAACGTGTTTCCAAACATTTCATAAATACATGAAGCTATGATACAAACTGAGGAATTATTAAAACACTCTAAATTACTTACTTGTTTGTTAACACGAGTAGTGTTATGATCACATGAAACTGTGACACGATCTCCAGGTTTTTGGCGTGGTTTAATCCACTGGAAATTTGCAGCATATGCCATTATTCCCAAGTGCTCAACATTTCTATCAGACATATCCTTTGCTTTCAGGATTGGTTCAACACCAAGTTTCTCACCACCTCTAATTCCTGAAACATTAAAAGTGAAATTAACTAACCAACTCTGTCCCTCTCTCTTTTTCTTTCCCCTCCCCCTCCCCCACCACATCTTTCCGTGAAGCCATCGGTGTCCTGCACATACAGTATTTTCATATCGTACTAATATCAATAAAGTGAGGAACTTCATAAACATGAATTACATCATAGAAATAATAATATGTCCATTTTTAAAGCACCTGCAAATACTTGTAACTATTTTGTGGAATAAGCCTAAGCTTATAATACCTGCACGCAGCACACAACAAGTACACAAGCACGTGTTCACTCAGACACACAGTTAGCTTTTGGCCACAGCCTTTGTCAGGAAAAGAATGCACTCTCATTCGTACAATCATTCGGGCACAACTCACGAGCACACAGCAGTCATTTCTGGTTACTGTGTACTGAGTAACACTCCACGGAAAGAGCAAGGTTGAAGGGGTGATGGGAAATGAGAAGGATAGAAGGCACAGCACATGGCTGTCTAAGCATGTGGATTGTTGATGCAGCATCTAATAATTCATAGGATCAGTTACTCATGTTCTCCCCCATCCTCCTGTATTTTTTACAAGTTGTTTTTATTTATTTTCTCTTTTATTGGATCCTTCCGAACCCCATTACAGTGGTGCTCTTTTGCACAACCAATCTGGAAAATAACCCAGGCCATCTTCATGCTGCTATTAGTCCGAACCCCTTAACATGGACATCGTACCTTTATGTCAGACTCTATTGCAAGATTTTTCCCAATCCACCCATCCAGTCCTGTCACAGGCTTATCCTACCCCATCAGAAGCCTTGTGAAAGTAGCCCTCTGATTTAGTAATTGTGCTGCAATCACTCCACAGCTTTTTATACTGGTGATTAGATTCGCTTCATTCTCCAGTCCTGAAATTATCCAAGCCTGGACCTATGGTAACCCGTCATATCCACATACCCTATTACATATAACCTCAACCTCTCATCCCACGTCTTGTCTTGTTATCCTCCCATCCACCCCCCCTCCCTATCCTACCCACAGCATTCCTTAGCTACATCTCTTTCTGCCCACTGTATCTATGTGCCCTGTAAGTCAACATTCATCTACCCCCACACCCTCCTGGTTACCCATCACCTCCCATCCCCATTCGGAGTTGCAGTCATTCCAGAATGTTACTCGAAACATGACAGCCAGAAACGACAGTTGTGTGTTAGTGAGTTGGGCCTGTGTGGTTGTTTGAATGACTGTGTGTGTTCTCCTTCTGGTGAAGGCTGTTGCCAGGTGCCTGCTGCCTGTCAATGCTGTTGCCTTCAATTTCACACAGCTCTCTCTACTAAACTGTCCAGTACCAGCCTCTTCATTTCTATGTTACCAATGCTCAATGTATCTCACTACTGTACTCTTCCTCAACAATAGATAAATTGGCTGGCCAATACTTACCTTAATTCTGTACCATTTATAGTCACAAAAAACTTGTTCTACTTTTTCATCTCCATTTTCATTGTGTGTATGTGTGTGTGTGTGTGTGTGTGTGTGTGTGTGTGTGTGTGTGTGTTTTAGTGACTATCATCAGTACAGAATTAAGGTAAGTACTGACCAGCGAATCTATTGCATTTGAAGAATATTTTATTCGCAATTTAAATTTGTTCGAGCAACAGACTGTGCCTCTACCTTCACAAGTAAAAGAAAAGACCTTCTTCCTGATACGAATGTTAGGGTCATCCAGCTATTCTTAGACCTTACAAAGGGATGTCCCAAAGGCAAAATATTGCAGGAAATGAGGACAAAAACTTTATTACAAATGTTTATTCACTTTTGCTTCCTTGTACGTTGCTCATTTTGCCAGAATATATATAACACACACACACATACACATTGGCTGACATCGGCATGGGAATTGAGGCTGATACACAAATTCTGAAATTAAATCTTTCTTCAGGGCAGAATTATCTTCCAAAAACAGAATGTTTTGTTTTTTCTGAGACCAGTGGATGTTTGTAAATCTATCAGACTCAACTGCTGGGTCATTAGTCTGTAGTTTACAAACTACTTAAACTAAGGTAAACTAACCTAAGGACAACATAAACACCCATGCCTGGGGGGAATCGAAACCCTGTTGTTGAACGGCCACGCGCACCTCAGCGTGGCGTCTCAATGCACACAGCTAGACCAGTGGATCAGGTGTCCAACTTTGAAGTACAAAATTTACAAAAGGCTTTGTAAGAAGCCCATGTCTTTGCAGTGAGTTGTAAACTGTCCTTACTATATTATTATAGTAAATATAAATATTTTTTGCATATATTGCATAGTATCCTACCTTCACTTAAGGTCTAAAACGTCAATTAGGCATTTTAGACCTTAAATAAAGATAGAGTGGGAAGTGAAATATTGAAAACACCAATCTAATCATATTGCAATATTTATTTTAAATTCCTTTAATTTTAACATCAAAAGGTATCATTGTCAAATAAACATTACAATATCTCACACATACATGAAAACAGTGTAACAGTTTGACAGCATCATAAATCCAGCCACCCGGCAAGTACATGATTTTCACTGCATTAATACTGTGACTGTGGTTAGCCTGTACGGTCATGTTGTGACAGGAAAGTATTGTGCGTGCATCGTACAGACTCATTCCCTTACCCTTCACTACCACTAATACATCAATTTCCTGACCACCTGTGTAATAGTCTTTTGGAGTCAGGTGTCAGATATATCAAATATGTCAAATATATCAGGGCACCCTATTAGGGTATAGATTCTGTAATCTTAAATATTAGAAGGGGCTCCTAACAGAAATGGAATGTTTCTTTTAATTCCCGAAAGATGCGGCCGCGTCTTTAAGGAACAACTTCTTCACTGAATTCAATAGTGGCGATTTGGAAAGTATGGTGTACTATACAGGTGTATATGGTCTTGTCTGTCCATAAAGATGTGTCAAAAAGATGTAGGGTGTGTCTTGTATTTAGTAGGGGTGAAAATCTCACTGTAACTAAAGGGTGCCGATTCTGAAAGCATGGTCCCCTTTAGCAGTGTAGGTTGCCGGTCCAGAAGGGCTAAACAGAAATAGGTAATTTATTTTATATCCCGCAAAAGGCAGCCACGTCTTTAGGCAAACATTTTTTCGTGCCAATAATTATGACACAAACAATGTAATTTGGCGGGCGCGTCGGCGCCGTCTCCTGTCGGCACCCCGTGTGGCCACATATTCCGCACGGTCCTTGCACAGGCTCTGGCCTGCTGCCGGTGATGTTGTTGACCACCACTCGTATTTCTGCCATTCTTGAAGCACAACTGTAGTTGTTCCTAGAGAACGGCAGAGTGTGCTCTTGTCGAAATATGAGCGGCGGTTGACGACATCGCCCGGCAGCATACCGTAAGTTGTATGAAACTCTGTAGAGATGTATAATTAGCTGTGAAAAGCACATAAAAAAGGTACAACAGTTACACCATTGGCCGTTAGCTTTCTTTAGAAACGAGATTACCGTATATTTAAGCAGATAAGTCGATGGCTGAATCATTATAAAAGGGCCCCAAAAACCGAGGTCGTCTTATCCAACGGTACAAAAAAATTTGATTGAAATTTAGTCTGAAATTGGTAATTTCGCGGATGTGTTGCATAGCGCTGCTTCGACCTCCAAACGATATATATCGAAGCGGTTAAGTATCGAAACGTTATGTATCGAACAGGCGAATGTTATGATTTGTATGAAAGTGTCGTGATTTTAAAGGATGTGGTCAGACTGGAATCTAACAGTACAGCTTCCTGGGTAATTTATAAGAAAGCTTACACTCGAAGTAGCTCGGTATGAAATGATGTATACCGAATGTACAACTATAAATCGATTTAGTGTTTTTGAAGCATACATTCGACTGCTACGCGCCGTCAGTTTAACCTATACCTAACCTTCTTAAGGCTACGCTACAGATAACTTTTTTGAAAGTGAAAGTTAGTTTATGTATACGACAAACAAGATTTTTTTAGCGCTAATGTCAGGTTCAGAAACATTCGCTTATTCCATTCATATTGTTTCGAAACTTATCGATTCGATATATATCGTTTGGAAGTCTAAGCCGCGTTATGCACATCTGCAATATTACCCTGATGAAATTTACATCGTGGAGGAAAGGATTGGAAAACAAAGTTTTGAGCAATTTAAAACAAAATTATTTGCTTTACGAGCTTTATTAATTTATTGAGTGGGTACATACGGTAGCCTCTATGCCATAAAGCAGAAATAGAATTCATTATTTACAATGCAGCTTGATTTTACAATATCGCTTGTCAAAAATAATTTCTCAGTATATCCAGAGTCTCACTGAAAGAGTAAATTTACATATGGAGTAGTGGAAGGGTTAAAGTATTTCTGAGCTATACTCAACAACTGCGGCTTCCTCGAAATCTTTTATGTTCTGTTCTCGGGCAATAACGTGTGTTTTCACCCGTATAATACGTGCATCGGCGTGATAACATGTCGTCTAGGTGAAAGAAATTCCTTTTCAACTGTGCGATGTAAAAAAACAACATTCTTCTTCACGATCGGATACAACGTAGCACTGCACGGACGAAAGTTCAAAAGCTGACCGCAAACACTGCAACGAAGGGTGAAATCCAGGTGTACCAATCAAGAAAATTACTTTTGGCGACTTCTAACGGCATTTTTCGGAATCTACGTCGAAGACTATTTTTAGATCCCGAAAACGGGAAAAAAAAGTGCAGCATGCATTCGGGTAAATACGGTAACGTCTTATTGGCCAGATACATTCTTAAACTATAAAATCTTGATGAAAATTTGTACTACTTCTTATGTGAAGGTCGTCTTATCTGCGGAAATATACGGTAGTCACACTGCAGTCTCCGGATTGGAGCAGAGGCCGGAGATGACGGTTGTGTGTCTGTCAAGTGTGGTCGTGTGAGTGGCCTCTTTTCTGAACAGGGCTAATCTTACAATGATACCTATATCTGATACGACTGTTGATGTACTCCCTTGCTGGCACAATGCTCACTGCCTCAATTACAAAGGTTATTACTGTATATTACCTAAAATGCTGTACTCACCCTTGTTCAGATTGCTCTCCCAACAACTGGGATCTGTTGACATTGTCTCATAGCCCGGCACAGGACCGCCAAGTAACCTTACTAAGGAGCAGAGCACTGTTCCATCATTCCAGTCTCTCTGAAATTAACAGTTAAATTAGGAAAAGCATATTCCAAGATATCTAAATATATAAAAGGAAGTCAGGTTAGGTAACTCAAGAACGGCTGGACCAATTTTGACGGTCTGAGTTTGACGGTTCCATCTCTGCCCCGAATGGCAGAGTGACTATTAACATGTTGCTAAGGTTCACAGAAACAGTGTATTAATAAAAATATAAATATTTGTTTGTCCAAAACAGTCAAACTCTGAAATGTGCAGACCGATAGCTTTAAAATTTTGACGCCAAGTTGCAGATTTTTTAAATTCCATTTCTGTAGTATAAGGTGTATGAACAACAAATATGTAACTTTTGTAACAACGTTTCCCAATTACAAAAACTATATAAATTCATATTTGACTTCAGTTAAAAAATGGGCTTATAAATATATGTGGATATTGGAGGCCAATATGTCAAGATTTCAAAGCATTTATTGAGAACTTTTATACATAAAATGTTTTGAATATAACAGAAAACAAAGCTCTAGGTTAGAGAGAGGAGACTGAGAAAATTAACAAAGAAAGGAGGGAGGAGAAGATGAGGGGAATAAGGAGATGAGGGGGGAGGGGAGAGACAGAGGGGGGGGGGGGGTAAGTGTGGAGGAGGAGGCAGGAGATCGTCAGGAGAGGTGGACATGGAAGAGGTGATGATGCTGCAGGGGAAGCAACGGGGGGAAGAAGCAACAGTACTGGATGTCTGGATAAAGCTAGAAACTAAAACAAACTGCATAAAAAGCGGCCATCCAAAGGACAGATCAGGAAGGAAATAAAAAGTAGGAAAAGCAGAGAGAAAGAGAATGGGTGGAGGCAGTATGTAGGCAAAAGAACTACCACAAAGAATCCAAATATAAATAAGCGCATTTGTAAACACAAAGATACTCACAGTAAAATTGCGCACATTGAGTTCGGGCAGTTGATTGTTCACCCAGCGCAGAGTAGCACGGTACCCCGGGCTGTCCTCCTTCATGAAATACGACAAATACGTCATACCCGACAGTTCGTCCAGGAAAGGAGAAGCCAAGTATTCTGGTTCGAGGACCATCGGTATTTGGAACTCTCTTCTTGCAATCTCCATAGCATTGCGACAGTTTTCAATACTGTAACAGAAAATACAGTTGCTTTTTGAAATTACTTGTTAATTAAAATTTTATCTTGTTTAAGTTATGAATCTATGCTATAATCATTTCAGACAGACGATGAGACTGTCACTCATCGAAACGTTGCGGAATTGCAACGCAGCCACCCGGATGGAAACCCGACAAGACTTCGTCGGTGGCATACGCCGGGAAAGTCTGCATTCATATTTGAAATACCTCTACAGAGAGGAAGTACTCTGCAGATTTAAGCAATTGCAGAAAGAACGTAACAGGAAGGCTAAGTTACTCAACACGCTTGCTTCTCCAACAGTGTCGAGACAAGGGCGTGTTATCGCGCTTTGCTGAACTACGACATCCAGTAAGATCCAAGAAGACCGACCGTATCGTACGACGAGCGAGCGAGGCAATAGTGAGGGAACGCATTCGCTATACACGAAGAGAACTGGACAAGAATGCACGGAGTCTACTCTTTTGCCATTTATCTTTCGCTGGTATATTATGGGAACATTCCTGGAAATGGGCAGATTACAGCTCATTTGCCGACAGTGAAGTAAATAGACGGCGCACGATCGCTAGACAGCGTGGAAAATACGAGAGACTGTCGGGAACTCAGGTCAAGACAAAGCGTGCAATTATTACCCTGACGCAGAAAGAATTCGATGACGCCACAACCTCCGCCCTCTCCAAAGGGCTAAACTTCGCTCCTGTTCCGAAACAGGACTTTACATGCGGTATCGAAGAAGCCATCCGTGGCTGCCAGCGGATAATGCTGAAGAGCTCAGACGGAAAACATGTAGGATCGTCGAGAAATCCCGTCCGCCGAGACTGAATATGACGGCAGCAGAACGAAAAGCGGCAAGGCAACGGAGACAAGATGAAAACACCGTAGTTCTTCCTGCCGACAAAGGAAACGCCACAGTCCTGCTCTGTGCTGGTGACTACCACCAGAAGATAGATACCCTGCTACAGGATCCGGCCTACAAGAAGCTGGGGAAAGAACCAACACCGAAGATTACAAGAAAAACGGTCTCCTTGCTCCACGAGTCAGACCTAGAGGAAGAGGAGCTGAGGCGGCTCTATGCCAGGGCTCTGGCACCCCCGCGCTTGTATGGATCGCCCCAAGTCCACAAGGAAGGGGTTCCATTACGTCCGATAGTGAGCACCATCAATTCACCAACATACACAGTAGCCAAATATCTAATCACCCTCCTGAAACCAATAGTAGGCCACTGCAGCCATCACGTGAGGAACTCGACCGAATTCATAACCACGTTGAAACAGATGCAGCTACAGAAAGAAGACCTCCTTGTAAGCTTTGACGTGACTTCCCTTTTTACACGTGCACCGCTTGAGGATGCTTTGGCCCTCCTGGCAGATCATTTTGAACCGGAAACTGTCAAACTGTCAATCTATTTGAAAAAGTTCTCACCACAACCTACTTCAAATACGGCGGGGAATTTCATGAGCAGGTTGATGGTGTAGCCATGGGCTCTCCACTTGCGCCAGGGATAGCCAATCTCTACATGGAACACTTGGAGTAGGTGGCGCTAAGAACTGCACGACTCAAACCCAAACACTTCTACCGCTACGTTGACGACACCTTCATTGGGAACATGGTAGAGAAACTCTGAGTTCTCGAACCATCTGACAATCAATGTCTTCCATTTTTAGACATTCTTATAAAAAGAAAAGCAGATGGCACTCTGGGACATGAAGTCTACAGAAAGAAGACCCACACAAAGCTCTATCTTCATGCCTCCAGCACAGTGCTTTCAACGCTGGTTCACAGAGCACGTGCTATTTGTGACCAAGACAGCCTTCCAGCTGAGCTGCAACACCTCAGAGGCGTGTCCCGGCAAAATGGTTATAGTGAGGCACAGATTAGACGTGCATTGGAGAAAAAGACTGGTACAGCCGTCCACGAGGAAGAGGAAAGGGCAGTAAAACTCGCCTCTATCCCCTAGATAGGGCCTCCATCAGCTCGAATTGCGAGAATCCTGCGTAAAACCGACGTTAAGACAATCTTCCAACCCCCACCAAAAACGAAAGATTTGATTCGCTCAGTGAAATATAAACTACAACTGCAGACGCTTGATGTATATAGCATCCCCTGCGAGTGTGGCCTTCAGTATATTGGGCAAACACATCGCTGCCTCTCACAGCGCTGCCAGGAACATATTAGATGTGTCCGTCTGGGCCATAAGGACAAGTCAGCCTCAATGAAGGACTCACCTTTGAGTTTGAGAAAACGGAAATGCTATGCCGGGCCAGTGGCTTCTGGGATAGCATAATACAAGAATATGTGGAAACAAGGCTACATGACAATCTCGTCAACAGGGACGAGGGCTACCAGCTAAGCTCGGCTTTGAACATAAATCTGTAGCTAAGGTAGAATATTCAAAATTTTAGGTGTTTGCATTGATGAGGGATTGAACGGAAGAAACATATTGAAGATCTCTTGAAACGTTTGAGTTCAGCTACATATGTTATCATGCCTATTTTCATTCACTGCTTTCACATTACGTCATATTCACCATTGGGGCAATTCAATGTTGAGTAAAAAAGCATTTATTGCACAAAAGCGTGTAATCAGAATAATTGCTGGAGCCCACCCAAGATCATCCTGGAGACAACATTTATTTAGGGAACTAGGGACCTTCACTGTAGCTTCACAACATATATATATTGCCGCGAGAGACCACGTACACCGACTGCCGGCGTGGCGCAGGGGATAGCGTCATGGACTGCGGTACTGAAGGTCGGCGATTCAATCCCGCCCACCGGCAAAAAATTATTTCTTTGTAATTAACAATTCCAGAATGTTCTACATCTTTCTTATGTTCACTTGTAAATTCTACTTGTTTCTTATGTTCACTGTACTGGTAAATTCTGTCTGTGTACAAACAGCAGAGCACTCTGCCCGAGAGGCATTCAGTGCTGCGTGTATGTTGAGTTCGTAATAAACGTGCTTTCAGTATTAGTGCTGTGCTCAGTTGCCTTCGAAGTCAAGCCTGCTTCCATTTCAACGTGACATTGTTTGGTAGAGGCGCCGGGTACCCTGCGCAACAGCTGCATCACCGTGGCTCCGATTAGGTAACGTAAAAGCCGTCGCTTACACGGACTAGAACCGGAATACAAAGCTATACCGTGTACATCCTTCCGAAAGTCCGTATCATCATGGACACGAAATCAACGATAGGCCAGCTGCACATCAGACACCCGTCGGTGTTCTCTGGAGACGCTGGACAGGATCCCAATAAATGGCTAAAAGGATTCGACCGAGTCGCCAAGTACAACACAGGTGGGATCATACAATGTGCTTGGCCAACGTTTATTTCTGCCTGGACGGAACAGACCAGCAATGGTTCGAGAACAACGAGAACAAACTGAATGACTGGGAAACGTTCCAGGCGGAACTTAAGAAGACGTTTCGAGACCGACAGCGACAAATCCGCTCAGCGGAAGAACAACTGAAGAACCGGGCCCAACGACATGGTGAGCCGACACAATCGTACATACAGAATGTTTTGGCCCTGTGTAACACTGTCAATCCGAACGTGACTGAGGCCGACAAAATCACGCACCTGATGAAGGGTATAGCAGAAGATATGTACCAAGGCCTTCCTGATAAAAGACGTCGCTACGACAGAAGAGTTCATCAAGTGGTGCCAACGTATTGAAGAGATGCAACAAAGGAGTGCCAGCGACGGAAGCATGTGCCGCAATTACCTCCAGGGCATCTCCGCCGGCAGCAGCTTCATTCCACCGAGTTCGGATCGATCTTTTAGGGAGGTTCCCGAAGTGAACAACCGGTAACCGTTGGATAATAGTCTGCACTGACTACCTCACACGCTACGCTGTCACGAAACCTGTGCCGACTGCAGAAGCTCCAGAGATCGCAAAATTCCTTGTAGAAGACATTATTTTGAAGCATGGAGGCACGTGTCATGATATCTGATCGTGGAAAAGTATTCCAGTCGAAACTAGTTGTTGTTGTTAAGGTCTTCAGTCCGGAGACTGGTTTGATGCAGCTCCCCACCTTACTCTATCCTGAGCAAGCCTTTTCATCTCCTCATAAGAACGACAACCCACATCCACTTGAATCTGCTTACTATACGCGTCTCTTGGTCTCCCTCTGCGATTTTTACCCCACACACTTCCCTCCAATGCTAAATATACGATCCCCGATGTCTAAGAATGTGTCCCACCAAGCGATCCCTTCTTTTAGTCAGGGTATGCCAAAAATTCCTTTTCTCACAAATTCTGTTCAGTACCTCTTCATTAGTCATTAGTCATGTGATCTACCCACCTAATCTTCAGCATTCTTCTGTAGCACCACATTTCAAAAGCCTCTATTCTCTTCCTGTCCGCACTGCTTATCGTCCATGTTTCACTCCCGTACAAGGCAACACTCCACACAAATGCCTTCAGAAAAGACTTCCCTACCCTTAAATTAATATTCGATGTTAGCAAATTTCTCTTTTTCAAAAATACTTTTCTTCCCATTGCCATTCTGCATTTTATATCCTCTGTACTGCGACCATCGCATGTTATTTTACTGCCCAAGTAACAAAACTCATCTACCACCTTCATTGTTTCGTTACCTAATCTAATTCCGTCAGTGTCGCCTGATTTTCTAAGACCGCATTCCATTATTTTTGTCTTGCTCTTGTTAATGTTCATTTTATACGCTCTCTTTAACACACTGTCCATTCCATTCAACTGCTCCTCCAGGTCCTTTGCTGTTTCTGACAGAATTACAATGTCATCAGCAAAACGCAATGTTTTTATTTCTTCCCCCTGAACTTTAATCCCTATTCCAAATTTTCCTTGCTTTCCTTCACCGCCTGCTCGATGTACAAATTGAATAACATCGGAGAAAGGCTACAACACTGTCTTACTCCCTTCCCAACTGATGCTTCCCTTTCATGCCCTTCGAGTCTAATAACTGCGGTCTGGCTTTTGTACAAGTTGTAAATAACTCTCCTTTCCCTGTATTTTACGCCTGCTGACTTCAGAATTTGAAAGAGTGTATACCAGTCAACATTGTCAAATGCTTTCTCCAAATCTACAAAAGCTAAAAATGTAGGTTTGCCTTTCCTTAATCTATCTTCTAAGTTAAGACGTAAAGTGAGTATTGCCTCCCGGGTTCCTATGTTCCTCCTGAATCCAAACTGATCTTCCCCGAGGTCAGCTTCTACCAGCTTTTCCATTCTCCTGTAGATAATTCGTGTTAAAATTTTGCAACCATGACTTAACAAACTGATAGTTCTGTAATTTTCACACCTTTCTGCGCCTGATTTCTTTGGAATGGGGATTATTACATTTTTCTTAAAGTCTGAGGGCATGTCGCCTGTCTCATACATCCTACACACCAGTTCAAATAGTCTTGTCGTGGCTGGCTCTCCCAGAGACTTTAGTAGCTCTGAGGGTATGTCATCTACTCCTGGGGCCTTGTTCCGACCTAGGTCTTTCAAGGCTCTGTCAAATTCATCTCTCAGTATAGTATCTCCTATTTCATCTTGATCTACTTCCTCTTCCCTTCCTACAACATCGTCTCTAAGTTCATTTCCTTTCTAGAGCTGCTCTATGTACTCTTTCCACCTTTCAGCTTTCCCTTCTTTGCTGAGAACTGGTTTCACATCTGAGTTCTTGATATTCGTAGAGTTGCTTTTCTTGTCCCCAAATGTCTCTTTTATTTTCCTGTAGGTGGTGTCTACTTTTCCCCTTGTTATACATTCTTCTACAGATTTGCATTTGGCTTCTAGCCACTCCTGCTTAGCCATTTTGCACTTCCTGTCAATCTCATTTTTTAGTCGTCTGTACTTCATTTTGCCTGTTTCATTTACTGCATTTTTATATTTTCTCCTTTCGTCAATTAAATTTAGTATTTCCTGTGATATCCAAGGATTTTTGTAGGTCTTGCCTTTCTACCTATTTTGTCCTCTGCTGCCTTCACTATTTCATCTCTCAATGCTACCCATTCCTCTTCTACTGTTTTATTTCCCCCTGTTTCTGTCAATTGTTGCCTACATCTCTCTCTGAAATTCTCCAGAACTTCACTTTCCTTCAATTTATCTAAGTCCCATCTCCTTATTTTCCTACCTTTCTGCAGTTTTTTTCAGCTTCAGCCTACAGTTCATGACTAACAAGTTATGGTCAGAGTCTATATCTGCCCCTGGGTATGTCTTGCAGTTTATAACCTGATTCCAGAATCTATGTCTTACCATTATAAAATCTGATACCTTCCAGTGTCTCCTGGTCTCTTCCACGCATACAACCTTCTTTTGTGATTCTTAAACCACGTTACGATTAAATCATGTTCCGTGCAAAATTCTACCAGGCGACTTCCTCTTTCATTCCTCCTTCCCAGTCCATATTCACCTACTATTTTTACTTCTCTTCCTTTTCCTACTACCGAATTCCAGTCTCCCATCACAATTAAGTTTTCCTCTCCCTTAACTGTCTGAATAATTTCCTTTAGCTCCTCATATATTTTTTCGATCTCCTCATCATCGGCAGAGCTAGTTGGCATATAAACCTGTAGTACTGTTGTTGGTGTTGGCTTCGTATCTATCTTGACAATGATAATGCGATCACTGTGCTGGTCATAGTAGTTTACCCGCATTCCTATTTTCTTATTCATGATCAGCCCTACTCCTGTGATACCCCCAACTGATTTTGTATTTATAATCCTGTACTCACCTGACCAGAAATCCTGTTCATCCTGCCACCGAACTTCACTAATCCCCACTATATCTAACTTCAACCTATCCATTTCCCTTTTTAAATTTCCTACCCGATTAAGGGATCTAACATTCCACGCTCCGATCCGTAGAATGCCAGTATTGTCTTTCCTGATGACAACATCCTCCTGAGTAGTCCCCGCCCGAAGATCCGAATGGGGGACTATTTTACCTCCGGAATATTTTACCGGAGAGGATGCCATCATCATATGTTCATACAGTAGAGCTGCATGTCCTCGGGAAAGGTAACGGCTGTAGTTTCCCCTTGCTTTCAGCCGTTCGCAGTAGCTGTGTGGCAAAGCCACATTAGCTGATGTTACAAGGCCAGCCCAGTCAATCATCCAGACTGTTGCCCCTGTAACTACTGAAAAGGCTGCTGCCCCTCTTCAGGAACCACACGTTTGTCTGGCCTCTCCACAGGTACCCCTCCGCTGTGGTTGCACCTACGGTACGGCTATCTGCATCGTTGAGGCACGCAAGCCACCCCACCTCGGCAATGTCTGTGGTTCATGGGGGTATGAAACTAGTATCAGAGGTAATGTCAAGGTGCGACATTGTACATCGAATGACAACTGCATACCATCCTCACACAAATGGTCTTAACGAACGTTTTGACAAGACGTTAGCCGATATCCTGTCGATGTACGTCGATGTTGAGCAGAAGGATTGGGATACAATTCTGCCAGTCGTGACATTTGCTTACAATACCGCAAGACAAGACACCACAGGCTTCACGCCGTTTTTCCTGATCCATGGCCTTGAAGCAGAGACGACAATGGATACGCTGTTCCCGTTCCAATCGGACGACATTCAGGATGACTATGTTAAACAGCTCATTACCAGGGTCTAAGAAGCAAGACAGCTGGCTCGCATACGGACACTGGACGCCCAGGAGAAAGACCGTCAGCGGTATAACAACAAGCACCGACCTGTTGTGTACAGCCCAGGAGATCTGGTATGGATTTTTACCCATGTACGGAAGGTTGGACTGTCAGAAAGGTTATTGAAGCGATACTTAGGTCCGTATCGTGTCATACGCCGCCTGTCAGATGTCACATACGAAGTTGAGGATTATGAGCCGTCGTCGAAACGTCGAAAACGAAGAGACATTGTTCACGTCCTGCGCATGAAGCCTTACTACGATCCTGAAGAGCAGGTAGACGACAATGGCGTCTTGTTCAAGGACTTTAAGGACGGTAATGTTCCTGATGAAGCCACGACAGGAACGTCTGTCGTCAATAATCGCGGAGAAGGGAAGGATTCTCTTGAACTGTCATACAGAGGACCCATGACACGGTCAAGATCCAGGACATTGCAGCTGGCTCCACAGGGATCATAGATCATAACAGCGGGTCGCTGTTTCTCCAGGAGAGGGAGCAATGCCACGAGAGACCACGAACACCGACTGCCGGCGTAGCGCAGGGGATAGCGTCTCGGACAGGAGTGCTGAAGGTCGCCGGTTCAGTCCCACCCACCGGCAAAAATTTATTTCTTTGTAATTAACAATTCCAGAATGTTCTACATCTTTCACTTGTAAATTCTACTTGTTTCTTATGTTAACTGTTCTTCTAATTTCTTGTACATTCTGTGTATAAATAGCAGAGCACTCTGCCTGAGAGGCAGTCAGTGCTGCGTGTATGTTGAGTTTGTAATAAACGTGCTTTGAGTATAAGTGCTGTGTTCAGTTGCCTTCGAAGTCAAGCCTACTCCCATTTCAACGCGACTATATATATATATATATATATATATATATATATATATATATATATTCTGAAATTTGTTATTAACAATCCAACTCAAATCAAAAGTAATAGCATTGTCCATAGCTACAACACTAGGAGAAAGGGTGATATTCACTATTCAAGGTTAAATCTAACTTTGGCATAGAAAGGGGTGAATTATGCTGCCACAAAAGTCTTTGGTCACTTACCAGATAGCATCAAAAGTCTGACACATAGCCAACTAGTATTTAAAAAGGAATTTTTGAATAACAACTACTTCTACAATGTAGATGAATTTTTAGATAAACTTAAAAAAAGTATTAATTTAAAAAATTACTTAAAAATTAAAAAAGTAAATAAAAAATCCTTAAAATATAGTCATGTATAGACAACATATACTAAACTGACACATTGCACATCATTACGAAATGTCATATATATGATCTATGATACAAGTGTTAATCTAATCTAATCTAAGTTCGAAAAATGCAAAATGGCTCTATTGACATATCCAGATAAAAATTAACTTTCTCTATTTGTTGATGCTTCTGATTTTGCAGAGGGAGCAGTGTTGCAACAGAAAGAAGAGGAAACATGGATACCAATTGGTTTCTAAATAAAAAAATAAAAAATTTAAAAATTTTAAAAAAATTAAAAAAAGATATCGCCATCCCAAAAGAAATGTTCAACATATCATAGAGAACTTCTCAGCATGTACGTGGCGATAAAATATTTCAAGTACCTACTTGAAGGACGATCATTTACAGTATATACTGACCATGCTCCATTGACTTGTGCTTTTAGACAGAAAAAATGAAAAAGCAACATGTATGCAATAGCGTCATATATCAATTTACAACAGATTTAGACACATTTCTGGCCGGCCGCGGTGGCCGAGGGGACTGAGGCGCTTCAGTCACGGTCTGCACGGCCACAACGGTCGGGGGTTCGAATCCCCCCTCGGGCATGGATATTTGTGCCGTCCTAGTTCGTAAGTAGTTCATAAGTAGTTTGTAAGTTTAGGGACTGATGACCCCGTAGTTAAGTCCAATAATCTTTACAAACACATTTCTGAAAAAAAGAAAATACCGTGGCTGCCATCTGTCCAAACTGCGAGAAACAGTACCAATTGATTATGAAAAAATAGTAGATGCTCAAGTGAAGGTTAAAAGTTGGCCACCGTACGAAATAAAAGCTTAATTCTGGTAGGAGATCCCCAGATAGGTGTTTTCTGTTATAAAAAAAAAAAAAAAAAAAAAAAAAAAAAAAAAAAAAAAACAAACTTAATGTTAGCAGTAAAATTAGCAAAACGTCCGTGTGAACTACCGGCTACTCCCTGCTGCAAAAACCTTGTTCCCTGGCCCAGATTGAGAACTGACTCGGTTTAAATCACTCTAACAACAGGAAGTTAGCAATACAGTGGCAATATACATAGCAGCTCACACGAAGTTATACACAGGCATTAATAAACAAGCCACCACAATTAAAGTTATTTCATAAAGGTGGCTATAGAATAACATTTATGGCGCAACGGGACTTGAACATAAAAAAATTGCATCTGAGCTTGTTCTCAGCACTGGTGAAAAACAATATTAAATAAAAAGGGGAAGGTGCTAGAAAAACTACAGTTTATAGGTAAGTCAAAACTATACTGAACTTAACATGTTTATTCAAGTCGAACGCTATCAAAATGGGGAACCAATTCTGCTAATACAATAAAAATGCATCTCCTTTACTTAATCTAATATTGACGATACCCAGCATTGAATTTAACATAAGTTACACAGAACTTAACGCTACTGCGGGGAGCATTTATAAACAACACTCACTCGCTCACACACACGCAATGCAACAGCAAAACTCACCCAAAATCAGCGAGCTGAAACGAGGCAGAAGCAGGCGCCGCTATCGTAGGCGAAATTCAGCAAACCCGGAGGTACCACACAACACAATATACAATAAAACTACGAAGATGGCTGTGATATGTCGTGACTGATTTGAGATGGTGCGTGAGTATAGCAAAGTTAAGTTGGATCTAGATTAGACCGCGAGCAAACACGCTAACGGCGACACACGGCTACGTTACATGATCGCATTCCACTGAAGTGGTTAAGAATCAGATTCATTACACAAAGTCACGGCGGACTCTTAAGTAGCAATCTGAGAGTAAGCTATGTAGGCACTGGTTTTATGAAAAGTGGTGTGAATTCAGGTGACTAGCTGCAAACCCCTGAAGTCTGAATCCGAACCCACGTGGTTCCAATCTGATAAAAATGTATAAATTCAATTTCCTAAAAATAAAGAAAATTAACTACGGCATGCAACACCTAGAAATGCGTAGAATTTCATAAGGAAGCTACTGGAATGCAGCAATGTGCGATTAGGAGTGTCCACAGAGACGGAAGAAGTCCAGTCTCGAAACCCGGAAAAGTGAAATAATTACAAAGACAAAAGTGAGAATTAAAGCTACGACATGCAGTCCTTAGAAATACATAGGATTTCATAAGCAAGCAGTTGAAGGAGGTTGTACAAGGCTAGGAGAGAATTGCTGACTAAGACTGAGAGCATACTACAAGTTCGGAGAAGAAACAGCAAAATTAAAATAGGCGGGAAGAGAAGATCGCGAAATGTTAGTGGAAATCAGAAGGATACACGAATACTTACTTTCCTGATGGGCATGGAACAAACAATAGTGGAAGCTGAAGGCTTCGTTCTAAAACCCAACCACGTGGAACACATATCACTCACAGAAGGAAACGGTAAGAATAATTTTACATGCACTGTACAAAAATGAATGTTTCGTCTGTTAGAAATTGGGCTCCCCAAAGCTAGAAAGAATTTACACAGAGTTCATACACCGCCACATAATCACAAAAGGTTTGAATATACCAGGCCGTTATCAAACTGCAACTAATAACACATACACCATGTTTATCTGTAGGAAATCACCGGATTGAAAAACTAGAACATATCTCTGCGCATGATCGGAAGGAATATTCCAAAAAATGAATCTAAGTTAATGAGTCTAAGTTAAACATGCTAGACAACGAATCACTACCATCTCCGTGAACACAAGAGCAGAACCAACCTTACCTCACCACGATCTGAGCACAAAGTGACCAGAAGCCCAGGTGACCAAGAGGTGAGAAAGCTACTGGAAACTGGAAAACCCAAGAAAATAACGGTGGTGGGGAGAGAAGATCGCGAGACTGCCCTGGAGAGGGTTCGTTGACTGGCTTGTAACCAAAGGATGTAGAAACCTCTTTGGTCCTATCAGCTGCAGGTGTTGGTAACGACTAACTATCGACTCTGAGCCAGAGAGAAACATGCAATGTGAGCTATTAGCACCCACATTCAGACAGCCATTAGATCCTCGCATATCCACTTAAAAGTAAAACAAGTACACATTCTCACAGGGACAGTGGCGTAGCAGAGAAGCCTTACTTATTGCCACATTCATAAGCACAATAATAAATTATTAAAATAACAAAATCCTAGCAATATTAACTAACATTTTAGAAACTAATATTTTAAAACATGAAATAATAATGTTCATAAAGAATGGAATTCTAGTTTTAACAAAATGCTAATCTAGCGACATCAAATAAATTACAATTTTATAAAAAATATATGGAAGACGACAGACAGTCATCTTTCAAGGTTGAAGAGCTCGAGTAACTTTGACTGAGTCCTTATACTGCACTGAAGTTTAAACAACGTGGAAGTCCTGGTGGAAGATTGTTATGGTGTGGTGTATCAACACGTAGCATTTGACTTCATAGTCCTCAACAATTTAGACACTCAGTTTTCCGTCATTATCACAATATGACAGCCTGGAGTTAAGTCTTCTGTAAAGTTATTCACATGGAGATTCATTTGATCAAATATCAAGCAAGATATTCAGAAATGGGTAAAATCATGCATAGCTTGCCAAAAGAACAAAGTGAGGAGACACACTAAATCTCCTCTTGGCCAGTTTCCAAGCACAGATGGGCGTTTCAAGGTCGTACATATTGACATAATAGGCCAAGTACCTCCACCAGCTGTTTAACAAGCATTGATCGCTTCAGTAACTGGACAGAAGTTATTCCATCGCGCGATGCTCATGCAGAAACAATGGCGAGAGCATTTTATAACTGCTGGATAACTAGATTTGGAGCACCGATCCAAATAGTAACAAATATTTTTATTGTAACCTATTACAACCAACGGCACATCATCCACAATGAAATTGTAAGCTTGAAAGGCTCCATCGAACATTGAAGGCAGTTATCAGAGCACATGGCAAAAGTAAATGGAATGATAATATTCCTACAATTCTGCGTTACTGTGTGAGAGAAGAAAGTAGCTCAACAGCAGCAGAGGTGTCATATGGTACAACTCTGACTTGCCTGGTGATTTTGTTGTAATTTCTAGAACAAGAGCTACCAGCATTGGCTTCGCTCGCGTGTCAGACACTGCCGCGGTGGGTGGAAGCTTAGGGCGCCTCCATCTTAAGTGCCTGCCTGCAAGATACTTTCTCTGTGCACTCCACACGTTACGGAGGAAATGCGATCCGACAATTTGCCACGCGCCAGTTAAACAAGAATTATCATTGTAATCTATATAACTATAATGCGGACACTATCGACTAATCGATGACACTAGCGAGAGGTGCCGGTTGCGTAACCGGTCACTTTTCCATTGTGCTGCCAAGTAGCGAACATTTGTGGTTAATGGCTGAGAAAAATGATCGGAAGAAAGGGGAAGAGAACTCTCACAGTTTTACTTTTCATCGCAGAGACAGTTTTTATAATTTCTCACCAAAACAGTGAGTATTTGAACCCCAAAATGTCGTAGACTGGTCTATCGTAAACCCTGCTCACCTGTCCCTGGGATTGAGGCTCCTCCAGTGCGGGAACAGCCCCGGCTTGCAGTAGTCCAGCAGAGCGCTCAGGTAGATCCCCGAGTTCCAGTCCGTCGTGAAGTTGCTGATCCTGCACTCCGGCAGCACTGCCTGCAAACAAATGACATTTCCGTGTCAACACATGGCCCGAATTCGAGCACTGTAATGAAACCTCCCTATAGTGTTTTTCCCCGTTCCGTCAGAATTTAAGAATAGAAATGGATATAATGATGCTCAAATATTTTGATTTTCTGAAACAACTGTAGCGAGAGACTTTTACTTGCCGTACACTTTTCGCTGTACTGTATTGTGACACCAGCACTGTTCACTGCGGTTCCGTTTTCGATCTGATTTCTCTTATTTTATTGGGATGGTCATGTCTCCCTATGCAGGTGGGTGCTAGCAATATATTTTCACATTCAAAACTATTTCTTTTATTGGTTATGCGTATTACTTCACACTTTTCATTATTTAGTATTAATTACCAATTTTCGCACCATGTAGAAATTTTGCTAAATCGCTTTGCAGTTGCGTTTGATCCTCTGTTGACTTCACTAACCGATCAATGACAGCATCATCCACGAACAGTCTAAGAGAGGTATTCACATTGTTTCCTAAATCATTTAGAAAGACAAGGAAGAGTAGGGGACCTATAACGCTTCCCTGGGGAATGAATTACCGTCAATTACTACGAACTGTGTCCTTTCAGATAGGAAATAGTGAATCCAATAGCACAATTGGGGCGACATTCCATAAGCACACAATTTCATTACAAGCCGATTGTGAGGTACAGTGTCGAAAGCCTTCCGGAAATGCAGAAATATGGAATCGATTTGAGATACCTTGTCGATGGCACTTATCACTTTATGTGAATAAAGTGCAAGCTGTGTTTAGTAAGAGCGATACTTTCTGAATCCGTGTTGACTATTGGTTAATAGGTCGTTCTCTTCGAGGTAGTTCATAATGTTCGAACAAAGTATATGTTCCAAACTCCTACTGCCAATCGACGTCAATAAAATGGGTATCACTCCTATTGACTTTCCTGAATATTGGAGTGACCTGGGCAACTTTCCAGTCTTTGGGTACAGATCTTTCGCTGAGTATGATAGTGTATATGATAGCTAAGTATGGAGGTATTGCATCAGCATACTCTGAGAGGAATCTAGTTGGTATACAATCTGGCCCGGGAGATTTATTTTTGTTTAGTGACTTAAGTTGTTTTACTACTCCAGGAACATCTAAGTTTCGCATGCTGGTAGTTGTTCTTGGATTGAATACTGGAGTGTTCACTTCGACTTCTTTGGTGAACGAATTTCGGAAAGCTGTGTTTAGTAATTCTGCCTTAGCAGTACTGTCGTCGGTAGTATTACCATTGCTATCGCGTAATGAAGGTATTGTTTGTGTTTTGCCGCTAGTGTACTTCACATATGACCAGAATTTCTTTGGATTTTCTGCAAGATTACAAGACAGGATTTGGTTGTGGAAACTATTATAAGCTTCTCGCATTGAAGAACGCACTAGATTGCGAGTTTCTGTAAGAGATTGCCAGTCTTGGGGATTCTGTGTTTGTTAAATTTAGCATGCGTTTTTCTTTGCTTCTGCAACACTGATCTGAGCTGGTTTGTGTACCATGGGGGGTCACCCAACACCACCTAGAGACAAGGTCTTACAACAGGCCGTGCCTACGTCACGCTTAGAGGCCGCGGCCGCCATCTCACTGGCTGGCCGCTGGGGCATGCCAACCAACACCACCTAGAAGCACAGACAAATATATACAGACGGGAAACCTCCGTAAGAGCCCGGTCCTACGCTCAGGGGTGCGGGGCGGGGGTTCTGAAGCAGTTCCGTAAGCTGTCCCATGATGGCGCTGCGGTCAGAAGCAGCTCTTTAAACTGGCCAGAGTAGGCGCCAGGTAGCGGCTGCCCCCACCACCACCTCCCCTCAAACGCAGGCACGCCGGACACAGCCGTGGCCTCGTGGCAGGAGACACGAGCTCTCCCCTCAGCCTCCCCTCCACGCTACCCTCAGAAGCAACTCTAGTGTCGTCTACCGGTACTAAGCCAGGGAACCGCGTGACACCTGCTAGCATCTTACGGAACTACGAGGGGAGCGTAGGACAGTGGTTTAGAGGGGGCTGCTTCTCTGTATATGTTACTCTGTGCTAGAAGACAAGGCCTGACAACAGGTCGTGTCTACGTCACGCTTAGAGGACCCGGCCGCCACCTCACTGGCTGTTGGCTGGGGCACGCCCACCGCCGCGCAGCGGCCGGCCAGTCAGATGGCGGCCGCGGCCTCTAAGCGTGACGTAGGCACGGCCTGTTGTCAGGCCTTGTCTCTAGGTGGTGTTGGGTCAGCTCCTCTTTTGTTAATTTATTTGGCATAAATCTCTCGATTGCTATTGATATTATATCTTTGAAAGTAAGCCACAACTGATCAACACTCGCATTTTTAGTTTTGAAAGACTGGAGACTATCACTCAGGAAAGCGTGAAGCGAATTTTTATCTGCTCTTTTATTTTTTGTGCATTTGGGAATTTCGGTATTCAGTCTAGCTACTACAACTCTATGTTCGCTAATCCTTATACCCATTTTGATGTTCTTTACGAGCTCAGGTTTATTTGTTGCTAGGAGATCATGGATATTTTCGAAACCATTTCCTATTCTAGGGTGTTCATGAACCAACTATTCGGAAGTAGTTTTCAGAAAAAGCATTCAGAACAAGTTAGGACAATGTTTTGAGTAGGCCTACGTACTTATGCCAACATATCGAGGGTAAATTAAAGTCGCCACCGATTATAATTGTTTGAAATGTGATTCAAGCTTTCTTTGAACATTTCGGCAATTGCATCGTCTGAGTCAGGGGGCCGATAAAAGGATCCAATTATTAATGTGTTCCGGTTGTCAGATATAACCTCAACCATACCAACTCAATTTTTCTGCAGGATAAACTGTTCGTAACACCAATTAACACGTCACCCCCTTTTTTATTTAACCTATCCTTTCTTAAGACCATTTGGACCTCTGAAAAAATTTCGGCCGAACTTATCTCTGTCGTCAGCCAGCTTTCAGAACCTATAACGATTTGTGCCTTAGTACTTTCTATCAGCGCTTGGAGCTCTGGAACTTTCCCAATACAGCTACGACGATTTACAACTGTTACGTCAGTGGTTCCTAGATCTGCTTTCTTCCTGTGTCTGACCTGTCCCCTTTGAGACTGAAGCCCATTTTGTGTATTCCCAAGGCCCTCTAACCTAAAAAACCGCCCAGTCCACGCCACACAGCCCCCGCTACCCGTGTAGCTGCTTCTTGAGTATAGTGGACTCCTGACCTATTTAGCAGAACCCGAAAACCCACTACTCTTTGGCGCAAGACGAGGAATCTGTAGCCCACATGGTCGCAGAATCGTGAGACCCTCTGATGCAGACCCTCCATTCAGCTCTGAACCAGAGGTCTGCAGTCAGTCCTGTCGACTATGCTGCAGATGGTGAGCTCTGCCTTCATCTTGAGAGCAAGACTGGCAGTCTTTACCACCTCTGATAGCCACTCAAAACCAGAGAGAATCTCTTCCGACACACATCATTGGTACCGATGTGAGCCACCAACTGCAGGGAATGACTCCCCCCAGTATGCACACGGAGTGCTCGTTGGACGTCTTCCCCTGCCTAGCAGCCATATCCCTAAGGGGCTCCATCACGCGCCTAACGTTGGAGCTCCCAACTACTAACAAAACCCAACCTCTGTGAGTGCCCGGATCTTGCAGGCAGACGGGTGACCACGGGACAAGCGACACCATCTGCGTCAGGAACATCCTCTGCCACAGACAGCGCCTCGAATCTGTTCATAAGACTAACCAAGAAGGCCTCCACTTCGGTCCCTCGGGAAGTCTTACGCCGCCTGATACGCGCTGAGGAGACCTCCCAGTCCACCACGGATTGGGGGGCGACCCTCTCGCGGGCAGTGAGCGGGCTGGCCACAACCTCAGGCCGATCGGAGGGCACAACAGACGCACCGAGCGTCTACTGCACCCGCGCGAGCGGCCCACAACGGCGGCGCCCACCCACCGCAGTATCAAGCGTTGCCAGCAGCAGTCACAGTTCCTAGCCATTCTAAAAACCTTTGTAGGTTACAAATAAGTGATTTAAACTGTGGGAGAATACACCAAACAATGACTTTGACGGGAATCTAAGTATACGCACAAGGACACTAAACTGTTCCTTTGACGTGAAGCTGACTAAATATACGATCGAGGACACAAAAGTTTTATAAACAGTGAGCTTCGAAAGATATGTACTGGCGAATCTGAAAAATATATACGCCAGCTAATAAATCAAAATATCGAGACTGATCTGTCAGTTAAACGCGATTCTAAATAAAGACGCGAGCACTCAATAGTTTGATGAACTGCAAGAGAAAGCGCGCACGGAATGAGAGTGAGTCGCTTCTAGCGAGGAGCCGGTGGAGAGCTGGCGCCGCGCGAGCATCCGGCGGCCACTCGGCTTGTCTTCCTAAACATCAGCAGCTGAATGTGTTGGCTTCACTGAACCTAGCACTTCGTATAAAGCTCCTGATTCAGTAGATATCTCATTTGTCCATGTTTACTGTTCGAGTGACACGGAAAGTAAATTTCTTCCTCGTCGGATAAGCAAACGCAGTCGAAGATAAGGACATTTTCATTGCGTTCTGAGCTCAACTTTATGCATTTTTACTTCGCAAACACCGTTTTGGCCTCAGGTGAAACAGTCAGTTGTAACCTCCTTACTTTTTCATCTTACAGTTATTTCGAAAGCAACACGCTGGCTCCATAGTTGTCATTGTAAAGCGTGTATGTTATTCATAATTGTGTTTAAGCAGCAGGCTTCAGAAAGGCTTTCTCAGGTAGCAGAAGTGTTCCTCGCAGCGCTCTGTCGTCGCCTGCTGCGGTCTCTCTGTTTACGTCGTCGTTGTACGCTGTCCGTATTTGCAGCAGCACTATTGTTTTCAAAGAAGATCGGCATTTTCTAGGATTGGATTGTATTTGACTTCAGCTACATTTTTTGTAGGCACACCGAAGAACGGATTTTATTACGTGCTCTATTTGTAATCCAATGGACGAAAACGTTAAGCCTATATCCCATACATCACATATGTAACACAGACATTGCCGAGGCTTGCGTGCCTCAGCGATGCAGGTAGCCGTACCGTAGGTGCAACCACAGCGGAGGGGTATCTGTGGAGAGGCCAGACAAACGTGTGGTTCCTGAAGAGGGGCAGCAGCCTTTTCAGTAGTTACAGGGGCAACAGTCTGGATGATTGACTGAGCTGGCCTTGTAACATCAGCTAATGTGGCTTTGCCACACGGTTACTGCGAACGGCTGAAAGCAAGGGGAAACTACAGCCGTTACTTTTCCCGAGAACTGTATCAACATATGATGATGGCATCCTCTCGGGTAAAATATTCCGGAGGTAAAATAATCCCCCATTCGGATATCCAGGCGGGGACTACTCAGGAGGGTGTGATCATCAGGAAAGATAGTACTGGCATTCTAGGGATCGGAGCGTGGAATGGTAGATCCCTTAATCGTGTAAGAACGTTAGAAAATTTTAAAAGAGAAATAGATAGGTTGATGTTACATATAGTTGGGATTAGTGAAGTTCGGTGGAAAGAGTAACAGGATTTCTGCTCTGGTGAGTACACGATTATAAATACAACATCAGTTGGGGATATTACAGAAGTAGGTCTGATAATGAATAACAAAATAGGAATGCGAATAAACTACTGTGAGCAACACAGTGATCCCATTATCGTAGTCAATACTGACCACAGTAGTACAGTTTTATATGCCAACTAGCTCGAAGATGACGAGATCGAAGAAATGTATGAGGAGGTAAAGGAAAATAAGGGAGAGGAAAACTTAATTGTGATGGGAGACTAGAATTCGGTAGTAGGAAAAGGAAGAGAAGGAAAAATAGTATGGAGTGGGCAGAAGGAATGAAACATAAAGTCGCCTGGTAGAATGTTGTACGGAATTTAATTTAATCATAACAAACACCTGGTTTAAGAATCACGAAAGAAGGTTGTATACGTGGAAGAGACCAGGAGAAACCGTGTAGGCAATGCTCACTTTAAGGCTTATCTTAGAGGATATATTAAGGAAAGGCAAACCTACATTTGTAGCTTTTGTAGATTTGGAAAAAACTCTTGACAATTTTGATTGGAGCACACTCTTTGAACTTTTGAAATCAGCAGCAATAAAATATAGGGAATAGAAGGTTATTTACAACTCATACAAAAGCCAGACAGCAGTTATCAGAGTTGTAGGGCATGAAAGAGTCGTAGTGGTAGCAGGGTTGTAGCCTTTCTTCATTGTTATTCAATTTGTACATTGAGCAAGCTTTAAAGGAAAGCAAGGAGAAATTTGGAAAATGAATTAAAGTTCAGGGTGAAGAAATAAAAACATTGCGTTTTAGCTGATGACATTGTAATTCTGCTAGAGGTAGCAAAGGACCTGGAAGAGCAGTTAAACGGAATGGACAGTGTGTTAAAAGATGCATATAAGATGTACATTAACAAATGCAGAACTAGAGTAATGGAGTGCAGTCTAAGAAAATCAGGTGATGCTGAAGGAATTAGATTAGGTAACGAAACAATAAAGGAGGTAGATGAGTTTTGTTACTTGGACAGTAAAATAACACACGATGGTCGCAGAGGAATAAAATGCTGAACGGCAATGGGAAGAAAAGCGTTTTTGAAAAAGAGAAATTTGTTAACATCCAATATTAAGTGTAAGGAAGTCCTTTCTGAGGAGTGTTTACTTGTATGTGAGTGAAACATGGACGATAAACAGTGCGGACAGGAAGAGGATAGAGGCTTTTGAAATGTGGTGCTACAAAAGAATGCTGAAGATTACGTGGGTGGATCGCGTAACTAATGATGAGGTACTGAACAGAAATGGGGAGAAAAGAGATTTCTGGCATACCTTGACTAAAAGAAGGGATCGATTGGTAGGACACATCCATAGACATAAAGAAATCGCGAATTTAGCGTTGTAGGGAAGTGTGTGGGATAAAAATGTCCGAGGGAGACCAAGAAGTGAATACAGTAAGCAGATTCAAATGGATGTAGGTTGCAGGTCTTATGAGGACATCTTATCTGTCATAATCAACCAACACACGAGCGGAGTCGCGGGTTTAAGCTAGTTAAACATTCAAACGCAAAATTTCAGTGAGTATTAATGTACTTGTTTTCGTTTTCACTAATGATCAATGGCTGATACCTCTTTCCCGACAATGCTAATTCGAAGTGAAGCTTTCTTAAGTTGAAATATGCCAGTGAGCTTCTGTGGGCGGATTTTGTTCTCTTCATTACGTAAAAAAGCAATATTTACATGCAAGCCTAAACATCGACAGAATCATAGCTGCAATTACACTGACGAAACAAAAGTCTACGAGACTATTCTCAGAAACTTATGACGCAGTCTTCACGCTGTAGGTGTAGACGTTCTAGTTGTACACACATTTTCTGTTTGTCAATACGAAGATCAGTGTGTAACGTAGCATGTTGGAATTTATTCCCATTTGATTGCACTACAGAATCTCCCGATACCACTGTTGCATAATAATAGGTATAAATGTAATTAGTCTATTATCATTTCTTTTTCAAAACTTTTGTTGTTATCTGTTGTAAAGTAACTAGCTGAGCTCTTTTTCTATTGTTTGACACCAGATGCATTTGTTTAATTAGCAAATATTAATTAAATCGTGCCAGAAGTATATTGTTAATTTTCAGATAGTGTGCTAATTAGCGTTTCTGTTAAAGCTAAGTAAATTCTTTTCTCATAATGTTAAAGTAGTTACTAATATATACAGGGTGCGTCAAAAAAATGCACACTTTGAAGTGTCATAGATAATTTTATTTCCCGTTTTACAAGGTTAAATATTTGTGAGAAAGTAACGCTATGTTTCTTCAATAGGTGGCAGCAGTGGCAAGGAAGTAGCTTCAACATGGCGGAGTGCGTTTGAGCTTTGAAGTGTGGAAGCAGATAATTAAGTGGTACTGGAAGTTTGGGAATGTAGCTGCGGTTCTAAGACAGTGGAGAAGTGAGTATGGCACAGAACCACCTTCAGGGTTAACGATTAAACGTGTACGAGACATGGAACAGTGTGCGGTGTGCACAAAGGTCGATCAGGGCGACCTCGTACACCTACAAGTGATGATTCCACAACTGCGGTCTTGGAACTGTTTCATCGTTCGCCTCAAAAATCTTCATGGCAAGCGGCACGTTAGAGTAATGTAAGTGCTAGTAGTGTGCTACGCATTCTGAAGAAATAATCAGTTTTCTTATGGTCACCTTTTATTATCCCGTGTGCAATTTAATGGTACAGTAGTGTGGGTAGTATCTTTTTGTTCCTTATAAGGTAGGGATTGAGAAAAGTGATGGTGGCCATTTCAAATTATAATGCATATTTGATGATAAATCCTTATTTTACATTACTATTTGGCAGTGGCGTAACTAGGACTTGGCTTTGGGGGGGGGGGGGGAGTTAGATCTGCTTGACGAGCAAAATTTTAGTCAGTTTCCAGACAGACTACCACCTACCACTCACGCTGAAGAAACTAATTCACTCCCATCCAATGAAAGCTTATGGCAAAACACCCCCAGTTTTCAATCTTCACCTTTAACAGATTTCTTTCTTTCTCTCTCTCTCTCTCTCTCTCTCTTTTTGGGGTTCTGGTGGGGGGGGGTTCTATCCCCCTATTCCCCCCCCCCCCCATAGTTACGCCACTGCTATTTGGCCACGATAACTTACGATTCGCGCGGTGGCTGGTGGGAGCTTGTCTTGCACGAACGGAAGGCAGCATCGGCTTCTTGCTGCAGTGCTGGAACCGTTACCCTAACAAAGTGTACATTAATTCTTCATGTCAAGGACCATTGTGAGGTTGGCAGCGCATGTAAATAAAAGAATGACTTTCAACTGATGTCGATTTTCTCCGCTTGTGGCAGCACCAACAAAATCCTCAAGTTATCGTGGCCAAATAGTATATAGTCTTCTCACTGACATGTGGATTGAAAGTGGTATTTTTGGCGAGTGTACAGAACGCCACTTATTAGAGGGAAAATCTGTTCGCCGATCCTTCAGAGCCCATGTCTCTACACTTCATGCACTGTTCATTCTTCTTTTAAATGAGTTCGAAGACAGAAATCCTACATTTCAAGAAAATATTGAAGTAATTCAAGGGAAGATGGTAGATGCGTGGAAAACTGTAAACTCAGAACTCATTCGAATAACAAATCACGATATAGTAGAAGATATAAAAGAACTTGAACTGTAGAAACAAAAGTTTTTTGCTATGACAAGAGAAAAGACAATCCTATCCCGAAGAGCATTCTGAATTACATGGTGATGATATTTAGTCTTCTTTCGTTTATTAGAGGAGTACGTAGTGGCAACTGGGAACTAAGGCTGGGTGCACTGAATGAGTTCACTAAGTATGTTTTTGCAATGGACCTTCACAACAACAAGGTACTGTGTGCAAGGCACATAGCCGAAATGGAAAGATTGTGTGAAACTGATAATGAAACGTGGTTACAATTGAAAAATGCCTGGGCTCCAAAAAAGTGATGTCCCATTCTGTTCCTTACGAGGAGATGAAGCACTTGAGCAGGAAAACAGAAAAATGAAAGTCTGCGGGGGTATCGTAGGGATCATACGAAATGCACAAGCTCTAAATAAATTGTTCTTCACAGTTCCTGAGCTGTCGATGATTTGTTGTTGTAGTAAACAACCAGTGAAAGTTTCAATCCATCACGATGTATCGCAGACATCAGCAAATTGTTATAAAAAGAATGTTCTGGCTGTCGTCTAGTGTTTCAAAAATTTCATCAATGCATTTGACTGCACAAGTAATGACTCGTTTAATATTGTGACAACGACTATTGCTCCCTCTGAAGTACAACGTGACGTTTGTATAATGCCAGAATTAGGTCTGGAGGAATATCAGCAATTAGTTCGTGAAAGAATTGTTAATGGTACCGTTCATATTTAGCCCCTCTTCCACAAAACAATTTGAAGCTTTGCGGAACAGTGGGCAAGAAAATAAAACTGAAACTTAGCTTGGCGTAGTAGAACTTAAAGAAGACAAAAATACCTTAAACCGCCTGATAGTTTCATGTCAATCACGTCTGGAAATTAACCTGAAGGAATCCACTGGAATGTATGAACTATCTGCTATCCCACTTGCTATATTTGCAGCTGATGGAACAATGTACTACATACAAGTTAAAAGTAAGCTAATCCACCATTTAGAAAACCTTGCATCTAAAAAAACAGATTCTGAATCAGAGTCAGAAGGAATTACAACTATGGCTAATCCAACTAAAGTTGAAGAAAAGGTCACAAGCGAGCTGATTCTTTGATTGGATTGCAATCTCTCTCAGGGACTGATACCTCTGGACCATTTTATGGTAAAACGAAAACGAGTTTCTTCAATACATTTATGGAAGCTGAAGAGGCAGTTCTTGACGCTTTGTCATCAATGAAAAAAAAAAAAAAAAAAAAAAGAGAGAGATTTTAATGAAGAAAGGATCCTAATTCTGGACGTTTTAAATGCAATGTATACATAAGAAACCCGAAGATGAAATCCCTGAAAGAATTGCGATGTTGGTTTTCCACCAAAAACCAAGTTGATGGATTATGCTTGCCTCCAACTCAAGATACTCTGCGTCGGGCCATAAAAAAAAGCACACCTTCAAGCCCTAATATGGCGGAAATCACTTATTGTCAATCCTGAACGACCTGCAGTTACTGAGTGGGGTTGGCCTGTTAATGAGAAAGGGAAATACGAGCCAGTAATGTGTGATATTCCTTGTGGACCTGAAGAACTTCTCTCATTTGTCAAATGTTCATGTGGTCGATCAAAATGTACTACGCCGTGCAAATGTGCAATAAATAACTTCCTTTCACAGACATTTGTACCTGTTCTGCTGATCCACAAATAATGCTGTAATGTGAGCGAAGAAGAAGATGATTATGAACTATCAATGATGATTCTGATGTTAATGATGATGGCGATGAACTTCAGTTATGGTTTTGAAATGAAGAATAAAGTAAGAAGGAGAACTCATATTGTGGAAGCACCATGGAGACTAATTTGTGGATTCACTCCAGAACGAGAGTATCTTTCATTTTTAAGCAAGTGAATGTAATAATAAAACACAAGACTGGTTTAAGTATTCCGTGACAGTTATAATTCTAAAAATAATAATGTACATATACGGATATAAAACTGATTGTTTCTGTCGAATGCAATTTTATGTTTTGTATACTGTTTCTTTTCTTAAGTGTTACAAAAAACTATTTTTAAAACAAAACTGTTTTCTTATTTCATGCTCCTTTTATATTTCAATTTACCTCTCTGGTATAAACAATCAACATAAAATGATTATTTTGTCAAATGTAACACTTGTTTCTTTGGAAGATTTTTTTTTTTTAATTTTAACCAAAACGGCTACATTTCCGTAAAAATTGCTAATAACGTAATGTATAGTATGCAGTTAGACCTTTCTCTTTCGAACGATGAGGAGCGACGTTACAGTCGCGGGTCTGAGATGGCCACCATCACTTTTCTCAATCCCTACCTTATAAGCAACAAACTGAGAGCATCCACAATACTGTACCATTAAATTGCATACGGAACACAACAAGAAAACCCACTAAAAGGCAGGTTTCATGTGTACATTCCAAGGCTGGTGCAACAGCTAAATGACGATCCAGATCGAAGGTTAGAATTTTGTGAATGGGTTCCACCAGATTGTGAAACGTGAACCGGGATTTATAGGTAATTTAATCTGGTCGAATGAAGCCCAATTCAAACTCAATGGACCTGTCAATAGGCAAAATTGTGAGTATTGGGCTGAAGATAATCCTCACATTACAGTTGAAAAGGCCGTAAATTTGCCTATTGTAAATGTGTGGCGTGGTTTGTCAGCAAGGGTACTCATTGAGCCTTTCCACTTTGAAGGTTCTGTCACTGGAGAAACGTACCCAACAGTGCTCGCTGACTCCATATTCCCTGCCATTCGTGCAATAGCTGGATCTCAGCGTGCCAGGCCAGTGGATGGGCGCAGGGGGGCAATCGAGGTTCCCGCGCGCTCTCCAGACCTCACGCCGCTGGATTTCTTCTTGTGGGGCACAGTAAAAGATGACGTGTACAAACGTAAGCCACGTAACCTGGACACACTTTGGAATGAGATTCAAGCGGTGTGCGCAGAAATCTCATTGGACACTTTGGCACGATATACGGAATCAGTGGTGACTCTTACTCAGAAATGTATTGATGCTGAATGCCACCAGTTTGAACATTGATCACATTTTCAAAGTACATTTTTTTTTTTCAAATTGGTCTTTAAGCTTTCCATTTCCAAAAATTTTACATAGTAGAACGGAAATAAATTTTCTGTGATGCTTCAAAGTGTGTATACATTTTTTTGACGCACCCTGTATATACAATATATACAGTATCCTGCAGTTGTTATTGTTTTCATATTGACAGAATAAATGACTTCAACTGCGAATGGGCAAAGCTGAAAATGTGTACCCAGCCTGGATTGGAACCCGGGTCTCCGGCTTTCTAGGCAGTTGCGCTGACCGCACCTGCAAGGACTGCCTAAGCACGCCTTCCTTCAGACACAAATTCCCAGCTTCATCCTGCCCACAGTACTCAAACTCGTAGTTATGAAACTAATTCCCGTAAGAGTAAGAGCGACAAACTGCCCACCCCTCCCCACTAACGAAAGGATCGTTGCCCGTCACCGGCATATTATACAGGGTGTTACAAAAAGGTACGGCCAAACTTTCAGGAAACATTCCTCACACACAAAGAAAGAAAATGTCATGTGGACATGTGTCCAGAAACGCTTAATTTCCATGTTAGAGCTCATTTTATTACTTCTCTTCAAATCACATTAATCATGGAATGGAAACATACAGCAATAGAACGTACCAGTGTGACTTCAAACACTTTGTTACAGGAAATGTTCAAAATGTCCTCCGTTAGGGAGGATACATGCTTCCACCCTCCGTCGCACGAAATCCCTGATGCGCTGATGCAGCCCTGGAGAATGGCGTATTGTATCACAGCCGTCCACAATACGAGCACGAAGAGTCTCTACATTTGGTACCGGGGTTGCGTAGACAAGAGCTTTCAAATGCCCCCATAAATGAAAGTCAAGAGGGTTGAGATCAGCAGAGCGTGGAGGCCACGGAATTGGTCCGCCTCTACCAATCCATCGGTCACCGAATCTGTTGTTGAGAAGCGTATGAACACGTCGACTGAAATGTACAGGAGCTCCATCGTGTATGAACCACATGTTGTGTCGTACTTGTTAAGGCACATGTTCTAGCAGCACAGGTAGAATATCCCGTATGAAATCGTGATAACGTGCTCCAGTGAGCGTAGGTGGAAGAACATGACGCCTAATCAAGATATCACCAACAATTCCTGCCCAAACGTTCACAGAAAATCTGTGTCGATGACGTGATTGCACAAATGCGTGCGCATTCTCGTCAGCCCACACATGTTGATTGTGAAAATTTACAAGTTGATCACGTTGGAATGAAGCCTCATCCGTAAATAGAACATTTAAAGACAAATACTCAAATGAGCTCCGACATGGAAATTAAGCGTTTCCGGACACATGTCCACATAACATATTTCCTTTCCTTATGTGTGAGGTACGTTTCCTGAAAGTTTGGCCGTACCTTTTTGTAACACCCTGTATATATACATGTGACGTGTGTTCCGAAAGAACAGACGTCACTTCTGATCCTGTAGTTATTGTTTTCATTTTTACAGAATATATGACTTCAACTGCGAATGGGCAATGTTTCACAAGTAATTTTACGAAATTTTGCCCTGTTTATTTTCTGTATAATCCCCACTAATTAGAAGCAATTGTTTGAAAAAGGTATAACATTATGTATGGATAGGAAATACTGCCGGCCGCAGTGGCCGAGCGGTCTGCGGCGCGCCAGTCATGCTCTGCACGGCTGCTGCTGTCGGGGGTTAGAATCCCCCCCCCCCTCGGGCATGGATTTGTGTGTCATCTTTAGTATATAAGCTAGTTTATAAGTAGTTTCTAAGTTTAGGGACTGATGACCCGCAGTTAAGTCCCATTAAGCTTTACAAACATTTGAACATTTAGGAAATACTATTCATTTAATGGAGATTTGTATACTAATTTACTCACTATTATTTACAATAACTTTTACTGTAGCCATTTGTATGTAATTGTTTACTTTTCCATTACAATTAATTTAATGTACATAATTAACAACACGGGACATTCAGTGACATTGTTTAGATGATACAAATAGGACGCGCTCACAACATGTATCAGACTGTCGTTTAGTCAGTTAGCGGAGGCAGAACCTATGTCATTTCCGACTGTTTGTTATTGTTTCGGTCGAGAATGAATGCACGAGTCACGTCAGTCTGGACTTTAAATTTGACTAATTATGTAACAGCTCTTCAGTGCAGAAAGTGCATCTACCGTGATTAATTAATGTCTGTGCCACAGTACTATGAACACCTACGACTTTTATATTTCACATACGAACTGTGTTGCAAAGTCATATTATTGATGTGTGGAATGTGCGTGCCTTGTATAGCCTAAATGGTTGTAATTAATGAGACTTGTAAGCTGACCACAATTCGGCACTAATAATAAATCTTTTAAGTGTCGAAGAACTGTTATTCCGTGCGCCTTCTACATTATTTTTAGTGAATTAGTTCTCCCCCCATGAAATTCCAGCTTCTTGCTACCGAGAGAATTTATCGACAATCGTCAAGAACTTCGCAGAATCATCGATCGAGAGCAGGTACGTCACAAGTGAAACTGCACAACCCTCTGAAAGTGCATGATCTAACTACAGAATATTTTTTTTTTTTTACATTGTTCTTCCAGTAGTAAGGCAACAGCAGTATCACACCACTGAGAATGGCCCCTCTTTTGTCTGTCATCGACTCCACCCTCGGCCAATTGCCCGACCGCATTTCGAAGGATGCTGCCACACTCTAACAATAGCGCACTTAAGGATGACTGGCAGGTTAGATGTAATTGCACTTATGAACACCTACCTGTATGCCAGGCTGACGCCACCACCTCCTTTGGCCACTTGCCTGACTGCTAATCAAAGGTCGCCGCCAGCTGACAGCTGCCCTTCCCGGAAGGACAGAACAAACAATACCGCACTTAGCGATGACTGTCATAACCGCCTCTGACGACCGCTCACTTGTGCGAGTTCCTCCCCCCCTCCCCTCCCCCCCCCCCCCCGCATACGCCCAACTGCCTGACCTCCACCCCCAATTAACTTAATTATATTTGTGTATCAGTTTAATCGTAACAACCTATGATTTTTTATCAGTAACAAGGGCCACTGCCTCCACATGTAAGCACTTGCGTGAGCACGGCCCCGTCCCCCGCCCCACGATTCCACCACACCGACAGCCCTAAAGATTGCCACCCCAGCGTGACCTTGTACGGGACTCGAACCCGCGCCCCTAACATAAAAATTCCATAACTTACTACTTATCGATGTACAGTTGGTATTACACCAACAAAAGAACTAATATTATATACTTTGAACAGTACAATTACCGGGAATAACTCCAGAGTTTCGTAAACAAATTAATCCTGCGAGATGCCAAGCTGTTCACCACCGCTCCCAAGTGCGACATCCAATTTTGTAACTAGAACTGTCCATTTAATACATCGAACCGTTGCAGGTAAATAAAGAAATTCTATGTAATGCCATAGATTGGTGTTGTACAAACATTTAGAACTAATGTTCTGTCAGTTCGCCTGGGCAAAATAAATGCATAGACTCTAGATGTGTAACACACCTACAATAAAAATTTCTCTCGATAGACACCACGGAAAATAAGAACGCTTAGTAACGTAGTGCGGTCACAGACACACAGACGCCTGCAGACAGGTGGATCACCGTGCAGCGGTCTAAATGCGACCGAAATAGATGAGGCGCCAGCCAACCGTTACCGAACGACTGCCCAAGAGCGTGCATTTAAAAGGTGTGTGTGTCCATTTGAACATGGCGTGATGAGGTGTACATTCTCACATAACATCGCGTGTTTACCATTTGCAATGGCAGTATCTATTTATTAAAACTCTAAGTACTAAATTTTTTTAGTACAGTAGATACTTATTCGCCCGCGATATCAAGACCACTGTACGCAGTTTGTGAGTGCACGTTAGAATGTAACGGTAGCGAACGCTAAAACTTGTATGTTAATCGCACTTTCTGTAGCACAACAACAGCAGCAGCAGAAGACATATTGCTCCGAAATGTAATACACTCTCTCTCTTTAGCGACCTTGCCCTGTTACAATGCACACAATTCTCTTAGAAATGTACCATGGTTTTACAACGTTTCCTTAGTTCGATGTATCACTCTCTCCCATCCGGCATTTCCACTTAATATCCAGTTTTGCGCCTTCCAAGAATTCGGGTAGTTTAATTTTACCTCTTATTTCCTCGCTGAAACAGTACACCCCATTAGGTTTTTAAATTTCCCTGGAGAGTTGCAATAAAAAAATGCACGAAATAATTTAAGATCGGCAGTTTACCGATTTCCGAACATCTACACTATAACTTTTTATTCTCGAAACACCCTTATTCGAAATGACACCCGCCAATATCACGGAACTGAGGGAGTACTTTACCAGCCCAACGCATCACTGACATTCAGTTCTGTAGAGCTAACTCGACCTGCCCTTTACCCAAAAATTCATACTCCACGTTCCTTTCTTGTGATCTCTTCTCCTTTTTCTCCGTCGTTCCACTAAACCTAACTCGAATTTTCTTTTTTAATTAAAAGTAGCTGTCTACCGCAAACGAAGATGTCTAGAACGCTAACCTACACGCCGCAACACGTGCTCATTAAAAGAACTTGGTGTGTGTACACATTTTTTGTTACAGTACAACTGCGTATATGCAACGTTATGTTCACAAATACTTATATCGCACCCCAACGCCTGTATACATCAATCATAACCTTCTCTCTAAGGAACGGATGGGAGTGACACACAGTACAGGGCCGCACTTTGTAAATATTGGCTATCCCCGTTTGTGATCTAGTCCGTAAGTGTATATTGCAACCTCCAGTCTGGTAATGCCAAAATAAGAGATGAAAGTATCCCACAAACACGTGTTATCAAATAAATAAGGTGATTCAACAAATAAATGTATTCGGCGGCAATCGATTGCAACTGCCCTATACATCCTCCTTCCGAGCGAAAGTCACGGGTGGATACCCAGTTTGTAAAAAAAAATCCCAGCGGAATCGTGAGGAAGCTGGAGGTGAGAGCTCCTCGTTCAACAGCGGCTAGCCCCACTTTTAACGATTGCCTCGAGATGTTCTCCAGTGCTTCCTTGCCGAGTTTTGCTGCAGTATGCCGAGAGCTCTTACAACGCTGCAGCCAGGTAGGAGAAATGTTAACTTCGCATTGCCTCCGTGACGAACTTGTGGAATTTACTATGCATGCATCAGTTGAAAGATCAGCAATAATTTACCATTGCATACGTAAATTAAACACCACTAACACACAATAAAACAGACAATACTTTGTAACGTACACAGCGTGCAGTTTTCAGAAGCTAATCGTAAATCGACCTTTGGAGCACTATGGCAACACAACATAATCCACAACTGCAAACAGATACTGCAGTGCATACTTTAAACACTTTTTACTTAAATTCTATCCCAACTAGCCTATGACTATGTAACAACAACCATCTCCAACCCAACGACCGAACTACAACACTAACCTACAACAAACAGCTCTTTTTTAATGTTTCTAAATCTAAGAGCCTTAACTACGGTTGTCATTGGTCCCGACACTTGCAAACTAATTACACGAAGGAGTAGTGGGGTAGTGGAAGCATTGCCCCACTGAGAATCGCCCGTCGAAGATAGTGTCACCGACACCGCGCACTTGGGCAATTGCTAGACTGCCGATCAAAGGGTGCTGCCACAGGATGATTGACAGGTCTTCCCGGAAGTACAGGATGATTGACAGTTTAGATTTAATCCTTTTGATTGTCACCAACGCTTCTTGTCCGACCGCTAATCAAAGGACACCGCCATAACGCACTTAAGGATGATTAACAGGTTGCAAGTAAACAACACCTCCCTCGGCCAGACACGACGCCCCCCTCCACCCCTCGGCGCCACCACCAGACAGGCAGCACCTCCGTCAGGTCCAGACCTGTCTGTACTCGCATCCTCTGCCACACACCGCGACCCCTACTCGCTCGGCCGATTGCCGGACCGCCGCCGCCGAGGCCCTCTCCTCCCACGCTCACAACAGCTTCTTAAAGGACCCGCGAGGACAAAAGATGTGAACAAACTTCAAAATGCCTCCTTGTCAATCACTGCTTAATGTTGTCCAATTTCCATATGTCAAAGCTGTGCACAAAATGCGCCAAACGAATACTTAAAATTCTGTGGAATTGGAATACCTTAGTGCGCGCAGATCACCCTCAAGATCTTCCGGTTGTTCTGCAGTGGGGCTGGACCTATAAATAGCACTGCGCCAAATACAACAAGATAAAAGAAATGCCGGTGTAAGTGGGCGCGGTGCCTGCTGTGCTGGTGTGCTGACACGGCACGAGCAGCCGAGTGTGGCGGGCGGCGGAGCAGCAGACAGGGCGAACGTCGGCACTGTGCGCCAGGCTAGCCAGCCTGGACTGTGGACTGGCCGAAGCCGGAAACGTCGTGTCCGTGGCAGCAACTGTCGGGCAGACGTTAGGAAACAAACAACCACCAGTCGCAGAGTTACTTGCTTCACTTACAGGCTTAAGTAGGTTATAATTAACAAAGATAACGTAAATTGCGACTGCGCAGAAATTGGAGATATGCACCATTTTTTCACGTGTAAAAAAAAATGTCCACGCCAGTGTACCTGGTCGATTTGTGGGTTTCGAATATATTAATGGATTAGCCGAAAACCCGGCGTTGCCCGGGTATTTACTTTTTATTCGAGCATTGACTTAGTACTTCTCTGATACCTGCACTCTCTGTCCATCCCATTTTTTTCTAAAAACGGTTGTATTTATCAGAGAACTAGTCGACCCGGTAATGCTCCGCAATTGCTAATGTGTACATATTCCTGCTTTGAACGTCAAGTCGACCGCGGTGGCCGAGGGGACTGAGGCGCTCCAGTCACGGTCTGCACGGCCACTACGGTCGGGGGTTCGAATCCCCCCTCGGGCATGGGTATTTGTGCCGTCCTTAGTATAAGGTAGTTGATAAGTAGTTTGTAAGTTTAGGGACTGATGACCCCGTAGTTAAGTCCCTTAAGCTTAACAAACATTTGAACATTTTGATCATATGAGGGCGTAAACAGTAACGTTAGTGAAAAAGTGCCAAGTTTTAATGTATTACTTCTTTATTACTAATTGTATTAGCAACAGATTTTACAGACATACAGCAAATATACAAATGAATATATACCTGAAAGAGTATACAATTGTACAATATATAACTGAAATATGAGATCATGTATACTGCGATGGATAAAAACTTTTAACATCAGGCACCATGTTCTATTACATTTCTTATTTACTGCTGTATTCCAGTGAGCTTAAAGAAATTTGTGAAAGATAACAGTGCTGTTGAGAACTTTGAAGAAACTTTGAACTGTGAAGTGCGTACCACTGTAAGAAGAAGCAATAGACTTCTACAGAGCTACAAGGAAAGAAACAGAATGAAACAGTGTTCATCCGACAATACCCGTTATTCCAGACAGATGTGACTTTTAACTTTAAGCAGACTGAAGTCTGCAGTGAGACTTGCATTTTCTATTATGATTAATAAATAACAGGGCAATGTACTCAATACTGTGGAGTGTATTTGAAATCTCCATATTTCTCACAGGGACAGCTTTATGTCGTTAGCTCAGGGAAGGGCTCATTTACATAAAACATTCCTATTGGATCTGGACAATTGAGAAAAAGTATTGCTTATAGTCCGGATGAAAATAAAGAAGATTATAGAGTTTAACGTCCCGTCGACGGTGTGGTCGTTAGAGGCGGAGCTCACGCCAGGATTGTTTGGGTAAGGATGGGGAAGTAAATCGGATGTGGCCTTTGAAAGCAACCACCCCGACATTTACCTGGACAGATTTGGGGGGAAAAACACGGAAGCCGTGGCTGGATCTGGACGGCTGGAGGCAGAGGCAGGCTGGTGTGAAGCGCCGTTGTGCCGCCTCTGCTGAGGCCGAGCTGTTGTGTACAGTCAGGCCGACGGTTAAACGTGTCAATGACGCGAGTCAGTTGTATTTTGATTTGTCTTTGTTTGCTTGGATACTGAACTTGAAATTTTGTACATTATGCAAGACAGACATATTTCCTATGTATCTATATATGTATCAAAATGAATTACTGTTCGTTAGTTTCGCTTAAACTCGAGAACGGCTGAACCGATTTGGCTAATTTTAGTGTTGAATTATACGTTGTCCAGAATAAGAGGAAAAACGAGAAAAAACTGAAACAGCTTTTCCAGTGAACTATCAATACCGTTCGTACAATTGCAAAATATTTGTACATTTTATGTTGAAAGCAAGAGGAAGGATCGCATCAAATAAAGATTTGTAAAAGTCGTCCGGAAAGTAGGAAAACTTAGAAAAACTGAAAGCGATTTTTTTCTATGAATAATAATAAATTGCGACATGGTTGTAAGAGCATCACTTGAGTACGGCTTGACAGGACGAGGTTTGTATGAAATAATTTTTTTGGGAAAATCTACCGGAAATTTTGAGAAAAACTGAAGGAGAGTTTTTCAATGTGTTTTTGATTGATATCAGCACTATATCTGACTATTCGCACGACTTAGAGGGGTTCTTCATTTTTTTTTCATTATGGTCTTGGAACTGTTTTCAGTAAAAAAGAAAGGGGGGGGGTCGGTTAAGAAGGAAAGTCGCAAAATTAGAACCAAGTTCCTTTTTCAATGTGTTTCTAAATGTACTCAACACTATAAGTTGAGAACCGGTCATCCGATTACGGTAACATTTTGATCATTTGACGTTCAACGAAAGATGAACGTTCTTATGAACTAAAATTTTGGTAAAGTTACCCGGAAAATTTAGAAATAACGAAAAAATAGAAACAAATATGTCTATGAAACATCAATTTGTTTCATCTGATTGCAATAAAATGTTGCAGATTCGATGTTCAAAGCGAGAGGAAGGTTTGCGTGATGCAAAAGTTTGGAGTAGTTGGCGAGAAAATAGGGAAATTTCTGGAAAACAGAAAGAGCTCTTTTCTTTGGGATATCAATAACACTCGTACGATTGCGATAAAATTTTGCACATTTGACGTTCAAAAAATTCAAATGTTCAAATGTTTGTTAAGCTTAAGGGACTTAACTACGGGGTCATCAGTCCCTAAACTTACAAACTACTTATCAACTACCTTATACTAAGGACGGCACAAATACCCATGCCCGAGGGGGGATTCGAACCCCCGACCGTAGTGGCCGTGCAGACCGTGACTGGAGCGCCTCAGTCCCCTCAGCCACCGCGGCCGGCCAAGCCCTCATATGAACTGCTTGTCCTACTGTGATATAATCTCGAAGGTACATTCAGCTATATGTGTGTATACTGTCTGTAAAATTTCCTGCGATTATAATGTGTAGTGCAGAAATTATAAATTGCAACGTTGTACGAATGCAGTAGTTTTACTCCGTGAAGAGCGGAAAAGTAGTAAACGAGAAACTTTTTTCCTTCCATGATTTTGTTACAGTTGTCAGCGAGAAGAGTTTCCTAGCGGTTTGAAGTTATGTTTAAAGTTTGTTGCAAGTGACGAAGTGCTCTCCTTCTCAAACAGTGGACTCATACAGTCAGACGCTCATGAGCAGCAAGACGGGGAAGTTCTCATTGTTTATGACGTCATATCTCCTGAATTACCGGCCCTAGAGCTGCTGCATACCCAGTCTGAATCGTCCACCATGTTTTCCCCAACGTGGTTGGAATCGCGCTGCACTAACAGCGTGGAGGCGCATGCCCTGTCATCTTTCACAAACGATTTCGCAGAAACTAATTGGTAGAAATATTTAATTTTTACGCTACTTTAATCTTTGTATGTCAGCATCGTAACGAAATGCTCATCATTTCGTTAATAGTCATAGATAATAAGATATTGGCTTCGAAATAAGAGACTGCGCTACATTAGGAAAAGTTTGCAGTAAAAAAAAGAGGCTGCCATGATATTCCGTTTGGTGCTTGTTGCACAATATGTTGCTGGGGATGAAACTTTCCTAATGGACTGAATTTTATTTTCGACTTAGGAGGAGATCTTTACCTTTCACTCATACCGCTAAACTTTGTTTTATTTAGCGCACTCATTTCCGATGGCGATCAGGCCAGAATGAATCATTGCGTATCTCATACACGGTTAGAGGTATCAAAATGATATTTTGACAAATGATAACATGCAAAGAGGGGAGTATTTTGCCACATGGTTACTATGCAAAACTTCATTAACTGTCGCATTATCCCAGGAAATAGATAGTTGTAGAATGAAAAAGAGTAAAGTTAATGATTTATTATTCGATTTGTAGATATTCCTTCGTCAATCACAAATGTTTATTTCTTTGCTTTTGTCCATTGTGTTTCAGAGCTACTACTTAGGTTCCAAAACGTAACAGGAGTTACATTTCCTTCAGTTTAAAGCCTAGCAGTAACAGAACGGAAGTTACTAGATGTAATGAGGCTTTTATATGAGAATACTTGAAAATGACAATAGCAAGGATCTCTTCACTAGCTAATGAACTGACTTGTTCTCATTTGCTCAGATAATTGTATTGAGATATTTAGAATATCCTTTTCATATAACTGAAAAATTGAAATTGCATATTAGAAAGTGACGCAGCACTTTTGTAGTGTGCAACTATTAAATTTAATGGGTTAAAAGAAGTCAGTACCAGTATCTTCAAGTATCGACGTTATGCAGTAACAACATGTGCCTAATTATTAGGAACTCTAATACGGAAGACGTGTTACTACTTGACGGGCGGGCGGATCCCAGTGCGTTACATTCATCTGACATTATCTCAAGTTATACGTTTCTCACAGAGTTTCTCTTTGGGGAGGATGAAAATCTGATGTATTTTGAACATTTCATTCGCTTAATGTGTTCACTTAACTTCAACAGAAAAAAACGTTCCTCCCATGTCGAACATTCCCAAACGTCGTCAGAAAGGGCATGTTCGTAAACTGTCAGTATATGCTGTTTATAAATTACTGCCATAAATAAAACTAAAATGAAAATGTAGTGGAGTTCTTAACGAATACATTGATGAAAGTTTCACGTTGATACAGTGAGTAGTTTGCGAGTGTGAGAGTTGAATGAAACGCGAGGTAACACGTGAGCCTCGTACGGAACGTGGTAACTCCTACAGCTTGGGGAACAATGGCGGACAGTTCAGCTTGGGTTTATAGGAGCCTTAATAGACAGGCCGACGTCGCAAACGCTGGAGACTTCGACGCAGGTAGAGAACGGCAGCTCTTTGCCATTCTCCTCGAATAGCGGTTACAGCCAGCCCACGATTGTGACACAGCTGCGCCAAATAGAAACAGGCGAAATGTTTCACTAACACGGCTGAAGATGACATTTTGTACTACTAACGCGGAACCCATCATTGTCGGCTTGCAGGCGCAATAGACAAATTATTTGTAATGCAGGTGTTACACTTGTACAGCGCAGACGCGTCCACTTGCACGAGATGCGCGCATACGATCGCTAGCAGACGGAATAGGATGGATCCTATTCTCACGCGTATGGAAGTGATTCGCGCATGCGCAGACGGCCGAATGGGAAACCCAGCTGACAAACGAAGCCAAGTTGGGAACTTGTTTGAGAATATGTACGTGTCTCCTAAGAGGAACATAGTTTTTCGACTCAGTCGTAAGTATTTTAGGAGATGATACTATAGAGGAATTGCATTAAAAATTACATATAACATGTCTACAATTTTTATTGAGCACCGAGATATAGCTGTTAACATAAAATCCTAACAAATGTAGAGTAAATGTAAATCAATAAATTTTCACTGACGTATCTGTCGGTTTTTGGTAGTACAACATCACACTTACTGAAAAGTAGAATTATGTGTATTTTCTACACGTTCATTTCCACGTACTTACCCGATTTTCTACTTACTAGGACATATTCAAAGAACGTCGAAAACCGGTTATTTAAATAAAAGTCAATATGGTGATCTACCAAGAACCGACGAAAGATTCAGTCAAAATATCCAAATCAGTTTGTTGTACATACCAAGAGCTGTATCTCTGTGTTACGTCACAGCTGCGTCCACCTAATCCTCGATGGGCGAAGTTGCCGTTACATTCTATTTTATGCTTAATCATTTAATAATTGTTCCAATGATTTGACGGTATGGGATGCGGACAATTACTAGGTTGATCCATAACAGTAAACTTTGTTAATTTTCTTTATTATGGAACGACAAATGTTAACAAACTCTTCCCTTTAAACACACTGATTTAATAACTGCGTGCCACTACGATGAATGTCTACAAGTCCACACTGAAACATTTCAATATATAACTGCAACCCGTATGCGATACGACGGAATGGCAAAAACTTAGCCACCACTAAACGCAGGTTACGAACTCACTGCCGACATGCTACCGCCTCGCTCTGCGGTCGGCGGGAGACTGCCGCAAAGAGTTGCCAGGTTCTTCTATTGCTCTGTCGCCAAATTTTAAACAAAAAGTAGCCAAAATATCGCCATCTTTCCATCAATAAAATACCGAAATATAACCATCTTTTCATCAGTAAAAATAGCCAAATATCGCAACCTTTAATCTGTTAACATTATTATGCTACGGTATATAATTATAGCATGTTACTCGACAATAATAATCCTGGTATTCAGAAAGTAAACTGGTTACTGAGTAAAAAATAACACAAACTGTGCCACTCTCACATTCACATACATCAGACTGAACTTTCCAAGGAAACTCGTACTTCACAGAAACATTTACCTGAGTCCATCCAAGAACTGAACCCAGACACACTACCTACTGACAATGGGGGCAGTCAAAATATTGTCGCATTGTAAATATAATAGAGAAACTCCGGAAATTCAGTTACATTTAACTATAACATTTATTAATTTCATAACTTATAAAAATTATAAACAAAACTGTTCAAGAATCATTCTATCAAACTTACACAAGGGATGTTCTCATGCATAGATTCGATTACCAATCACTTTCATCTTCTTAAAAACAAATATTTTCAGATGATAAATAGAGTTATTAAATTTTTTAAACATTTCTTTAATACACACAAATTCATTACAACATTTTGGGGTGAGGTAATTTATAATAGTAGACTAAGCATTTCAGACTTGACTTGAGATGGACTTCAATTCGTAATAATGCGTCATTACACAATGAAAAACCAGCCATGAGAACGAGTGGGAAAGCACGGCGTGTTCTCCATCGATATTTATACTCTCTAAACCATTGTTAACAACTGTTAAGTGCGTAGTAAAGGGCTCGCTTCACAGTAGCAGTTGTTTCGAATTTCTGTTGTGTTGTCGTATGGAACGCGGAAAAAAAAACTGTTTAAATGCCTCCTTGCATGCTGAAATTTATATAATCTTATCCTCCTGTTCTCAGCCTGTTCTTGAACCGTCGTAAGTAGGGTACATGAGGTGGTTTACGTCTATCTTCATGAGTCTGTAAGTTGAATTTGTTTACATCTCTGTGACACTCTCCCACACATTCATGATACTTGAAAACATTTGTGCTAACTTATTTAGGTTGATTACATTTCCCTAGCATTCTACCGAAGTTTAGCCGGTATCATTGACGCAATGTCTAAAGAGTGATTGCTTTACATTCGTTGTATTTGGTGTAAAATAAAATAGCCATTAAGTCGCCAACCAATTCCTTTAATAGCCAGTCGCCAGACTGCTAGAATGGCTACTATTATAAGAAAAAGATAGCCAAGAATGCGAAAAATCGCCACACCTGGCAACCCTGCTGCCGCACACCGGCCAACAAACAAAGAACATTCCAACCGAAGCATTGTTGCCAGCAGGTCGTTGCACATCAACGATAACTATCGTTCGGCCAAAACTTACCAAAGCGGTTACTAACCTAAAACCCTGTATCCTCACATCTGTACCAATAAAAATTGGACACACGTTATATGACATTTTAACTGCAAATCGTCTTTCTTACCATCTTCTAAAATATTTGCTATTTTTCCTGAAACACGCTGTAGTTAACAGATGAAGTATTTGTTTTTGGAGAGCATTATTTGAAGCTTTATCACAGCGAAAGGTCCATTATAGACACCAGAGCTTGTTCATCATACACATAGGCGCCTCAAACCGCAGGGGCTGGATGTATGTAATCGTATTTTATAATGAGGACGTTAACATCTGTGAGCGACGTAGTTACGCAGGACGTGCACGAAAACAATTAAGTACAGTTTCACAGTGACAGTCTAAAACACAAATGTTTTAAACATCAATTTAATACAAATAAAATCTGAGACGGATTTTCGTCGCGAATATGTCAAAGTCAATAATGATAAATCTGAAGCATAGATTTAGAATTTGTGATGCGGCCGGGAATCGAACCCGCACCCCCATGCTTACTAGGCAGACGTCTTAACCGTTAGACCACCAACGATATCATACAGTTTCGAAAAGTGATGTTAACGCGGCGATTCATTTGCTGTAAGTTGACAACAAACGAAGTACACGCTGCAAGCACACGACTCAACAGATTCGTACCGTTTGAACGCTTCTTTGTAGTTCGACGGGCTATCGCAAGGGGAGCTGCAGCTGACGACGACTTCCTCGTGCGTGTTGCACGTCTCGTGTAGAAAGGGCTTTACACTCCAAACGGCGAACCGGGTTCGGCACGTACGGTCGAACGGCCAAATGGAGGAAGCCCGGTTTCACACGGTCTGGAAGTTTTGGACTGTGCAATGTGAGGATAAAGGAGTCGGATCTTATTATCTCCCCATCCACCTCTTTCGTAATATTTTGAACGTCCATAATTCCACTATTCCTTCACTTCCTCTGCACGCGTCAACCCCTCTTCCGTGAGTCGAGGTATTGCGGATTTTAGTTTCACTGCGAGTTCTCCGAGGCGAGCAGCTTTCGTGATGTTTGCTGCTCGCAGGGAAGTAGCCATCTCTACCCACAGCATACAGCATACAATTTCCAGTACCTTCCTCCCTCTTCGTCACAAGAAATACACTTTGAATAGCAGCTTGCGCTCTGATACATTGTATGTCGGTCATGTTACGAATTCCAATGGCCGGGAGACTGGCTACCCGAGTGTTCGTTGGATGTCGACTGGGAATGGAAAACGACAATCGCTTAGCAAGCCAGCCGGTGCAGGCGAGGCCCGGCAGTCGTCCAGGCCGGCCCTCCACAGGGGCGCGCACCCTCGGCGGAGCGTCGTAGAGAGGAAGAGGAGCCCCCTCTGCTGAGACACGGACCGGCGCCACACACGTCTCCGTCATACCGCGCAACGTCAGTTTCAGCCGGTGTCCATCACGTGATGAAAAGTTTAAATTTAAAGATTCTTTTTAACTTTTCATTTCACGAGCCTAAGAATAATGACCGAGAAGGCTATAATCGTTCTGAACAACAACATTGCAAACCATATTTTCAACCCTCAAACGGAGTGTTGACTTCTTTGTATCATAAATGCTGTTGTGGGGTCCAAAAGGATTCCACTCAGTTTTATCCGTGAAAACTAATTTACTTTACTTTCATTAAAAATATTTCTTTATAATTTCCTTAATTGCCTATGTTACAACACAAAACTTCAGTTAAACTAAAAAAATCTGCGTCTCCCACGAAAACCAACCGGCATTTCATCCACGCATGCATGTAAACATATAAGATGCCCGACAATTGTGAACCATTCTATCGAAAATCCAAAAAAACGCTGCTGCAGGGTCATTTCTCTCCCTCTCATCTCTGCTAGTTATATAATCAGATCTTACGCAGTAAAGCAATATCACCGCCTTCGTGGATAGTGTGGCGTGGAAAATCTCTCTTCCAGTGCCATCTGTTGCGAACATAAACTCCATATTTTCATGATTAGATTTGAAAATGACACTGAAGTATAATAATCCAAATAGTGCCCAAAGTTCATCGACGTTCATGTCGCGTAGTTCTGTGCGCTGCTGATCAGAAAATTTTGATCGATATGAAGAAATTTTCACATCGCTGTGACTCACGATTTCTTCTAACATATTTCTGGTAAACAAACACTCCCACGCTTCCAATGGACTGCACGAGTCTCCCAATCAGCTTGCAGGGCCTTTCAGCGTAGGAACTTTTATTTTCAAGTTGTGGGCTGGTGTTCTCACATTCCTTTGAGGTTCTATAGTGAACCACTTATACCTATTTCTGCCATAGAAACTACATGATTGCCCTCTATGTTTATTTCTCTCTAATTTATCTGATTCACTAGAGTCACGACTTTGTTCTGAAGCAGTTTCATGTTCACTGCTGTAAGAAGGGTCGCTTTCATCGTCCAGATCATTTGCATCACTACCCTCTTCTCCTTCTTCTAACGTTTATCTCACAAAGTCTGAGAAACTTGGATCGAGCACTGACATACGTGAATGAGAGCTCGAAGCCATAGTAACACTGAAAATAAATCAAAACACTCACTGAGCCTAAAAATAAAATGACGTTTCGTTAAGCAAACTTTCGGCGTAGGGCAAACAGAAACACTTACGGTGTCGTGCGATCAATAATGGCACCACCCAAACTTCACAGCTGTGCACTGCGAAATAGAACGACTCGACAATGCTGCTAGTTCCTCTGAATGTTCAGTGCCAACTGCCGAGAAGGTATGTAGAATCGCCAACAATAGAATGACTAACAGAGGAAATGGCACGTATGTACAGTTTAACTGGCATCAGAAAGGACCCCACAACTCCGTTTGAGCGTTAACGTGGGAAAGGAAGCCTATCAGAGAAAATTGTCAGAATGTCTGGTCAGTAATTAACACTGGACTAGTACTAACACGTATTGCATTTAGGAAATAACAAAGCCATACCTTCAACCAAGCCAGCATGAGTTTCTTTGGCGGAAACTTCGAACGGCCAATCTGATAGCGGACGATGAGCGACCATATTAGTCCGAGTATCAGCTTCAGGTTCCCATTTACGATGTCGATGTTACCTGCAAAATGGAAATAAATGTTACATATGTTTCTGCTAACAAGAGAATGGTCAGACTTGTCATGCCGAAACATGTATTGATTTTTTATTTATTTAATTTATTTATTTATTAAGTACTATGGTTAACATTGAAGGAAGTCTGTACAGAGAATGTTAGCTGCTGACATGACCTGAAAGTCACCTAAAAAAATCACGAAAATGGCTGTTTTTCCTGCTTGGCGCTCGCGGTGACGGCTGGCCACCCCTGGAAATGGCGAGTCGCGAGCTGTTGTTGTGGTGAGCGTTGTGCGCATGGTCGGGAGGTGCGGCCTTCTTATCGCGGCGTTCACTAAACAGGAATATCATTGCACGGTTTAGGTGGAAAGGGAAAACGAATATTCGTTTCTGTGGCATGCACTTCTTTTCAATTTCTGGTACGTATTTCGAAACATACCGTCCTGAAACTGGTTAGAGATGTGAAAGATATTATGTACTTCTACACCTATACTCCGCAAGCCACTTTAGGGTGAACATTCAATCTCGCCTCACAGGCGATGGCAAACCCTGTAAATGATTTGCTGCTTGCCATGGAGATATACCACACACGCCAAATTAAGCAATCCACAGAAAACACGCGAGAAGACTATGTGGTGTGCGGCATGGTAGGTAAACTTCTAGACCAGCATGTAAATAGCGCAGACATGTTTCTAGAAACGACTGAAACACTCGATATTGCAAACTGTGATTCTACAGACGGCGAAGAAACGGAAGAAGGTTGCACACATGAAGACTTCGAGTGATAGTGCCAAGTACCATCATCAATTACCCCTGAAAGCAACACCAGCAACTACAATTACATTATCAGACAAAGAAAAAGCGGTGAAGTATTGGTTGAACGAAAGTAGTAAGAAACGCCTACGTGTCAGTACTATTCAAAATAGGTATCGCTTTGTCCGTTCTGATCGTGAATTATATAGATGGAAAAAGGAAGTCGCTGGACGATGTAAGAGTCGACTGGAAATTTGGAAATTGCGACTGAGATAAATGCGCGACTTTTTGAGCAATTTACCGATGCCTGACGACACTCATTGACTGTCAGCGACACAACTATGACACACACACACACACACACACACACAGACACACACACAGACAGAAAAAGCTAACATTATTCAATTCTACCGCCATTCCACTGGAGAACAGCTGAAAATCAACTGACACATGTGCAGTTTAACAAAGTAAACAGAGACGAATTTTTATAGTGGAAAGTGGTTGCGATAAAAAGGTCCGCAAAATGTGTGTATTACATGTGTGCTATGTAAAACAGTGCGGAAAAAGAAATATATGAAAGAATTTCTACCGTAAGTAATAGATAGTAAACAGACGATAGAAATATCCCCACATGCCAAAATTACGTTTTCGCACCATAAGTAGCGATTTAAAACGTCACAAGTTGTTAAAAGAGATAATTTTGGTTGCAGATGACAACGCTACCACTTCATAATTATGTAAAAAAGGTCCCACATGACCACAAAATGTAAAATAAGGTAAAAAACCAAAATAAGACTGAAGACTTTTTTAGGCCTAAATTTACAACTAGCACAATAGTAAAATAAATGTAATTTGTTTTCACAGCATGAAATAAATTGAAAGCCCACTGATGATGGCACAGAGGTGCTGAAACTAGTTTGGGTGCTTAATAAAAACAGTGTTTTGCATATCAGGCGGACCTCATACCCAGTAACAACTATGTGTGATTGGGCGTGTGATTGCCAACGCGATAGGTGCTAAAGAATTTACAGCTTCTCAAAGTTGGATTAGTCGCTTCAAAAGATCACATAAAATTGTGGCAGGAAAAATAACAAAATTTGTATCGAGAAACAGGTCGGAAAATGAAGTGACTCACATGAAAATGACAGAAGCTTTTCTTAGACTACAAAAAATAAGATCACTAGTTTTAGTGAATCTTACGTTTACAATGCAGATCAGTCTGGTTTTCAATAAGAAATGCGTGCGAAAAGAAGACTGTCATTCAAAGGCGATAAACATATTGAGGCAATTGCGCAGTCCACGACTGCACTCGCGCATTCATACACTATAATGTCCATAATTAGTCTGGATGGTTCATTGCTGCCTAAACTAGAACCAACTGGACGTTTTGGACCACGTGTCAAACAAACGATGTTTCTACGCAGACAATGTGGTAGACGCATCGAAGTCTGGAAAAATGGGAAATGATAACGTTACACATTTCATGCGTCATGCTTTTCTTCCGTTCTGCGAGAACAAATATCTTCTCCTTCTAGATTCGTGATCAGGTCATAAAAGTTCTGATTCATTAAAAGTTGTATTTTGAGCTCACCCTGACAAAGAAGTAGAGATACTTCACATACCATCCGGCACGACGAACGTAATTCGACCGTTAGACAGAGAATTTTTCCGCCAGTGGAAGGCATTTTACAGAAAACTAACGGAGAAAATTATTGTGGGCAAATCACTTGCAGTTTCTTGTCTCTCACCGTGACAATATTCTCAAGTTGCAATCAGTCGTACATTATTAGTTTTCCTCCCCACGGTTTCAAAATGTGATTAAATATGCGTGGCACGCCTCGAAATACACTGATATTACGCCCGATTTCTTCCTAACACCGGTCGAGTTTTGTCTACGGACGTCTGTGATTCGCTGGGCTGTCATATGTCGTCTTTGCTTGTATGTTCTTTGTGCACAAAAAAAGCTATGTTTTGAACATTGTATCAATATTTCGCATTTTTGCGATAATTACAAGAAATAAAAGTTTGACGTGTTCTAAACCGTATATGTATTTGTGTCTATTTCATAGCTATTTGGAAAGAATGATGTAGATAACATTATTGATTTACTAAAATTGGTATTAAAACAAAATTACTTTGAATTCAACAATGATATATATACACCCAAAAAGATGGAGTGGCAATGGGATGTAGCATAGCAGGAACCATAGCTGATATCTTTTTAAATACATTAGAAGAAAAATACTTCAACTCTAATCACCCAATAATAAATAAAATAATATAATATTACCGTTATGTAGACGATACCCTCCTACTAATAGATGGATCCCAAACTGATATACAACAATTATATACAATAATGAATAACCTACACACTAAAATCATATTTACCATGGAGCCAGAAACCTATAAAACTATAAATTTCTTGGACGTAACAATTAAGAATAAAAACAATGAACATATTTTGACATATATAGAAAACCACCAACTTCAGATAATATTATCAACTCAAATTCTTGTCATTCGAAAGCAGAAAAACATGCATATTTTAACACTATGATCAACAGACTAATAAACCTACCATTAGAAGAAACAGGTATAAATAAAGAGCTTTTAATATTAACCTATATAGTCCACAGAAATGATTTCAATCCATGTATAGTAAAGAAACTATACGACAAACACCTGAAACACAAACCCAATAAAATTCTAAATGACATTAAGCTATCGAGAGATACGTCCTTAAAACAAAAAATTAAATGCATACCACACACTTATATACGACGAACGTCTGATGAGCTGAACGCATTAATAAAAAAGGTTACAGTCAGATTTCCCTGCAGAACTTCTCATAACATAAAAACCTTAATCCATTTCACTAAGACAAAAATAACTGTATACCAATTATCAGGCATATACAAAATTAATTGTAAAGATTTAAGAAATTTTATATAGGACAAACTGGCAGAAATTTGTAAATTCGATACAAAGAATATACAAGAAATTCCGACAAAAATCTTTCAGCATATTTAACCACTTGAAAAGGGAAAATCACGAAACCGATCGAATTACAGACGGAATGAAAATATTACACATCACACCAAGAGGTTATCATATGAACATCCTGGAAGAGATAGAAATTTATACACATTTGAAGGAAAGCCCTAACGAAATTTTAAATGAACATAACGAACTAAAACACAAACTTTATCTAGACAACTTTATTAAAATTTTCTAATCGAGTTAAAACAAAGATATACATCGGAATAATAAAGATCACACCAGCCTACCAAAGATCCCACTATATGCAGTAATAAACTGTAAACATAGAGCATCGCTGGAGGATATGTCAAACTGACAGAATAGCAGTAATGAAATAATACGTGATAAGCATAAAATTATAAAGAGCATTTATACTGCAATTATATGCAGTCATTATAATAAATTATACCTCCAGGATGCCATATGGACGTAAGTCTGCAATAATATGTCACGAAAAAAATCATAATTGTAAGTATCTTTATTTTGCTCATTTTAACCTTAAATATTTGTCCGCAGATAGCCTGATGATGGCCACAATGCCGAAATAGGCCTATTGCTGTATTAATAAACGGTATTTAACAGCTACAAAGTAAAGCAGCATTTTGGTATTACTTAGATTAACAATATGTTCGTAAAACACATACACAATGCTGCAGGCCGAAATTAAATTATTATTATCATATTTATTAATTATCGTACGATCGCTTTCACGGGGCGAATCAGCTCTCTCACAGGAGAGCGGCGCGTAGCTAACGCCACCTTGTCCCTAGATGGCGTCGGTATAACGTAGCGAGAGAGGTCAGGGTTGTACAACAGGCAGTTATAAGCGCGGAAACCGTGCGACAATAATGTCATACTTCATAAAAGTTTTTACAGACTTCCAGGTCATGTCATCAGCTATAACAGTCTGCATACAGACTTCCTTCAATGTTTACTCACAGTGGTAAAAATAACGAAATAGGTTTCGACATGACAAGTCTGACCGTTCCCCTGTAAGACTGTCTAGATGTATGTGATGCGGGCTTTCTCGGCGAATTTCTGCTACGAAATCTCGGCAGTTTATCACCCTGGTGGCGGCGTCGTCTAGATGCGGCGTTTCAATGTGGGGGTCTGGGACCGCTGTCCCGATTACTTCAGGGGAGACGGAAGGCAACTGCGCTCAAAATTCGAGTTTCAGGTTTTAGCGTATTTGAAATGCCTGGTTTTTATATAAATCCCACAATTTTTTCGTGAGTTATGATGGTTTTTGTGACGCTCTGTGCAATCTGGCCACGCCTTCCGTTTTGCGCCATGCGGAGAAAATGCACACAGCATTCTTTTACTCCTTGTATATTATTTCATGCTTCTATTGCTTTTATCGCTTCAGTGTTTTCTACCCTGTATCTACTATCGATACTTTTTGTTCCGATCGTGTTTGTTATTGTTTTCCAACGTTTTTGTTGAACTTGATGAAGTTTGTTGTGAGTGAAGTACGTCTTGATTTCTATTTTCGTTGGTCCCGCGTGTTTCCATAAAAATGCCGCGAATAAAGAATTTCCCGCCTAAATTAAAACTCAGAGGAAATAAATACATAAAGATAAATGAGGTTAGTGGGTCAAAGGTGTCGAGAATGTCAGACTCAAACAAAATCAGCACATCAAGAAATAAACTGCAGTGTCTTCAACCCTCAAATTTGGTGTTTATGATGCTATTTTATGATTCAGTGATGGTGTAACTAGGAAATTGGATGTTTTGCAATTATTGGGCACACAATCTAGCGGAAATACTGCAAAATCCTTGGTGCAAATAGATAAAGAGAATCGATATTGCTAATTTGAAATGCACAAAAGAAGCTAGACAGAAAAGAGGAGGGACCAAGAGAAGAAAAGAAGATCAGTATGATTCAGATGATGCTGAATATGGTGCAGGAAAATATTAGTGGTAAGTAATTCTGATCAATAACTGTGGTAGAATTGCAATATTAAACTTTAAATTGATTTTTCTCAATTTTTTTTTCTTTCAGGTATCATTCTTTGATAAAGTAATTGGGTTAGAGAGATGAAATTTGGTCTTTTTGTACTGAAGATGGTAATAAATCATTGCAAGTAAATTGAGAACCACAAAACAATCAACTGTTTTATAATAATTAATGTACTAAAGAAGTTAAATTTTACTGGTGAAAGAACTAAAAAAAATTCCTCAAAACCATTAGAGTTATTATATTCATTTTACTTGTAAATTTGAGACACATATGTCATATATATGCAGTGAAAGTTTCGTAGTTTTATCACTTATAGTTCCTTTGAAAAGTGTACCTATTCAGAGGGTAAAATAGCATTAGCAGAATAGGGATAAAATGGCCTCCCGTCTGCCTGTACGGCCGCTGGCGCTACGTGCCTCGCCTGCCTCTTGAGATCGCAGAGCACGCTACGCTCTGCAGAAGCTCCGTGTGGTTGACTCGCGCATCGCGTCTGCCCTCAGTACCGCTCGCCACATTCGCAACCGATGCCGTAAGCTCCAGGTGTCGTCGCTGCTAGCTGGTCTCTGGTCGATCCGACAACTTTCCTCGAGAAGTCGTCATTTATCTGGTAAGCTCTTCCCGTTCCTCCCCGCGTATCGAGGTGTCGAGTAGCGAGTTACGGTGGCGGCTAGTAGCGTGCGCGCGTGTTTCTTCTTCCTGGACACCGCGCACCGTGTGCTTCTAGTAACCGAGCTGCCGAGGAAGCTGAAGCCTCCGCCCACTGCCGAGTGGGAAGGGGCGCGCCCTGCCAGGGAAGCTGACGCCGTGGCGAATGGTCAAAGACAAATTTACAAACGCTCATGTTTTTCATTTATTCTATTAGTACACTTATTTTAACTTACCATAACGCTAGTGGAGAAATGAAAGTCGGTTTTTCTCTTTTTTCTTGTTATGAACTTACTCATAATTGGAAACTTATCTTAACAGCACAAAAGAAGCGGCATTACACTGTAGTGCTTAACATAGCAATAATGGAGCAAGACCAACAATGAACAACGGCGAAAGGAGGACTGGGCAATAGCCGATGCTGTTATCGATGATTAAAAACTATAGATTGCTTTGTTGACTGTCGATAGTGCGTATCCCTTTTCAAACGCTTGACTGATAACAATATCATTAAGTTTCACTACACGGTAGCTAGGTCGTGTCTTATTTCATTTAGTCCCTTCGGACGGTCCAGTCCACCATCGAACATGGGTGTGTGTGCGTTGTCCTTAGCATAGTATTTTATTGTTTAGGTGACAGGGGGGCGGCCCCCCGAAACCCCCCCTCCCTTTGGCTGGGGATATGGCTAATATCTAAAAGCAACTAACGCCTCGTCTTCCAGATACCTATTGCGTATAGGAATTTTTTAATAATCTGTAATACTTCGTCTTTAATTTTTAGCTTCACTATAACAACTATGTCACTCTCGTGGATATATCACTTGTTGGCTGTATACTTTTTCTGCGAATTAGAACGTAAGCTTTATATTAAAGTTTACGTATGGTAGAGGCGTAGTGTGTTGATGTTAGCAACCACCATTACACGTTCTCTGAAAAAAAAAAAGGTCACATCGAAAGAGCGGAATAGTCTTTTGTGTTGGACGTGAGATGAGTAATTAATGCTATTCCTGCTCTATGACTGACAGGTTCTTCTATGTACCGTTGTATCTGGATAGTAAATTAATTATCGTCGTAAAGCGAAAATTTCGTCGCCAATATTAGGACACTAAGCCCTTGCAGCCCATAAGTAAATTGTATTCCTTTTCATGCATCAGTTTACAAAAAATTTAGACAGTAAGTCTCATGACATTTACATTTGATTATTATTGAAGTATCATGACACATCCTACATTCTACATTAAAGGCAGTATTCTAGAAATGGAAGATGAGATAGGAGATACTGTACTGCGAGAAGAATTAGCAGATTGCGGAAACATTTGAGTCGAAACAAGGCCCCTGGAGTAGACGATATGTCGTCTCAACTGCTGATATCGTTAGGAGAGCCAGTCACCATACTTTTGTAGCTGATATTGTGTTTCACCGTATGAAAAATTGTTGCTAGCTCATCTGCCACGTTTTTGGTGTCGCCAAAATATTTTAATAAATTGGAGTTGGCCTTTACGTCTCTTTCATTCCCCTTATGTAATTCTGTAGAAGAATGTTGGATGCAGTCAGATTTACCAGCTAAAGTCATGCTTACATAGCACACAGTAAGCTCGGTATATGTTGTTGGCCATGCGCTTTAACCACGAATATTGTTCCTCCCATAACTTCGAGTAAACACACAAGTACTTCATCTTCTTGCTTCGTCGAGATTTCACATCTTCATTTTCACCGCGAGAGCAAACATAATGAGAACACAATCACTTAAAAACCAAATGAAAATACACGTGGACGCTTCACAGTTCACTGTAGGTATTACGGAAAAACCGAGTTAGCAGAAATCGAAACATTTGGCGGCAACTATCGATTGCTGACACGAACGTTAATCGAGAGGAGTATTGGTTATTGTAAAAAGTTTTCGAGGTATCTCGATAAAAGAATTTCAACTATCGACAGCACCTCTTGGATTATGAAAGCGATCACTGACGAAATATACAGGAGAAACAGGCGGACAATAAGGGAGACGGGAGAATTAAAAAATTAAAAAATGCTAAAATACGGGAGATCCCGTACAATTCTAACCATAACGCACCTGACCAACCCGTGTTACTCAGACCCCAGAATAATATCAGACCACACTACATTTATTAAAATCACATCAGTTAATTTCACATAGGTAATTAAGCTAACTTCATACTTTCCATTTTAGTGTTAAAAAAAAGGTGGCGACCCATCCACTAAAAAGATTTAATTATTATTAAACAAACCAAGACAGGGCCTTCGTTCCTGAAGGCGGAGGAGCCGATCAAGGCCGACGGCGTAGACTTTCAGGACGGACAGTCTCGAAAGTATTTTGGATTAGCTGAAACATTGCTATCCCCTCAGTGAAGCTAATTTTCAACTGGAAGGCACGATGGAAAGTCAAATACGGAAAACTACAGCAGGTGGCGTCTAATCCACTGCTGGTGGAAGTCGTCGGGTTCTGGAGAACTCGAGCCGACGTGCTGGAAAGAGTCTCGGCTTTCTGGAAGCAGGCGGAACAAAACCAAGTACTACAAACAAAGGAAATTCTTTGCAACAGTCAACATAAATTCGCTTCTGCACACAGGGAAACTCAAACGTCAGACGCCCATACTAAACACAACATACCCACTGCAGCAGTATGGTTTAGAGACGAGCACGCCTTTGAATCAGAAGGCTACAGAATTTTCAAAGGAAAAGGGTTGTGAAAAAGTCTCTCATTTAGGAACAGCTTTTACTGTCAACTGCAAAATTTTAGACTCCATAATAGATTTCCACTCGCCTAACGGCAGAATATCCGTGCTCTCCTCCACATGCACAAATAAGGTGTACACACACCAGTCAACGTCCACGCACTAATCAACCAGGCCAATAAAACAAACAGAGAAGAAACAGATAAATTTTGCAAAGAACTGGAAGAAATTATCGCAAAAAATTCCAAAGCAACATAATGTAAATATTGGTGGGAGATTTTAATGCACAGTTGGGCAGAGAGAGAAAATTCAGGTACATTGTAGGAAATTATCCAGCTCACAAAAGAACAGATAAGAATGGCGAAAGACTGGTAGAACTCTGCACGGCAACTAACCTAGTAATGGAATGCACTGCTTTCAACCATTTTCCTAGAAAACATAAAACATAGTGCTCCCCTAATCCTTATTTAGGAGAGTTTCAAATAGATCATGTGGCAATATCCAGAGAATCATTCCAAGAAATCCAGAATGTTAAGATAATAAGAAATACTGAGTTACATTCTGACCACTATCTATCTAAAATCAAAATTAAATTCCAACCAAGAAATATCAAGAAACATACCAAACCAAAGAGTATGAAATTTGATGTAGAAAAACTCAAGCATGGAAGTAACTTCACCGATATACTGGAAACCAAAAATCCAGAAAATTGGGAACAACTGAAGCAATCTCTTGTTCAAACAGCAAAAGAAACCAACCATTCTAGTAACGAAAACAAAAAAAGAATGAATGGTGGAATGTGGAATGTAATGAAGCAGTCAGAGAAAGACAAAATGCCTGGCAAAAATGGAATAAAGATTAGAATACGGAAAACAAGACAAGATTTATTGAAAAGAAGAAGGAAACAACTAAACTAATCAGAAACACCAAGAGAAATTATGATAGAAACCAGTTAAGACAGGTAGACCATGACTTCAAAATGAATAACACAAGAAACGTCTATAAGACTTTCAAAAGAAACTTAAATACTCTCCCCCAAATCTTTGCTTTAAAGATGAAAATGGGAAAATAGAACATAACAACAAAGAAAACTGTGACATTCTAACAAACTATTTTGAAAATTTTCTAAACTGTGAATGCCCAAAATCAAGATTTAGCTTTACACAAGGAAACACACACTGCCTGGACTCACCGCCTCCAACGAAAGAGGAAATCTGGGACATTATCAAAAACCTCAAAAACGACAAAGCACCTGGAGAGGGCTCCATTATTGCAGAGCTTTGGAAATACTCAAACAACAAATTTCTTGACAAGCTAACTGAAATTATACAAAATATTTGGCGTACAGAAGAGATTCCTAAAGAATGGAAGACAGCGTTGCTCCACCCACTGCACAAATCTGGTGATAAAGCTGATGTGAACAACTACAGAGGCACATCTCTTCTACCAGTTACGTACAAAATCATTACTAGCTAGGGCAGAACAACAATTGGATACACAAATTGTAGAATATCAGTGTGGTTTTAGAAAGAGTAGATCATGTGCAGAATAGATTCTCAATATAAAGGCAGTAATAATGTATCTGAAAAGAAGATCGAAAAACTTTGTAATATTTTTTGTTGATTTCAGGAAAGCCTATGAATCGGTTGATAGGAAGTCACTGTTTGAATACTGAATGAACTGGGCTTAGACAGTAAAACCACAGCTCTCATTAAATAAACTCTAACAAACACTAACTCCAAAGTGAAATTCAGAGGTGAAATATCCAGAAATTTTGAGATTAAACCTGGCGTGAGGCAGGGAATGGAGAGTGTCATTAGGAGAAAGCCAAATCAACGAGGGAGTTAGATTAGGTTACAAAAGGGACCACCTACAAGTGGACTGTTTAGCATTTGCAGATGACTTGGCTATTTTTTCGGATTCAATAGAAGCAGCCATGAGACAAACTGAATTGCTCAAAGAACAAGCTGAGAAAGCAGGCTTACAAATCTCCTTTGAGAAAACCAAACTTATGACAAACATTGACACAGCTCCAAACATAATGGTAACTAAATATGGGAAAATTGAGAGAAGAAATAAGTTCAGGTATTTAGGAGTAGTAATTGAACGAGATATTTCAGAGAAAGAAGCAATTAAAGCAAGAGTTAGTAAGATGAAAACAACATACTACCTCACTAAGGGCGCATATAATAAGAAGTCGACATCCATTAATACTAAACTGGCTCACTACACTACAGTAATTCGCCCAGAAGCACTCTATGCAGCAGAATGTTTGACTCTGAACAAAAAGGCAATGATGGAATCACTGCAAATTACTCAAAGCAAAATATTAAGGAAAATCTTGGGGCCAGTTAAAGAGCAGGCACAATACATAATGCGTCATAACAGTGAAATCTATACAAAGATTGAAAAAATCACTGATGTAATTAGGAAAAGAAGAATAGCTTTCTACGCTCACATACAAAGGATGGATCCCAACAGACTGACAAAAAGACTCTTCTGTTACTTCAGTAAATTACAAATGGACAACACGTGCTGCAAAGAAGTTGGAAGGGACATGGACAAGACAACAATATATCGAGAAAAAGCTCCTACTCAGTGAGAAATTAAAGGATGCCAAATGTTTCCAGGAAAAACCGAAGAAAAAGACTGGAGCCAAGTGGACCGAAGAAAGAAGAGAGGAACATCGGAAATGATGAGAGAAATATGGAGGAAAAGAAAGGAGAAACAGTTGAAATAATCGTAGTCCATAGTGGCTTATATTTAAAAGAAGAAACAAACCAACAGGTTACAACCTCTTGTAAATTCAAACAAAATTGTAAAATATGGTCGAAAATAACAGTTTTGTACAATTATGCCCACAGGATTATGATATTATATGAGTCAAAAGACGTAATGGTGATTATACCAACACCTAGGCCATATGGTATCCAATATAAATAAAAAAATTAAAAGAATTATCAAATGATTGTAATTGATAAGTTCTCGGTCCGTAGCCTCACAAATTATTTAACCTAACTCATTCTAAGGACAACACACACACACACACACACACACACATATGCCCTAGGGAGGACTCGAACCTCTGTTGGGAGTTGCGCCCCAGATCACACGGCCACTACCGCGTGGTGCACGTGGTTTGACTGTCTTTTTGGTAAATGTAGTGTTCCGAAAGTCTTATTTATTTTGTGGTAAATTACTGAACTTTCCACTGTTTAATGTGGTTGAATCATTGTAATATACAGGGTGATTCAAAAAGAATACCACCACTTTAGGAATTTAAAACTCTGCAATGACAAAAGGCAGAGCTGAGCACTATCTGTCGGCGAATTAAGGGAGCTATAAAGTTTCATTTAGTTGTACATTTGAGGCGCTGTTGACTAGGCGTCAGTAGAGCCCTGTATTGGGAGAGCAGCGCCAACCTTTTATGTGTGGCTTGCCGACAACCGCCGGCTGCTATTGGTCAGTTGAGCGCGGGTGGGGCACGTCCGCCATTTTAGGCCTAAGCAGTCCATCAGCATAAATGGCATATTTCACTTAACTAGCTGTTATTTTAGCATTTAGAGGTGTTGGAAATGTGTAGACTCATTGTGTATTAAATTAAGAGCTTAACATAGCATATTCCACTTTTATATGGTGAAAACTGCCGCAGTGTTGGCAGTGAATTGTTATAATAAGACAGTCCGAGGTACCAAGTTTTACGCATTCCACAGGGCGAAAGAGATGAGAAAAGAAGCGAATTGTGGGTATACCGCATTGGAAGAAAAAATACATTTCCATACGAGAACGCAAAATTTTTGGAAGTAAGTTTGTATTGAAATATCGAATAAACTTCTAGGTATATCTGTTCATACAAGTTTCTTGCGAGCAATGTTGGACGGACAATACATGTAAGAAAAAGATATTTTTAAAACATATACATGAAAATCTAACATAATGTGCCGTATTTGACGAATTTCGTATTTATACTTAGCCTGCATATTACGAAAGTTTGGGCGGTAAATGAAACCGCCCATTAAATAGATCTCCAAAACTCTAATTTTAAGATAAAGTTTATTTTACTGAAGTACCCAGCAGTGCGACAACAATGTGTAAAAACTTACACCTTCCCAAAATTTTAGCGCAGTTAATGTTATGTGATAATATCACATGTAGGTTAGCACACAACACCTATCAACATTAGGCACTAGATTAATGGAAAGCAACATGTATTAATTACATCTACTTTGATAAAAACCAATATATTGGAGATAAAAACGTCAGTCCTTAGCTAATTTGAAAGCAGGAACGTCACTTATCGCGAAAGCAGTGCATTTGGTACAGGGTTTAAATTTTAGCACGAAACAATTTTACAACTAGTTTGCTCTAAAATAAAGGTCTTGAACTCAGATTACCAATTTTCCCTTAATATTCGCTGTGGGTGTGATGAAACGATTAAAAACTTAAGTTCATTGTTTACTTAATGTATTGTCATACCACGTCGATGTACAGACCGGTTCCCTTCATCATAAATGTTAATTTAACAGCGCCGTGCATAGCGCTGCTATTGCCAGATAGGCCTACAATGGCGGCGCTCGCCCGGTTGGCGGTACTCTCCCAATACAGGGCTCTAGGCGTCAGCGTCAGTTGATGCTAAGATGGCGACCGCTCAACAGAAAGCTTTTTGTGTTATTGAGTACGGCAGAAGTGAATCGACGAAAGTTGTTCAGCGTGCATTTCGAACGAAGTATGGTGTTAAACCTCCTGATAGGTGGTGTATTAAACGTTGGTATAAACAGTTTACAGAGAATGGGTGTTTGTGCAAAGGGAAAAGTTCTGGACGGCCGAGAACGAGTGATGAAAATGTAGCACGCATCCAGCAAGCATTTGTTCGCAGCCCAGAAAATCGACTCGCAGAGCTAGCAGAGAGCTGCAAATTCCACAATCAACTGTATGGAAACAGGTGAATCTTTCGTTTCAAAGATTTTGTTTAGTGATGAAGCAACTTTCCACACTAACGGGAAAGTCAAGCGTCACAATGTCTGTATATGGGGCACTGAGAATCCGCGGGAAACAACTCAGTATGAACGTGACTCGCCTAAGGTGAACGTTTTCTGTGCCATTTCAGCCAATAAAGTTTTTGGTCCCTTTTTCTTCGAAGGTGCTACTGTAACTGGACTACAGTATCTGGAGATGTTTTGGCTGTTCCCTCAGCTCGAACAAGAAGCACAACAGTTCATATTTCAGCAGGATGGAGCGCCACCACATTGGCACTTATCTGTCCGCAACTACGTGAACGTCGACTACCCGAGGCGATGGCAGCCCGTGACAGAGCACTTCATCACTGGCCTCCAAGAAGCCCTGATCATACCCCCTGCCATTTTTTCTTATGGGGGTATGTTAAGGATATGGTGTTTCGGCCACCTCTCCCAGCCACCACTGATGATTTGAAACGAGAAATAACAGCAGCTATCCAAACTGTTATGCCTGATATGCTACAGAGAGTGTGGAACGAGTTGGAGTATCGGGTTGATATTGCTCGAGTGTCTGGAAGGGACCATATTGAACATCTCTGAACTTGTTTTTGAGTGAAAAAAAAATTTTTAAACACTCTTTGTAATGATGTATAACAGAAGGTTATATTATGTTTCTTCCATTAAATACACATTTTTAAAGTTGTGGTAGTCTTTTTGAATCACCCTGTATTTGTAATCATAGAAACATGAGAATGACTGCACTGTGTGTGTGTGTTTATAAATATGATTTATTTATAAATACGATGTATTTATAAACACACATACAATACACTCAGAACATCACACACAGAGTTGCTAGCAGACGCCTGTTTAGACAGAAACACAGCACGAACCAAAGAACTCGAAAGCAAATAACACACACACATACAATAAACAGAAACAAAACAAACAACATACAGAGCCTGCCAGGCCACAGAAATGGCTATTTTTCAAAAACTTTTGTAAGAAGTGTCACTGTAAAAAAATTGTAAATATAAGCAGTGACAGCAAGTGGCAATGTGCTACAAATCACACATGAAGAGGAAAACATAAAAATTCGTGAGTAATATTAGTAGTCCAATTTATTCAGAATCAAAACAATCCAACTGCATGAGAACTGTTACCGATCGAATTTAGTAAAAAATTAAACAAATAATTTAATACAAACCATTTCTTGTACAGCTGACCCCTGAAGATGCTTTAGAATAAAGCGAAACGCGTCTGGTCTAAATTAGACTAATTTACAATTGCATAAGACGGTTCCATAACCTATACAAATTGTAGACAAACATTCATTTTTATACATGTAGATTACTGAGAAAAAGAAGCAAGAAAAAATTAAATGGTAGCATAATACAAAAAGTGAAATTACGTTATATTAATTACAGGCATTTTGCATTTTTAAACTCACAGTTACATCCTGCCCGTTTTTTAATTATTCTAATGCTGTGATTCTTTCCCTTCCTCACCCTTTCTCTCCCCCCCCCCCCTCGCTTCTCTCTCTCTCTCTCTCTCTCTCTCTCTCTCTCTCTCTCTCTCTCTCTGACACACAACCCCCATCACTCTTCTTTTCATCCGGAAGGGGGGGGGGACTACGTGCCCCTGTGCCCCTCCCCTTGTGCACAAGGAACAGTCACTATTTTGTCGGACGTTCCAAGTAATCGTAACATTGACAAGTACAAATTAGTATGGCGGCAACGGCAGGCAAAGTGCTGGACTCCACGTTGTTCTGTGGTGGAAGAAGCGTGGTCTGGTGCTTGCTCTACCCACACCAGGTATGTAACAAAAATTACGCAAGTAAAGAGTTTTATGGTCAGTCTATAAGGATTTCACACATTTTCTATCCGTTCGAGTTAAAGAAGTGAATGTTTGAGGTAAAGGGAATTTAAACTGCCGAGTCCTTGTGGAATTTTCATTCAGGTGCTGTAAAGACAATTGTTCTTCATTACACAGACTTGAAAGCAGCCTTTAATGACATAATAAAGACAGATGGGTAAGAAAATACTTTCTTACTTCAAGCGATTGGACTAAATAATATAGTGGATGATCAGACTTTTCTTTTTCTACGGGTATGCTTTTCCAGCATACAAGTATCTAGTTTGACACATTGCAAAGTAAAACTATGGATTTTACGTTGCGCGAGGCCGCTCCCCGTTGGGGGTTCGAATCCCCCCTCGGGCATGGATGTTTGTGACGTCTTTAGTATAAGGTAGTTCATAAGTAGTTTGTAAGTTTAGGGACTGATGACCCCGCAGTTAAGTCCCTTAAGCTTAACAAACATTTGAACATTTTTGAACTGTGGATTTAAGTCGCTGCAAGCTCGAAATTGACAACTGCATTGCAGCTGTCGAAAAACAAAGTTGTGCGGAAATCGTTGCGAAATGCGTAGTGGAGGCTAAATGTCGTACAGATTCAGCTCAAGTGTCTGAAATCAAATTTAATGAAACAGAAACGATTATTCAGAAGCTAAGAAGGCTAGTATTCGAAATAATTGACACGGTGCTGGCAAACTTACAAACCAGATTCCAATACTTTCAACAAAGAGATTTTACAAAACTTGTAAATGAGAAAAAGTCTTCAATTTACACTAGGCTAAACAGTTTCCCGGTAGGTGAGGTTGAAATTTTGCTTAAACTGTATCCATTCTTCGACAGTGACAAAGTGAAACGATAACTTACTTTTATTTACAGGAGTGAGGATAAACATTTCCAACCGCAGCATCTCTTTAAATATATGAAGAACGATGGGTTAAAATGTGATCAGTGGAATGTGTGTGAAAGTACTGTCGTTAGTTCTTACAGTTCCAGCAAGCACCACTTCTTGCAAAAGAAGCACAAACACGTTAAAACATGTTAAAACGTACCTTCGCAGCGCAATGACAAACTATTAAACTTTATGATTTTTGGCCATAGAGAAAGGAACAGTGAAATCGCCAACCATAGGGCAGCAGTCCAGTCTCGCGTTATTGATGTCAACACCCAGAAATAGAACTAACTTAAAAAAAAAGATGCAACGGTGAGTTTATATATTATTATTATTAATGTGTAGTTGTTCAGTGTTCCCATGCATTTAATTGTAATAATGTCTGTGTGGTAGTAGTTTCATTCAATCTTTGTAGAAACAAAACCAAGTCAGTTTTGTAGTGTTTCTAGCTTATATTAAGCTTTTGCTTCAAGATTTATTCCTGTCAAAAATCTAATTCTCAGCCTACCCTATAAAAAGCGCCACCCTTCACCCCTGGTTAGTTCCTTAGGGAAACGTTTTGACGTGAGCTAAACCAAGGTGGCGTCGTGGACTAGAGCCAAGTATATGCAGTAGATTGAAACATGCACTTACAATTAGTGACTGTATTTGTTGAATATTTAAAAAGAAAAAAATCAAATGATTGGCTTTTGATAAAAGCATAAGATGAAACTGCCCAGCAGGGTAGCAAAGACGGTTTGTACAGGTATCTCGAAGACATCGATATGAAGACGACGAAAGGAGAGATGTACCTGCTGATTTGAGGACAGAGAGTATATACAGTATAACTCGCATAAGACGAACTCGCAGTTAACGCGAAACAAATATTGGTCCCACCAGAAATACATTAGTTCTTATGGTATGTTTTATCGGTTAAGGCGAATTACAAACTCTTTTTCCAGTTGCCGGCGTAATTAAATTTCACTGTAACACAAACTTCCGACCTTACAGTGTTCTAAAGCGTTTTTTTTTTTTTTTTTTCTTTTTTTTCGGAATGAGTGTAGGAGAGGTCAGAGTTGCCAACTCTGCCACAGAGTCCCTCTTAAATTTACTGTAAAATCCCTCCTAAATCGGAAGAAATCCCCCTAAAAAAGCAAACGGGGTGGGGGGGGGGGAGGTTAGGAGATGCAGGCTGACTACTTTACGGGGGAAAAAATGAAACTTCTTGTTTTTGATACCTCTCTCTCTCTCTCTCTCCCCCCGTCCCGCCACCTTTTTGACATATATTAAAAATTAAGAGCCATGCCCACAGGCACGAACGTAGGGGTGCAATACCGAAAGATAGCTCATAATAAGAAATAATTACAAACTTACCTTTCAGCAAAGGGTACGTTTCCAGATCTTCGAATACTTTTGTACATACTTTCTCTCATTTTTGGTAGCCATTTTGACCAACAAAACACATTTACATCTCAACTTGAGCTGGTCATTAAAGTAAAAATAATGATGGATCACCTATACAACAGAATGATCGCTAACGCACTAAATTGCCGATCATAGCACGTGATTTAGCGGTATTTCAGTGCAGTGTCCTCGGAAAATACCAGTCCATTAACTACTAAAGAAAAAAACCTGGTATTGTTAAGCGACAGGAGGGGACTGGAGAGAGGGAAAATATGCGGTCTCCGTGCACTGTAAGTAAACAGTGCAGCCAACATGAACTGTAGGAACAATGAAAACAGCGCGACAGAAGAGGACAGCGTAGTCAAACACAGGCTGACAGTACGCTGCGCAGTTGGCAATGAGCATCTGCAATCAGGGCGGCAACACGTCTTCCGACTGCTACATACACACATTTGATGCAAAAATAAATAAATAAATTCTCTTCTTCCCCATAAAAACCCCTCCGACACTTCCTTTTCCCCCTAAAAATCCCCTGATATTTCTTTCCCCCTAAATTTCCCCCTGAAAAAAAAATTTTCCCCCTAAATCTGGAGGGAAAATCCTCAAGTTGGGAACCCTGGGAGAGGTAGCTACAAAGCCAATTATACTGATTGTCGACTCGCTTTTAAGGTATTGTGGCTCGGTAGCCGCGATTAGCAACTCAACAATCAGCGTATTCAATAATGTGTGCAACAGCATTTAGGAAGGTACTCAACGCCAGATTTGACTGAATAGAAACTACAGTTACAACCGGTACCGTAGCACGCGAAAAGAATAAACAGACAGCTCTAAATGAAGCCTACAGTTAAAGCTTAAGATTCTAGATGAAGTGGACCGTGGTACCAAGAAAACACCAATTGCAGAGCGATTTGGAATACCTTAATCTACTTTAACTACGATTATTCAGAATCGAGAGAAAATTATCAATGCTGCGGCATCAGGTTCTGGAAACAAATCTAAACGACTTCGTACCGCCAAGTATGAAAACATCGAGACGTTACTGCTAAAATGGTTCAATCACATGCGTGCATTTAACATACCTTTAAGTGTCCCTATGAGTCAGTCAAAATCAAATGGGTATGGAATGGAATGGGATACCAGTTCGGTTTTACAAAGAGTATTCTGCGGCGTTGGCCCCCTACTTAGCTTGCATTTATCGCGAATCTTTAATTCAGCGCAAAGTTCCTAGTGATTGGAAAAAGCGCAGGTGACTCCCGTTTATAAGAAAGAAAAGAGAACTGACCCACACAATTACAGGCCAATATCGTTGACATCAGTTTCCTGTAGAATTTTGGAGCATATTCTCAGTTCGAATATAGTAAATTTCCTTGAAACGGAAAAGCTTCTAAAATGATTTCCAGTCCATGGTGTACAGCAATCAGGGAGAATAAATCTTCCTTAAGTAAAAAGCCGTCTTGATTTAAATTGTTTTATTAATTAATGACGCGTTTCTCTTTTTAGCAGGGCATCTTCAGATTATCCGCGTCACAGAATTTACACAAACTTACAAGGCGGAATTACAAACGGGTATAATAGTACATGGGCTTATTTTGTGTTCAGAAGACAGTATAAATGGTAAACAAAGCTTACAATGCGCTCTCTGTGGTGTGACACCGTAAGTTGTTTTACGGCGTTTCTATTTTTCTGGGATTTTTGGATTTCCTTGTAGCCCTACAAGGCCGCAGCATTTCTAATTTCTTGTATCACCAGAGATCACCGCTTCTATTAAGGTAATCTTAAAAATCGGTTTCATGTCTCTCACATCTTTAATGAGTACGTTCCAGAGCGGAAGTCTGGCCACAGCCACAGACAAATATATGTTACTCTGTGCCACGGCGGAAGTCGCTGTCTGTGCCCGAGGGAGATGCGCCTACGCGACCGTCTCTTATCTGAAGGGGGCCCGAGCCCAGCCCTAAATGGTTCAGTTTTTTTTTTTTTTTTTTTTTGTACTGAAATTAAAAACAAACTAGAAAAAAAGTCTTGAATGTTTTTCACCACGAGAATTTTTAGAAGATTCTACAGGCAATTGTAGCAGATATTTGCGATAAACCGCTTATCTTAAACGATTACTTCAATTGATGGTCTTAGTTATTGCCATCGGTTGGTATTGTATGTGTGTATTAACTAAGGTAACCAACCCTATCGATTTTCTAGGGACAGCGACGATTTTTTTCTTTGTGTGTGTGTGTGTGTGTGTGTGTGTGTGTGTGTGTGTCCCGAAATTTTTCAAATGTGATTCGGTACACTTATTTGTCCCGGATTTAACAATTATGTTCCGATTTAGAAATTTATCTCACATGTATCGGTCTATTTTATTATTAGTTTTAATTACGATGGGAAACTGACACACGATTCTTAGACTTGCAAGATCCGGGCTTTCACAGAGGGTGGGTTTGCTTGTAGTTGTGAGCTCCAACGTTAGGCGGGTGACTACCAAGGAGGGGAAGAAGGCCAACGTGTTCAATATGTTTGTAAAGCTTATGGGACTTAACTACGGGGTCATCAGTCCCTAAACTTACAAACTACTTATCAACTACTTACGAACTAGGACGGCACAAATATCCATGCCCGAGGGGGGATTCGAACCCCCGACCGTAGTGGCCGTGCTGACCGTGACTGGAGCGCCTCAGTCACCTCGTCCGGCAAGGCCAACGTGCACTCCTTGTGCATACCCGGTGGAGTCATTCCAGATGTCGAACGAGTCCTTCCGGGTGCCATGAAGGGTACGGGGTGCAGCTAACTGCAGGTGGTGGCTCACGTCGGTACCAAAAATGATGTGTGTCACTGCGGATCTCAAGAGATTCTGTCAGGTTTTGAGCGGCTATCTGAAGTGGTAAAGACAGCCAGTCTTGACTGCAAGATGAAAGCAGAGCTCACCATTTGCAGCTTAGTTGACAGGACCGACTGTGGACATCTGGTACAGAGCCGAGTGGAGGGTCTGAATCAGATGCACAGACGGTTCTGCAACCGTGTAGGCTGCAGATTCCTTGACTTGCGCCTTAGGGTGCTGGGTTTCCGGGTTCCGCTGAATAGGTCAGGAGTCCACTACAGTAGTCTCTGTAATCCAGCCCGACACCTCCAGTAGTCCGACACAACGAGCTGAGATCACGTGACGTGGCCGGTTTAGTAAACAACACGTAGTCAGCCATCAACTGTTGACTATTGCGTACATTTTTCAGTCGTTTGAATTTCCTCTTTAACTGCGACAATGTTAGTGTTTCGTGTCTTTCCTGCAGTACAGTATGTCTCAAGCAGGAAATTGTAGTGAAAAACGTAAACACAAGACATTGACTTTGGTTGAAAAATCCGAAATTATTAAAAAGTTAAACAAAGGAGAAAAAATAAACGATTTAGCTTCATTTTATTGTGTTGGGCGTGCTACCATTTATGACATTAAAAAAAATCGTGATAAAATTGAAGCGTTTATGCACAATTTGGACAGCAAACGCAGTAACAGGAAAGTGTTATAACCGGTGAGTATCCATTAACTGAAGACGCTTTGTACACGTGGTTTCTTCAGGAACGTAGTAAACACACTCCAATTTCAGGAGAACGTATCAAAGAAAAAGCGAGATTTTTCTATAAAGAAATTATGAAAAAAGACGATTTCCGCGCAAGTTCCGGATGGCTTGATAAGTTTAAAAAGAGATTTGCTATCCGCTTGCTTACCACAACAGGAAAAAAACTCTTGTGATTTCGAAGCTATAGACCCGTGCAAACAAAAATTCAAGAAAACTTTAGAAGAGTTAGATCTTTGTCCTGATCAGGTTTGTAACGCGGACGAAAACGGACTGTTCTGGAGACTTTTGCTCAACAAAACATTCGTTCACATAGCAGAGGCAAGTGCTCCTGGCAGAAAAATGTCTAAGGATAGGCTCACATTACGCCATGCTCGAATGCCAGTGGAACGCACAAACTTGAGCTGCTTGTCATAGGAAAATCAGAAAATCCTAGGGTGTTCAAAAATGCTAAACATCTACCAGTCAAATAACAAACACCCAAACAAAAGCTTGGAAGACACGGGAATTGTTCAGTGGTTTCACGAGGAGTTCGTACCATCGGTCAAAAAGTTCCTCAAGAAGCAAAATTTGTCTCAGAAAGCTTTGTTGGTGTTGGATAACTGCCCCAGATAAAGATGAACTTAAATCCAAAGATGGTTTGATAAAAGTGATGTTTCTTCCCCCAAATGTAACCCCTTTGCTTCAACCTAAGGATCAGAATATTATCCAGACTGTTAAGGTGCATTAAAAAAAAGCCTACTGTATAGTGTAATTAGCAAAGAGAAAAGTATTACTCAATCATCAAAAGAAACAAATGTTAAAGACGTTGTTTAAAACCTTCCTCGGGCTTGGGAAAGTGTTTCGACTAAAGTGTTGGTATCTGCGTGGGGCCAATTTCTTTTATTATTAAATGAGTACAAAAATGTTTTAAAGACGGCAAAGGGATTCAGGAAGATGTTGCACCTATTAACGACGAGGAAATCATGCAGCTCCAAGAAACAATTGACGATATCTGTTCAAATGATTCTGAAACACTGTGTGCTAGCCATGTAAATGGCTGGTTATTCGGAAACGAAGACGAAAATTGTCAGCTGATGAGTGATAACGAGATTATCCAAGACGTGTTAACTACCCCCACGTATGATCGTGAAGAACAATCGGAAACTTTGTCGGTACAGACCATACGACATAGCGATGCTGTGAATGCATTTAACACTTGTGTAACGTGGGCTGAACAAAAGAACGTAGAAGTAGCTGATGCTTTAGTTTTAACGAGGCTGAAAGAGAAAGCTATAAAAATTTCTTTGGTATCGAAAAAAAAAAAAAATACAGAGTTACGACTTCATATCACATCTGACGTCTTGTCAGAGAGGACGCAGTTCGTAGTAATCGATGGTAAGACATCGACTAAAACAGAAGTGATATCGGGCGTTCCACAGGGTAGTGTTATTAGTCCTCTGATGTTCCTTATTTACATAAACGATTTAGGGGATAATCTAAGTAGCTCTCTTAGGTTGTTTCCAGATGATGCCGTCATTTACCGTCTAGTAAAATCATCTGAAGATCAAAGCCAACGGCTTAACGATCGGAATGAGATATCAGTATGGTGTAAAAATTGGCAATTGACTCTAAATAATGAGAAGTGTGAAGTCATCCACATGAGTACGAAAAGAAATCAGTTAAACTTTGTTTACAAGATAAATCAATCAAAAGTGAAAGCCGTTAACTCCACAAAATACCTAGGAATTACTATTACTTCAGACTTAAACTGGAAAGAACACGTAGGTAATGTTGTGGGAAAGGCGAACCAGAGACTGCGTTTTACTGGCAGATCCCTTGAAACATGCAACAGAACTACTAAAGAAACTACATACACTACGCTTGTCCGTCCTTTTCTGAAGTATTGCTGCCCAGTGTAGGATCCTTATCAAGTGCGTTTGACGAAGGACATCGAAAGAGTCCAGAGAAGGGCAGCTCGTTTCGTATTGTCACGATACAGGGGAGACAGCGTTACGGAAATGATACAGGATCTGCGATGGGAATCATTACAACAGCGCATATCGCTGCGGCGTGGGCTACTTACGAAACTCCAATCGCCAACATTCTCCTCCGAATGCGAAAATATATTGTTGACTCCCACTTAGGTAGAAATGATCATCAGAATAAAATACGAGAAATCAGAGCCCGAACGGAGAGATTCAGGTGTTCATTCTTCCCGCGAGCTATTCAAGAATGGAATGGGAGATAAATAGTATAATGGCGGTTCGATGAACCGTCTACCAGGCACTTAAATGTGATTTGCAGAGTATGCCATGTACATATAGATGTAGATGTACTTATTACAAACTGTGGAAACCGTTTCAAACTGTTTCCACTGACTCAAACTACACCAATGAGAAAATCAGAGAATGGACTGCTAACACCACTTTGCCAGGTCAAAATTGGATTGATATTTCTCATTTCAACAGATATGCCATACTCAAATGTGCTTAAACTAGTGCAGTTTCTCTTCTGCCTTTCCGGATATAATGCTGTTACTGATAGGTTTTTCTGACCGCATTCCTCCATCATATAAAGTACTAATAAAGCATAAATTAATGTACTTTTGTAACAACTTAAAATGATATATTGTAATTATTACTTTCACTAAAATCTTCTTCTAATATATAATGAAAAACTATATACAAATTACAAAATTTGTAATGTGGCTCGATTTTGGATCTAGAAAATGTGGTTAAGTCCCGAATTTGAATCTAAAAAATATGGTCACCTTAGTATTAACACAGTATGCAATGTTTTCTCTTTGTGCAGTACACTCACTGAACAGAGACGGCGCTTATGCTGCTGAACTGAATTATGATGTGATTCTTTTTTATAAATGTTGAGACTTTTTATTCTTTCTTCTCTATTAGGGCTGGTCATTGGGAATTGTTGAAACAACTTGTCCCTTTGTCTAAGTCTTGTTGCAATCAAAGGCTACAAATATTCCGCCAATTTGAAGCAACGTCCTTCGATCTTCAAAGTTTTAGAGGTGTTCCTGCTGTATTAACTCCTGTTTTTAATTTGGTAATGCAAGATTTGACAACAATATCTGCAAGCTATGAAAATTGTTGTCATCTATTTGCACCAGTTTTCGGCTTCATTGGAGCTAGAAAGTAATGAACTGAAAGCCAAAAATCAGCAATCCCCTCTCAGAGTGTCCACATTTAGCAGAGGCTGGCAGCTGCAGTAGGCCTGCACCCTGTCAACGTTTACGACAAAAGATTCAAGCAAGTTTTTTTCCGCCATAATCCCCATTGAAATTTGACACTATTTAACGAAAAGTCTTGTTTCCTGGTAAAAGGAAAAAAAAAAAAAACAATCGATTTTAGAATATCAACATGATGCATTCACAGTAATCCGCCATCGAGAGCACCTTTATTGTTGTCTCTACTTGTCCTTTAACGGGACAGTAGTGTTGACTACAACGGCAGTCTTACTTTACGTGAACCAGCGAAATTACGCATTTCGATTTGTCGCCCAGTCGGCAGCCATTTGTGTGAAAACACCAGAAACGTGAGATGTCGCCGACAGGCGTGGTTCGCCTTTTTGCGCACAACGCGCCGCTTTAGGCCCACAACAGTAGGTAGTACAGTTGGGCAACACGATTCTTTTTTTTTAGGAATCGATTCTTGCGATTCAATCCCACACTGTGAATCGATTCCTACGATTCGTTCTCGATTCTTTCGCGATTCTTCTTTAGTCTGCATTGGCACGATTCTACCTTCTACATCTTGCTCGTAGATGGCAATACATGGATGTTGGAATCAACCTTTTGCATCTGTTCCTACGTTTCGTTCACGATTCTTTCTGGTCTGCGACGGCACGAATCTTACAGAATGCCGAAAAGGTGACAATACGGGTGTCGGATTTCTTAATATTTATGGTGTGTAAAGTTCAGAATTAAAATAATAATGAGGCAAAGCCATTCGATTCAGCTCTCAAAAATTCTCTAGAAAATAGTCTAAGTTTTCCTAGCGATTATAAATACACGTTACACTACCAACTATTTCTGCTGTCCTCATAGCTCATTTAGTAGCATTGTAGGTTCAGTGGACGTAGGTCACTTATTTCGAATCCTGCTGTAACCTTATAATTTTTTTTCGTTCTGTTTGAATACTTCGGCCATTTAAATATAAATTTAATTAAATCTATGGTAATTAACACACGTATAATTATAAAATACTTATGTAAAATCAATTAGTTTAAGGAAACGCATCTATATGAATAAACATTAAAAATAAAATCCGTCTCTAAATTTACAAGAAATTCGCGTTTATTAAAATGTTTCTTTTTCTGTTTCTTTCAGGAAAGCTGATAATGTAAAAACCAAAATGGTAAAAAAAAAAAGATTTTTGAGATGGCTTTAAAAACATTTAAATCGCGTTTTTATATAAAAATAACATTTTTGTAAAATTAAGTTTTTACAAAAACTACAGCTATGTAGATAACTCGAAGAGCCTAAACCTTTCTAAACACAATATATAATACAAATCGTTACAGCCGTTTCCGGGATACGCGAAATATAAATGTGTAAAGATTGCTCGTTTAAATAAATAGTATGTAAACTGTTTAAAAGACATATATTCGTATATATTGGCAGCTATGTATTTCGTTGCGTTTTGTTTCTGTCATCTGTAATTCGTGAATAGGCTAATAATTAACGACCTACGATCTTCGTTCTGTGCTTCCTTTGTTCACACGCTTTCTGGCTTTGGTAATTATTCGGCATGATTCGTCACTTGCTTTCGAATCATGAATCGTTGGATTTTGGAATCGTCACGAGACAGGCGATTCTTTTGAACGACGATTCGTCCGGATCACGATTCGATTCTTACAATTCTTTATTTGTATTCGTTCAAGTGAACGACTCATTCACGAATCGCCACAACTCTAGTGGGTAGTGTCTGCACAGGCTGCCTTCAGCCGGTGCAACATCTGCAGTAACCTGCAGTTCCCTCCGTGTAAGTAAACTTTTGTTATTACATGAAAAAGTCTGCATATTCATATTAGGATACCGAGTATTGCAACAATGAACTTCTATTTCGTCAGTCAGAGTGGACATCAGAAATATGCGAAAAATGTTAGGAAGGCCTTTCTTAAAATTTTTGAAAAATATTTACCAGTTTACTATAAAGCCAAAAATAAGATAAATATAGAATAATTTTAGTTTCACTGTAATATTAAAAACACTTAATACATTGTTACATTCCTATTTCTCCAGTGTTATGTTGTGTTAGCTTTAGGTAGAAGTTCGTTGTTTTTAATCTCATATTGGTATATTCGACCCTTATGAATCACAGACATTGCCGTGGTGGGGTGGCTTGCGAGCCTCAACGATACAGATAGCCGTACCGTAGGTGCAACCACAGCGGAGGGGTATCTGTGGAGAGGCCAGACAAACGTGTGGTTCCTGAAGAGGGGCAGCAGCCTTTTCAGTAGTTACAGGGGCAACAGTCTGGATGATTGACTGATGTGGCCTTGTAACATCATCTACTGCGAACGGCTGAAAGCAAGGGGAAACTACAGCCAGTGCTTTTCCCGAGGACATGCAGCTCTACTGTATGAACATATGATGATGGCACCCTCTCGGGTAAAATAGTCCCCCATTCGGATCTCCGGGCGTGGACTACTCAGGAGGATATTGTCATAAGGAAAGACAATACTGGCATTCTACGGATCGGAGCGTGGAATGTTAGATCCCTTAATCGGGTAGGAAAATTAGAAAATTTAAAAAGGGAAATGCATAGGTTGAAGTTAGATATAGTGGGGATTAGTGAAGTTCGGTGGCAAGAGTACAGAATTTCTGGTCAGGTGAGTACAGGGCTATAAATACAAAATCAGTGGGTGTATCACAGGAGTGCAAATCTGTAGAAGAATGTATAAGAAGGGGAAAAGTAGATACTGCCTATCAAGAACTCAGATGGAAAACCAATTCTCAGCAAAGAAGGGAAAACTGAAAGGTGGAAAGAGTACGTAGAGGAGCTCTACTCTGCAGCAGAAGTTGTCTCTCTCTTTTTTTTTTTTTTAACACCTCAAATGACATGCTTTGCTTTGTGTCACATAACGTCCTGTGCATTAATATGGGGATGATAAAGTGTCCCTTTTCTAAAACTCGGAAATAACAGTTTCTTTTTTTGAATGTAAACACTGTACAATCTCCTCTAAGCCAATCAGTTTTAACCACTGAAATTTGAGGAGATGCCTGTATTAAAGAGCTGACGCAGTGCTCCGACCTCTCGCGCTAGCGTGTGTGTCCGGAGCGACATGTTTTCCTGTTTGGAACAGTCTGTTTCGGAGTAGCTACAGAACAGTTACCGTGATTCGAGAAGTCGGAAGTAGTTAAGTTCTCGCAGAAATGACACTCTGACAATAATTATATCGATACATACCATGGTTTTACATACTGCTATCTATTACTATTACCCACTGCAAACTTGAATATCTGTAGATGCGGATAAAGGGCCACGGATGTGGTTGCGTATATGGGGATTTGCGGATGTGGTGCGGGTGCGAATGCGTAGCAAAGTGCTCGTTTCACAGTAGCAGTTGTTACGAATTCCTGTTCTGTTATCGTATGGAGCGCGGAAAAAAATACTTTTAAGTGCCTCCTTGCATGCTGTAATTTATATAAACTTATCCTCGTGTTCTCAACGGGAGCCATACATACGGTGTTGTAGTGTACTTCGAGATATCATTTAAAGCGTGTTCTTGAACCATCGTAAGTAGTGTACATGAGGTAGCTTACGTCTATCTTCAAGAGTCTGTAAGTTTGTAAGTTAAGTTTGTTTACATCTCTGTGCCACTCTCCCACACATCCGTTGTTGTTGTGGTCTTCAGTCCGGAGACTGGTTTGATGCAGCTCCCCACCTTACTCTATCCTGAGCAAGCCTTTTCATCTCCTCATAAGAACGACAACCCACATCCACTTGAATCTGCTTACTATACGCGTCTCTTGGTCTCCTTCTGCGATTTTTACCCCACACACTTCCCTCCAACGCTAAATTCACAATTCCTTGATGTCTAAGAATGTGTCCTACCAATCTATCCCTTCTTTTAGTCAAGGTATGCCAGAAATTTCTTTTCTCCCCAATTCGGTTCAGTACCTCCTCATTAGTTACGCGATCCACCCACCTAATCTTCAGCATTCTTCTGTAGCACCATATTTCAAAAGCCTCTATCCTCTTTCTGTCCACACTGCTTATTGTCCATGTTTCACTCCCATACAAGGCAACACTCCATACAAATGCCTTCAGAAAGGACTTCCTTACGCTTAAATCAATATTCGATGTTAACAAATTTCTCCTTTTCAAAAACGCCTTTCTACCCATTGCCATTCTGCATTTTATATCATCTGTACTGCGACCATCATTTGTTATTTTACTGCCCAAGTAACAAAACTCATCTACCTCCTTTATTGCTTCGTTTCCCAATCTAATTCCTTCAGCATCACCTGATTTTCTTACACTGCACTCCATTACCCTAGTTTTGCTCTTGTTAATGTTCATCTTATATGCGCCTTTCAGCACACTGTCCATTCCGTTCAATTGCTCTTCCAGGTCATTTGCTGTATCTGACAGAATTACTATGTCGTCGGCAAAACGCAATGTTTTTAATTCTTCACCCTGAACTTTAATTCCTTCTCCAAATTTCTCCTTGCTTTCCTTTATAGCTTGCTCAATGTACAAATTGAACAACATTGGGGAAAGGCTACAACCCTGTCTTACTCCCTTTCCAACCACTGCATCCCTTTCATGCCCTTCAACTCTAACAACCGCTGTCTGGTTTTTATACAAGTTGTAAATAACCTTACGCTCCCTATATTTTACTCCTGCTTGCTTCAGAATCCATGATACTTGAAAACTTTTGTGCTAACTTGTGTAGGTTGATTACATTTCCCCAGCATTCTAGTTTAGCCGGTATGATTGACGCAATGTCTAAAGAGTGATTGCTTTAGATCCGTTGTATTTGATGTAGAATAAAATAGTCATTAAGTCGCCAACCAATTCCTTTAATAGCCAAAATTTAATCGCCAGTCGCCAGACTGCTAGAATGGCTACTATTATAAGGAAAAAATAGCCAAGAATGCGAAAAATCGCCACACCTGGCAACCCTGCGTGAAAACTGTATTTTTAACCAGAAAAATCGTGTAAATTTTTTCATTGTCCGTCAATACACCCTGTTATTGTACAAACGTGTAGACGTACAGGTGTAACGACGACAAACAGTTGCGGCGGGGGCCGCGTGGGCGCTGGCGTCGCCGTGTTTGGCCGCGCGCTCGGCAGATGGCGTGGGCGCCGCTGCCCGCTGGCATGGCCGCGCCGCTCTGCTGCTGCCTTTTTCGGCTCCCAGGCGTTGTCATTTTGTTTGTCGTGATCGGCAGTCGACAGAATTCGCGAATATACTACATGCTAGCAAAGCCGGCTGGCGATTCGCGCTCACTGCGTTAGAAACTGACGATCTGCGTCGCAGCTATTAGCACTGAGTCAGAACGGTCCAGTTACGTAATACTTGCTGCATTACTTTCAGCTGGGCATACGTGGAAACGCGTGGCCAGTTTCTCCAGCGGCGAGTTGTGAGGCAGCGATACGTCACACTGCGGGCGCGCCGGTCCCACGTGCCGATCACTGCCGGGGAGGACACCAGTCGCGATATCACGAACACTAGGCGCAGAGGGGCCGGTCAAAACGATTAGGGCCTCAGGCGAGTACGCCACACAATATTCATACGGTGACGTGTTTTACCCAGATACTGTGGCGATCTCCTCGATCATTCCCTTTTTCCCAGCCCATATTCAGCAACAATTTATCCTTCTCTTCCTTTTCCTACTACTAAATTCCAGTCCCCCATCACAAGTAAGTTTTCGTTTCCCTTAACTGTCTGCCTTCTTTCGTGATTCTTAAACCAGGTGTTCGTTATCATTAAATTATGTTCAGTGCAAAATTCTACCAGGCAATCTCCTCTTTCATTCCCTTTGCCCAGTCCATATTCAGCTACAATTTTTCCTTCTCTTCCTTTTCCTACTGCCGAATTTCAGTCACCCATCACAATTAAGTTTTCGTTTCCCTTAACTGTCTGAATAAATTCCTTTAACTCCTCATACATTTCTTCAATCTCATCATCGGCAGAGCTAGTTGGCATATAAACGTGTACTAGTGCGGTCGGTGTTGGCTTCGTATCTGTCTTGACTATGATGATGCTGTCACTGTGCTGCTCATAGTAGTTTGGTAGCATTCCTATTTTCTTATTCGTTCTCTACCTGCGTCGAAGTCTGCGGAGTTTGCGACGTCTGTCTGTCTGTATAGCTTACCATATTTACAGTTTGATCGTTGTCTAAAGGAGCTACTTTTTCGCAAATTTTCCCTTATTTCGTTACAGCGAGGATCTATTTAGACTTGGACAGTGGCGTATTTTGCGGGGGGGGGGGGGGGAGCGGGGGGTGCCTTCCGGTCTTAAGTCCTTCTCCCCCCTCACGCCGAAATGTGAAATTAAATTATATAAATGTTGCACACAGTACCACAATACTATGTGTATGAAACGAGGGTTAACAACACGTCGGCTTCAGAAGTGGTTTGTATGCCACTACAATAGTTCAACAACAGACTGATTTCTAATAATGAAAAAGAAACTCTGAATAATTGAATAATGATGATTCAATTAACTTTGAATTATTTCTATTGTTACACACGCAGTAGATCCTTAGTGGGTCACGTGAAGCCTCTACAGTTCTTCCTGCGATTTGCCCATGACGCCTTCGATTTCTCGCTCATGGCTTTTTTTCTATCTTTCTTTCTTCCATCCATTTTGTACCGGTTTTTTGCTCTCGTCTCCGCCTGGACTTCCCACTTGTCTACTTTGCTTCTGTAAACGTTACTGCGTGCAGTGTCCTCAATGGTGAGTAGAGCATCTGTAAGGTCTGTACGTGTACTTGTTCGGCCCGTGTCATACCTTCAAGGTTGTCAGTGGCTGTGAGATTCTGGCGTGAGAGTCTATACTCAGGGAGTCTGTGTATGTGTCCATAGAATTTTAGGTGTCTTTTTCTAATTTCAGCAGCAATACTTGAAAATTTCTCTGTAGTTTTTTGTTGGTTTGTAGTCTATATCTAGCTTCAGATTTCCGTGACCCAAGGATTCTCCTGATGATCTTTCGTTCTTTCATCAGACCATCGTAATTTGCTCCTTCATTGGCTGGGATATCGGTAGTCGACGATAAAACTGTAAATAAGGAAAGCAATATAGACAGTAGAGCTCCTAAATACGCAGGTGGAATCGTCCGCCATGTTTTCCCCAACATGGTTGGAATCGCGCTGCACTAACAGCGTAGAGGCGCTTGCCCTACCATCTTCCACATACGATTTCGCAAAAACTAATTGGTAGAAATATTCAATTTTTCCGCTGCTTAAATCTTTGTATGTCAGCATCGTAACGAAATACTCGTCATTTCGTTAATAGTCATAGTTAATAAGATATTGGCTTCGAAATAAGAGACTGCGCTACATTAGGAAAAGTTTGCAGTAAAAAATAGAGGCTGCTATGATATTCCGTTTGGTGCTTGTTGCACCATATGTTGCCGCGGATGAAACTTTCCTAATGGATTGAATTTTATTTTCGACTTAGGAGATCTTTACCTTTCACTCATACCGCTAAACTTTGTTTTATTTAGCGCACTCATTTCCGATGGCGATCAGGCCAGAATGAATCATGTATCTCATACACGGTTAGAGGTATCAAAATGATATTTTGACAAATGATAACATGCAAAGAGGGGAGTATTTTGCCACATGGTTACTACGCAAAACTTCATTAACTGTCGCATTATTCCAGGAAATAGTTGTAGAATGAAAAAGAGTAAAGTTAATGATTTATTATTCGATTTGTAGATATTCATTCGTCAATCAGAAATGTTTATTTCTTTGCTTCTTGTCCATTGTGTTTCAGAGCTACTACTCAGTTTCCAAAACCTAATAGGAGTTACATTTCCTTCAATGTAAAGCCTAGCAGTAACAGAACGGAAGTTACTACATGTAATGAGGCTTTTATGTGAGAATACTTGAAAATGGCAGTTAGCAAGGACCTCTTCACTAGCTAATGAACTGACTTGTTCTCATTTGCTCAGATAATAAAGCACTCTGTATTGAGATATTTAGAATATCCTTTTCATATAACTGAAAAATTGAAATTGCATATTACAAAGCGACGCAGCACTTTTGTGGTGTGCAACTATTAAATTTAATGGGTTAAAAGAAGTCAGTACCAGTATCTTCAAGTATCGACGTTATGCAGTAACAACATGTGCCTAATTATTAGGAACTCTAATACGGAAGACGTGTTACTACTTGACGGGCGGGCGGATCCCAGTGCGTTACATTCATCTGACATTATCTCAAGTTATACGTTCCTCACAGAGTTTCTCTTTGGGGAAGATGAAAATCTGATGTATTTTGAACATTTCATTCGCTTAATGTGTTCACTTAACTTCAACAGAAAAAAAGTTCATCGCATGTCGAAAATTCCCTAACGTCGTCAGAAAGTGCATGTTCGTTAACAGTCAGTATATGCTGTTTATAAATTATTGCCATAAATAAAACTAAAATGAAAATGTAGTGGAGTTCTTAACGAATACATTGATGAAAGTTTCACGTTGATACAGTGAGTAGTTTGCGAGTGTGAGAGTTGAATGAAACGCGAGGTAACACGTGAGCCTCGTACGGAACGTGGTAACTCCTACAGCTTGGGGAACAATGGCGGACAGTTCAGCTTGGGTTTATAGGAGCCTTAATAGACAGGCCGACGTCGCAAACGCTGGAGACTTCGACGCAGGTAGAGAACGGCAGCTCTTTGCCATTCTCCTCGAATAGCGGTTACAGCCAGCCCACGATTGTGACACAGCTGCGCCAAATAGAAACAGGCGAAATGTTTCACTAACACGGCTGAAGATGACATTTTGTACTACTAACGCGGAACCCATCATTGTCGGCTTGCAGGCGCAATAGACAAATTATTTGTAATGCAGGTGTTACACTTGTACAGCGCAGACGCGTCCACTTGCACGAGATGCGCGCATACGATCGCTAGCAGACGGAATAGGATGGATCCTATTCTCACGCGTATGGAAGTGATTCGCGCATGCGCAGACGGCCGAATGGGAAACCCAGCTGACAAACGAAGCCAAGTTGGGAACTTGTTTGAGAATATGTACGTGTCTCCTAAGAGGAACATAGTTTTTCGACTCAGTCGTAAGTATTTTAGGAGATGATACTATAGAGGAATTGCATTAAAAATTACATATAACATGTCTACAATTTTTTATTGAGCACCGAGATATAGCTGTTAACATAAAATCCTAACAAATGTAGAGTAAATGTAAATCAATAAATTTTCACTGATTTATCCGTCGGTTCTTGGTAGTACGACATCACACTTACTGAAAAGTAGAATTTTGTGTATTTTCTACATGTTCCTTTTCACGTACTTACCCGTTTTTCTGCTTACTAGGACATATTCAAACTACGTCTAAAACCGGTTATTTAAATAAAAGTCAATATGGTGATCACCAAGAACCGACGAAAGAATCAGTCAAAATATTCAAATTAGTTAGTTGTACATACCACGAGCTGTATCTCTGTACCAATAAAAATTGGACACACGTTATATGAAATTTTAACTGCATATCGTCTTTCTTATGGAATCGTATTTTATAATAAGGACGTTAACATCTGTGAGCGACGTAGTTACGCAGGACCTGCACGAAAACAATTAAGTACAGTTTCACAGTGACAGTCTAAAACACAAATGTTTTAAACATCAATTTAATACAAATAAAATCTGAGACGGATTTTCGTCGCGAATATGTCAAAGTCAATAATGATAAATCTGAAGCATAGATTTAGAATTTGTGATGCGGCCGGGAATCGAACCCGCACCCCCATGCTTACTAGGCAGACGTCTTAACCGTTAGACCTCCACACCACCAACGATATCATACAGTTTCGAAAAGTGATGTTAACGCGGCGATTTATTTGCTGTAAGTTGACAACAAACGAAGTAGATGTGTGAAGCAGACGACTCAACAGATTCGTACCGTTTGAACGCTTCTTTGTAGATCGACGGTCTATCTGGAGGGGTGTGCTCAACGGCCACAAAATCACTTTTATCAATAATGAAAGGAGCAGCATTAGCCGTAAAATCTTTTGTTTTATTTAGGCAAATGGATTTCGGTTTTCCAAGAAACCATCTTCAGTGCTGTCAGCAAGTTCAAAACAGCATATTTGTAAAATGTATAATGACAAAATGTTCAAATGTTTGTAGAGTCTATGGGACTTACCTACGGGGTCATCAGTCCCTAAACTTACAAACTACTTATGAACTACTTACAACTAAGAACGGCACAAATATCCATGCCCGAGGGGGGATTCGAACCCCCGACCGCAGTGGCCATGCAGACCGTGACTGTAGCGCCTCAAGCCCCTCGGCCACCGCGGCCGGCGTATAATGACATTTACGTCTAACAAATCGATTGACATAGTTAGATACATATGATACTATCTGGTGTCAATGGATTTGTTAGACGTAAATGTCATTATACATTTTACAAATATGCTGTTTTGAACTTGCTGACAGCACTGAAGATGGTTTCTTGGAAAACCGAAATCGATTTGCCTAAATAAAGCAAAAGATTTTACGGCTAATGCTGCTCCTTTCATTATTGATGAAAGTAATTTACTAAGTCTTTACTAACAACTCCATTTACAACACATTTCGCAAGCAGTTTCCTAATATTCAACTCTACGAACCTGGTAAGTAATGTTCTTGTAGGACACATAATTAAAGACGTACCTCTGTATATATAAAAGCTAAAGGTCACTCACTGACTAAACACTATATCTCTAAAACTACTGTACCTATGAAGCTGAAATTTTGCCGGTATGTAGTTTATAGGTAAAAGACGTCACCTAAGAACAGAGAGATTCAGGTGTTCCTTCTTCCCGCGCGCTATTCGACAATGGAATGGGAGATAAATAGTATAATTGTGGTTTGATGAACCCTCTGCCAGGCACTTAAATGTGATTTGCAGAGTATCCCATGTAGATGTAGATGAAAGTAGTTTGCGTTATGACAGAATTAAGGTGCATGGCGGAGGATACTTTTCCTACAGACTGACGAAATCTACAGTTTCATTCCGATCTTCACGAAATTTTGCACGTTTGACATTCAAAATATGAGGAAGGTCACAGTCTACCTAAAGTTTCATAGGTTCATGGGGGAGGGTAATTTGCAACATAAAAGTGGATCCCCAGATACCTTGGTCGCGTCATAACTTGAGAACGGCTTGACCGATTTCACGGATACTTTTTTTGTTCTGTTTTCGTTATTTTCAGAACAAGGGTTGTATGAATAAAACGGGAATATTTGAGAACAACTTTCAGTGTGACCCTGTGTTTCTACTGCATACAAATAGCCGTGCGCACTGAGGCGCCGTGCTGCGGTGCGCGCCAACTTTCGAGTCCTGCCTCGGTCATGGCTTTCTGTGTTATCCTTGGCTTAGTTTAAGTAGTTTGTAAGCCTAGGGGCTGATAACCATGCAGTTAGGTCCCATAGATTTACAAACACATGAACTTTTTATTTATTTATTTTCTTCTTTCATCGTTTCGGCCATCTAAGGACCACGCCCCAATTTCAATGTTTCCTCCTTTGTTGTTCTTTCTTCTTCCTCCAGTATTCTTTCATCTTTCCACTATGCATCCTTTTTCTCTCCTCAGACCACTTTACTCCTGTCTTCTTCTCCCTCCTGCCTTGGAATCCTTCCATTTTAATACTTTCATCTTAAAAGTCTTTCTGTTGCATCTTTTTCGCTCATATTGTTTCTTTCCAAATCTTTCCTAACTTCTTGAATCCATGCTATTCTTGACTACTTGTCCCTGAGATATTTAAAAATCTGTTTGGTTAACCTGTTGCTGTTCATTCGGTATAAATGTCCAAAAAATAGCAGTCGCCTCTTCCGTAGAGCTTCGGTTATGTTTTCTATGTTGCGATAAAATTCTGCATTACTTGTTAGTTTCCATACCACTGTATTTCTTAATGGACCAAGTATTTGTCGAATGATGTTTCTTTCTAGGACTTCAAGTTTACGTAATTTGTAATTCAGTACTAAACATTCACTTGCACAACGACATTCTGGCTTTACTACTGTGTTGTAGTGCTGTATTTTCAGATTTTTAGACAGAGACCTTTTGTTGTAAATGTTCCTGATTATACCATATGCTCTCTCCATTTTATGTACTCTTTCGTCTACAGAAAATTTTTCTAAGCCATTTTCCTGAATCATTTCTCGCAAATATTTAAATGTATTTGCCCTCTTTATCGACCCAATATCTGTTAGTAGGATTTTTGGAGCATTTTTTATTGTTTGTCATAAATTTTGTTTTCTCTATAGAAATTGTTAAACCTGCTTTGTTGGCTATTTCTTCTAAGAAATTGATTTGGATTGCTGCATTTGTTAGGTTTTCAGAAAGAATGGCAAAATCATCCGCAAATGCTGGACACTGAATTTCAACACCTTTGTGTTTAGTCCCCAGTCTGATTGGTGATAGCTTATGACCTCGTTTTTGTTTCCATTCTTTTACTATTTTCTCTAGGACGCAGTTGAAGAGGAGTGGAAACAGGCCGTCACCTTGCCTTACACCTGTTTTGATGTTGAATGCCTTGGAAATTTCACCCTGAAACTTTACTTTTGATTCGGCGTCTGTGAGTGTTTCAGGAATAGGGTTTGCTAATTTAGATTTAATTCCAAATTCTCGGATCACTTTATCTAGTGTTTGCCTTTTCAAAATCTATATATGTTACAATGATGTCTTTGGAGTTTGTAAGTCTGTGACAGATTATGGACTTTAGGTTGAAAATCTGTTCTGAGCAAGATCTACCTTTTCTAAATCCACTCTGATATACTCCCAATTGGCTATCAAGTGTTGCTTCCACCTTGTTTAGTATAATTGTTGAAAATATTTTATATCCCACTGGTAACAAAGATATACCTCTATAGTTATTTACATCTTGTTTATCGCCTTTCTTGTGTAAAAGATGGATAAGAGCCACTTCCCAATCTTCTGGAATCTTTTCAGTTTTCCATATTTCTTCAAACATAAGCTGAAGGTTAAATATAATTTTTGGTTGAGACCATTTTATAAGTTCGGCTGTGATAGAGTCCTCTCAACTGGCTTTGTTGTTTTTCGAGGCATTTATTGCTTTTTTAATTTCTTCAGCTGAAGGTGGTGGATCTGTTTCTTTGTTTTCATGAAGATCTGGAAATATTTATTTATTACTTTTTATTTTATTTTATTTTTTTGCATACAAATCTATAGTTTTCTTCCGCTAGTGATGAAATTTTGCACACTTGACCTTAAAAACAAAAGGAATGACACTGTCTGTATAAAATTTCGTTCAGTGCATGGTGGAGGAGCAGGGGATAGCTACATGAAGGAATATCACATTTTTCAGGGCCTTACGTCGAAATAAGATAATTCACGTATGGGAAAACAATTGCTTAATGTATTTCCTTTGTAATAAAGCCCTTAAACGTTTCCTAAAAGTTGACCTGTTTTTGTTCGCCGACCTGCCCGTGACGAAATGAACATTTTATTCAGAAAATAAAGTCTTTTATTGATGGTTCTCTACTTATGAAAAGAGACACAGACGTAACACTTCCCCTTTGCGCCTCGCTTGCGGCGTCTTTGACAGGCTCACCATCTCTTACACGCTGCATTCCCCCTTTCAATGACTCCTTGCTCCATTCCTGTCACCCTGTCTTCTTTATGAACTGCATAATTCGTCATCTTAATCGCAGACGACATTTTGAATACAGACTTTTACACGCACACAATCTTACACAATAAAGTCATTAAACCGTTATCAAAACACCACTAAAGCCACAAGGCTTATAAGGAATCAACTCATATCACTATATATAAAAATGTTGTGTTGGTTTGTGTGTGTTTGAAAATCTCAAAAAGTTCTACACCGATTGAGCTCCAAATTTGTCAGAAGGTTGCACTTAACACAGGAAGTGTTAATATATTACTCATAACCTATATATATATGGAACATTTGCGATTTTTGGTCTCAACGTTTCCACATTGTAAAATTTATATAAATTAATATGTGATATACAGACTGTAGTCATCTCATATGGTAAAAATCTCGTGTGTGTCAGTTGGGAGGAAATGAAACGTAGAAATGTTGCAGTGTTTGACGGTAATACGGTTGTGCTCGGTTGTCTCGCTATGACCTGCTGCGGCTACTTAGATGGTCTTCACTGGGTTCATGGTGCATTAACAGGATGGTATAGTTACGACAATTGGATCATTCTTTTTTAATTCTTTTGTCAGTCCATAGAACCAACGTAATTCCATCTTCATAAAATTAGCTCTCGTGTATTGGTAATCTAGTATGATCACTGACCAATGATGAGTGTATCCTGACGTTGCGAAATACCGATTTCGAACTGGTTAGTCGTATGATTTGTTGCAACGCATGCGTATGGACACTTGGTAGTGCGAGGTGCATCGGCCGCTATGAAGGGTTTGCTGACTAGTGGAAGGCGACTGTGACGGGAAGGGAAGCATGCAGGTCGCTTGCGTCTGACTGTCGTTTCAGCCTCTTACGGGAAGTCGAGTTGTAAAGCAGAGGTTTCGCCTGGTTGTGCAGGCACTCACACATACCAAGTGTAATGGTTGTACTTGGTGAGGTGCTTTCATCTTGTCTGTTAGCCATGCTTACGATGCGACTGGATACATCTTGCTAGCTTTGCGGTGATTCTCGTGTTGGAAAATTATTTTCCTTCGGTCGAGAAGCATAGGATTCGACAAATCTCCGACAGTTTAGTGTCTTAAAGTGGACTATTACTGCTGGCAGACTGCGTGTGTTAAGCTGGCTTGTACGTATTTTTCATCTCGACAGGATCGTTCGTGTCTTTCATTCTGAATTGGATGGATTTGGGCTGGAATACGATGCAATGAGGGTACTCTAAGCCGTGTCGGAGTGGGAGGTGGTGGTGGGAGGGGGTGTCTTCAGTACTTTGCTTATGTCTTCTACAATGGATAGACGCATTAGCACATGCAGATTGAGTCTACGACGCCAAAAGTGGAGACGGTGGCCGGAAAAACCCAGCCCAGCGGCCCCGCCAGAGTGGCGGCTCCTCCCACACGCCGCCCCCCCCCCCCGGTCAGACTTACGCCTCACGCCACCGCCCCCGACTGACTTTATTAAATTTGCACATCAAATTGATTTCAACCCCCCCCCCCCCCCGCGCCGTCACAGACACTCCTAAAGATTGCCGCCCCCGCACCCCTGAAAATAATTCACAGGATCCAATCATTGCGGTACTCCGGACAGTACAATTACCGGGAATAGCGCGAGAGTTTCGCTGCCAGCCGCCAGGCCAGCGACCAGCGCTGCTAGTTATTATTTGCGACATCCAGTGTTTTAATTACAACAGTCCGTTCAGTGCATACAGTTTAATACATCGAACCGTAAGTCCAACTCGCAATTTTTCAGGTAAATTATTAAATTCGGTGCAGTTCTACAGGTGGGTGTTGTACAAACATTTAGGACTAATGTTGCGTCGGTACGCCTGGGCAAAATAATAGTATGGACGATGCAAGCAGCAGACAACGAACGTAATGTAACGGTAACGACCGTCCCAAACCTCAGTGTCAAACACAGTGGGCGCTTAACACGACTTGCTTAACAATTTCTCTCGCAAACGGTACGAACGATCCTCGTTTAAACGCATAACAGTAACATAGTTCTTTCCCAGTACGATCGCAGTACATAAAACAAACATACCCTAAATGTTTAAACAAAATATCATAACGTTTTAAACATCCTCTCTCAAAAATAAATAAATAAATAAATAAATAAATAAAAAAAAATTAAAAAAAAAACAATCAACATATCCAAATGATCAAAACCTTCTACACAAGACCTCTGCAGACACCCCACTTTGACGAGGGTGGCGCGCGATGCATTTACGTAATGGAGCTGCAGCCTAACCCTCGCGAAAGCAAACATGCTGTCACATACCAGCGCCATCTAACGACAGCCCTTCTATCTCTTGTACAAATCAAACCAGTCGCACTTTGCGACTGCTCTTAAAATTATCAACTTCCGAAATTTAGTACTTCCTCTAGTACCCTGTCACAATACACATACTTTTTTTCGAAACATACCAGCAGTTCCTTAGATCGTCGTATCGCCCCTGTCTCCTGTCCAGTACTTCGACAGGTACGTTTTCGGTCGTTCTGTAATCCACCACTTTTATGGTTTTATACGTCTTCCGACAATTCGGGTAGTTTAATTCTGCCTCCCGCGTATACCCATCTAAGGGATCTCTCTATTCTGTTACAATGCAAGCGATTCTTTACAACAGGTCAAATACCGATAATCGAGCAGCCCAGAAGACGTCTAAACCCTATGGTACCACGGAGAGTCACAATAATAAAAAAATTAAAATAAACAGCAACCACGGAACCGAGGTAGTACTTTACCTGGCCAATGCAACACAGATTTTCAGTTTTGTACAATGTAGATCAGCCCTTTACCTACAAAAATTCCTACTCCAAGTTCTTTTTTTGTGTCCTATTTTTTCATTCCACTAAACCGAATTCGGATTCACTTTTTTTAAAGTAGCTGTCTACTGCAAACGAAAATGCTAACCTACACACTGTAACACCAGATAAATTTATAGCCAACAAACCTCGCATATTTCGAAGTCCTATGTCAAAGCACAGGTGATGATAGATGACCCATCCTGATAATAATAGCAGGCACAGAAAAATTTAGTAGGCCCTCTAGAGGCCAAAACATTCAACAGCGAGGCCGTCCGCACTATCATCCTCTCTCTCGCAATAGTATTACACAAACAGAAACGTTTGAAGACGAAAGTAGTGCGCCCTACTCCTCACAAACGACAGCACACAGTGCAAGAAAACGCGACACCGACCATAATGTTTCTGCGCATCACCATGCAAACGCTAACTAACCCTTAAGACCGCAAAAGTCCCAGAGTTCGCTAGGTTTACGGACACACCAGTCAATTCCCCCCCCCCCTCTTACAAATCAATACTCCCGATAAACATCTGTAACCCACCGGATTACATCGTAAAAATGAGTGACACACATAGAACAGCTAACAAGGTACGATCCAGATCAATAGCAACCTCTTGACTTATACATATCTAATCCTTAACCAACAACGTAAAATAGTCTACACTATTTCGACCTAGTGCAACACCCGAAAAATTTTATCGAAAGCCGAGAGCAGTCCTTTAGAGGCTAAACAAACGATTAAACGCGCTTCCATCGGAGGTAGCTACTCAGCTTTAAATCGCCTAACCGTAGGCTTTATTCTAATCGATGCTTCTCGACCGAAGAACAATAATTTACCACTCAAGCATTACCGCTACGCTACCTAGAGACGTCCAGTCGTAAAGTAAACACCTTTAAACGACAAGATAAATACACCACAGCCCTAACACTACCAAGTATCAATACGCGGTCCACAAATGTAGAACAGCTCTAGGTTGTAACGAACCACACGACTAAACAGTATTTCGCACAACTCAGGATACATCGTACGCACCAGATTACGAAAACGTGAGAGCTAATTTTACGAAGAAAGAATATTACATTATTTCTGTCAACAGCTGTAAGAATAAAAATCGAACAATTTTTCACAGTTATACCAGCGCTCTTAATACAACATCGACACAATAAAGGTCATCTCTACAGGCCTTAATGAGACATCCACGCACAATCATATTACCGTCAAATACTTCGACACTTGTGATTCTTAATGGCGAATACTACGAACAAACGGAGGGAGTCGCCATGGGTAGCCCACTCTCCCCTGTGGTCGCAAATTTATACATGGAGAATTTCGAGGAGGAAGCCCTTGCATCATCTTTCTGGAAACCTACTTGCTTTTTCCGTTATGTGGACGACACTTTCGTCATCTGGCCACATGGTATGGATAAACTCCTTGACTTCCTTAAACATCTGAACTCCATACACCCCAACATCAAATTCACTATGGAGACTGAAACGGAGGGTAAATTGCCGTTCCTTGACGTCTTGGTCAAGAGAAGTGCTGACGGCACCCTGGGTCATAGTGTATATCGGAAGACAACGCACACTGATCTGTATTTACACGCAGACAGCTGTCATCACCCTTCACAGAGGAATGGGGTACTTAAAACTCTAGTACATAGGGCGCGCACTATCTCCGACGCAGAGTGTCTACCCCAGGAATTGGAACACCTGAGAACTGTATTTCGAAAAAATGGGTACTCAGAGTGGCAGATTCAGCGGGCTCTCCGCCCAACCACTACAACACAACCTGTGGAAACGGATGAGAACGCAAGGGAGGATGTAGGCACTGCGTTCGTTCCATATACCGGCGCACTCTCAGGGAAGATCGCCCGCATTTTGAGAAAACACCAGGTTGAAACTGTTTTTTGTCCGCCGAATAAAATTCGTGCACTGGTGGGGAGCGCTAAAGATGATCTCGGTTTGAGGAAGGCGGGCGTGTACCAGATTCCGTGTCAGTGTGGAAAGTCATATATTGGATAGACGATGCGTACCGTCGAGGATCGATGCGTTGAACACCAGAGGCACACACGATTGATGTATCCGAGCAAGTCGGCGGTCGCTGAACATTGTTTGTCGGAGAATCACGCCATGGAGTATGAACACACTAGGATTTTGGTACAGACGTCGAGATACTGGGACTGCGTCGTTAGAGAGGCCATTGAAATTCGCACAAGTGACGACCTCATAAACCGTGACTCTGGCTATAATCTTAGCAAAGCTTGGGAACCAGCGATTGGGTTAATTAAGAGTAAATCTAGCAAACGTACCGAAGTGACGACCACGGCGGACAGAGCCCTCACACCGACGTCTTCTCAGACGCCGGCGCAATCGGTTCCACTGCGCGGCCGCGGCGCGGGGCGCGGACCGCGGAGGGGTCGCTCCGCGGGCCGCGGGTATTTAAATGGCCCGCTACCGGGCTAGAACCCAGTTCCCTTCGAGCAGCCGTAGCGTGCGGACCTCCGTGCCGGCGCGTTTCCAGGAGCTCAGTCCGTCAGTTCACCTGATGATGGCGACATGTATGATCGCCGAAATATTGTGCCCGTTGGACACTATAGACCGGCAGTACACCCGTGGATATTTTGATCACTTCGACACTTGTATGGATCATTCCAATGTTCAAATGTTTGTAGAGCTTATGGGACTTAACTACGAGATCATCAGTCCCTAAACTTACGAACTACTTATGAACTAGCCAATACTAAGGATGACACAAATATCCATGCCTGAGGGGGGACTCGAACCCCCGACCATAGTGGCCGTGCAGACTGTGACTGACGCGCCGCAGACCGCTCGGCCACCGCGGCCGGCGTGGATCATTTCCTCCCAGTTAACACAAACGAGGTATTTACCGTAGCTGTTGACAACGACAGCCGTTATAATCTACATATGAAAATATAGTTAGCATATTTCGAGTAATATTTGTGTATCGTACTATGTGTGGATCATTTTGTCCTAAAAAATGGTTGGATCTGATGTAATTCTATGGTTTTGATGTGTAAATCATAGATCTACGGGTCGCTATGCCCTAAAAAGGGTTAGAGTTGGATCTGATGTGTTTTAAGCTGTGGAGCAGAGTATCTTTTTCGCAATGTGGGAATCGAGTCAGACTCATTCTAGATTTCTTCCCTCTGCGGATGGAGTCTTTTTCTCTTCCGTGGTATATATAGACCAACCTAAAGAGGTGTTTGCTGTAAATTAAAATATCTGTAGGGTTATTAAGTGTGTTGAGAATCACTCCAACGTCGATGTGATTGCCTAAAATATGTAGCAGTTTGCATCTGCAGCAGCTATTAGTTGTTAAGACTTACAGCTTTTCGTATAGAACGTTTCGGTTTTACAGGTCTATGGATCTAGGAGAAAATACCGGAAGACAGGTTACGTGTCAGAAGAGCAGTGCTTCTGTTAGTTGGTCGGTTATCGGAGATGTACTTCTGTGATGTTCTAGTCCGCAGCTAAGCAAGTGCTCGTCTAGATCGATGTTTTGTTGGTGTATGGACTGGAGTTTGACTTTAGATCAGGATTTAGCGCTCATCCAACTGTTTGTTTGTTTGTGTGTGTGGGTGTTAAGGAAGTTGTGTTACACGCCTATAGTGTTTGAGACTCAGTTTGGGATGGTCGTTACCGTTACATTACGTTCGTTGGCTGTTTGTTGAGAAGGGGGAGGAGGTATCAGCGATCTCTATCAGCAGGGGATGGAAGTGTCTTGGGCAGTGGCTTGCTCACCAGGAGAGACACACAAAATCGTTTTCTTGCACGCCAATAAAAAAAAAAAATAAATAAATAAAAAATAAAAATGTTCAAATGTTTGTAAAGCTTACGGGACTGAACTGCAGTGTCATCAGTCCCTAAACTTACAAACTTCTTATGAACTTACTAATACTAAAGATGACACCAGCATCCGACGCTCGGCTACTCCCGCTAGGCGCACTCGGCTTTGTAAATGATTGCATACGTACTTGCATAATTAGTGTATATGCACATGGTTTACAGATGATTTTCGTGATGTGCAAACTGTATTTGCATCTAATTTTGTACGCAACGTGATCTGTAATTAAGGTTCCTTCTGTTTCGTTAAGTGAGTGCACAGACTTTGTAGTATATATTGTACTGGTCTGAGTAAGTGGGCATCTACATGCCTGGAGGCGAAAGTTTCCAGGCCGAACCAGGAACTGGTTACCTAACAATTTGTGGTTCTTTGATGGGTACCCTTGCTTCACCACTCATACGGACTTGCAAGGGCAGATGTCTTGCGTATTGTGGTTGTTGCTCCCTTCACATCCAACTAACCACACCGGTGACGTTTCCAGCGATTCAGTAGTGAGGGAGGGTTGTGACGCCAACATCTAGCAGTGGACCTAAAAAAGTCTTTGCCATCACAAATAATTTACCGCCAGGTGGTTGTGTGGTGGGTGGACAAGCTCAGAAATTGTTAAAGCAACAGAGATCCCTCGATGCAAATTGCGTGTACAGGAGGCCTACACACACACGCCTCTAGCAGCCATCGCGAATCCCAACGTGGAGGCGTTCTACGCACGCTAGTCCACAGGGCACGAGCTATCAGTCTGCCTGGAGGAGACCTTCAGGAGAAGTGGGTACAACAGGCAGATAAAACGCGCATTCAGACAGACTGTTCGGGGGCAGCAGCAGGAAGATGAAACAGAACAGTACAAATCGCAGGCGTGCATCCCGTTGGTCGGAAACACCTCCAGAAAAATTGTCAGGATCCTAGGCAGACACAGTGTCAAATGTGTGTTTCGACCTCCGGCGAAAATCTTGACGCTGCTAGGTTCTGTTAAAGACGATTTGGGACTTTGGAAACCAGGCGTTTATCAAATGCCCTGTCAATGCGGCAAGTCATACACTGGGGAAACCGTACGCATGGTAGAAGAGAGGTGCGCGAACATAAACACCACACAGAACGTCAGTACTCGAAATCAGCCGTGGCAGACCATTGTAGAAGAACTGGCCATGCTATGGATTATGAGAACACTAGAATTTTAAAGCAGTCCTCCTTCTGGGATTACGTAATCAAAGAGGCCACTGAAATCAGGTAAAAGGTAATTTAATTAATAAAGACAGTGGCCCGCAGCTAAGTCAGACGTGGACCCAGTCAAGAAGAAGGAAGCGTCCCCGGCTTGTGACCTCCGGCGCCAGCACCGCAGGGGCCCGCCTTCCCCCACCACCGCCTCCGGCAGCCGCGCTCATCTCCAGCGCGGAGGAGAAGTGCAGGGGGTGACGCCTATATATACGACACTGACGGGACGAGCACGGCAACACTCATACCTCACCAACAGAAGCTTCAACACTGACGTGTAGGGCAAACAGTCTACACGTTCCATCCACACATAACACGATGACCGCAATCTATGCAGATGACACCGCCATCATGGCGCAAGATTAGAAGCCATCAAACATAAATTCACGCCTACAGACAGCACTCAAAACTGCCGAACCTTGCTTGGAGAAATGGCGTGTTAAAGTCAACGTCGACAAGTGTGAGGCAGTTCTGTTCACACGCAGACCGAAACACCTGCTCAAACACCAATACTGTAGACCAATTACTCTACATACACGCCCAATACGCTTCCGTGAGAAAGTCAAATACCTCGGTGTCTGCCTGGAACGGAAACTCACATGGGTGGGACCACATACAACACATGACCAACCGAGCAAACGCGAGGCTCAAACAACTCTACCCGATGCTCAACAGGGAAAGCAAACTGAATAGCCGGGTGTCGAGGAACCTCTACATGACACATATTAGACCTCTGATGACGTACGGTGCTCCGTGCTGGGCATACGCGGCGCCAACACGGCTGCGCCGCCTGCAGCTCATACAGAACAAGGTACTACCCATCATCAGCAACGCCCCACGATACACACGCAACGTGGATCTTCACAATGAATACCGTCTAGAGCGCCTCTCGGTGGTATTCAAGAAACTCGCCACACGACTGTACAAGAACTCTAGACACTCGAATAATCCCTTCATTCTGAGCGTGGGGAACTACGATCACAACCATAGGTGGAAACATAAACGCTCCAAAACACTTCTCCTCAGAGACTAACAGCCTACGGTCATAGGGACCACCAACTCGCAAACACGATGAATATGGCGAACCCCCACAAAAGAGCAGACTGACTGGCAATGCCAGCTGAGCTCACAGCCGACCTACAGGCAAGGCAGGGAAACCATATTCAGCGCACTAAACACAAACAAACCTATACAGTCCCATACACTTAGCCAGTTCTATGACCGAACTGCCTAACTACCATAACAAACTTGCCTATGTTACAGGTATTCTGTCACAGCCGATGTTCACAGGTATTCTGCCGCAGCCGACCCAGGAGACTTCACTGGAGCTCAGCTGCAGCAGAACCTCGCATCAAACGGACTGATTCTTTATGACGAACGTAGCAAAGTTAACGGTACTGAGATACACCCTTTACTAACATCACCAAACCTTGCATGATCTGTCGCAGATAGCATACCGCTACTGCCCTTCAAACCTATCCCACTGTCGCAGAGGTTTTTTTCTCTTGGATCTTGCCTTGGCACTTTTTTCCCTCTGCCCTTACATACCTTTACCCTAGGTATACCTTTCGACCAATTCTATCTCCAGATGACCGTATTAATGGGTGATCGTGCCCACGCGTACGGATAACATCGCGGTTCCCACATCCCGTGATCCACCTTCGCAAACTAACCTAATTACGGAAGTGACAGTAGAACTTTTGTGACGGTCCCTACGTTGGTGTGGTCGTGGAGGGGCCCCATCCTTGCGTCTTTAAAGAGCACGGCATTTTTCAGAAACCACCTGAACATGGCAACATGTCTGTTTGCCGAAATGTCGTGGAGAAATTACGACATGACCCGGCCGAACACCCGAGAACTCTTTAAATTAAAAATACGCCGGGAAAATATCAGATGGCACAAATTGTAATCGCTTAGGAATGTCTATCGCTCAGTACGGGGCTCTGGCGTCAGTGAGTCTTCTCACCCTGTGAGCACACTGACCGAGGTCTGTGGTGGGGGGTTGTGTTGACATCCAGTGCTGCAAATTACAAATCTTTCCCGCGAAATTAATTTTGGAAATGGCCAATAGCGATCGAGGAAAATTCGAAATTAAAATTTCCCACCAGGTAGCCGTCTCGGACGACGCACCACGGCTGCCGTGTCTACCGTAGAGGTACAAGGGGCACAAGGGGCACAGGCCAGGGCCCCAGCCCGGTGGGGCCCCGAGGAACACGTGCCTTTCTCTTAGGCGATGACTTTTTAAGGGAATTTTTGTCCCACTTATTCATTATGAAGCTCCAGAAATTGTCTCATATATGGTGTGGCAATTCACTTGGTTTGCTGTCTGCATGCAAAATCGTAGTTATTATTGCGGGCCTTGTGGCAGTCTGTTTCAGATATAACTTGGCGGAACATTGCATCCAATAACGTAATTGAGGAAGTGAAAAATAAATCGTTGTGAGCAACGCAAAGCGTATCATAATCTCATACTCTCCCGTAACTACTATCCTTGCCAATGAAACACAATAAGATCCAATGCTTTGAAAACCGGTCCTAACCGTGAGAAAGGAAGGATTTCAGATGTGGAATAATGCCTGCAGACTTGCTTTCGACAAAAGCATGCAGCTAACGACTTTATTTCGAGCGCAGTACTGGAAGTTTCATTTTAGCATTAATCTCACTTGTACGCTTATATTAGCATCCATCTACATAAACGTATAAACGAGGTTTCACTGTATATCATTGTGATTTCCTGGTCACAATGAAAATTATGAGCATTTAGCCAATATGGCATTTCATTTTTGCCTGTAAGTATTATTGCTGGTTTTTCACACCGAACGTCAACAACAACAACAACGGATTTTCTCGGCACGTTTTGTGTCAGTTTATGTTCTGAACACCTGATAAAAAATTTGTATATTTGTTACGTCGATGTGTAACAGTTACGAGTGTATTTCAGTCAGGTAGTAAAAGATAGAACAATTGACTTGAAAAATTTGCAGCATTCGTCTCTTCATGGTAATCTTCCCATTTAGCTCCGAATTTGAAAATTAAAAATTTATTTAGCACAAGAACTACTACATTTAATGAAATCCAATAACAGGAACATTTCCAACAATTTTTATTAACGCATTTATAAAATGTTTGTGGCCATTGGCAGTAAATTAGGTTTTGTTACCTGTGCGTGCTCGAATTAAACGGTGTACTAAACTCATAAAGTGTAGTATGTGAACTGCCCAAATATGTGACATTGACATATACGATATACCTACCCTCTTCACAGTATATTTTTATTTTACGTCAATGCATTTACTGCATACATGTAAACGTTTCACAAGCATAGTATCTTTTTTTGTTGCTTTGAGCACATTTGGTAAATAACTGAAGTGTTACTTGTACTAAGATTCCAACTTGTAAACATTGGATGGACATTAAAAACGATGATCTGACATACCTGAAGTCTAACTTGTTGAGAAGGTACTTCACTTAAAAGACGTATTTTCCGTTATTCCGCGAGAAGTGACTTCATTGTGGGACGCTGCTTGTCGTACGTAAAAGATAGCCAGCCTATTGAGAGATTTTTGCAATTTTTTCCTACGGAGGAGCATAGGGCTTAAAGTACAGAAGATACTGTTATGAAGTTTTTGGATAGCTTTGACATTTCAATAAAAGACTGCCGCGGACACAGCTATGATAATGCATCAATTATGGTTGGCAAGTATTCAGGTCTTCAGGTAAAAATAAAAGAAAATAGTAAATTTCCTATTTTTGTACCAAGTGCCACACATTCACTAAATTTAGTAGGTGTTCAGGCGCCTGCATGTGTTTCTGTAGCAGTAGGACACTTTCAGTTTGTCCAAAAATTGTTCACCTTTTTTTTTTTTTTTTTTTTTTTTTTTTTTTTTTTTTTTTTTTTTTTTTTTGCTTCGAACCATCAATGGAAAGTTTTGAAAGAATGTTTAGGTGCAAATAAAGTTCTGAAGTCCCTCTCTGAAACCAGATGGCTGCTCGTGCTGATGCTCTTAAAGCTTTGCATAATGGCTAAAATGATATTTTTGAACCTTTATAGTCAATTAGTAGCAACAGTGATCAGCCACTAAAAACAAGAAATGAAACTCAAAGCCTTTGCAACAAAATGACAGAATTCGAGACCATTTTCGTAACGAAGATACGGGATGAGCTTTTGAGAACAATCAACAACACAAATGTAACTTTACAAAGTGGTACCGTCTCAATAGACGTTGCAACAAAACTTTTTGCATCTATTTCCGACTTCGTCAGATCTGCACGCAGTAGATTCGATCATATGAATGTTCAGCCAAAGAGAAAAATCCAGGTTCTGACTTATAAGGGTAATTTCCAAAGGACGAGAATTTGCAGCAAGCATATCACTTTTTCCGAAGATTCGTCACTGTCCAGCTGAGTGCCAAAGAAAAATTTGATGTAGGAGTTTTTCTGTCTAAAATTGACACATTGGATGATATTTTGAAGTGACGTTCAAAAGCATACGAGAAGGTTAACAAACATTTTAGTTTCCAATCTCAGTTAAAACAAATCGATTCTGAAAAACAGGTGCAAAGAATAAGCAGAATTTTATCAAGCAGGCGTTGATGCTGATGACCTCATATCAGAATGTTTTCATTTAAAACAATATTTGAAAAACATTCTAAATGCATATCCAAAGCTTACATTCTTTAATAAAAGCACATAAAACAGAAGAAACCTTTGTGAATGTAGAAGTTGCTACCCGTATATTTCTTCGTCTAATAGTAATCAGTTGCAGTGGAAAGCATTCATTTTACCAGTTAAAAAGAATCAAAAATGAATTTCGAACGACAACTTTACAGGAACGACTTACTAATTTGTCAATCACGGGCATAGAAAGTGATGTCCTTCAACGGTTGGACTTTGAAGACATAATAGAAGATTTTGCATTTCAGAAATCCCGAAAGAAACCTTAAACAGTAACGTAAGTCCAATTTGCAAAACAGTAATCAGTAGTATTTTGTGTATTTCTAACCATAATAAGCAATAAATTCACTAAACAAATGTACATCATTGTGATGAGTTGATTCAAAGGAAAATTCTGTTTTGTTGTAGGGTCCCCTAATCTGTGTGCCAGTTATCTGCATTAAAAGTGACATACTCTCAAAAATGTATATTTTGTTTTCTCAAAATCTTTAAAGAAATCATTAATTTTAATGAAAGACTAATTTGTGGAAGTAATCATTTTCATTTAGTTTTTTTTAAAGGCCCCAAACACTGAGTGTGCAGGGCCCCCTGTGTGGCTTAAGACGGCCCTGGGCTACCGTCGGGGTCGAGGTCCTCGCTCCCTTACTGCTAGACTGAAAGTGAGAGAGAACAGTGGAGTAGCACTGACCGATGTTGACGAGCTTGACGCCGTCGGCGGCGACGGCGGCGAGCGCGGTGGCGACGTTCTCGAGCGCGTGGTGGTGGTTGGCGGGGCGCGGCGTCCAGGCGGGCCGCAGTGGCCGCCGTTGCAGCGCCTCTACCAGCAGGCAGAGGCGCGTGCCGTCGCACAGGTCGGCCGCCAGGTCGCGCACGCGCGCGCCGCTGCCGCCCGCGCGCAGCTGCTCGTTCACCCAGTTGCGGAACGTGTTGGCCTGCAACAGCGCGTGCGGCGCCGTCATTACACACCTAGAACCCTCCCTCTCTCTCTACTTCCTCCTCTTCACACCACATACGCGACACTTCTGTGCACCCGACGTCTATACCGAGATTAGATTAGATCAGATCAGTTTTTCGTTCCGTAGATCCGTGTTGAGGACATACTCGTGGATGTGGAACATGTCAAGAAGCAAAATTTACAACCTGAATAATAGATAATACTAATAATATAAATACAGATACATACATCTTTTTAAGTTTTTTATTTATTTTTTGAGCAGATAATATAATTATACTAATACAGTACATGCTTCATTTGGTAAAATTTAGAAATTCTCTAATGGAGTAGAAGGAGTTGGCCACTAGAAAGTCATTTACGTTCCTCTTAAACTGATCTTTATTTCTAGCTAACTTTTTTTTTTTACTTGAACGTAAATTATTAAAACTGTATGTTCCTGAGTAGTGGACCCCTTTTTGAACTACAGTAATTGCTTTTAAGTCCTTGTGGAGGTCATCTTTGTTCCTAGTACTGTAGATATGAACCGATATGTTTATTCAGAAAGGTATATATTATTTCTGACAAATTTCATTAAGGAATAAATATACTGAGAGGCAGTAGTTAATATATACCCAGTTCTTTGAAGAGGCTTCTGCAGGATGTCTGAATTTACTCCACAAATAATATGTATTACACGCTTTTGCACTCTGGAGACTTTTGACTGACTTGAATATTATACCATATGACAATATGAAATGAAAGTAAGCATAGTATGCAAGCTTTTTGATCTTTATGTCTCCTATGTCTGATAATACTCGTATTGCAAATACAGATTTGTTAAGTCGTTTCAGTAGTTCTGTCATGTGCTCCTCCCAACTGAATTTATTATCAAGCTGTAATCCCAGGAATTTTATACTGTGAACCTCTTCTATCTGCTCTTCTTCATACTTTATGCATATACTGGATGGGAATCTCTTACATGTTCTCAACTGCATGTAGTGAGTCTTTTCAAAGTTTAATGACATTGAGTTGGCTTTAAACCATTTATTAATGTTCATGAAAACATCATTAGCAGACCTTTCTATACGTATGCTTGACATACTTTTTATTACAATACTTGTATCATCTGCAAACAAAAGGAACTCTGCTTCTGGTAGTGTAACTCATGAGAGGTCATTTATGTACACAAGAAAAAGCAATGACCCTAAAACGAATCCTTCTGGGTCACCACATGTAATTTCTTCCCAATCTGATGATGACTCTTGGCTTAATCCACTAGTCACTTACACTGACACCTTTGTTTCCTGTTAGTCAGGTACGACTTTAACCATTTTGCAGCAATTCCCGTGACCCCATAGAATTCTAATTTACTTAAAAGGACCGAAACCAATCTGCTAGTTTGCGAGTATCTTTTCTCCACAGGTTTGCCCACGGAATCCGAGTACGGGGTAAGCCGAGGCCAGTTCGGGACGGACAGCTGCCGTCGTAACTAATTTTCTCACAGACGGCAGACGATCTCGAGCCGTGAGCGCTGTGTATCCACCGCGAAGTAGTGCCGGGTGGGTAGGGGCGGGGGACGGCTGGCCGAGTGGCCAGAACACAACGGGTAAATGAGTGAAACAGTTTGATTCACAGCTGAACTTACCATCGAAACCAGTCTGGGGGGCGGGGGACACCACCTTGACATAGCAAAATGTTCAAATGTTTGTAGAGTCCATAGGCCTTAACTACACGGTCATCAGTCCCTAAACTTACAAACTACTTATCAACTACCTTATACTAAGGACGGCACAAATATCCATGCCCGAGGGGGGATTCGAACCCCCGACCGTAGTGGCCGTGCAGACCGTGACTGAAGCGCATCAGTCTCCTCGGCCATCGCGGCCGGCTTGACGTAGCACTGTCCGTGCGGGTCGAGAGGTTTGCGCATCTGTGTGAAGCAGAGGGCTATACCGAAGGTAGAGAACCTACTGCCGGAAAGACCTAAGCTGATGGATGAGAGTAAGACTGTCCCACAACGTCTCCCTTATCCTCTCCCAGACCTTTCCCATTTCCTTTCCCAACCCAAGGTGTGATGCGATCCGTGCCGAGGGGTGCATGGCACATGGGTGGATGTGTCTGGAATGGAGCCTCAGGGATACCGGGCGACCTCCCTGAGTAAGTAGCCTTGCACCACGCAGGGTTATCGTGGTGTGGACCATATAAATCCCCAAATCTCGTGGAACTAAGATGAACACAGAGAAAGAAAGTATTTTAAAAGAATCTGAGGGGCAATCTGAGACCTCAGATACTCAGACATCGGGATCAGGACCGATGGAGTGCACTCCTACGTCTGAATCAGGGTCTAGACCTGAGCAAGAAGTGGAAACTGTAACAGAGAAGTTGGACCAGATTATGATTAAGGCCTTGTCTGGGGCTCAGAGGCGGAAACTTCTCAAGCAACAGAAGCAAAAGGAAGCAAAAGAATGGCTTCCTAAGCATAAGTGGAGGGAATCAAAAGGGCTTGAGCCCAAGACCCCCAAAAAGAAATTGCTTCAGGTTGAAGGGGATACACAGACCACCTCGACGTCAAAGACAGGTGGCAAGAGGGTTAGGGAGGAATCTAAGACTCCCTCCTCTCTGAACAAGCGTGATCCTAAAAGGCTGAGGCAGGAAATAGGAAAACAGACCTATAGTACTGCAGTCTCGGTCTTTAGAATGGCGGTTGTCCAAGAAGGATACCCACTGGTGAGCATCACCTCACAGCAGGAGCAGCTCGTGCAGATGGCCCTCTTTGAAGAGATTGGGGGAGACGCTGGTCCAGAACCGAAATTCAGGAGGGTCTGTCTAGATTGCGGTGCCTTCATTTTTGTCTGCGAGGGGGAGCACTCAGCAGAATGGCTTAAGGACAAGGTGCCCATGATATCCCTGTGGGAGGATGCGAAGCTGCTGTTCAAGACAACAACCGAACTCCTGAAGACTGCAAAGGTATCAATATGGGTACAAAAGATCCTTAAGGATGTCCCTCCAAAGACTCTGTTCGAGAAAATAAGGGTCCAGAACCCAAAAGTCTCGACAGAGGATTGGAGGGTAATTAACCAAAAGGTCGTTCCGGAGGGACGAACCCTGGTGGTGGAGGTCGGACAGAAGTCCCTGAAGGCAATGCGAGAGCAAGGTCTGAAACTGTTTTTAGGGTTCTCGCAGGTCACCGTCAGGGTAATCAAAGACCTTAAAGGCAATAATGGCAGCAAGATGGGGACTGGAAGTGCTGCAGATAAACCTGCAGCACAGTAAAGGGGCCACTGCTGCCCTGAGCCGTCGCCTTGGGAGACAGGTGGTGGACGTGGCCCTGATACAAGAACCCTATTTATACAAAGGGGGTGTATCGGGCCTCGGTAGTACTGGAGGTAAACTGATTTATGCTAGAAATCTAAAAAAATCCAGAACATGCATTTATGTTAGAAATGCAATACCTTTCATACCAATGATGGATTTTTGTTCCAGGGACCTGGTGACCATCAGGATGCAGCAACGTGGGGAAATTGTTTTGGCCTCAGCATACCTTCCTTACGAAGACAGCTCTCCTCCTCCTTTGGAAGTGAGGAGACTGACTCAAGCCTGCCATCGGAAAGGTGACGAACTGTTGGTGGGATGTGATGCCAGTGCCAACAATCTATCGTGGGGCAGCAAGGACACCAACAGTAGAGGTGAGCACCTTCTTGAATTTCTCCTATCTAACAACTTGGAGATCCTGAATAGGGGTGATGAACCTACATTCAGGAACAGTAGAAGGGAAGAAGTAATTGACATACCTTTTCGTTCCATGATGATGAGAAGTTATGTCAAACAGTGGCATGTGGTCCTGGAGCCATCCTCATCAGATCACATGTATATTAAATTCAAGGTTGAAATGGGAACCAGACAGACCATGGCCTATAGATATCCCAGGAAAACGGACTGGGAGACATATAGGAGAGACCTTGACTTCAGCCTTTCGGAAATTAAAACTTCGATAAGGAATCCAGCAGAGTTTGAGGAAGTAGCAGAGGCCGTAACCTCTGCTATAGTGACCTCATACCAGGAGAACTGCTCAATCACCAAGAAGTGCACAAATAGGAGTGTGTCTTGGTGGAATAATAACCTGGAAATGCAAAGGAAACAGGTACAAAGACTATTTAACCTTGTGAGGCGCAAAGGACAATGGGCAAAGTATCGTGAGGCCCTTGTCAATTACAACCTTGCCATCAAACGGGCAAAGGAGGCATCCTGGAAGGTATTCAGTGAGGAAGTGGAGGGCACGGCTGCTCAAGCGAGACTTCATAAAATCTTCACTAGGGTACCAACTAATCCAGGAGGAACATTGAGGAAGGGGGATGGGGAGTATACAAAGACAGCACATGAAATACTGGAACTGCTCAAGACTCACTTTCCTCAATATACTCTGGGGGATAACTCAGACCAGAATGCGATTCCTGAGAGACAACGATTCTCAGGTATTCACAAAGAGGACTGGGATCTGGTCAAGGAGTATGTCGATTTCAGTAAGGTCCGATGGGCGGTGGGAACGTTTCAACCGTTCAAGTCACCTGTCCCCGATGGAATCTTTCGAGCTCTCCTGCAACAAGCAGGAGAAAATCTTTTTAGATTACTATGCAGGTTATTCAGGGTTAGCCTAGCAGCAGGAATCATTCCCAATGCGTAGGGGGCAATGAAGGTTGTCTTCATTCCAAAACCAGGGAGAATTGATCATACCAAGGCCAAGGATGTGAGTCCAATCAGCCTGTCCTCCTTCATTCTTAAGACATTGGAAAAGCTGGTTATTGTGCATGTTGGAGAAAGGAGCTTAAGTAGGGCTCCTCTACATTCAAACTAACATGCATATCAGCCAGGTAAATCATGTGAGACAGCTCTCCACCAACTCGTCGGGAAGGTGGAGAAAGCTTTACACTTTCAGGAAATCGCCCTCTGTATCTTCCTGGACATTGAGGGGGCTTTTAGCAACACGACCTTCGATTCCATGGTTAGGGCAGCAGAGGTGCATGACCTATGGACCACTATATGTAGGTGGACTAGGGCCATGCTCAGTGGAAGAAAGGTAGAGGCTACCATGATGGATGAAAAAATGGTAATCAACACCACTAGGGGTTGCCGGCAAGGAGGAGTTCTTTCCCCTTTATTGTGGAATCTAGTGGTGAATGATCTCATTGGAGAATTAAACTCTAGGCAGTACTTTTGCCAAGGATATGCAGATGATCTTGTCATAGTAATACTTGGCAAATTTGCTGACACAGTAAAGAAACCGGCACAAGGTGCATTGGACATTGTGCAAGACTGGTGCAGAAAACAGGATCTGGGGGTTAGTCCTAAGAAGACTGTTGTTGTACCAGTCACAAAGAAGCATATACAACATTCAAGTTGGAATCTAAAGCTTTTCAATGAAGCGCTACCTGTGAAGGGGACAGTGAAATATGTAGGGGTTACCCTAGATGAGAAACTGACATGGACCCCTCACATTAGGAATATTTGCTCCAAGGCAAAAGGTACTTTAGTAAGTACCAGGAGAGCTTGTGGCAAAAATTGGGGCCTGAGCCTCAAGGGTATGCACTGGATATACACCATGGTGATTAGACCCAGGATCACCTATGGGGCGGTCGTGTGGTGGAAGAAGGTAGAACAGCAGGTTGCTGCTACAGAGCTTGGTAAGATGCAGAGATTAGCCTGCTTAGCCATAACAGGCGGAATTAGCAGCACACCAACTGCTGGGATGGATACCATGTTGGATATGCCCCCATTACACCTTTCGGTCAAAATGGAGACAGCGGCTGGTGCATACAGACTCAAAACTGGCAACTGGAACTCTTTCGGATATCCAGAATCACACACTAAAATAGTGAGTGAGGTAAATATAGGAAAGGTTGGGGAAATGCCAGCTGACTATATTATAACCCCATACTGCTTCAACAAGCCTTTCAATATAACAATTGGAAGTAGTTGGACACCATACGGGGGTATTGTCTGGTTCACTGACGGGTCAAAATCAGACCAAGGCGTTGAGGACGGGGTATACGGGGTGCAGCCAAGACTGGAGGGCGTTATCTCTCTAGGGAAACTGGCCTCAGTATTCCAGGCCGAAATCACTGCCATCAGGGCGTGTGTGGAGGAGAATTTGTGTAGGTGCTACAAAGATCGTAGCATCTATATCTATTCAGACAGCCAGGCAGCCCTGAGATCACTGGCAGCTCCTGCAACAAGGTCTAAAATTGTTGCAGAATGTCACAGGGTTCTGGTGGAGCTAGGGGAAAGCAATAGAGTAAACCTATTGTGGGTCCCTGGCCACTCGGGGATCAGTGGCAACGAACATGCTGACAGATTAGCCAGGATAGGGGCAGAGACTCCATTTATTGAACCGGAACCTGTCCTGACAATCACCAAGGCAATGATCAAATTGGAGCTACGTAACTGGCTCAGAAGACAGCACGTAGAATATTGGACCAAAGTCCATCAACAAAAACATGGCAAGGTAATGATGCCAAAGCCATGTTTTAAAAGAAGCTCTGTAATCCTGGGTCTGAATAGGAAAGAGATTAGACTCATGGTTGGATTGCTGACAGGCCATGGGAATTTCAAAACACACCTACATACAATGGGAATAACAGAAGAGGTTCCTAAATGTAGGATCTGTGATGACGGTGATGAAACTGCATCACATCTAATCTTTGAATGCATTGCATTGGAGAGTAAAAGGCACAGAACATTTGGGAAAACCAGACCCGAAAAAATTGTGTCTAATAAAGAACTGGTAAAGGGACTCCTTTCAGTGTTCAAGGGCATTGGTTGGCTTTACTAGATATACAGGGAGCGATACCGCACAATAAACTTACTTTCGGTGCGGGCAGTGGCGGGTTGGGCCAAGACTGTTTTGGCTTCCCTGAAAGAATCAAATCAAATCAATCAATCTCATTGAAAGAGGGGTGGGTATGGGATCTGGAAAAAGCGGTTCGGGACTGATGACCTTGTAGTTTAGCCCCCTATATACAAAAACAACAACAAAAAGCGGTTCTTAACTTTGCTGTGAGTCAGCTGGCAGTCCGGCAGGCTCTGGCGCCCACTACTCTGTTTACTTGTGAAAGACCGCAATGGGTTCACCTATTTGTGTGGTCTCTGTATTGTAACGTGCATTCTGTTGGAGTACGTGTTTCGAAGCAACGCCACAACACAAATTTATGACTAGACTTGCGCATAATAGTTCGCGGTTCTGTCCCCATCTAGTTTGTCCTTTTAGTTCGTCCGTTCCCAGTGATGGCTGAGCGGTGTGGTCTGCGCATGCAGGTGGAGGGAGAAGTTCCCCCACCTTCCTGCTTTGTGCGCTTGCTAACGATATCACGCAAGCCAAAAGAAACAGCCTGTGGATATATTCTCGCGTCGAAGTTTAGAGCTATCTCTGTACCTTGGCATATTGGAATTTATTAGTCAGATATTGCAGAGTGCAGAACACTTCAAAGCATTGAACTATGTACTCTAGCAGGCATACGCTCACCTCAAAATGGCTCTCATCAGCAAAAGGCAAACACGTGATTATTAATTCTGCTGCGCGCCCTCTTGCTATTGCCCGTCGATCTTCGAAATAAGAAGAGACAAAAGCTAGAAACATGTGGCATAATAGTTCGCAACAACTAATGCATGTTTAAGTACGTGACCGATTGCACATAAGTAGTGGAGTAACAGGGGTATCATCTACATCTACATCGATACTCTGCAAATCACATTCAAGTGCCTGGCAGAGGGTTTATTTACCATTTTTATAACTTTGCTCTACCGTTCCATTCTCTAATAGCGCGCGGGAAGAAAGAACACCTAAATCGTTCCGTTTTCGATCTGATTTCTATTATTTTATTGGGATGGTCATGTCTCCCTAAGTAGGTGGGTGCTAGCAAAATATTTTCACATTCAGAACTAAAAGTCGGCGATTGAAACTTAGCAAATAGATCACGCCGCAATGAATAACGTCTTTCTTTTAATGATTTCCACCCCAATTCGTGCAACATTTCCGTGACGCTTTCCCCCCCGTAACGTGATAGAATAAAACGAACTGCCCTTCTCTGAACCTTCTCAATGTCTTCCGTCAGTCCCACCTGGTGAGTTCCCACAAGGGGCAACAATACTCCAGGAGAGGACGCACAAGTGTGATGTAGTCAGTCTCTTTGGTGGAGCTGTTGCATATTCGAAGCGTTCTGCCGATGAAACGTAACCTTTGGTTCGCCTTCCCCACGATAATTTCTGTGTGTTCTCCCCAGTCAAAGTTGTTCGTAATTGTAACTCCTAGGTATTTGGTAGAAAGTACGACCTTTTAGTGGTCATGTGTATTACTTCACACTTTTCTTTATTTAGTGTCAATTGCCAATTTTCGCACTATGCAGAAATTTTGTCTAAATCTCTTTGCAGTTGCTTTTCATCATCTGTTGACTTCACTAACCGATAAGCTATTCAGATTGTCTCCTAAATCGTTTATAAACACGAGGAAAAGTAGGGGACCTATAACGCTTCCCTGTGGAACGCCAGATATCACTTCTGTTTTACTCGATGAATACCATCAATTACAACGAACTGTGTTCTTTCTGATAGGAAATCTTGAAGCCAACCGCACAATTGAGGAGATATTCCATAAGCACGCAATTTCATAAGAAGCCACTTGTGGGGCACAGTGTCAAAAGCCTTCCTGAAATCCAGAAATATGGAATCTATTTGAGATCCCTTGTCGATGGCACTCAACAATTCATGTGAATAAAGGGCAAGCTGTGTTTAGCAAGAGCGATACTTTCTGAATCCGTGTTGACTATTGGTTAATAGGTCATTCTCTTCGAGGTAGTTCATAATATTCGAACAAAGTATATGTTCCAAAATCCTACTGCAAATCGACGTCAATGAGATAGGCCTGTAATTTTGGGGATCACTCCTATTGCCTTTCTTTAATATTTGTGTAACTTGGGCAACTTTCCAGTCTTTGGGTACAGATCTTTCGCTGAGTGATCAGTTGTAAATTATAGCTAAGTACGGAGCAATTGCATCAGCATACTCTGAGAGGAATCTAGTTGGTATACAATCCGGCCCGGAAGATTTGTTTTTGTTTAGTGACTTAAGTTGTTTTACTACTCCAGGAACATCTACTTCTAAGTTTCGCATGCTGGCATCTGTCCTTGGATTGAATACTGGAGTGTTCACTTCGTCTTCTTTGGTGAACTGCCTTAGCAGTACTGTCATCGGTAGTATTACCATTGCTATCACGTAGTGAAGGCATTGTTTGTGTTTTGCCGCTAGTGTACTTCACACATGACCAGAATTTCTTTGGGTTTTCTGCAAGATTACGAGACAGGATTTCGTTGTGGTAACTACTATAGGTTTCTCGCACTGAAGTCCGCACTAGGTTGCGTTTCAGTAAAAGATTGCCAGTCTTGTGGATTCTGTGTCTTTTTAAATTTTGCATGCGTTTTTCTTTGTTTCTGCAACAGTGATCTGACCTGTTTTGTGTTATTAATTTATTTGGTATAAATCTCTCGATTGCTACTGATATTATGTCTTTGAAAGTAAGCCACAACTGATCTACACTCGCATTTTTAGTTTTGAAAGACTGGAGACTATCACTCAGGAATGCGTGAAGCGAATTTTTATCTGCTTTATTGAATAGATATATTTTTCGTTTATTTTTGGTGCATTTGGGCATTTCGACATTCAGTCTCGCTACTACAACTCGATGTTCGCTAATCCCTGTATCTGTTTTGTTACTCTTTACTAGCTCAGGATTATTTGTTGCTAGGATATCAAGAGTATTTTCGCAACCACTTACTATTCTAGTGGGTTCATAAACTAACTGTTCGAAGTAGTTTTCAGAAAAAGCATTCAGAACTAGTTCGGACGATGTTTTATATTTGCCGCCGGTTTTGAATACGTAATTATGCCAACATATCGAGGGTAAATTAAAGTCGCCACCGATTATAACAGTATCCTTCGGATACCTATTCGAAATGTGATTCAAGCTTTCTTTGAACATTTCGGCAATTGCATCGTCTGAGTCAGGGGGCCGATAAAAAGATCCAATTATTAATTTATTCCGGTTGCCATGTATAACCTCTACCCAGACCAACTCACAGGAAGTATCTGTCTCAATTTCGCTGCAGGATAGACCGTTAGTAACAGCAATAAACACTCCACCCCCTTTTTTATTTAATCTATCCTTTCTTAAGACCATTTGGACCTCTGAAAAAATTTCGGCCGAACTTATCTCTGTCGTCAGCCAACTTTCAGAAACTATAACGATTTGTGTCTCAGTACTTTCTATCAGCGCTTGGAGCACTGGAACTTTCCTAATACAGCTACGACAATTTACAATTGTTACACCAATGGTTCCTAGATCTGCTTTCTTCCTGTGTCTGACCTGCCCCCTTTGAGACTGAAACCCGTTTTGTGTATTCCCGAGGCCCTCTAACCGAAAAAACCGCACAGTGCACGCCAAACAGCCCCCGCTACCGGTGTAGCCGCTTCCTGAGTATAGTGGACTCCTGACCTATTTAGTGGAACCCAAAAACCCACCACCCTTTGACGTAAGTCGAGGAATCTGCAGCCCACACGGTCGCAGAACCGTCTGAGCCTCTGATTCAGACCCTCCACTCGGCTCTGAACCAAAAGTCCGCAGTCAGTCCTGCCGACGATGCTGCAGATGGTGAGCTCCGCTTTCATCTTGCAAGCAAGACTGGCAGTCTTTACCATTTCTGATAGCCGCTCAAAACCAGAGAGGATCTCTTCCGATCCAAAGCGACACACATCATTGGTCCCGACATGAGCTACCACCTGCAGCTGGCTGCACCCTGTGCTCTTCATGGCACTCTGAAGGACCCGTTCCACATCTGGAATGACTCCTCCCAGTATGCACACGGAGTGCACATTGGATTTCTTCCCCTCTTTAGCAGCCATTTTCCTAAGGGGCTCCATCACCCGCCTAACGTTGGAGCTCCCAACTACTAGCAAATCTACCCTCTGTGAGTGCCCAGATCTTGAAGCAAGGGGGGGAGTACAGGACAATCGACACCTCTGACACAGACAGCGCCTCGAATCTGTTGGCAAGACTAACCGGGGAGGCCTCCACTTCGGTCCCCGGGAAGTCTTACGCCGCCTGACACGCGCTGAGGAGACCTCCCAGTCCACCACGGATTGGGGGGCTACCTCCTCACAGGCAGTGAGCGGGCTGGCCACAGCCATAGGCCGACTGGAGGATGCAACATACGTACAGGGTGTTTGCAGCACCCCCACGAGCGGCCCACAACAGCGGTGCCCACCCACCGCAGTCTCAAGCGTTGCCAGCGAAGCCAACGCCGCCTGAAGCTTCGAGCGAAGAGTCACCAACTCTGGCTCCATCTGTTCGCAGCAGTCACAGTTCCTAGCCATTCTAAAAACCTATGTCACTTCCAAGAAAGTACGTCTGAGGACACAGATGTTTGATAAACAGTGAGTTTCAAAAGAAAATATGAAGCTAACACTGAACTGTTTATTAACGGCGGGTCTGAAAAATATATACGCAAGCTAATAAATCAAGATAACAACTGAACTAACAACAAAACGCGATTCTTAGTAAATAAGCACGCGAGCACACTAAAGATTTAAGAACTGTAAAAGAAAGCACAAACGAAATGAAAATAAGTCGCTTCTGTTAAGAAGCCTGTTATCTTATAATGTAGAGGAGCTGCTGCTGGTGCTGTCTCGTGTGTCCTGGCCTGCATTTACTGAGCATCAGGACAGTGAGATTCGCCCGTTGACGATAGTGTCATCGACGCCAGACGCTCGGCCAATTGCCGGACCGCAGATCAAAGGATGCCGCCACAGGATGATTCACAGGTCAATAGCGCACTTTCCGGAAGGACAGGATGATTGACAGTTTACATTTAGGTCCTTTTGATTGTCATCAACGCTACTTGTCCGACTGCTAATCAAAGGACGCCGCCATAACGCACTTAAGGATGATTGACAGGTTGCAAGTAAACAACACCTCCCTCGGCCTGACACGACGCCTCCCCTCCACCCCTCGGCACCACCGCCTGACAGGCAGCACCTCCATCAGGTCAAGACCTGTCTGTACTTGCACCCTCTACCACACACTTGGCCGACAGTGCGACCCCTACTCGCTCGGCCGATTGCCTGACCGCCGCCACCGCCACCGACAGATGCCACCCCCTCCTCCACAATGATGTCTTGACCACAACGACAGCAGAAGACGGCATATTGTTTATATAAAAATTCCAAATAACGAAAATCGGCAATGACATCTAGCACAACGTCTGCATAGAAACTAATGATTTCCAATACACAAGGCTTTTTACCGAACATAGCGAAAGCCGCTCTGTCAGTCAGCACCAGACTGTTAGGAATGCGTCTAAATATACATCTGCAAGCACCGTTAACAATCGTCCAGAACGCAGAGCGCTCTCTCGGCAGGATACATAAAAGAAATATATGCTAAGTATTTAAACAAACTCTCTTAAAAACACCTAAGTTACGTCTCCAAATGATCATAATCTTCTATACAAGATCTCTGCAGACGCACCATTCATTTAATGGAGCTGAGCTAGGCCGTAAGTTCCGAAATTTAACTCTCTCTCTCTCTCTCTCTTTAGAGATCTTGCCCTCTTACGTTTCCTTCTTAGATCGAGGTATAGAAGCGCCTTCCGAGAATTCAGGTAGTTTAATTTTACCTCTTATTTCCTTGCTACAGCAGTACACATCTCCTTGCCTATACCCATCTAAGGAATCTCTATGTCTTATGTCTATGCAAACTACATTTATCTGACGCAGGTCAAACAGCGATATTCCAGCGCCCCAGAAGACATTTAAATCCTATTGTGCAACTCGAAATAAAAAAATACGTTGAATAATATACCGATTTCCGACCGTCTACACTAAAACTTTTCTTTTTTCTCGAAAGTATTGGCCTAACAACACCCTTATTCGACAATACAGCAACCACAGAACCTAGGTAGTACTTTACCTGTCCAATGCAACAATGATTTTCAAAACAAGTTCGACCCGACCTTTACCCACAAAATTCCTACTCCAAGTTCCTTTCTTGTGCATTTCACTAATCCGAACTAAGATTTATTATTTTCATTACAAGTAGATGTCTAACGCAAACGGAGATGCTAACCTACACACCGCAACACCTGATCCTATATAGGACATGGAGTGTTTACACTTTTTTTGTCACAGTACAACTGAGTACATGCAACGTAATGTTCGCAAACACTTATATCGCAACCAACGCCTGCATACATCGATCATAACCAGGTCTCTAAGGAATGGATGGGAGTCACACACAGTACAAACATGTTTGTCGTGTGTTCCGCTAATTTCGGTCAATACAACGATGCGAGACCAATCCCCCCGCCTGTTTAGTGTAAAAGGATTTTTTTTAAAGACGTAATCGTCGCTAGATTTCTCCACACTATCTGTTTAAACCGGGCTTGCACATATGCAATAGCATCCTTTAAAGCCTATGTCTTCGCAATGTAAACCAGTTTTCGTTTACCCTTCTTCTTAGGAGTTGTGGAATAACGTAGGCGATATCTACGTACGCGGAAAATAAAGTCCTGGAATTCTAAAAAATAGAGCTCCTTGCTAAATTCTCTAAGTAATTTACAGTTGAAACTAAAATGTAATGTCCCAAAGAGCGGTCAATTTTCGGGTACTCTTAATACCCAAGTAATGAAATTGCAGAATAACTGATCTCTAAAAGCATATGTTAACCGAGAGCGACGCACAGTACAACTTTGTAAATACCGTATCTTCTCTTTTAGAACACTTAAACAATCTTTTTCTTGCACAATCCTCCATTCCAGTAATGCCATCTTCTCGACCCAGCGAAAAAATATAAGTCCTAACAATCAACTGTCTGGGCGCTTATAAAACAGATATCTTTGCTTACACCAAGGCTTGTGATTTTTCGACAAATTTATTTTTATTCTACAATTCGACGCATACCACGTTAAGCAGTCGTTCCGATTGCTTTGTCGTCGCCCGCAACCACTTTGCTGTTGCTCCTTCCATCCGAAAGTCATGCTCGGTTTAAAAAATCTTGTGTGTTGTCCAAAAATCCAGGAGATAGAAGCCATCTACACGAAGATGTTGCTGTAGTATAGATGAAAGCACCTCCATTAAAAAACATCGATTAGTTGCACTTACCTATATACCTATAGGACGTACGTATTTCCCCACTGTATTCCAGAAATAGTAGCTTCGTCTTATTTCCAACGTTTGCAGTATCGAACATGTCGAATTTACTGCGCAGGTAGATCCGCGCACATGCACTCCATTGGCTACAACTAGCTGACCAAGTTACCAAACTACAGGGGTTTTTATAAAACACGTTAATTTTCGACAATAGAATTATGAGCTACCACAGCAGACACATCCGCTACGTAACATAATGCACACCAGCCGTAAAGTAGACAACACTAGCACAAGATTAAACAGACAATGCTACGACGAAAGATCAGATAACGTACACACTGCAAACGTTTCTTACAAGCACCAAAGTCGGCTTGTTTAGAGCTATACTGCGATGTGTTTTTAGAGTATATCAACACTTTTTATTTAAATTCCATCCCATCTAGCCTGCAGCACTCTCTGTAAGCGCCAAACATTTCCAACACAGTAAACACTAACCTGCAACAAACGGATCTAGCCATTCCAACTCGTTTTTCTGACTCAACTAGCATGCTGCAAGCTCTGTATACCTTCGCAACAACCCAGACAGGGCTATCCTTACATCCGTCACTAGCCCAGCACCAACATTAAGTTCACCCGCATAAACAAGTTACCACAGACGGTGTTATAACCGCGATCAGTAATAGACAAGATCTCCCAGACACAGCACATTTTTTAATAAAGTTTCGATCTATCCCCACCCAATAACTGTATTGGTGCTTGATCCGCCCCAAACACCCAACCACAATTTTAAATGTGTTTATTTCAGTCAACAGTTGCAATAAAATTGTTTAATAACATGTTTCGATCTCTTGGATCATCTTCAGATCTAAAAAAAAAAAGTAAAACAGCAATGTACAATTTGATAAATTTACTAAGGGTTAATTGACAATAGTTAATTTATACCTAAATGGATAGAATTTTGTTTACCTTATAGTTGCGTCCGCAACTCGTCTGGCTGAGTACTAATTGGTACTGAGTTTTACAATTCTTTGTAGGTATTTTTTGGTTGCAGGTGGTGGTGGGGAGGGAAAGAGTAGGTGGGGGTGGAGGGATTGTAATTATAAAACTGTATGTGATATAAGTATAAAATATGGTACGATAATTAAAAAATGCATACGATATTTAAAACATTGAATGTGTAAAACAGAGATGTATAAAATTACATATGTCATACTTTGTGGGTAAAAGCAGAAATCAGGGAAGCATACAAGAACAAAGATATATTAAACGACGAGTTATACTCATTGCACTTAAAAATAGCTAAAATATTATCGCCTACGCAGTTTGACAACTTACGCTTATTTATTGACGATAGAGTAGACACTGAGAGGGCAAAAGTAATTCCAAGACATCAAAAGAAGTTGTCACATTTGATAGAAGGGAAGAAAGGAGGAAACAGTAATGTGCCTAAGATACACAAGTTCTCTGATAAACTTGCAAATCTTACAGATATTCCTCTCACAGATGAAGAAATATCTCTTTTGTCAAAAGGTTTGAACTATAATCCAAAACCAACGCTAGGACGGGAAGATGTAAAGAGAATTATAGCAGTGGTCAAATGCGCAAGTGATATTGCAAAGCTCCCCACACATAAACAGAATACCATAGCAGTCAAGATCACCAACGCGTTAAAAGCACAAATTAAGCCAGAAAATAACCTGAATAATGAGAACAAGATCATAGACGATTTAAATAAAAAGTTAAAGAGGCACAAAGCACTAATTATACGGGCAGATAAAGGCAACACTGTAGTTCTTGTCAGCGACGACGAGTATGTAACTAAAACTGAAAAATTCTTCTCTGATAACGGTATTAAAGAAATAGCTAGAGATCCAACAAAAATGTTTCATGCACAATTAAAACGAAAAATCCAAAATTCTGACTTTCTCTTTTCAGACAGAGAGAAAAAGCAATATACAGTCATGAATCCACAAACACCAGACGCCCGCGCACAGATAAAGCTGCATAAAAAAGACAAATCCATAAGGCTGATATGTAACACAAGACAAAGTCCTAACGCTCCATTAAATGCCACTTTAGCACAAAGGTTAAGAACACATTTCATGAACTGCATAGACTGAAAAATACGTACGAATTTGCGGAGAAAGTGAAGGACACAGTCATCCCATCTGACTCCATATTTGCATCCCTAGATGTAGTGAATTTATATACTAACGTGCCTGTCCATGAAACAATAGATATGATCAAGCGCAATATTTTAAGACACCAAAAAATGGCTACAGGAGAAATAGTTGACTTTATAGAACTCCTAGAACTAACGCTCTCCTATAACTTTTTCACATTCAACGGCAAGATATATCACCAACCTGAAGGACTTGCAATGGGAAACTCCCTAGCAGGCATTATGGCCAAGATCTTCCTTAATCATTTAGAGAACGAATTGTTCATCACTAACCCTACAATAGCCAACAAAATTCTCTATTATTACCGTTATGTAGATGATGCCATTTTATTAGTTAAAGGAGACCAAAATGATGTTAATGACATTGCGCAAAAAATGAGTGCTATTCATCCAAAAATCAAGTTCACAGCCGAGCACGCAAATAATGGATCCATCAACTACCTCGACATTACCGTCACAAGAGAAGCGGGTAGACATCGTTTTGGGGTATATAGGAAACCTACTTGTACAGACCTTATCATCAATTCAAAATCTTGGCATCCGAAAAGAGTAAAGATGGCATATTTTCGTTCAATGGCTAACAGATTATTGAAACTGCCATTAAGCGAACATGAGAAGATGAAAGAAATTGCCATCATAAAGCAAGTTGCAGTAAGCAACGGTTACTCTGCTTCAACAATAAATAAGTTGCTGCAAAAAATTAACAAACAACAACAACGAAAAAATAATGACAGTACGCTGACAAGTGACTTAGAAGAAAAGAAAATCATCTACATGCCAATGAGGTACAAAGGAAAGGTTTCAGACATCATTGCTAGGCAATTTCGAAACACCAATGTACGAATCGGATTTAAGACCAACGATGTCACTCGATTTAGACTGAGACACCGTGTGAACAATAAATCCTCAAAATTCCCGGCAGCAGGCGTCTATAAACTCAAATGTGGAGATTGTACAAAAATTTACGTAGGTCAGTCAGGCAGAACGTTCGAAACACGTTTTAAAGAGAATTGCTCTCTTGATAATAATAAAACAGCATTTGGAGAGCATTTAGTGACAGAAAAGCACACGGGTGGAACAATTAATACCCATTTACAAGTGCTACATAGGGAACCAAAAGGACGCCTCCTAACGACACTAGTTGTTGTTAAGGTCTTCAGTCCGGAGACTGATTTGATGCAGCTCTCCACCCTACTCTGTCCTGAGCAAGCCTTTTCATCTCCTCATAAGAACGACAACCCACATCCACTTGAATCTGCTTACTATACGCGTCTCTTGGTCTCCCTCTGCAATTTTTACCCCACACACTTCCCTCCAATGCTAAATTTACGATTCCCTGATGTCTAAGAATGTGTCCTACCAAGCGATCCCTTCTTTTAGTCAGGGTATGCCAAAAATTCTTTTTCTCACCAATTCTGTTCAGTACCTCTTCATTAGTTATGCGATCTACCCAGCATTCTTCTGTAGCACCAAATTTCAAAAGCCTCTATTCTCTTCCTGTCCGCACTGCTTATCGTCCATGTTTCACTCCCGTACAAGGCAACACTCCACACAAATGCCTTCAGAAAAGACTTCCTTACCCTTAAATTAATATTCGATGTTAGCAAATTTCTCTTTTTCAAAAATGCTTTTTTTTCCCATTGCCATTCTGCATTTTATATCCTCTATACTGCGACCATCGCATGTTATTTTACTACCCAAGTAACAAAACTCACTAGAAGAAACAGAAATTTTCACACACCGGCTTCAAGAACCTGGAAATACACTCAACCAACAAAATTATTTTAATAACGGCGCATTTTTTAAAAACTTTGAAGGCCTCTTGCAACCTTCGCGCCTTGGAGCGGCGGCCCCACTTCCCTTTCCGGTGGCTGGCGGCGGCAGCGCGTCGGCCCGGACACCGCCCTAGCAGCAGCGAGGCGTGCAGACTGGCTTCCCAACGTACGAGAAAAACTGCGCGCCGCACAACGCCTCCAAGTAGCGACAGAGGCAACTAACGCCCATACCATACTGTTTTATATAAGTTTTTTATGTAAATTTTTATACATTTCTTTTATATTTTAACATTTTAATGATATTTTAACAAACTGACGATAACAAAAATTAAAGTATGACATATGTAATTTTATACATCTCTGTTTTACACATTCAATGTTTTAAATATCGTATGCATTTTTTAATTATCGTACCATATTTTATACTTATATCACATACGGTTTTATAATTACAATCCCTCCACCCCCACCTACTCTTTCCCTCCCCACCACCACCTGCAACCAAAAAATACCTACAAAGAATTGTAAAACTCAGTACCAATTAGTACTCAGCCAGACGAGTTGCGGACGCAACTATAAGGTAAAGAAAAATCTATCCATTTATGTATAAATTAACTATTGTCAATTAACCCTTAGTAAATTTATCAAATAGTACATTGCTGTTTAACTTTTTTTTTTTTTTTTTTTTTTTTTTTAGATATGAAGATGATCCAAGAGATCGAAACATGTTATTAAACAATTTTATTGCAACTGTTGACTGAAATAAACACATTTAAAATAGCATAGTGCAGTTGCGGACATTCTCAAATCGACCATGTCGACTATAACCCAACCACAACTTTGTTTCCAATGCATAGCCCGGCAGACAATATTTCTGGATCGCTTTCTATCAGTCAATAGACGATATACCTCGTGCGTTTAACGAGCATTCGCGCACAAACCACCATCGTATTCAACTCCTTCTAACAAATTATCACTCTCGATAAACATCTGTAACACAGTGTAAAATAATGATCGACGTGCACACGCACAGAACGGCTAACAAAAAAAAAAAAAAAAAAAAAAAACATCTAGATCAAAAGCCAAGTTCTTATAATCCTTACTAGCAGCAATGCAAAATAATCTACACCATTTCGAACTAATACAACACCGGATTTTGTTTATCGATCTCCAAGAGCAATGCTTTAGAGACTAAACATACGATTAAACGCACCTCCCAACGTAAGTAACTAATCCTCTTTAAGTTATCTAACTCGATGATTATCGACCAAAGAACCTTAATTTACCACTACAATCATCTTCTATACGCTACCGAGAGACGTCCATTCGTAAACACAGCTAAAAGAACATATAAATACCCCTCATCCATAGCACACAACCATGCTACTAAGTATCTATATGTATTTCCACAATTGTGGATCACATCTGCGTTGCATTGCTTCGCACTACTAAACAGTTCGAAATAGGTATTTCGCGCAAGCTAACATACATAATCACATTCCATGTTATTTCTGGCCGTAGGCGAGTGCGGACCTGTTGACTCATCGGTTTGGAGCGTGTGTACGTCCTATACATGTAAACATACCTGTCCAAGCTCACACCTGACCTGGAGAAGTATCGGTTTAATTTTTCCTGGCCGCACCAGATTCCGAATACACGAGAGCAGTTTTTACGAAAATAGAATTACGTTGACTGTAACAAAAGACATAAGAATAAAAAACGATCGAAATGCCACAGCTATACCATAGCTCTTAATACACCATCATCCCAATAAGGACAGCCTTTAGAACCCATAAAGAGACAACCACACACATGCATATTACCGACAAATACTGCAAACTCTTTAACCCTAATCACTTCTTCTTGTACTCGGTGGATGTCCAAATGAGGCTCATACTAAGCAAACACTGGGAGATTCGTACATCCTACACTAATCCTCTCGCACAACAGAGCTAGTACCTTTAATATTGCCGGCCGCGGTGGCCGAGGGGACTAAGGCGCTCCAGTCACGGTCTGCACGGTCACTACGGTCGGGGGTTCGAATCCCCCCTCGGGCATGAATATTTGTGCCGTCCATTTGTGTAGTTCATAAGTAGTTTGTAAGTTTAGGGACTGATGACCCCGTAGTTAAGTCCCATAAGCTTAACAAACATTTGAACATTTTTGACCCCGTAGTTAAGTCCCATAGACTATACAAACATTTGAACATTTTGAATTTGAACCTTTAATATTAGATAGTAAATAAGAACAAGTTTTACAGCACAAAACTTTTACTACATTTAGCATATAGGTCTACATACAGGAAACAAGATTATTTACATCTAGACACAGAATACAACTCGTTCTTTATTATTCTTGTTATGTGTAACTTTAATTTTCCCCACTGTAATTTTTTTAACTTGTGGTTTTATATCCAAATCGGCGTCTCCTATTTCCGTTCCAGCCAGAAGTTAGAAAGCTACAGTGAAGGTATGTTCTCGAACTCCATTATGTATCTTCGTTTTCTCCTGCATTCCAACTCCTTTATAGCTCTGCACCCTATAGCAATGCTTCTAGACGAGAAAAATCGGGAGTTTCAACTTTTCCCATTATTCTCCACGAAATAGATATCACCTACGTTATTCCACAACTCCTAAGAAGAAGGGTAAACGAAAACTGGCTTATATGGCGAAGACATAGGCTTTAAAGGATGCTATTGCATATGTGCAAGCCCGGTTTAAACAGATAGTGTGGAGAAATCTAGCGACGATTACGTCTTTAAAAAAAATCCTTTTACACTAAACAGGCGGGGGGATTGGTCTCGCATCGTTGTATTGACCGAAATTAGCGGAACACACGACAAACATGTTTGTACTGTGTGTGACTCCCATCCATTCCTTAGAGACCTGGTTATGATCGATGTATGCAGGCGTTGGTTGCGATATAAGTGTTTGCGAACATTACGTTGCATGTACTCAGTTGTACTGTGACAAAAAAAGTGTAAACACTCCATGTCCTATATAGGATCAGGTGTTGCGGTGTGTAGGTAAGCATCTCCGTTTGCGTTAGACATCTACTTGTAATGAAAATAATAAATCTTAGTTCGGATTAGTGAAATGCACAAGAAAGGAACTTGGAGTAGGAATTTTGTAGGTGAAGGTGGGCAGGTAAACTACTACCCCAGTTCTGTGGTTGCTGTATTGTCGAATAATGGTGTTGTTAGGCCAATACTTTCGAGAAAAAAGAAAAGTTTTAGTGTAGACGGTCGGAAATCGGTAAAATATTCCACTTTTTTTTTTTTTTTTTTTTACTCTCCGTTGCACAATAGGGTTTAAATGTTTTCTGGGGAGCTGGAATATCGGTGTTTCACCTGTGTCAGATAAATGTAGCTTGCATCGTAACAGGACATAGCGATTCCTTAGAAGGGTATACGCAAGAAGATGTGTACTGCTTAGCAAGGAAATAAGAGGTAAAATTAAACTACCTGAAGTCTCAGAAGGCGCTTCTATACCTCGATCTAAGAAGGAAACGTAAGAGGGCAAGATCGCTAAAGAGAGAGAGAGAGAGAGTGAGTGTGTGTGTTAAATTTCGGAACTTACGGCCTAGCTCAGCTCCATTAAATGAATGGTGCGTCTGCAGAGATCTTGTGTAGAAGGTTATGATCATTTGGAGACGTAACTTAGGTGTTTTTAAGAGATTTTGTTTAAATACTTAGCATATGTTTCTTTTATGTATCCTGCCGAGAGAGCGCTCTGCGTTCTGGACGATTGTTAACGGTGCTTGCAGATGTATATTTAGACGCATTCCTAACAGTCTGGTGCTGACTGACAGAGCGGCTTTCGCTATGTTCGGTAAAAAGCCTTGTGTGTTGGAAATCATTAGTTTCTATGCAGACGTTGTGCTAGATGTCATTGCCGATTTTCGTTATTTGGAATTTTTATATAAACAATATGCCGTCTTCTGCTGTCGTTGTGGTCAAGACATTATTGTGGAGGAGGGGGTGGCATCTGTCGGTGGCGGTGGCGGCGGTCAGGCAATCGGCCGAGCGAGTAGGGGTCGCACTGTCGGCCAAGTGTGTGGTAGAGGGTGCAAGTACAGACAGGTCTTGACCTGATGGAGGTGCTGCCTGTCAGGCGGTGGTGCCGAGGGGTGGAGGGGAGGCGTCGTGTCAGGCCGAGGGAGGTGTTGTTTACTTGCAACCTGTCAATCATCCTTAAGTGCGTTATGGCGGCGTCCTTTGATTAGCAGTCGGACAAGTAGCGTTGATGACAATCAAAAGGACCTAAATGTAAACTGTCAAGCATCCTTTCCTTCCAGTAAGTGCGCTATTGACCTGTGAATCATCCTGTCAAGGCATCCTTTGATCTGTGGTCCGGCAATTGGCCGAGCGTCTGGCGTCGATGACACTATCGTCGACGGGCGAATCTAATGGTTCTGATACCCCTGTTACCCCACTACTCACATATTTTAGTTCGCGACCCATCGCGCATTTTTTAGTTCCCGACTGGTAGCTCTCCTTTTAGTTCGCATCTCGACTGCGAAGTAGGTCGCTCTTTTTTGTTCGTCCGCTCTTTTTGGCTTTTGCTACTAAAAGAGCTCTTTCTTTTGTTATGACAGCTTTTTTTTTATATAATGATCAGTGTTGCCCAAGCGTGTGCTATTACCCGTATTTTTGGGCAATTAGACATCAAATACTTGAGCAAATAAACCATTTATTTACACGAATGGGTGATACAATGGTATTCATTGAATACACTATGGAATGAGGGTTATATTTACACACTGATGAATACCTTAGAAAATAAAATTTGTGGCAGTGAACTATGAAAGCACAGAAGGAAATCACGCGATTCTGCGCGCTCTCGGCTCCTCTCACTGTTCCCAATCAGTCTTCTGAAAAGGAGCGGACGAACTAAGAGGCGAGGGATCTGCGAACTAGTTTGTGTAGTTCGCCTGTGGGAGCGCTCTTCCGAACTAGTATCTTCGGGAACTACATCAGACTATTTATGACATGACCAGCCAGCTTGTTTCCAGATGTCATCAATATTCCATTCTTTTCTCTTCTGTCACAGTAAGCGCCCCATTTAAGTGCTTTGGTTGTTGCAAAAGTATTTTGTTTTTACGTCGATGCTACTTTCTTAATTCATTGTCGACGTCTTTTTTTATTTTATTATTTTTTTGTCATTTCGTTGTTGCTGTCTTTTGGTGAACATCAGTGATTCCCACAACAGTTTCAAAAGTGTGAGAAGTGCAGTTCCGAGTTCAAAATGCGAAACAATTTGATGACTTTCGTGTGTTTAAATATGGAAAAGGCATTTTCAGAGCCTGTAATTCCATTATCGAGGTACAATTTAGTAAAACGACGTCAAATAAAGTGTTAAGTCACAACACCTATGCTCCAATCGACTGATAATAATAATGTCTTCCTGTACAGCAAGACCTAATTGAGGAGTAACACTCCATGGTCACGGAGCAAGCAAATATATCAAGTTTAACACAAGAATGGCAATAAAAAAAACTTTAAGTAGTCCTATGCTTATGACAATTTCGAGCCTAAGTGAAAAGAATCAATAACGGAAAAAATTGGCTTAATTGCTTAACTTTTCTAGCAGTTCCTAGACTGAATAAAAGGAGTGATCGATGAGGTAACTCTTCAATTTAGATTTGAAAGCGCGTGGGTTAGTACTAAGATTCTTCAGTTCTTGTGGCAGCTTACTGAAAATGGATGCTGCACGATATATGTACACCTGCTGTGATGCAAATGTAGATTCGACTTCGGTCTAGTATTCACCGAATGAAAGCAACTAACGGTGATATTATTAACAACAAACGACATTAAAGACAAAACGTATTGTGACGACAGTGTCAGAGTTCTCAGACTACTGAAAAAGGGTCGACATGAAGTTTCTCAACTTACACCACATATTGCTCAAACCGCTCATTTCTGAGCCAAAAATATTCTTTTTCTATAGCTGAGTTACCCCAAAAAACGCCATACGTCATAACTCAATGAAAGTAACCGTTGCAGACTACTTCTCGTGTTGAAAAATCATGTGTTTCAGATATTTTTCTAATGGTATATAAAGCAGAATTTACTTTTGGAACAAGATACTGAACAAGGGCTTTCCACAACACCTAGAAATTTGAACTGTTCAGTCTCACTTATCATATACCCATTATATGGAATAAAAATGTCAGCTTCCGTTAAATTATGAGTTAGAAATTATAAAAACTGACTTTTACTGCGCTATTTGACAGCAATTTGTTTTCTACAAGCCCTGAACGTATCTCTCGAATTGCATTATTTGGTACTGTGTCAATATTACAAACAACATCCACACTACCAAGCTGGTATCATCAGCAAACAAAAGTACTATTCAATCACTGGTTATACTCGAAGGCATATCATTTATATCAATAAGAAACAGCAGTGGTCCTAAAACAGACCCCTGGGGCACCCCAGACACTGTCAGTAGATATGGCTTGCACCTCCAGACTGGCGTCACCTCCCCCCACCCTCCGCCACCCCCACAACGGCTCACTTGCGCGAACGCCGGCCCCGACACCCCTGATTACTTTAATTAAATTTCCATATCAAGCCGTCACCGTGCACCGCCCCCGAGAGATTCGTACTTACACAGTCTAATTATGTGATATACACTTGACAGCAAAAAAAGTGGATCACCCCTGAATTCCTAAGTGGAGACCGCACCTGACGCTATTCAACCACCGTTGCACAGCTGCATCGCAGGTCGTCAAATCATTGCACAGTACAGTTATTACCTACCCACAATAGGTACTAAGTAAGTCTCCTATTTCTACTTATGGCATTCAGGCAAGGTACAAACCAATACTTTCGTACAACAAATATTAGAATAAACGTCATTAGAGATGAGACAGTAACACTTGTAAATTAAATTTAGTTGTATAAGTGAAAAGTCAGATATGTTATCACACTTGTTTAGTGACATGATATGTTTTTGTTCATGATCTGAATCTGAACGCACTGTTAAGCAAAAAACAGTTGTATGCCTGATCGAGATGCGATTAAAGGTCACGCACTTTTTCGTGGCCCCTCTTCGATCGGCGGAAGTCGGCTGAGCTTGTGTGTCAACGGCATGTTTAAGCTCTCTACCAACCTTACCTCGTAACAGCATTGTACACCGTAGACCTCGTCAATGTATTGTTGATTTGTGCTTCGTATTGATTATTGTCTTCCACTTTGTTATTTGCTAAAATAAGTCCACATACCCCGACTACTTCTTTTTTTAAGAAAGAAGGCTGACCTTGAAAGTAGTGTGAAGAATGCTAATTCTGATTTTTATTCTGTTACGACAATAATAAGAGGCAGAGATCGTTGTTACACCCGCTCAATAAGTCCCTTTCAAATATTAACATTTCGTAGATATGCGTTCCACTTTACTATTACTCAAACATTAAAGTGATACTTAATTTCGTGTTACATCTGTAACGCCTTAACCCCTTACATGTTGTTTCTTTCAAAACCTGTAATCTATACGCCGTAAGCTGCACTGGGAGAAAGAGGCGGGGCTTGTGCTAACAGCCAATGCGCTATGAGCTGAATGCAAGCTTCAGCTCCCAACATTCTCCGCTCAGGGGCGACGTTTAAGTGCGCGTGATCTCTAGGCATAAACAGACCTATGTCTGAACCAAGAAATAAATGATTATCTTAGCACTGGACCAGGAGTTGCATGAAGCTTCTATTGTTGCTGAGAGGTAACCGCTGAAGATACGTAATATAGTGCAATTCACAGATGTCATACATCATAAAGTTGTGGAATAGAATACAGTGTGTTGATAATTTGTTAACTAAGCACAATCAGATGTCACATATCAAATATGTTCACAAATAGCGTTATACTGGTACCTGAAACGACGATACAATTAATTTCTGCCTGGCAGGGACAGGAACCCAGCATCATTTGCTATTGTATAATAGGAAGGAATACTGCAGATATATTTATTGTTTCTTCCGGCCACTCCAACCCTGCACATACCGTCACTCTTGACCTGACACCATGAGGCGTGAACTACCACATTGTCGTTCACCAGTAGTTAGGATCACACCGTTCGTAGAGACGTGGAAGGGGTTTGGTATTTTGCGAAAACTTTGTTTAATTTAGTAGGGCATGGACATGTGCAATTTTGATTTGAAGCAAGGCACAGTCCTGCGTTCTTTATTGGAGTTACTGGATGTGTAGATGGAATTTTTGTGCCGTTAAAAACTGTTACCCCCAGCGGGAATCGGACCCATACCTTAGCTATTACAAGTTAACCTCATCCCGGCCTCCACCGAATTACAGATGCATTGGCATAATGTTTTGTCATAATGGAGTACTCATTAGACAGTACGACCAGTCAGAGAGCTCAGAGGTGTCTGGCTAGGTAAGACATTCTTGGCCGCACGGGATGGTCACGTAGTGAGAGGCGCCTTATCGATGATTTTGCATGATATTATACTACGTTTTAGTATGCTACATTACGATTTGGTATGGCGTTCTGTAATAAGCTTATTTAATTATGAGCTCATTATAATAAAGATTGTTGGGTAGCTGTTGCCACGATAACTTGAATATTAGGCATTTTTATAGTTATGAGGAACGTGGATTATGCGTTCAAAAAATTGAAATTCGGAAAGTAACTTTGTTTTGACATTTATTCACCACGTTCAGGAACACAAACAGACTTCGATGAAGGAGGTTTCTGTGATTTACTAGTATGGTCAGTGACAAGGTATCCGATAACTGGCAAGTGTGTCGAGCAATTATTCGTCACGATGTGGTTGTCTTCAATAGTCATATTGAAGTTACAAAACAGCTATGTGGATTCTGATACAATGTCGCATCGAAAATGCGATTACATGCGAAGCATAATATCCAACTGGGAAGGATGGGGGAGAACTTCAGTCTCTACCATTTCAAAGCTTGGATACTGGTTTTTTGTCGGAATAGATGTCCATTTTAATGGCGACAATAGTGCTTGCACGGTAAGTTTCAGTTGTCCATTACATTCACGTGCTTTTCGAGAGTCAACGACAGAGAAATAATGAAAGTGATTAAAAAAAATCTGCCAAGCACAAAATTGTGAAAAGAAGCACGGAGATGCAGATAAATATGTCAAGGGAGGGGTAGTAGGAGGGAGGGTGGGATCTCGAGTGCAGAACTGGAAAATAAAAGAGTGGAATGTTTGCAAAGTACTCGTTACTTAGACATATATCACAGTGATTTCTAGGGCTGAGAGAAAAGGAACGAATGTTTTGCAGAACGAAGGATGGATTACAGGAGATATAAAAGAACACTGCTTCATAGAGAGGACCCATGGACAGTAAAGAAAGCAGACAGTAAAAGAGACAGTATTGTTTTAACGGGAACCACAAATTTTTACAGCTTTTTGGGGGAATAGACCAAAAGGGCAACTGAGGTTATAATGCAAGGGAGGTGACAGAGAGAAAGGAGGAAAAATTAACAACGAATAAATACAAGATAAATCGTTTGCATATTTTGTTAAGGACGGAGGGTGTATTAATGGATGGAGGGGAGGAGAGAGACGTATTTGAAATAACAAAAATTACTTTAACAGCGTCCATCTAAACTGATTACTCTGTATGCATGGAGTCTAGGTATAAATGAATAAAAACAGGATATTGAGTGAAATGTGAAGCATTGAATTCATATTTGTGCCACGGGCGGGCATCGAACCTAGACTTCCATACTTTCTTTAATTCAATGCTTTTCCTTTCACTTAATTTCCTTGACATATTGCCGCGGAAAACTTTCTCTGGGTATATAAATTTATAATAAAATAGGATAATAAAGGAACTGTATATTTAAAAAAAATCAATTTAAAGGCAGCTCAAAGGAAAAAGAAACTCATATTTTATTTCTTCTATAGTCTCACTTAGGAGATTAAAAAAAATAATTAAAAAAAACGTTTTAAAGTAGTAATAATTTATTCAGAATCCCTACTTGTTTGTTTCTTTTATAATACATCTCAGCGTAGAATCTATAACGCTGTCAGACCAGCTTCTCTTCAGTAAGAGCGATGGCTCTATCTCGAGTTGATTGCTGGCAGTGAGACGGCCTGATATGTATTTCGGCTATCCGCTTTTACCAGGAAGTAAACATTCTGTATTTACGTCAGAGCCCCACTCTGCGCTGTGCTGGGGGCTGTTGGGCATCACCGCGACCGCCAGCTTGCTGGCTTCCACCAAGCCTCGCCTCGGCACGGGCTGTGGTTGACCGGCCAGCCCATAGCTCTCGAGCCATGGCTAATAAAGGCACAGACCGCAAAACCAGGCTCAAAAGTTTCTGCCAACCTACCCACTACCACAGCTAGAGCTATTTTGCTATAAAATGAGCAGCCACTTTATCTTTTGACATTTCATTCAAATATTTAACGAAGTTAAAGAATAGAATCATAATAAACGCAGCTACTACATAATGTTTCACCTAGACAGCAATCATACGACACAGGAAACTGTCTTTTCAGCGCTCTGCATTAGATTTAGACACAAGACAATATGTATTCAACCTAGAAAACTACGTATGTTTTAAAATTAAACAATTCTGGTGGGAACAACACAAATATATATATATATATATATATATATATATATATATATATATATATATATATATATATATATATATGTAGTACATCAGTCACGTTTTGTGCACTTATAAAGTGTTCTCATGGTCTCTGAAACAATTAGAGCTACAAAACAGAAATACCTTCTGCTGAGGCCCTTCATTTACACGATTGTTCTGTTATTCATAGTGAAGTGTTTCGTAATGGGTTCATAGAATCGCTTTAGTTTCTCGACTGTTCCACGCTTATACGAAGATCGAGAAAAACAAGTGCCAAAAAGGATATATGCGAGTTCTAATTACCATTATATTATTATTAAAATTCAAATCAAATGTTCGAATGTGTGTGGTATGGTAAGTTCAACAGTCCCTAAACTTACACACTACTTAAACTAACTTATTCTAAGGACAACTCACACATACCTATGCCCATAGGAGGACTCGAACCTCCTACGTGAGCAGCAGCCCGATCCATGACATGTCACCTTAGACCGCGCGGGTACTCTGTGCGGCCTTCTTACAATTGTCTTTGCACAGTTATGAGTACAAAAGCTCTTTGCATTTGTAGGAGAAGGTAGGTGATTGAAATCTCATAGAAGAAGCGTGCTACACTGAAAAATTTTGTTTTAATATTTTGCTTCCCCACCTCATCCCCCTGTCGTCTCCGCCCCCTCCCCAACCTAAGTAGTAAAAAAGAAGAAGAAGGGAAAAAAAAGAAGAACGGAAAACATCCGAGACCTTCTTTCCTCTAATTCACTGTACCGCACAATCTGATGTCTTTTTCCAACTTTTTCAGCGTCCTCCCTCTATACCGTCAGGTAATAATCGCACATTGCTCAGCAATACTGCGGAAGAGGTGGAGCAATTGTAGGGTTTATAGCCTCCTAGGGAGACGTTTTAATCTTCTAATGGTTGTGTCAATAAAAGGCGCTTGTTTTATCTTAACCAAAACATGTATATTTCGTAGTTAACGTTGTTTTCAATTGTACCCACCAGAAATTTTATTAGGTGTGTAACTCTTATATTTGTTTTATTTATCGATTTCTCGTGAACTGACGAAAATTTTCTGACAATCATGTGGTGAACTATACGCATATTTATGTTTAGGGTCAATTGTCGAATTTGCATCGTGAAGATATAACTTCAATATCATTTTAAAATTTGCTCTGCTTTTCTGAGGTGCTTACTAGACAGCAGCATAATCTGCCACAAATATTTCTCAATTCGATATAGCAGTTTGTAGCTCTGTCAGAGAGTGGGTAAAATGTTACTCTCGCTCCAATTTGTAACTGAGAGCTACTGCCTCTTAATCTTTAAAGGGCGTCGACATTTCCATGAAGGAAGCGAACAGTTGCAGCGTGAATCGCCTCCTCATTGCCCTTGTGAATGCCGATGCAGATAATTCAGAAAGTAGGGATCGAGAATAGTTGTAGTTGCTACGTGAAATTCATCACCCTTATCTGTAATCATGTATGTGATAAGTAAATGACACACCGAAGTTCAATTTTCAGACATTTTAATTGTAATACCACCAATAAGTGAATCTTGAAAGGTTCTCCTATATACATATATGTGTCGTGACTGTTCTTTCGAAAGAACAGACACCACATAAATATACATAATTAAGGAGAAGACGAGAACAACTCCAGCCTTCAGCGCAAATGCACACTACGCCTGAACTCTCGAAGTAATCGGCAAAGTGCCACGAGCAGTGAGTGCAAATTGGAAACGGCAACTACGTGAGCAGTGTGAGGAAGACTGAGTCTTGTGGGTGAAGAGGGGGGAGAGGAATGGTAGTCCGCGCACCTGTGATGATCGTTGTTTTCCCGCTCGTGCAGTGGTTACCGTAACTGCTGAGACAGCAGTAGGAACTGGACCCAAATTCCGGCTGGGCACAACTGTTCAACTTCCCCAATGCGTGCACTCAGTGGCCACAAGCAGCTTGTGTCGGATTATTTCTTTTAATCTAGATTCTTCTCTGTCATTCCTGGAAGCAGTACAACTATCACCTGACATGATCCACCGTGTTGTCATTTCACTACCATAGTCGTACCAGGAAGATCATTTGTCTACAGGCAATGTCTTTCTCGAGTGGCCAAACACCTTAGGAGAACATCTTGTGCACACATTACACATGGCTTAATTACTTCTCCTACGACGTGAGATCGAGCATTGATGTATTTATAGTGAGGGAGACGAACGGAATGTTGCACAGATACATAAAGAAAATAAAAGTAATCCACTGAGCTACAGATCCATTGTATTGATATCGACATGTAGCAGGACGTTTGAACAAATACTTTTTCCAGCGTTATGAAATATCTAGAAAAATTAACATCAAACAAGCAAAGGTTTCTAAATCTTTACTCCTGTGAGACTTTGGCGATACTATATGTTCATGATCTACTAAGAACCTTAAAACTAATTTCATATTTATAGAGTGCCAAAACGATTTTTGGTATCTTCAATGCCGCAGTGGAGTGGCTAAGCGCATTGAGGTGCTATGCTCCCCACTACAGTCGGGGGTTCGTATCCCCCCTCGGGCATGGATGTTTGTGTCGTCTTTAGTATAAGGTAGTTCGTAAGTAGTTTGTAAGTTTAGGGGCTGATGACCTCGCAGTTAAGTCCCTTAAGCTTAACAAAAAAAACTATCTTCAGCCATAATCAACTTCGAACCATATCGCTTTCCTAAGTTGTGCGACTGGACTCGTGATGTCCTATCTGCAAGGTAATAGTTTGCAGTAACAGACGAGGAGTCATCTAGTGAAAAGGACGTGGCGAGTGTAATTCTTCCAGCAAAGTGAAGTAGACATCTACTGATTCGAATATATATTCGAAATATTTAATGAGCAATCAGAATATTGCTCTTATATTTGAGACAGTTAATGCTGCCCACTACTAAACTCTAAAAGCAAAGTTAGTTGCGAAATGAATATGAATTTGTATCTTCACGGCGCAAATGGCGACAATTGACCTTAAACATCAATATGCGTTTGGCTCTGAACATAAGTACTCAGAGTTTCGTCAGCATTCTAGATATCGATAAGCAAAACAAATTTGAAGGTTATACATATAACTAAATTCCTGGGGGTGCAATTAAAAACAATGTTAACTGTGAATAACACATGTTTTGGCGAAGGTGAAACAAACGGTCTGTTATTGACACTACCATTAGGAGATTTACACGTCTCCTAAGGAGACTGCCAACCCTACATTTCTCCCCCTCTTATTCAGTACTGCTGAGTAGTGTGCGATTATTACCTGATGGAATAGAGGGAGGACGTCGAGAAAGTTGAAAGAATATATCAGATTATAACTCGCACATACGCTGTTTGGCACTTGTATTTATTATTATTATAATTATTATTAATATTATAGTAGTAGTATTTCGAGCTTATTATAAGCGTGGAACAATCGAGAAACTGAAGCGATTATATGAACCCATTAGGAAACACTTCTCTGTGAATAACAGAAAAATCATGTAAATGAAGAGCCCCAGCAGAAGGTCATTTCCGTTGTTTAGCACTTATTGTTTACAGACACATTGAAAACACTTTATAAGTACACAAAACGTGAATGATATACTACATGTATACATTTGTGTTGTTGCCACCAGAACTGTTTAATTTTACAACATGCTTACATTTCTAAGATAACTACATATTTCATTAGGTCTAGATCTAATGCAGAGCGCTGAAAAGAGAGAATAATTTTCTGTGTTATATGATTGCTATCTATGTGAAACATTATGTGGTACTACGTTTATCATGATTCTATTCTTTCACTTCATTAAATATTTGAATGAAGTGCAAAAAGATAACGTGACTGCTTATTTTATAGAAAAATAGCTCTAGGTGTGGTAGTTTATAATACACGTTAAGGTAGGTTTGCAGAAACGTTTCATACTTCAAGGGTTGAGTCTCGCTGTATTAGTCGTGGCTTGCGAGCTACGGGCAGGCCGGTCAACCACAGCTGGTGCAGAGGCGAGGCTTGGCGGAAGCCAGCCAGCTCAGAATGTTTACTTCCTGGCTTCGTAGTGAGAGCGGAATGTAGAAATACAAATCAGGCCGCCTCACTGTGAGCAATCAACTCGATAGAGTCGTCGCATTTACTGAAGAGAAGCAGGTCCGATAGTGTTATAGATTATGTGCTGAGATGCACAACGGAAGAAATAAATAATGAGGGATTTTGAATAAATTATTAGTCCTTCAAATGTTTTTTTTTTTTTTTTTTTTAATCTCATCTCTATTTTCATATTTCGTAAGTCAGAGACTGTGGAAGATCTCTTGGCAACAGAAATAAAATGTGTTTCTTTTTCCTTTGAGCTACCTTTAAATTGAAGTTTTTTTTAATATACAGCTCTTTTATTATCCTATTTTTATTATAAATTTATATACCTAGTGACAGTTTTCCGTGTCAATATGTCAAAGACATTGAGTGAAGGGAAAAGTATTAAATTAAAGTAAGTATGGAAGTCTGGGTTCTATTCCCGCCCATGGCACAATATTTATTTCAACAGTTTTCCGTATCAATATGTCAAAGACATTGAGTGAAGGGAGAAGCAATGAATTAAAGTAAGTATGGAGTTCTGGGTTCGATTCCTCTCCGTGGTACAAATTTTAATTCAATGCTTCTCCTTTCACTCTATATCCCATTTTTATTACATTTATACCCAGCCTCCATGCAAACAGAGTAATCCGTTTAGATGGACGCTGTCAAAGTAATTTTTGTTATTTCAGATACGTCTCTCTCCTCCCCTCCATCCATTAATACACCCTCTGTCCTTCACAAAATACGCAAACGGTCTTGCATTTATTAATATTTAATTTCCCTTCTGTTCTCTCTCTCTCTCACTCGCTGTCGCCGCTCTTGCATCATAACCTCAGTTACCCTTCTGGTCGGTTCCCTCACAATACAGTGATAAAATCTATTGGTTTCCGTTGACAGCATGCACTCTCTTTTAATTTATGCTTTCGTTACTGTATATCAGTCCTCTCTATGAGACCGTGTCCTTTCATACCCCCTTACCTATAATAAATTCTTCGTTCTGCGAAATACAGAGCTCTGGTGTTTCGATTGACCTCCTCTGCTTTCATCCCAACAGTTATCGTTACACATGGTATATATTTCCCGTTTTAGAAACCGTTTTCTAATGCGTAAACGACGGTCCTTGCTACTTTTTAGATGCGTAATATTTTATTTATTATGTTAAGAGCTATGTTACAGTCTTGAGAGCCGCGCAGAGTAGCTGCTCGGTTTAAGGCATCATGTCTTGAATTGGGCTTCTGCTCGCGTCCGTGTTTCGAGTCCTTCCTCGGTCTTGGGTGTCTGTGTTGTCCTTATGTTAAGATAGTTTAAGTAGTGTGCAGACTGATGACGTTAGCAGTTAAGTCCAATAAGATTTCACACACATTTTTCATACAAACTTGAGCGAAACGAGACTATAGTTAAATAAGCATACAACAACATGTCATACAAAATCACCACAGAGCATCCTAAAACGTAGTATATTATCATACGCAATGTTACATAATTCTACATACTGTATATAACTTTTTTTTATAGTCCTAATGGACAAATCACCTGAGGTCATTAGTTCCTATCTAGCCTTACATGCTACTTTAATTAATTTACGCTAAGGAACACACACACACACACACACACACACACACACACACACACATACGCACACGCAACTACACATACCCGAGGAAGGAGTCGAACCTCTGGCTGGAGCGACCGCAACTCCGCGACAAGAGACCTCAGACCGCGAAAATGTTCAAATGTTTGTAAAGTTTATGGGACTTAACTACGGGGTCATCAGTCCCTAAACTTACAAACTACTTATGAACTACTTACGAACTAGGACGGCACAAATATCCATGCCCGAGGGGGGATTCGAACCCCCGACCGTAGTGGCCGTGCTGACCGTGACTGGAGCGCCTCAGTCACCTCGGCCACCGCGGCAGGCAGTCCGTAGCTTACAAACTACTTAAACTAAGGTAAACTAACCTAAGGACAACACAAACACCCATACCCGTAGGGGGGACTCGAACCCCCGACGGTGAACAGCCGCGCGCACCGCAGCATGGCGCTCCAGTGCGCACGGCTAATCCGCCGCGGCTTGCGCTACTTCTCGCCGACATATGCACATCCCGCTAATGGTGAGAACAGTAACTATTTCATCTCTTTGCGTATATATAATAAATAGCGAATAGAGCCGGGGTTGGGTCCCTGCCGGGAAAGAAGTCAACTGTATCGTCATTTCAAGTCCAAATATAGCGCGATCTGGGAATTTATTTAATAAAAATGTTCAAATGTTTGTATCACTTATGGGGCTTCCATATGGGGTCATCAGTCCCTAAGCTTACAAACTACTTATGAACTAGCTAACACTAAGTACGGCACAAATATCCATGCCCGAGGGGGGATTCGAACCCCCGACCGTAGTGACCGTGCAGACCGTGACTGGAGCGCCTTAGTCACCGCGGCCGGCAATTTATTTAATATCTGACGTGTGATCGTGCTTCGTTAACGATTCATATAGGTACTGCGTTCTATTCTACAATTTCATGGCGTTTGACACCTGTGAGTTGCGCTGTATTATATACCTTTAATGGTTACCTCTGAGCAACAGTTTGAACGTCATGCAATTCCTGGTGCAGTGCTAAAGTTAACCGGGTTCGGACATTGGCTTTGTAAACCGATACCAATGGAAACGTCAATGTCTTACGTCTCTTCATGCCTAATCTAGTCTCGATCAGAAACGCAAGCTTTTTTTGGTCAACAGTGTGTTCAAATTCAGAGCACGAACAAAAACTCATTGTGTCATTGAATGAGTTTGATAAGGTACCCGATTTGTCACTTATTGTAATTAAATTGAATTTACGTTGCTCTCTCGACTCTAATAACTTGTATTCTAATGTTTTTTGTATGACGGTATTGAATTATATGTGGACCGACTGCCATAAGGAGGAATATTCTCTACTGCTTCTTTGGTACCCATTGTGAATAGTCAAACGACTGTACTCTGCAGGGGTTTTGAATGTGGAGTACCCGCAACACAGCTACGTTAGTTGGGTTGCATTCAGCAGTGATCCACTTTTTTTGCTGTCAAGTGTACGTTTCGTAATATTGGCCACAGCTGAAGCAAGAGGGAGCGCGTAACTAGCGCCGCGAACCACTGGTCAGCGTGTTCACAAGCGACCGAAGCGGGCCCGGCTCACGCCCGAACATAATTCAGCACTTCCGACAGGACAATTACCTGCACTAACACGAGAGGTTCGTAAACAAATTGACCCTGCCAGCCGCCAAGCCCTCGTCCACCGCACCCAATTATCAATGACGACATCCAGCGATTTAATTAGAACAGTCCGTTCGGTACATAATGTTTGTTACATTGAATTTTAGGTAAAACTTGCAATATAGGACGCAGCACAAAGAAATTCGGTGCAGTGGTACAGGTGGATGCTCTACAAACATTTAGGACTAATATTCCGTCCGTTAGCCTGGGCAAAAAAAACTGTTCAGACTATTTTCCCAACAGCCGACGAAAAAAAAAAAAAAAAAAAAAAAAATAGTGCACGTCAGAATGTAACATTAACGATCGTCCCCAAACAAACCAATTCTATAAACATATGCTAAATGTTTAAACAAAATATCGTAACGTTTTATTATTTTAAGCATTCTCTCTCCAAGCTCTTCGCACAGACTACATATACAACAGCCTACATGGTGTTTAAAAATAGCGGATGTTCGATGATAAACGGGCTCTGACGGTAAAGAATGCTACAAACTTATGTATCCGTCTTAACAAATACTCTTTCGATGTCCAGATTATTTAAAAACAATTGTAACCAGAGTCAAACATCTGAGACTACCCAAAACAAAAGGAATGTTCCGTTTCGCAACTCGACCACCACTTTAGATCTATAAGCAACATAAATGTATCTCTTAGTGTAGACTATGCCACAGCTACGGTAACGAACGCTACAAACTTGTGTGTCCAACTGCACTTTCTGACTGCTCGTAAAATTATCGCGTTCCGAAATGTAATTCTCTCTCTCTCTCTCTCTCTCTCTTTAGCGGCCAAGCCCTGTTACGTTTCCTTAGGTCGTTCCATCGCTGTCTCCCAACCCGTATTTCGACAGGTAAGTTTTCGGGCTTTCCACTTAATATACAGTTCTGCGCATTCCGAGAAATCGGGTAGTTTAATTTTACCTCTTATTTCCTTGTTGAAGCAGTACACATTTTCTTGCGTATACCCATCTAAACATAGCAAATGCAAGGTCTCTCTATCGACCATGTCCTGTTACAATGCAAACAATCCTACACAACATCTATCTGACAAAAGTCAAATACCGGTAATCGAGCACCCCATAAGACGTTTAAAGTTGTTCTTAAAGCCTATTATACAACGCTATTTCCTTGGAGAGTTACAATCAACAATAAAAATTGAGTGACATAATTTAAGCTTAGCAGTTAACCGATTTCCGATCGTCTACACTAAAACTTTTTTTCGAAAGCAATGACCTAACAACATCCTTCTTCAAGTTGACGCTAGCCAGTACAACGACGACGGAACCGAGGTACTACATTACCCACCCGATACCTATGAAGCAACACACTTACAACAGATTTTCGGTTCTGTAGAGCAAGATAGACCCCCATTACCTATAATATAGACAAAAATTTCTTACTACAAACTCCTTTCCTGTGATTTCTTTTTTCATTCCACAAAGCCTAACTCGGATTTATATTTTGTATCGATCATTATAAGTAGTTGTCTAACGCAAACGAGGATGAATAGGATGCTAACCTACACACCGCAATACCTGGTAGTTAAGAGAACGTGGCACGCGTACACGTTTTTTGTTACAGTACAACTGCGTACGTGCAACATAATGTTCTCACAAACTTATATTGTACCCCAACGTCCACATACGTCATCATCATACATCTACACATTACGATGGAAACGCAATGTACTAAAGCGTCTCGCTGCGGAGCGCGCGGTTGCTCGCCGTGGAGGTTCGAGTCCTATTTGGGACATGAGTGTGTTTGTTGCCATTAGGTTAGTTTACCTAGGTTTACGTAGTTCGTAAGCTACGGACTGATGACCACGCAGTTTGGTCCGATAGATTTACAAACATTTGAACATTTGAAACGCAATTTAGCAATCAAGAGCCGGCCGCAGTAGCCGAGCGGTCTGCGGCGCTCCAGTCACGGTCTGCACGGCCACTACGGTCGGGGGCTCAAATGCCCCCTCGGGCATGGATATTTGTGCCGTTCTTAGTCTTAGTTAGTTCATAAGTACTTTGTAAGTTTAAGGACTGATGACCCCGCAGTTAAGTCCCATAAGCTGTACAAACATTTTGAATTTAGCAATCAAGTAACCCTTAATACCGCAAGCGTCCCAGAGTTCACCAGATTCACAGACACACCTTTCAATTTTCGGTGTTCTCTTTAACTCAGCAAAAAGCAACACGACTGCTCTCTAAGTAATTTTGTTAGCCAAGACCACATGGATGGAATAACGCACAGTACAGGGACGCACTTTGTAAATATTCGCTATCCTCGTTTCCGATCTAAACCGTAAGTGTATATTGTAGCCTCCAGTTCAAACTGCCTGTTATAAAGTAGTTAAGGTGAATACCTGTAATTTTACTGACTCCAGGGCTCTTGGTTCGACAAATATATAGGTATTATATACAGGGTGTTTAACTAAGTGTGTTTGCCTCTGTAACTTATAAAATAATAGGTGGCGGGAAATTTTAATGCGGTAGGTCAACACAAGAAATGTTACACTTTCTGCGGAGCTATGAACATAGTTTATTGTATCATTTTCCAAAGAGTTACAGCACAAGCATATATTTTTTTTAATAGAACAAAAGTTTTGTCTATCGTGCATTGGATTCGTTGAAACCAGCTGCGTCCAAATCAATTTAAACTACATTCCTATCACTGTTAGTTTGGGAGCTACAACCCTTCAAAGTTTCAGGGGCACATACCACAAACGCTGCGCATAATGCAATGCGCCTTCTAAATGTGGTGCGGCCGAGACGTAACGTCGCCGGTGTCACTGACTGAGAAGCTTCCTCGATGCGCTGTTAGACTGCCGACTGTCGTCGCACATGTCCGTATACTCGACAGTTGGAGCCACACAAACAACCGGGGCGAAGAGCCCCAGCAACCATTACGTTCTTACGTGCCGAACAACAACTTCGGGAAACAGGCAGCTTAGTAATGCGCCGCAGTAACAGACGAAGACCTGCAAGAAGTGAGGAGACGGAGGTGTTTGTTTTAGCTGCACTACACCACGATCCTCATGTCAGCTTAAAAGCCGTTGCTGCAGTCGCTGGTGTCAGTCTCACATCTGTGTGGCGTATAGTCCACGGCCACAGGTTTCAACCGGCTGTCACTGACCCAGGAGCTGCATGGGAACGATTTCCGTGCAAGAGTGACATTCTGTGAGTGGGCCATGCGTAATTTCACGCTGGAGTCTTTACAGAGTGTTATGTTCTCTGATGAGTCCATGTCCACAAATTATGGTGCAGTGAGTCGCCATAACATGCACTACTGGGCCGCAGACAATCCTAAGTGGGTACGACCTGTCTACCGTCAACGTAGGTCGTCTATTAACGTGTGGTGTGGAATCCTTGGGGATGAATTCATCGGTCCACACTACTTCCCAGGTACACTGACAGGTGAGTTATATCGCGCTTTTATAGCCGACAGTTTGGGTGGTCTCCTTGAACATGTGTGTCTACATACGAGAGTCCATATGTGGATGCAGCACGACGGTCACCCAGCCCATTCTGCGCGTGCTGTTGTGGAAGAACTAAACGACAGGTTTGCAGGAGGATGATTGGGGCGCCTTGATCCTCATTCATGGCCGGCAAGGTCGCCCGATTTAACACCAGTAGATTTCTTTTTGTGGGGATATCTATAGGATCGTGTTTATGTCACTGAGCCCATATCCCCAGATCTAAAACGGCCCATCGAGGACGCATGTCGCTCCGTCACACCGGCGATGTTACATCTCTTCCGCAAATCCTTTCGACGGCGCATTGCATTATGCATTGAGGAGCTTGGACACACATTTGAACATTTCATCTAAATCAACTTCTCACCGCCATAACATCCATCACCCACCACACAGCCATGTATTATGTACAGCGTGTGGTATCTGCCCTTGAAACTTTGAAGGGTTGTAGCTCCCAAACTAACAGTGATAGGAATGTAGTTTACATTGATTTGGACGGAGCTGGTTTCAACGTATCCAATGCACTATAGAAAAAACTATTGTTCCATTTAAAATATTATATCTTTGTGCTGTAACTCTTTGGAAAATGATACAATGAACTATGTTCATAGCTCTGCAGAAAGTGTAACATTTCTTGTGTTGACCTACCGCATTAAAATTTCCCGTCATCTATTATTTTATAAGTTACAGAGGCAAACACACTTAGTGAAACACCCTGTGTATATATTCACTCATGAAATTAGTTATTAACAATCCGACCCAATTCAAAAGTAATAGCAGTGTGTATAGCTACAATACTGAATATTCACTATCGAAGGTTAAATCTAACTTTTGCACATAAATTTGTGAAGTATGCTGCCACAGAAGTCTTCAGTCACTTAAAAATATTTGACAAAGTTCAGCCCAGCCAGTTGCAGATTTGATAAAATTCCGCGATTTAGATTTCGGCACCATCGAAATCTTCATCAGAAGATCAAAAATTAAAATCTAAAAACAGTCAATGAGTTAAATTAGTATACATTACTTTAGAAAAAAAGTGCTTTACCTATGTTGCGTTATGCAAAATCATAGGTATACAATTGTGCAATTACGAGCAGTGTGCTCAAGTCGAAACTTATAAAATTAGGCAACATGCTAGCAAAAGTGTAGCAAGTCAGGCAGCTCAGCTCGCCTGTGTCGGGCTTACAGTGGTGCTCAGCAGCCATCAGACTGAGGACAGGCGCCTACAGGCACACGTGGTGGCGCAGGGCGCCCTCTCTTACAGTTTATACGGGAAGTGGCAGCAGCCGGTAACGAATACATGATAAAGAATGTTTCAACAAATCAGTTGATATACGAAACTTTATACAAAATATTCAATATAGACCACAGTTTCCGACAGAAACGAAACTGAATTTATATAAAAGCTTTCAGTATGGTTAGTCTATGAAGCCAAGTTTTAACGAACAGATTTCATTTACAAACAGAGAAGCATTACTTGGAATAGAAAATAATATTACTGAAAAATACACGAAGAACCTGAGTATGGAAGCATAATCAGGGATATTTGAGCAACGGCTTCAGAGCATTGAAAAAATCTTTGTTACGCAGATGTAGCTGTTCGTTAACAATACATTTGTCATTCAATGAAAAATTTTTAAAAATTTACAATCCTTCAAGAACGTCAAGTTTCATATGTAAGATTTTGCATATGTAAGATACTAATATCTAGAGTCTCTTTTGGTTTATGGTTTGCAATTAACATATGGTCAGCTCGTCCTGTTTGTCCTGTGTAATAAGAGGGGCACGATCCACAAGTTATTTTATAGACACCTGATTTTTTTTTTAATGGAGGCTCTCGTGATTTTAAATTATGGAAGAGATTGCTTTTGAGACTGTTTGAGTTTGTAAGGTATGGGACCGAGAAAGGGGATCGCAAAATACTTCTCGTCTTTTGGATTGGAGAAAGAAGAACCAAGAGTGCTAACTCTTGCTGATGTTTGAATGAAAGATATTATCTACTAGAGTGGTTTCATATCCATTGTTCAGAGCAATGGTTTTGATTAGTCTAATCTCGAAATCAAGATTTTTGTCAGACAGAGGTATAGATATAGCTTTGTGAATCATAGAACGAAAGAAGGCTTTTTTTGTGTGAAAGAGGGTGTGTAGAAGAGGCTGGAATAACTCGGTCAGTTCATGTTTCTTTACCGAAACATTAAAGGAAATTACCTAGATATGACTTTATCCATAACTGATAACAAAATTTCCTGTAATGTTTTCCGTGAACTTTGTCAAATATTTGTAAACCTACGGTTGCTGCAGTCTTGAGTCACTTACCAAGTAGCATGCAAAGTTACCTGTATCTCGACCCAGAGGTCCTCGCGGCCCTTGATGGGCATGCCCCTGGCCGCGTGGCCCTCGGGGCTGCGCGCCACCAGCCCCACGTGCGACGTGCGCCCCGCCGCCGACATGGCCGCCTCGCCTCGCCTCCTGCAACACACACGCCCACACTCAACACTTAGCCCTGCAAGGTATTCTCATTGTTGCTAGCTACAGCTGCTAGCATTGTGAACTGTGCATTGTTGTGTGAGATTTGTTACTGTTAACATCATTTCTAGATTCTCGTGGATGATAAGCTGGAACTCTCCAAATCTGATACAGCAGGTTTAGCTATGAAATATATTACACAGTAATTGACTATTGATACATAGGAGAATGTTACTTCAGATTTCAAAGACGAAGATTCTGTAGATGAATGGATTCTTAGAAAGGAGGATGCTGCTGCTTCAGACATTGAAGATGCTATTGGTGCTGGTAGTGATATTGAAGTTGAAATAGAGACAAGTGATACTTGTAGTACTGAACACGACAGAGATAATGAAAACAGTGTTCAAGCAACTGTGTTTTCTGCAGGCGTTCTACGTGGCAAAGATGGAACCAAATGGCATAAGGAACCCTTCGGTACAAGAAAGTTGTTGATGCATAATATTTTGCGGTAAACTGCTTGTCCGACACGTACGTCTTTCTATAAAAGATACTTTCATGACTATATTTACAGAAGAAATGTGTGATATATTAATACGTGAAACCAACAGGAAGGCAAATCAGGTATTCAGACTATAATATCAATTCATAAGTAACAGCGAAAGTGTGGCAGCCATTGACAACTGAAGATTTTGACGTCATATCTTGGTACGCTGATTTCAGCTGGAGTAAGATTCCCTAACACTGAATACACGAAGGAAACATGGAAAACAAATGCATTCCCATTGTATCGTGCAAGCGTATCACTCAAAAGGTTTCGGCAGATAAGGAGATTTATAAGATTTGACAATGTGAACACTAGGAGTGAGCGACTGAAAAGTGAGCTGCTGCAATATATGACATTTTTGATACGCTAAATACAAATCTTCGTACATGGTTGTCTAATAAATAGTAAAACAATCTAACTATTATATGAAATAAAGTATTAACTTATTAACTTCACACCTGTTATAATGGAGATACATGCTTACCTGGGTAACCCAAATATAGATTAGAGGATGTGTTCTCTTGCTTCCCATTTAAATGCTCTTCTATGAAAGTATTTAATTTTTTCCTGCTGTTTATAAAGATGCAACAGACGACGAACGTGTTAAAGATAGCGCGCATTAGATAATAAACAGTATCTAACAGTAACGAACGCTACAAAATTGTACGTCAAACACTCTTGGTAACACAACAACAACAACAGCAGAAGACTACATATTGTTCCGAAATGAAAATTGTGGTGTCGCACAAGTACAAAGTGCGCGCCACCTGCTTTCGCCGCGCGCCGCCATGCACGCACGGCGCGGCGTTCTCACGACGACAGCCACGAGCGCCCTCTGCGACAACTCCGCTCGTGGCCACCACTGAAGGACATCGCACTTCGGACTGAGATAGCAACCTGTTAGGACCTTCGTAATCAGATAGGCACCAGTGAAGACTTTGCTATTGTACATGCACTAGGCAGGCCTCTAACAACTATGTATCAACATTCTGCAGTACTATGTAAAAGTTAAGTATTGTTACATTCTGTGCAATATATATCTCTTTCTAATTTACTCTAGTGTTTATAGTTTCTGGCTGCTCCCCTCCATACCTGCACCAGCGTGTCGGTCTCATTCCACTCGGCCACCGACACCTACGACGAGGCTGGGACACAAAAGCGGCGACGAAGTTGGGACACAAAAGTGGCGACGAGGAGTGATAGAACCGTGGACCAGCACGCTAGCAGCAGCCAGACAGCAGCAGTTGAGCACGTAGAAATTGCTCCCGCCCACCCACCCTTATTATAAGAATTTTGGGGGAATATATTCAGTTGCGTGTTTTGTGGACTTTTTTGTTGCAGAGTGTCCTCTTTCATACTGCATTTCTGTTTTGCTATAATTTACTTGTATGTGCGGCGCCTAATCGGTCAGCATGGCCACTACCCCGAACCCAAACTTAATGGAAATTATTCAGTTACAGACGGCGCAAATAACACAACTGCTCCAGGCGGTGGCGCAGTTGACAACTCAACAACAGCCGTCGCATCAGCAGCCCACACCTGCCGCCGCACCGCTTACGACGTTCCGCCAGTATAACGAACGTGAGGAAGAATGGAGCGACTATTTCGCACAGTTTCAAGAACTCGTCGCGGCTCATCAAATTACAGGTCAGAGAGTGAAGAACCTTTTCTTATCGATTGTGGGCCCCCAGACCTTCGTATTATTGCAAAAACTTTTTCCGCAAGCATCTCCTCGTGATGTAGACTTTGAACGAATAGTAGAGGCACTAAATGCTCATTATGAGAGAAAAGTTCTTGTAGCCGCTGCACGATACCGATTTTTCAGACTTAAAAAATTACCGCAGCAGTCACACCAAGAGTGGATTACGGAATTGAAGGGCTTAACCCGCAAATGTAAATTTACTTGCTCTTGTGGACTTTCGTATAGTGACGTGATGTTGAGGGATGCGATTACGCAGAATATTCAGGACCCCAGAATTAGGGCAGCAATTCTGAAACAGTCAGACCCTTCATTAGACAGAGTACTGCAGCTTATAGAAGCGCATGATACTTTTGACTTAGCAGATGTAGAAATGCAAAGCCACAGTGTTAATTCAATTCAGTGCGCCGCAACGGACGCTTTCCTAGCCGTAGTTCTCAGTGTAGCACTAGTGATTCTTACAATAGTACAGGCCGTGCTGAACAGACAGTGAACAGTAGCCAGTGTAAAAGTGCGACACAAAGGTCGCCCCGTCGTGTTAGAAACAGTAATTTGCATACCGGGCGCCAACGCTCATTTCAGAAAAATGTACGTAAATCTTGCCCCCAGTGTGTGTCTCGCCACAAGCGTGCTCATTGCCCTAGTCGCAACGCGACCTGTTATCAATGTGGCAAATCGGGACATGTGCAGTCTGTCTGTATGCAAATTAAAAACTCAAAGAACGGTACCGGTAGAAACAGTGCTTCGCAGAGTGCGAGAACAGTTCATTCTGTAAATGTTATACGGGCTGTGGAATTGAACAGTGCTTTCCTTGGATCTCAATTGCAAGAAAGTAGTCCTGCGCCTATGGCAAAACTATATAGTGCACCACGTAGCAAGCGCCGACGAGCGCGTAAAAATGTGCAACGGAAAAGGGTTCGGGACAAGCAAAGTGACAATGTACAGTGCAATCCTGTAATGAACCTAGTGCCTTCTGCAACTTCTAATTGTAATAGTGCCCAGTTCTGTGTAGCTAGTGACAGTAGAATTGGTGTAGCTACTCAAAGTAATTTTAGTGCAGTAGCCTCGCATTGCGCGGACGCCGATCCGGCGGTAGTGTCATCTAGTGACAGTGTGGTTAATCCGCTGTGTGCCGAGTATGCGCCGCTTCCTACCGCATGCAACCCGCGCAAGCGCAGAAAACAATAAGTATTAGACGTTGCCCACATTCACGCACCGGTCGTGCGCCAGAAGCACAAGCTGTTTGTTACTCTCTCTATAGAAAATAAGACTGTGCAATTTCATCTTGATACTGGTTCCGCTGTTACATTAATAAATAAAGACACATATGAACTTCTGGGTTCGCCAAAATTGTCGCCGTGTCAACAAGTGTTAACAGCGTACACAGGTCAAAATATTCCCGTGCTAGGAACGTGTAGCCTGCCCGCCTCCTTTCAAGGTGTAACAAAAACAGTTGCTTTTGTAGTTCTTCAGGCCAAATCGACACAGAACATTTTTGGACTAGATGCTTTTGACTTGTTTGGTTTATCAATTCAAAGAGATGTGCTTCAAATTTCGTCAATAGTGCCTCAGGATAAAATCAATGCATTGTGTGACAAATATAGTGACTTGTTTTCGCCGGAATTAGGTTGTGCAAAAGACTTCGTGGCACATGTAACTTTAAAAGAATCTGCAGTTCCAAAATTTCGTAAAGCTAGACCAGTGCCTATCGCATTGCGTGATACAGTTGCCGAAGAACTTAAACGTTGGCAAGATAGTGGGGTGATTTCCCCTGTTTCTGCGAGTCAGTGGGCCTCGCCTATAGTAATTATACCCAAGCCGTCAGGAAAACTTCGTCTCTGTGCGGACTTCAAATCAACAGTGAACAGTCAAACAATTGTAGACACTTATCCCCTGCCCAGACCGGACGAACTAATGGACAAATTAGGACAGTCTCGTTTCTTTTCTAAGATTGATTTAGCAGAGGCATACTTACAAATTTCGCTTGATGACGAGTCAAAAAATTTTTTCGTCATTAATACTCACATGGGCCTTTTTCAATTTCAACGCCTACCCTTTGGCAGTTCTTCCGCCCCTGCTATTTTTCAGCGTTTTTTGGAACAGCTGACAGTTTCGGTACCTTGTTGCTCGAACTATTTAGATGATATTGTGGTATCCGGACGTACAGTTGAAGAACATTTAGCAAACCTGGAGTGCCTTTTCAAAGTTTTGACTGCAGCAGGTCTACGTTGTAACAAAGCAAAGTGTTCGTTTTTTCAAACTGAAATAGAGTACCTAGGCCATGTGATTAATGCCCAAGGAATTCATCCCTTACAGTCACATCTTCGAGCAATCAAAGACTTGCCTCCTCCTAAGAATATGCATGAATTGCAAGCAGTAATGGGAAAGCTTAACTATTATTTCAGATTTATTCCCAATGCCTCTCAGATTGCAGCTCCACTGCATCACTTACGTAGGAAGAATGTTCCTTTTGTTTGGTCAAAAGATTGCCAGGTTGCCTTTGACAAATTAAAGTCTGCACTACTCCGTAATGCATGTTTGATTCCCTTTGAACTCTCGTCGGGTTGCACAGGAAACAGCTGCAGATGCAGACCTAAGTGTGGTAGCACGTTTTGTTCGCTCAGGGTGGCCTGCCAGAGCCAAAGACCTTGATCGGCCTCTGGTTCGACGTTATTTTGCACAACGTCATGCATTATCTTTAAGTCAGGGTGTACTGTTGTTGCATACCGACAACGACCAAGCAAGAGTGACTGTTCCTCGTTCCCTGCAACGAGAAGTGTTACGCCTCCTGCATCAAGGACATTGGGGCATTGTTAGGACAAAGCAATTGGCCAGACGTCATTGTACCTGGGATGGTATGGACGCTCAGATAGAGAACATGACGTCACAGTGTACTGTTTGTGCGGAGCATCAGGCGGCTCCTCCACAGCGTTTCTCAGACTGACCACGCCCAAAGGGACCATGGCAACGTTTACATATTGACTTTGCCGGACCTTTCTGGAATACGCGCTGGTTAATTGTTGTAGACGCTTTCAGCAAGTTTTATTTCGTGATTGCCATGAACTCAACGACGGCGTCTAGTACGATCAGTGCCTTAACATCAGTGTTTTGCATCGAAGGCTTGCCTGAAACTATCGTCAGTGACAATGGACCTCAGTTTGTTAGTGCGGAATTTCAACAGTTTTGTCGTGTGAATGGCATTCAGCATATTACCACTGCACCTTTTCACCCTCAGTCCAATGGTGAAGCAGAACGTTTCGTTCGAACATTCAAGTCTCACATGGAGAAGATGAAAGGTCAGCACTCCAGGCAGCAAGCTCTTCAAATTTTCCTGTCTACGTATCGGTGCATGCCACGTGACGGCCCGTCTCCTGCCGAGCTGCTACACGGCCGCCGTCACCGCACTCTCCTTCACCTGCTGCAGCCTCCCACGCACCGAGTCGGTTCGTATGGCGCTACGCGTTTTCAGGTTTCTACGCCGGTGCTGTACAGGGTGTTTGCTGGCAACAAGAAGAAATGGTTATCGAGCACCATTCAGCGCGTGCTCGGTCGCAATATGTATGTTGTACGTTCTTCCACAGGGTCGGAGCTGCGGCGCCACGCAAACCAATTGCGTCTGCATAGGCCGCGCGATCCTGTCTCCGGTTTCTTGATTCCAGACCCAGTTCACCGCCAGGGAGCACAACCACATCGTTCGTCCCCGGACTACGAGATCTTCCCGATGGAGATCGACGCGACGCCGCCGCTGTCGCCGCCGCAGGACAGCGTCACCGAGAGGGACTCCGGGACCGTGCGTGCCGCCGCCGCCTGGGCCACGCACCTCAGAAGAAGATGACCTGCTCCCTCTGGGCGGGGGGGTGCGCCCTTCCCCAGGTTTCGGTGGGTTCCCTGGAGGATCGCAAGGCGGATGCTGGAGTCGCGGACGGCGTCTCGATCCTAGCCTCAGCTACGACGCCCGTCCCACCAGTAACGCCCCCGCCCAGGCCCTCCTCCCAGTGCCGTCGCCGTGGCCCTCAGCCCTACGCCACGACGGCGCGGCGGTTTGGGGGGGGGGGGGGGAGGGGTATGGTGTCGCACAAGTACAAAGTGCGCGCCACCTGCTTTCGCCGCGCGCCGCCATGCACGCACGGCGCGGCGTTCTCACGACGACAGCCACGAACGCCCTCTGCGACAACTCCGCTCGTGGCCACCACTGAAGGACATCGCACTTCGGACTGAGATAGCAACCTGTTAGGACCTTCGTAATCAGATAGGCACCAGTGAAGACTTTGCTATTGTACAGGCACTAGGCAGGCCTCTAATGTATCAACATTCTGCAGTACTATGTAAAAGTTAAGTATTGTTACATTCTGTGCAATATATATCTCTTTCTAATTTACTCTAGTGTTTATAGTTTCTGGCTGCTCCCCTCCATACCTGCACCAGCGTGTCGGTCTCATTCCACTCGGCCACCGACACCTACGACGAGGCTGGGACACAAAAGCGGCGACGAAGTTGGGACACAAAAAAAATCTCTAGCGACCATGCCCTGTTACAAAGACAATTCTCTTAGAAATGTCCCAAGTGTTTATTACGTTTCCTTAGATCGATGTATCGCGGTCTCCCATCCAGTACTTTGACAGATAACTTTTTCGGTCCTCCTGTTATGCTTTTATGCGCCTTCCGAGAATTTGGGTAGTTTAATTCTACCACCTGCGTATACTCGTCTAAGGGATCTCTCCATCTCGTTACAATGCAAACGATTCTTTACAACAGGTCAAATACTGATAATCGAGCAGCCCAGAAGACGTCTAAACCCTATTGTATAATGGAGAGTCACAATAATTTTCCGATTTCCGACCGTCTACACTAAAACTTTTTTTCTCGAAAGTATTGGCCTAACAACACCCTTATTCGACAATACAGCAACCACGGAACCGAGGTAGTACTTTACCTGCCCAATGCAAAACGGATTTTCAGTTCTGTAGAACTAGATCGACCAGCCCTTTACCAAAAATTCTACTCCAGGATCCTTTCTTGTTATCTCTTTTATCATTCCACTAAACCGAACTAGGATTTTTTGAAATTACAAGTAGCTGTCTACTACAAACTAATATGCTTAAACACTAACCTACACACTGCAACACCTGATCGTTAAAAGAACATGGTGTGTCTACACTTATTTGTTAGAGTACAACTGAGTACGTGCAACATAATGTTCGCAAACATTTATATTGCACCCCAATGCCTACATACATAGACCATCATAGTTATTGGCATCACCATGCAAACGCAAACTAGCCCTTAACCCTTTCGCTACGGTGAACTTGTGCAGAAGTCGGGAGCGAATGTGCTCCACAGCCACAGGCGGTGGACTGCTGCAGCAGTCGAGTGCTGCCTGTGCCGCCCAGCCGGTGGACTGATGTAGCAGTTCCGCCTCGCGTCATATTTCTCCGCTTTACTACGGTCGCCTTTTGTGGAAGTTTGACTTATGCACCATCTAGCGGCTTTGTTGATAGTCTGTAGTTAACTGGATGGCAGTTGCATTCAGTTTCAAAGCGTTGGTTTCGCTTGAGTTGTACTGCTCGTTTCTGACGCGTTGTTAACCTCAGTTTCTACTAGACGTGATATGGCAGAGAAGAGGTGTACTGTGGAGGAAGCTCTTTCCCTAATACTGGGTAGTGACTTTGAGGATGAAAGTGAATCTTCGTCCGAATCTGACGATGAACATAAAACGCCTATTGTAGCTGCTTCTACATCACGTACATGTGCTTCACTTGCTGTTCCATTGACATCCACAGAGTTGGATTTGTGCACAGAAGACGAATCTACAGATAATTAGGTAGACGAAGAGGCAGCAGAACCACCGAACAAGCAAAAAATAAAGTGAAAAAAAAAGACAACTTGAATCCGAAGAAACACGCGTTTGACGCAGCTACCTCTGGACTGAAACTGTTTCTATTCCAAATGAATTTTCCTTAATAAATATATAGTATAAAGTCCAATAATTGCAATAACACAGAGTGTGAAAGCAGGACAGAGCAGCGCCGTGGGGAGTGCGGAAAATGCGCCGCACAGCGGGCACGGCCGGGCGCGACTGGCGCTCGTCCACAGCGACAAGCACGGCGCCGGAGTGAAAGGGTTAAGACCGCGAACGTCCCAGGGTTCGCTAGATTTATGGACACACCAGTCAATTTTCTGTGTTATTAACCCAGCAAAACACAGCACAAGAACTGCTCTCTGAGGAATGGATGGGAGTGACAGGGCTGCGCTTTGTAAATATTGGCTATCCTCGTTTCCGATCTAGTCCGTAAGTGTATATTGCAACCTCCTGTAATGCCGAACGAAGAGGTAATAGTATAAGGTGACTACTGGTAATTTTATAGACGCCAGAACTCGTGATTCGACAAATAAATGTATTTGTCGGCAATCGATTCCAACTGCCCTATACAGCCTCCTTCCAAGCAAAAGTCACGGCTGGATACAAAGTACTTGCACATACTCAGTTTGTTAAAAAAAAAAAAAAAAAAAAAAAAAAAAAAAAAAAAAAAAAAGAAATCCCATCGAAATCGTTTGGGATGCCAAACAACACAAAGCTGGAGATGAGAGCTCCTAGTTTAACACCGGCTAGCCCCACTTTATAATGTACAGCCACATGTTCTGCAGCGCTTCCTTGCTGAGTTTCGCTCCAGCATTTCAGTGATGTCACAATGCTGCCGCCAGGTGGGAGAAATGTTAACTCCGCATTGTCTCCATGACGAACTTGTGGAATTTACTACGCATGTATAAGTTAAAAGATCAGCAATAATTTACCATCGCATACCACTCGTAAATTGAATACCACTAACACACGATCAAACAGGCAATAATTCGTAACGTAAACAGCGCAGAGTTTTAAGAACATAATCCTAAATCGACTTGTTTAGAGCTCTAACGCAACACAACATCATCCACAACGGAAACAGATACAGCAGCACATATTTTAAACACTTTTTACTTAAACTCTATCCCAACTAGCCAACGACACTATGTAAGAACAACCATCCCCAACCCAACGACCGAACTACAACCCTAACCTACAGCAAAAAGCTCTTTTTAATAGTTCGTAAACCTAAGAGGCTTAACTACAGTGGTCTTTCCTATCAGAAAGAACACAGTTCGTTGTAATTGACGATAAGTCGTCGAGTAAAACAGAAGTGATATCTGGCGTTCCGCAGGGAAGCGTTATAGGTCCCCTACTCCTTCTCGCGTTTTTTAACGATTTAGGAGACAATCTGAATAGCTCCCTTAGACTGTTCGCGGATGATTCTGTCGTTTATCGATTAGTGAAGTCAACAGAGGATCAAAAGCAACTGCAAAGCGATTTAGACAAAATATCTGTATGGTGCGAAAATTGGCAATTGACTCTATATAAAGAAAAGTGTGAAGTAATACACATGACCACTAAAAGAAATCCGCTGAACTTCAATTACGCGATAAATCAGTCAAACCTTAAGGTTGTAAATTCTACCAAATACCTAGGAGTTACAATTACGAACAACTTTGACTGGGGAGAACACACAGAAAATATTGTGGGGAAGGCGAACCAAAGGTTACGTTTCATTGGCAGAACGCTTCGAAGATGCACCAGCTCCACCAAAGAGACTGCCTACATCACACTTGTGCGTCCTCTCCTGGAGTACTGTTGCCCCTTGTGGGACCCTCACCAGGTGGGACTGACGGAAGACATTGAGAAGGTTCAGAAAAGAGCAGCTCGTTTTGTTTTATCACGTTACGGGGGGGCAAAGCGTCACGGAAATGTTGCACGAATTGGGGTGGAAATCATTAAAAGAAAGACGTTATTCATTGCGGCGTGATCTGTTTGAGAAGTTTCAATGACCGACTTTTACTTCTGAATGTCAAAATATTTTGCTAGTACCCACCTACTTAGGGAGACATGACCATCCCAATGAAATAAGAGAAATCAGATCGAAAACGTAACGATTTAGGTGTTCTTTCTTCCCGCGCGCTATTAGAGAATAGAACGCTAGAGAAAAGTTATGAAAGTGGTTAATGAATCCTCTGCCAGGCACTCGAATGTGATTTGCAGAGTATATATGTAGATGTAGACATATAAACAACCCAGATGGAGCATTGGTCTAAACTTTACCTTCCATGCGTATAAATTACATATACAAACGGTACTTGTTGATTGCTGTAGAATGAAAGACGAATGGCAATGGGTCTGCTTTGTACGAAGATTGGTGGAACACGTGGTTTTTTGTATATAATGATGACGCGAAACGCATATATCGAGTAATATTTGTGTATCTTACTGTGTGTGAATCGTTTTGTCCTAAAAAAAAGGGTTGGATCTGTTGTAATCCTATGGTTTTGATGTGAAAATCATCGAACCGTGGATCGCTATGTCCTAAAAGGGTTAGCGTTGGATCTAATGTGTTGTAAGCTGTTGTAGCACTGTTTCGATTTCGCAATGTGGGAATCGAGTTAGATGCATTCAAAAGATCTGTAGGGTGATTAAGTGTGTTGAGGATCACTCCAACGTCGATGTGATGACCTAAAATATGTAGTATTTTGAATCTGCAACCGCTATTTGTTGTTAAGACTTATAGCTTTTAGTGTAGATCGTTTCGGTTTTACAGGTCTATGGATCTAGGAGAAAATACCGGAAGACAGGTTACGTGTCAGAAGAGCAGTGCTTCTGTTAGTTGGTCAGTTATCGGAGATGTACTTCTGTGATGTTCTAGTCGGCAGCTAAGCAAGCGCTCGTTTAAATCAATGTTGTGTTGGTGTATGGACTGGAGTCTGACTTTACGTCGCAATCTAGCGCTCATCCAACTGTGTGTGTGTGTGTGTGTGTGTGTGTCTATAAAATAGGTTATCGATAACTATGTTTTTCATCGTGCAAGTTATAACGGTTGTTGTAGTCAGCTCATACGGTAAATACGTCGTTTGTATCAACTGTGAGGAAATGATCCACAGAAGTGTAGCAGCATTTGTCGGTAATATGACTCTGAATACATCTCTGTTTATGACTTGTAGTAGTTAGTTAGAGATGGTCTTTTCTGTGTCAATGTTGCATTAAGAGCGATGGTGTAGATGTGACGAATCGTTCTGTGTTTTTTATTATTATTATTCATTCTTATAGCTGTTGACAGCAGTAATGTAATATACTATCTTCGTAAAATTAGGTGTCGTGTATTCGTAATCTGGTGCGTACGATGTATCTTGGCTTGTGCAAAATACCGATTTCGATCTGTTTAGTTGTACAGTTCGTTGCAACATATAGGTGTTTTACATTTGTGGACAGTGTAGTTATGTGTTAGGGCTGTGGTATATTTATCTCGTCTTTTACTTTAAGAATGGACAGCTCTAGGTAGCGTAGCAGAGACGCTTGTAGTGGTAAATTATTATTATTTGGTTGAGAAGCATAGATTTCAATAAACCTTATGGTTAGGTGATTTAAAGCTGGGTAGTAACCTACGTTGAAAGGCGTGTTTAATCGTTTATTTAGTCTCTAAAGGACCACTCTCGGCTTTCGATAAAATTTTTGGGGTGTTGTATTAGTTCAAAATGGTATAGACTTTTTTCTTTCGTTGTTTGTTGTATGAATTATATATGCATATAAGAAAAGAGCTTGGCGTTGACCTGGTTCATTCCTGGTTAGCAGTTCTATGTGTGTCAATCATTTATACGATGTAATTGGGTGTTCAAACGTTCAAATGTTCAAACTTACAAACTACTTATGAACTACCTTATACCAAAGCTGGCACAAACATCCATGCCCGAGATGGGATTCGAACCCCCGACGGGGAACGGACTCGCGCATCGGAGCATAGCGCATCAATGCGTTCGGCCGCTCCGCCGCGGCATAATTGGGTGTGGAACAGATGTTGTTTATCGGGAGTATTGATTTGTTAGAAGGGAGGATACGATGACTGTTTGTGCTCAAGTGATTGTTAAACAAACAAGGTGTGTGGTCTAGAGACTAATAGAAAAAGTTTCAGGAATAGCGTCTGGTGGAGTATACAGTGCAGAAGGAAGGATACCCTTCTATATGGAAAACACAGTTTGGTTCGACTCTGTGGTTAGTATAGTCCTGACCCTAACTAGAGGCTTTTATATTCTATTTTATCAGCTCTGTTTCTTCCTCTATAACTTGATCTACGATTCTTATAGTCGCTTGGTAATATTCATCAACGCTATTACATGTTGTACTTATCTGTGTGGGGTCTAAATGTCTGATCTATCGATGCGCTTTCCTATTAAACAAAAATACTTGTATAATTGCGTACAACACCCAGAAAACTTTTATGTCATAAAGATATGGTTAGTCTTGACCAATCGGTTAGATGTTTGAGAGGGAACCATGAAGGACGCAGAGATACCGAGATTGTGGTCTGCTAGTTAGTTTAGAACTTTAGTAGAAAGAGCTGCCTCGGCAGAATAGGCGTACGCACTAAACCTCCCAGCTGCGGAGCGCGTCCGTTCGCTGTTGGGGGTTCGAGTCCTCCCTCGCGCATGGGTGTTTGTTTGCTGTTCTTCATGTAAGTAGTTTGCAAGCGTAGGGAGTAATGACCACCGTAGTTTAGGCTGTTAAATTTACAAACATTTAAAAAGAGCTGTGATGTCTAGGTCCGTTTATTGTAGTTCGGTCGTTGGATTGGAGGTAGTTGTTGTTACATAGAGTGTTGTATGCTAGTTGGGATAGAATTTAAGTAAAAAGTGTTTGAAATATGCGCTACAGTGTCTGCTTCCATTTGTGGATGATCTTGTGTTGCCATAGAGATCGAAAGAAGGCGATTTAGGATTATGTTCTTGTGGAAGTAAAAAGTTTTGCGCTGTTTACGTTATGAGGTACTACCTGTTTGATCATGTGTTAGTGGTGATTAATTTACGACTGGTGCCGGATGTTTCCTGTGGTAAATTATTTCTGATCTTTTAACTTATACGTGCGTAGTAAATTCGACAAGTTCGTCATTGCAAGCCATGGAGATAAGGCGAAGTTACCATTTCTCCTACCTAGACAGCTTTGTGACGTCACGTAGTATGCTGGAGCGAAACTGGCAAGGAAGCAGAGGAGAACATCCAGCAAACCTGTGGCTATGTCCTATAAAAAGGGACTAGCCGATGTTAAACTACATTTGTAATGGAAGGGCTCTCATCTATACTATGGCAGCTTGGTGATGTTGGGCATCACACATGATTTCGCTGGGACTTTTTTTTAAAAACAAAATGGAACTGTGCGAATACGTAGTATCTACCCATGACTTTCGCTTGGAAGGGGGCTGTGTAAGGAACAGAAACATGATCGTGGTCAATGATAGGCAGTTGGAATCCAATGTTACACGTGGTTGACGTCGAACTGCAGAGGGAAAAGAGAAAAAAAATCATATATTTGTCGAATCACGAGTACTGGCGTCAATAAAATTACCGGCAGTCACCATATCTCGGTTGGTGTGGCCTCGGTAGCACAGTGGTAGAGTGCCAGACTACAAATCCAAAGGTCGCGGCTTCGATCCCCGCCACGTCCAGGATTTTTATCTGTCACTTTCCACTTCTTTCACCTCTAGCAGTATTGCTCATGTGAAAAATACCGAGTAGCACCGTGGTTCGGAACCCACGTTAAACTGTAGGTCCCTCTATAACTGGCTGGGTAAGTCAGTTCGAGGGTCGGAGGAAGGCAACGGCATACCACCTCCAAACAGGACCGTGCCTAGTAAAGCACTGTGGTGTTCAAACCAATCTTCGGATTGTTGACTGCTTTACCTTTTACACCATATCTATTTTATAACAAGCGTTTGCGGCATACTTTTCTCTCTTCGTTTGGCATTACCAGACTGGAGGTTACAATATACACTTACGGACTAGATCGAAAACGAGGATAGCTAATATCTACAAAGTGCAGCCCTGTAATTTATGTGGTCTCGGCTAACAAATTCCTTTCAAGAGCAGTCGTGTTGTTTTTTTGCAAATTGTTTGCTGTGTTAATAAGAACACCGAAAATTGACTGGTGTGTCCGTAAATGTAGCGACCTCTGGGACGTTTGCGGTCTTACCAAGCGAACACTAACTAACCTGTGATGCGTAGAAACGTGGTGATCCACGCACGCGGGTGTTGGGGAGCGGTAGAAGCGTCTGCGAACAACGCGTTGCCCGTGCGTCACGCTGGATGCCTGTTTAGCTGACGCTCTGCGCGCAGGGTGTGGTGTCGTTTGCGAGGCCTAGGGAAACTTTAAGTTGCTGAGTTTAACGATTTAGCTTGCGTAGTACTATTCTGAGAGGACGAGAGTGTAGGCGACCTCGTTGATGAATGTTTTGGCCTCTAGAGAGTCTATTAATTTCGTTCTGTTTAAGCATTGCCTACTGTTATTATTAGGATGGATCATCTATTACCGTCTGTACTTTGACACAGGACTTCGAACAGGGGCGGCGTAAAATCAACTGCTGCCGCGCGCGATACGCAAAAAACACCTTGTTAATGTTAAAATCAGTTATAACTCCGCCTAAGCCGGTTCCAAGCCAGGTAGTGAAAGGAGGAGGGGGAGGGGGAGGAGTACCAGCTGGTTAAGAAACCTCGGTTCTCCTGGCCGGGGGGCAGTGGGCCTACCTCGTGAGGGTCCCTTGTCAGGGTGCGACGAAGATCTCAACGGCAGTGAAGACGGAGACGAAGGTCACCGTACGGCGGAACTGGCGGAAGAGGCAGGCTTTACAGAGAAGATGAAGCGTATTCAGAGGTCCAGACTCGTGTGTGTGGCAACCACCGGTACTCCGGCCAGCGAGCGACTGAACACCAGGCTCCAGGAACTGACAAGCCCTGGTTCTAACCACCCAGCACAGTTGGAACTGAATTACTGGCAGCGTGATTCGTACAAGTGAAATTAATATTACCAAGCTATCGGATTCTGCGGGGCTTGGGCTCGTACGGCAGAGAAAGTCGGAGTTCTGTAGTAAACTTCCACGAAGGTCTCATACATTTACTGGCACTTTCTACATCCAAACACTGATACAAACTGGCAAATTACACAATCTTATGACAGAACTCAACAAACAGAAAAATCCAAGAGACTGGATTCACTGATTCAGAAACAATAGACTACAACGACTACCGTATCTTTAAAAGTAAAACAGACAAGAAAATATGCAATGGAGCTGCGTTATTTGGCATGGCCTTTATTGTGAATAACGACATCCTTGACTCTGTTATAGATGTGAATCAAATCAGTAACAGACTAATGACCATGCGGATCAAGCACACCAACAAAACATATACATTTATTAATGTTCACGCACCTACCAACATTGATAACAAAAAAGAACCCGAGCAGACAGAAGAATATTGGGAAAAACTGGAAAATGAAATGTTCAGAATTCCAAACGAGGACTTAAAAATTCTTCTCGGTGATTTTAACGCAAAAATTGGCAAAGAGAGGAAATTTATATATATATATATATATATATATATATATATATATATATATATATATATATATATATATATATATAAAACAGTCGGCAACTACCCTGCACAAAAATTCACGAAGAAGAATGGCAGCAGGCTCATTGAGCTGTGCCAGCAAAACAACCTAAAAATCATGATGACAACATTTCAAAAAGACCCTAAGAAACAAAAAACGTGGCAATCCCCTATCCTTCAGCCAGGGGAATTTCAAATAGACCATATTGCGCTTTCCTATGATTTCCAACAAGAAATACACGACGTTTGAGTCCGCAGAGGGGCAAATATAGATTCTGACCAATATCTTACCAGAGTTATAATTAAATTCACTCCAAAAAGGAAAGGCAGAAAGAAAATCCCACTATTCCCCATATTTGATTTGAAAAAAATATCCAAGAATAAAAAATTATTAACTATGGGAAAAGCAACCTACAAACAACTGGAGAGATTTCCAAACAAAAATTGTACAGAAAGCAAAATAACTGATCCCATTAAAGAAAAAATCCAAACACCAATGGTGGAATTCAAATTGTGATAATGCAATAGAAGAGAGAGAACGTGCCTTCCTAAATTACCATTGTGACAAATCAGAAACAGACATTTTTCGAAGTGAGAAAACAAACTGCTAAAATACTTAGACAAATTAAAAGAAAATATCTTAACGAACAGCTAAACTCAGTTGAAGAAGACTTCAGGAATCACAACACACAAGATTTTTTACAAAATGGTCGCAAATTAAAACAACGGATACACTTCACGAAACCTCTCTTTCAGGAAAGAGAATGGAAAATAACTAACAAAAAATTGCCAAGAACTAGCTAAATATTTATCACAACTTCTAAATTGCCTACAACCGAATACAAGATTCCTCAGATTACAACCAGAATACACAAATGAAACTTCATTAGCGCCAACTCAGGAAGAAATATTTAGCAACATTAAGACGCTCAAAAATAATAATCAGGAGAGGATGGAATTGTAGCTGAACTACTGAAGAACCTTGGCTCAAACTCCCTAAAAGAGATCACCCAAATCATCAAAGAAATTTGGCAGACAGAAAATATTCCAGAGGACTGGAAGTGTGCAGTAATTCATCCATTACACAAAAAGGGGGAGAGAGCAGACGTAAACAACTACAGAGGCCTTTCACTTTTACCTGTGACCTATAAAATTTTATCCACGTGTCTGCAGAAGAACAACTAGAACATACAATTTCAGACTACCAAGCAGGCTTTCGACCTAATAGATCATGCCGTGAACAGATCTTTAACCTTAAAGCTATGTTTAAAATTGAAGGAATCCGGTCTAAACCAATAGTGTGCACATTCGTTGATTTCAAGAAAGCATATGACTATAGACAGGCAGTCTCTATTTATCATTCTCGAAGAATGTGGACTAGACACCAAAACCCGAAAACTAATTGAACAAACACTGACAGAAACCAAATCAAAAATTAAATTCATAGATGACATTTCGGAACCATTCTTAATTAAAAATGAGTAAGACAAGGAGATGGGATCTCGCCCCTATTATTCAACATAGTTTTAGACAAAGTTATGTAAGAACGAGAAATCGTACTAAGGAAACAAAACTTCTGGAAGTCAATTGAACTAGGAAGAGGAAGAGGTGAAGGAAAATTGAACATCCCTTATTTAGCGTTTGCAGATGACCTAGCAATTATAACTGACTGTGAAGAAACCGCAATAAAACAAATTGAGTTCCCCAAAGAATGTGCAGAGAAATTTGGCCTGCAAATCTCGTTTGAGAAGACTAAATGTATTTGCTCCAAATTAGATATTCCAAAACTCAAAACAAATTATGGTGAAATCAACAGAGTCAAACACTGTAAGTACCTCGGCGAAGTTATTGAACCAACAGGACTCGAGAAAATAGCACAAAACAACCGATTACAGAAAATCAAGAATGCATTCGGACTTGTTCAATACATATATAACAAAAATGCCTGTCAAAAAGAACTAAAATCAGACACTACAACACAGTTATCAAACCTACAGTCACAAACGCAAGTGAAACGCTCTCACTGAATAGAAATCTAGATTTACAAGAAATCAAGGAAGTAGAGAAAAATTATTAGGAAAATTCTGGGACCACGATACACACAAGATGGATACAGACTGCAGACCATCGAGACAACCGAAAAACTATCAAATATCGAAACTGACATCAGAAAGAGACGAATGAAATTTTATGGACACCTACACAGATTACCTGGAAACAGGTTAACTAAACGTCTACTGGACTTACAGCAACATATCCTGGGTAACGGAAGTTAAGAAAGATTTGACAAAAGCAAAAATTGACATAACAAACACATCAGACAGGGATACATTCAGAAGAAAAATTGACAAGTGGAAGTTTACTTCAGAGACGGCACCAAAACCATACCGACCAAAGTGGACCGAAGAAGGCCTTTAGGGAGAAAATGAAGAAATATCGGGAAAATAAGAAGAACCTTAAGAAATATTGACAAATCACCTGCTTATCGTTCTCCCATGGGGACATTCGCTAAATAATAATAACAATAATAACTTTGAATCGTTTACCGCTTCTGCACATGAGTCAGCTCTGGAGCCTAAAATATAGAGCTAGGCCAGTGTACATAGAATAGACTTGCAGAACTCACAAACGTCTACAAGGAAAAAAAAAAAAAAAAAAAATATCCCTTTTCTAAAGCGCTGGCGACAGTTGGCTTCAGACTACAGATATGCTGATTGCGGGAGATCTGTAAAATGTAGACATATGATCTTGCGATGTTATTATTTTTTTAATTGTCGTGAGTTATATAATTCTATACTATGTACCTTGGCGCACGTCTCGTAGTTTACGCTACAAAGGTCACGAAGTGCGGAAGTGATAAACCATTCTACGTTATTATTCTTATTTCAATTCTTTCTCATTTTCTTATTGGCTTTTAATATAGACTACGTTGAACACAGGATTATACCGAAGAAAACTGAAAGAAACCGCATCACGATACGTTCTGCAGTTCTCGAGTCAAAGTAGTTTATAGATTGCCCGTGCAAAGCCGGAGCGGCACAGCTAGTTAGTATTAAAATAAATAAAAAATGTTACGTCATAATTATTAGATACCAAAAATTGTATCCCAAATTAAAAAATGTTTATCAATATTGGTCACAAAGTACAAGGTGAGTGGCCAACAGAATCTGTGCTCGCTGGTGGGCAAGCTCGCTGAAAGTAACGAGTAGACTGAAAAGTTCACCGCTCCTTTGCATCAAAATTTGTGAGAAAAGCAGGGAAGCTATAAAAAAAGTTGTTTAAATAAAAAGAACAGTTCATTTCATTATCTATAACTTCATCGCTGATGAAAATTTCCTGACCGCAAAAATAAAAAAAGTGTCAGGCGACTAACTTTTTCATGCCACTATTTTTATTTCATATAAAAGTAATAGTTTCAATAACTATTTTTATACAAACACAATACGTATTGTACTTGCTGAGAACACTGTTGCATTCCTTCAGTATCCACCTGTCTATGTGAAAAATTTCGTAATCTTTTTCCTATCCTAAGGGGTCCAACGCACGAATCGTCAACTTACCGCGGACAAACAATACTGTATCCGACGTAGCTGTTTCATTACCAAACAATGCAGAAATTGGAAAAACAGCGTATCCTAAAAGGTCGCCCAATTACGAGTCAGAAACAAACAGCCATATAAATACGTGTATGTCCCGCTAAGTTTGATATTCCCTCAAAACCTAAAATCAGATTTCCTGTGTTTGCCTGCGTTGCACTGAATCAATTTCTTCTCTATTCTTTGTAAAGTTGACATGCAAAAGTTTTTAATAAAGCTTTCGCGATCAACAAAATTACACTTGAAACTTTCTGGAAGATTAAAATGTGGGCCAGGAACGGAATTCTAACCTGTGACCTTTGCCTTTCGCTGGCAAGCGCTCTACCATCTGAGCACGGTTCACGATCCGTCCACAGAAATTTGCTTCTGCCAGAACCTCGCCTCCTAATTTCTAAACTTCACAGAACTTCTCCCGTGAACCTTTCAGGATTAGCACTACTCATTCTGGAAACTTCCCTTAGGCTGTGGCTAAGCCATGTCTCCACCACATCCTTTCTTCCTGGAGTGCCACTCCTGCAATATTCGCAGGAGGACTTCTGTGAAGTTTGGAAAGTACGAGGCGAGGAACGGGCAGAAGTAAAGTTGTGACGACGGAGTGTGAAGCGTGTCGGGATAGTTGAGACGGTAGAGCGCTTGTCCGCGAAAGTCAGAGGTCGCAGGTTCGAATCCCGGGTGCAGCACACAATTTTAATCTGCCAGGAAATTACATACCAGCGCACATTCCGCTGCAGTGTGAAAATTTGATTCTGAAAATTACACTTGACTGTGTTTCAAAAAGAATTTCTACTACCATGAAAATCCTTTGTATCTGATGTGTAGCAAAATGCCGTTGAAATTTCTAATTTGCTCCAATAACTGGAAAATCGAAACGTGTAGCTCAAATAAACCTCTTTATAATGGGTGGGAGTACCATTTCTTAGTCTGTAGGGAAAAAGATGAGATAAACCGTTTACCGAAAACATCTGAATGCGCCAGCCTCAACGAAGCCTTTGAAATTCACAGTTTTTTACATAGTTAAATCTTTTACCTTTATTTACGTATGAGTAATACATACGCAATAGCTCATTTATCTCCGAAGCAAGCACGAAATAATAAACAACTTTTATTTATTTTTATAGTAAATTACTGACAAAAAAGAGCAAGAAGCAATTAAATGGAAGCATAACACAAAAGTCAAATTACATTATGTTAATTACAGGGATTTTTCAGTTTTAAACTCACAATTACATGCTGCCTGTAAGTAACAGTTAATTATGATAATGCTGAGACTCTTTCCCTCCCTCCTTCCTCACCATCTCTCTCTCTCTCTCTCTCCTCTCCCCCCCCCTTCTTTCTCTCATTTTTCGTCGGGCACGTGGCCCCCCCTCCCCCCACTGAACCCACCCTTGATTGTGCACATCTACAACAAACCATCTGTCGAATTGTATCAGTTTAATTGGCCTCCTAATAAAATTATCTTAGAGAACCGGTACTTCAATTTCAAGTACGCTTATTCAATTTGTATAATGATATCACGTGACAATCGCACACCTAGCGACGAATGGCAGCAGTCCGTCGCATGCGATGCGATGACGCCGAAATCTCGCCACACACGAGCGATTTGTACGAGAATTAAGAACGCACATGTGTAGGCAAATTCAGGAACGAAAGAGACTCTTCTATGTATTTCTGCAGTCACAGTTGATTTAGGCATCCTGACGATTAATACACTTAAATATTTTAGAAATGAGAATTTTAATTAATGAAACTTGTGTTGAATCCATTTTCCGAGGAGGTTTTGGTTACGTCACACTTTTAGTGCCGCCGAGTGGGTTACATACGTCTCTCTAGTGTAGTTTTGTTTTTCGTTTATTAGTCCTCAATTCGTTTTTATTGGTTCGTGTTATAGTTTAACTTCGAGTAACTATAGTACACAATTCGTTTTTCAGTCTCGATGTGTCTACAGGAACGTCGTAAATAGGCGCACTGACTACCACGAGTATACATTGTGAAAAGGAGAGCTGGTTCGTATGAAACGATTAGGGTCTTCACTACAGCTTTGTTGATTTGCCGTGAACAATTAAATGTGCTTTTAATATTATGGTACATATTGATCATTCTTTTTCGAAATTAAAGTTTTTAATAAAAGCCGCAATTGTTTGGTAAGTAAATCGAATCATCAGATGCAAGTCAAGTGATTCTTGGCTATTACTATGGACGTCCTAACAGCTCCAGCGCTTCACAACCCTGGTCACTGCAGAAATTCTAGGGCCCACTTAATACAATGAGTAATAATAATACGGTTTTCTGTTAGACCAATTGACCCAATTGAGGAGTAAGACTCCATGGTCATGGAACAAGTGAATACATGAATTTTTACACAAGGATGGTAATAGAAACTTTTTAAGTAGTCTTATGCACACGACAACCTTAAAACAAAGTGAAAAGAATCAATCAAGAAAAAATTCATTTGCTTAATTGTTTAACTTTTCTAGGAGTTCCTCGACAGAATAAAAGGAGTGAGCCATGAGGTAACTCTTCAATTTAGATTTGAAAGCGAGTGGGTTAGTGCTAAGGTTTTTTAGTTCTTGTGGCAGCTTATTGAAAATGGATGCTGCAGAATACTGCACACCTTTCTGCACAAGTGTCAAGGTGGTGTGATGCAAATGTAGATTCGACTTCTGTCTAGTATTCACCGACTGAAATCTACTGACTCTTGGCAATAAGCTGATATTATTAACAAACGACATTAAAGAAAAAACGTATTGTGACGCCAGTGTCAGAATTCCCAGACTGCTGAAAAGCGGTCGACATGACGTTCGTGAACTTACACCACATATTGCTAGAACAGCTCGTTTCTTAGCCAGAAATATCCTTTTTTAATTAGGCGAGTTACCCAAAAACACAATGCCGTACGTCATAAGTGAGTGAAAGTAAGCGTAATAGACTACTTTTTGTGTTGAAAAATCACTTACTTCAGATATTGTTCTAATGATAAATACAGCAGAATTTAGTTTTGGAACAAGATCCTGAACATGTGCTTTCCACAGACAGCTTACTGTCTACATGAATACCTAGAAATTTGATCTGTTCAGTCTCACTTATCATATGCCCGTTATGTGTAATCAATATGTCAGCTTTCGTCAAATTATGTGTTAGAAATTGTAAAAACTGAGTTTTACTGTGATTTAACATCAGCTTGTTTTCTACAAGCCGAATCTCTTAAACTGCATTATTTGATAAGGTAAAGGTAAAGCAGTCAACAATCCGAAGATTGGTTTGAACACCATAGTGCTTTACTAGGCATGGTCCTATTTGGAGGTGGTATGCCGTTGCCTTCCTCCGACCTTCGAACTGACTTACCCAGCCAGTTATAGGGGGACCTACAGTTTAACGTGGGTTCCGAACCACGGTGCTACTCGCTATTTTTCACATGAGCAATACTGCCTGAGGTGAAAGAAGTGAAAAGTGACAGATAAAAATCCTAGGACGTGGCGGGGATCGAACCCGGGACCTTTGGATTTGTAGTCTGGCACTCTACCACTGTGCAACATAGGCGCACTCATTATGTGATACTGTGTCAAAATTTCGAGCAACATTCTTCACTACCAAGCTGGTATCATCAGAAACAAAAATTTTTGCAGTCACCTGTTATACTCGAAGGCATATCATTTATATAAATAAGAAACAGCAATGGTCCCAAAACAGACCCCAGGGCACCCCGCACTTAATTGTGCCCCATTGCGATTGTACGTCGTAGCCGTTTTGTACACTCAGAGTAGTTCGCGATCCCCGAATAGTTATTGATTGTAACGTGAAGTTATTATTGAGCGTGGAAAAGCGAAACGAATCTGAAACCCGGTGGATAGCTAGAGGAACGAGTGGCACACACTGCCACACTGCGTCCCGCTGCAAACACGCCTCTGTGGAGCCGTGGCAGCCAGCGCCCGCCAGAGGAGAACTCCAGAGGTGTCGAGTGCGCCACTCAGACCTAGCACACTCTTCACACGAGTCACTAATAATCACATGCTTCTTGCAAACAAAACTCTCACACGAATCACACTTTATTGTTGTGTTAACATTCTTGGCTCTTCCACAAATAATACACCATCCTCGTTTGTTAGAGAAAGGCTGCAAAAGTTGCTCAGATGTTGTCTGGTACCTTTGAAGGAACAGCGAAATATCCTTAGGAAGGCTTGGGATTTGGACCCTTTCTAGTAGATGTGGTTTCATGAGATCATAAGCCAAGTTCTTTAGAAAAATCCTTCTTGAAACCTTACGATTTTGTCCATTTGAGTAAAATAGGATCTGGGCGTCGATGTCCGCAATGTCCATTAGAGCGAAAAAGATTACAGGGAGAGGGCCATCTCCTCGTAATACGAGCCACAGAGTATGTGACGTCCCCCTTCGCGGCATTATAAGCTGACGCAATATCAATCTTCATCGATAGTACCTGAATCGTGCATCGTTGACAGCAACAGAACCGCCTCGTTCTTCTTTGGCACATACGAAACCAATGTCATATCTTCATTATACCCGAAGAGAGACGAACCTGGTGATCGATCTTTCTTAGACAAAAATTCCAAGGGAATTTCTCGTTTATTTTTTCTCAGTGTCCCAATACATGTAAGCTTTTTCTGTAACAGTGATATGACCAAGGTACAACTTGTGTACCAATTGTCCATTGTTATATACTTCTGTTTGATCCCTCTATATGACTCACTAGCCTGTGAACTCTTTCCTTCAGGTTGCTTTCCACAATATACCTCGACGTCCTTGTAAAAAATGTTTTCGCGTCACAAAGTGCCATATTTGGCAAGTTTGTTGGGAATATATTGTACAAATCCACAACGTCCCCGAAAAGCTTCAATTTTTCATCAGTGGTTACAAACTCACTGAGATTGTACGTACTTTTACAATTGGTGACAAACTCTTCCAAAACGAAGCGCACTGCAGCCAACTTATCAAATGTTCTTCTCTCTGCTCTAGTAGTTTTATCATCGAAACGAATAGAACGTAGCAAGAACATGAATCGCCTGTAGCTCATCACAGCTCTTGCAGTTTCGATTCCTGATCCATCGGTATTCCACATCTCCATTACATTCGTATGATTAGCTTTCTTTATTCCGAAAAGATAAAGTAAACCATATAGTGCTAGTATTTCAATTCTCGTCGTTTCTTTTTTTATCTCTTTCTCTCTCTCTGAATGTATTTGTTTGTGTAATGTAGAATTATATCAATCATTTCCATGCTAATTATCTTACTGAATCCAGAAATCTCTGTAGTTACATCCCTAGCAATAGCCTTTGGTCCTGGAAATGTTTATACTTCTGGCTTTGCTGGTGGCTGTGCTAACTACTTCCATCCACATTACTTGTTTTGTCCCTTCCCACGAACCAATCACCAGTACAGCCTGACTGACAGTTACTATCTTCATTTTCATCAAACTAGTACTCTTGTTCTATTTCAGTGTTTTGGTCACTTTGAGTAATTACCTCTTCATCGTCATCAGTGTCATCATCCGATATACTGCCTCATGAACCACATTGAAAAACAAATATTTGACAAAATTGTAAAGCCAAAACAATACAAGATACATTATTGGTACAGATATGTAGATGACATAATTTGCCTAGTAGATGAACCACAGACACGCATAAACGAACTGCACAATGACATAAACACCATCAATCCACACATACAATTCACCATGGAGACAGAAACAGATCAGAAACTAAATTACCTTGACCTCACAATACACAAGAGAAACAACAAACATGAATTTAGCATTTACAGAAAGCCAACAGTGACCAGCACAATCATACATCATCACTCTAATCATCCAATCACACACAAAGAATCCAGCTTCAGATATATGCTTCACAGACTGAACAGAGTTCCCATGAATAAAAAAGACTACACAACAGAATTAAACACAATAAAACAAATCGCACATGAGAATGGCTATAACACAAAGAGAATAGATAGATTACACAACAAAATTCAGAAGCAGACAACACAAAACCACAACACCCAAACACAGCCAAACCAAACACAGTGCACAGAAAATCAACAAACAGGGAACAACAAATGGCACATAATGACATACAACAATAAAACCACACACAGAATAGGAAACATATTAAAAAAAACAAGGACTCAATATAGGGTACAGAACAAACAACACAATACAAAACAGAATGACCCAAAAGCCAGGCAATATTGACAAATACAACCAATCTGGCATCTACCAATTAACATGTAACTGCTGCCAGGCTGTATATGTGGGACAAACATGCAGGAATTTCAGAACCAGATACACTGAACACTTAAGAGCACTAAAAAGTAACAGTTCTCACTCAACCTTTGCAGACCATCTAATATCAGAAAATCACCACCCCACAAACATAGAGAAAGACCTAAAAGTTCTTAAGACCAGCAATAGTTTATACCATAGATTGACAATAGAGGAAAACTACCACATACAAAACGCAATAGCACAAGGAAAAACTGTACTCAATGAATACACTTCACTCTGCAACAACACACTATTTAGCACAATAGAGGAGATGTACAAATAGTCTTCATAAAAGTACTCTGATCACTCACTCCTATCCCTAATCCCTGTCAGACACACACAAAAACCCCCATAAACACTCCACTAACACACATCACATCCGCCTCAGAAACAAAAATTAAAACGAAAATACCAACAACACACACACACACACACACACACACACACACACACACACACACACACACAGCCAGGTGTATATGCACATACGAAATGCAAACAAGAAGTACACACATCCACAATACTGTTTTCACTCCAACATTCCCCATCAACAGACGAATATAACACGACACAAACAGTAAACACTCGTATTTCGCGCGCAACTTCTTCAAAAACAAAACACCAAAAGAACAAATGAACAGCTTCCAGCTGTATTCATACGCCAAATATTGCCACTGGCGTAATGCATAGCACGAAAAACGTGGAAAACGAGTGACATACACATTCAAACCAACAGCAACAAGGAAATTACAACAGAAAAGGAAAAGAATCGTAAGTAATATACAGAAATAACGCGTTTTTCTTGGACCGAAAAATAGAAAGCAAGAAATCGTTAACTGTTTGTTATGTTTGCAGATGACAAGTTTGTACCAAAAAACAACGAATAAGTAGGCTTCTTTAAGGAGTTTCATGTAGCCTAATGTAAAAAAAGGTATGTAAGAAATGTGATACTCATATATCTAGGCCTAATATTAACTAAAATGAAATAGTTTATATAGTCAGATAACCTAAGTAAAAAAAAAAAAAAAAAAAAAAAAAAAAAAAAAAAATATATATATATATATATATATATATATATATATATATATATTTAAATAACGAATGAACCTAGTAGTAACTGTAAAGACTATTGTACAGTAAACATAATTTCAGGCAAAATAAATCATCCCACTGATGATAGCACAAAATGTGCTGAAACATGTTTGGGAACAATTAAAAAATCAGGTGTCTTGCATACGGCGGAAAATCCAAACCAATTTATCCAAGCAAGCACGGAAGATAGAAGAACAGCAGCAACAAAAAGATGATTACTGCCTACATCTTTCAAAAAAATCTGGATCTTCATTCAAGAATCACTCGATTAAACGCTTCATTGCCCTAAAATAAATTATTCTCATGAACACGACCATAGGAATAACGAAACTGAAATACAACACTACGTTTGAGAAAGTAGAAAAATACTTACACGACCAGTCGCACGGTGCACTGAGTGCGTCAGTTATGACATCGCTTCACAAATTCTCCTGTTAATAATATTTTGAGCACCGACAGGTACCAGACTGCACACAACAATAGTGAGGATAACAGGGGAGGAACAGTTAGAGTTTCCAACATAACGAAAACCATGTTTACTTAAGTGTCGGACCGCTCGATGGCATCGCGTCTCCCTGTAACTGCCGTCTTGTGGTTCGAAACCAACGTCTAACGGTTTTGCTCCCGGTCTACCGATTTTGCCCCTCGTCATGTAGCGCAATTTTCGCGACTACGAGCAACAGTTTTCTCATTTACAGCTGCAATGAATCTAGAATGTAGCTGCCATTGGTAATGTTTCCATTTGTAGCAATTTAAGCTATATCTTACCAGTTATTTTTCACAGATCACACCTATATTGAAGAAAGGCAGCAGGAGTAACCCACCAAACTACAGGCCTATTTCATTGACGTCAATTTGCAGCATGGTTTTGGAACATATCCTGTATTCAAATATTATGAATTATCTGGAACAGAATGATCTATTGGCCCAAGGTCAACACGAATTTAGAAAATATCGTTCATGCGAGACACAACTAGTTCTTTACTCACACGAAGTGATGGGTGCTATCGACAATGGATCGCAAATCGATTCCGTATTTCTCGATTTCCAGAAGGCTATTGACACCGTACCTCACAAAAAAATTAAATTGAATTGCGTGGTTATCGTATATCGCACCAAATTGGATTGGATAGGGGATTTTCTTTCAGAGAGGACACAGTTCGTAGTAATCGATGGTAAGGCATCGACTAAATCAGAGGTGATATCGGGCGTTCCACAGGCTAGTGTTATTGCTACTCTGCTGTTCTTTATTTAAATAAACGATTTAGAGGAAAATATAAGTAGCACTCTTAGGTTGTTTGCAGATGTTTGTCATTTACCGTCTAGTAAAATCATCTGAAGATCAAAACCAACTGCAGAACGATCTGAATAAGATATCACTATGGTGTAAAAATTGGCAGTTGACTCTCAATAATGAGAAGTGTGATTTCGTCCATATGAGTACGAAATGAAATCCGCTAAACTTTGTTTACAAGATAAATCAATCAAAAGCGAAGGCCGTAAACTCCACAAAATACCTAGGAATTACTATTACATCAGACTTAAACTGGAAAGAACACGTAAATAATGTCGTGGGAAAAGCGAACCAGAGACTGCGTTTTATTGGCACAACTCTTAAAAGATGCAACAGAACTACAAAAGAAACTGCATACACTACGCTTGTCCGTCCTTTTTTGGGGTATTGCAGCCCAGTGTGGGATCCTTATTAGGTGGGTTTGACGGAGAACATCGAAAGAGTCCTAAGAAGGGCAGTTCGTTTCGTATTGTCACGATACAGGGGAGACAGCGTTACGGAAATGATACAGGACCCGGAATGGGAATCATTATAACAACGGCGCTTATCGCTGCGGCATGGGCTACTTACGAAACTACAATCACTAACATTCTCCTTCGAATGCGAAAATATGTTGTTGACTCCCACTTACATAGGTAGAAATGATCATCAGAATAAAATACGAGAAATCAGAGCTCGAACCGAGAGATTCAGGTGTTCTTTCTTCCCGTGCGCTATTCGAGAATTCGAGATAAATAGTATAAAGGTGGTTGGAGTGTTGCCTTGTACGGGAGTTAAACATGGACGATAGACATTGCGGATACGAAGAGAATACAGAGTTTTGAAATGTGGTGCTACAGAAGAATGCTGAAGATTAGGTGGGTAGATCGCATAACTAATGAAGAGGTACTGACCAGAATTGGTGAGAAAAGGAATTTTTGGCATTCTCTGACTAAAAGAAGGAATTGCTTGGTAGGACACATTCTTAGACGTCGAGCAATCGTAAATTTAGCATTGGAGGGAAGTGTGTGGGGTAAAAATCGCAGACGGAGACCAAGAGACGCGTATAGTAAGCAGATTCAAGTGGATGTGGGTTGTCGTTCTTATGAGGAGATGAAAAGGCTTGCTCAGGATATGGTATTGTGGAGAGCTACATCAAACCGTCTCCGGACTGAAGACCACAACAACAACAATATTTCGAAAACTGTAAGGTGCCGAATATAGCTATTTATATTAGATACTCTCTGTAACCAAAAATTGAGGCTTGTTGATTTATGCACGACAGAGATACAGGGGGGTCGGAAGTGCCGTGAACTGCTTCGAGAACAGGACAGGATGGTACGGGCGTGCGCTCCGCCTGGCGGGGTCGCGGACGTCCTAGATGCGCAGAGGAACGAGAGGAGAGACCAACCTCTGGAACTCGAGCCACAAATCACAAATTTTCACATTCCGCAAGCTCACCTTCCTGTGCGTGTGTGTGTGTGTGTGTGTGTGTGTACAGAGTCTAACCAGGTGCTTTTATTTCAGTACTTCCAAATTCGATTCTATTCTTCACATTTTGACAGTAGCTACATTAAAACAAAAACATATATGTAAGCTACAGAAGAAGTCTCGGAATTACGAGCTTCCCATAAATCCGAGCATCAGAAAACAAAAACTGCGCGGGTACATTCTGTCTTCACCGAAAAGCCATTCCACCATTATATCGCGTAGTAGATAGTTGAAAGACTTTAAAACCTTTCGGCTGCCAACGTATGTGCTTATTTAAACACTTTGTTTGAAAAAAAAAAATCATGTTTCAGACACATGTATCTTTTCGAGGTCGATTTACTTCTTTTTCGGACATAAATTCCGATAGTTGGACATGGTGTCGGTCCCGTTAACCTCCAGAGCCAGGCGTACAACAGCCCGCTAGCACAGCAGACGGCTGCGAGCACTCGTCAAGAATCCCGAAATGAAGCCGGGGTCTTCCAACGAATTGCAGACACGAGCACACTATTGCATACGAATACAAGGAAGACACTTCCAACACGTCTTTTAAGAGGTAGCCCAAACGTGAAATTTTATCTAAATGTGATGTAAAACCTAAGATTAAAGTCTACATTTCAAATTAATTTTTACTAACTAGGATGATGTTTACAATAAAGTCAGTGAAATGTGAACTAAATCCGATGTATGTCTTAATAAGGAACATTAATTTGTACTGACTAGACGACGGTTACTAAGACTCCTGTAAACCGGAGCTGAACTGTCCGCCATATTTTCCCCATGCTGTAGCAGTTGCCACGTGCCGGGCGAGCTCACGCGTTACCTCGCGTTTCATTCAACGCTCACACTCGCAAACTACTCACTGTATCAACGTGAAACTTTCATCAATGTATTCGTTAAGAACTCCACTACATTTTCATTTTAGTTTTATTTATGGCAATAATTTATAAACAGCATATACTGACAGTTTACGAACATGCCCTTTCTGAGGACGTTTGGAAATTTTCGACATGGGAGGAACGTTTTTTTCTGTTGAAGTTAAGTGAACACATTAAGCGAATGAAATGTTCAAAATACATCAGATTTTCATCTTCCCCAAAGAGAAACTCTGTGAGAAACGTATAACTTGAGATAATGTCAGATGAATGTAACGCACTGGGATCCGCCCGCCCGTCAAGTAGTAACACGTCTTCCGTATTAGAGTTCCTAATAATTAGGCACATGTTGTTACTGCATAACGTCGATACTTGAAGATACTGGTACTGACTTCTTTTAACCCATTAAATTTAATAGTTGCACACTACAAAAGTGCTGCGTCACTTTCTAATATGCAATTTCAATTTTTCAGTTATATGAAAAGGATATTCTAAATATCTCAATACATAGGGTTTGGCAACGGGAGTTGTGGCTCTGAAACACATTGGACAAGAAGCAACGAAATAAACATTTGTCAGTGACGAAGGAATATCTGAAAATCGAATAATAAATCACTAACGTTACTCTCTTTCATTCTACAACTATATATTTCCTTGAATAACGCAACAGTTAATTAAGTTTTGCGAAGTAACCATGTGGCAAAATACTCCCCTGGCCTTATCGCCATCGGAAATGAGTGCGCTAAATAAAATAAAGTTTAGCGGTATGAGTGAAAGACAAAGATCTCCTAAGTCCAAAATAAAATTCAATCCATTAGGAAAGGAAAGCTTCATCCGTAGCAACATATGGTGCAACCAGCACCAAACGGAATATCAGAGCAGTCTCTATTTTTTACTGCAAACGTTTCCTAACGTAGCGCAGTCTGTTATTTCGAAGCCAATATCTAATTAATTATGACTATTAACGAAATGATGAGCATTTCGTCACAATGCTGACATATAAAGATTTAAGTAGCGGAAAAATTAATTATTTCTACCAGTTAGTTTTTGCGAAATCGTTTGTGAGATGTCAGGGCATGCGCCTCTACGCTGTTAGTGCAGCGCGATTCCAACTGTTGGGGAAAACATGGCGGACGATTCAGCCTGGGCATTTGGAGCTCTGACGCTTACAATGACGTCACTGGCGCCTTGCAACTTTCAATTATCTCGCAAACGGATCGTCAGCAGAGCCGCGTTTGCTGGAACGCTTTTCCTTTTAGGATCGTGTACTTCCAACCGCGTAAGTTTGCGCCATCCTTTTCGATACACCTGTACAAGTACCTGTAGTTTTTCCCCGTGAAGCGAGATATTAATTAAGCAGCATTTAACATCTTGTCAAACAAGAAAACTGTAACACTGCAGACTTTATTCGTCAGACTTTTCTATAGACTCATTCAATTTTTGTGACATGACGATGAAGGCTGTTGAAACATTTTTATTAATAGGCACCTCTTAAATGAAGAGACGGAATTCAGGCGTTATTTCATATAAAAGTGTCAGCCAGGTTGAACGTTTTGAGAGTGACGTACAGAGGAAATCGTTCAATAGCTTCAACAAACCCATCAGGGCAGCTGAAGAACTCGCAGTGGCGCTAAAGCAGCTGTACTTTTGTTTTGCACAATTGTGCGGCTGTTCATGAGAACAGCAGTGTGTTGGTCTGAAACTTCTGATGCACGTTACATCTCTCTAGTCTTGGGCTTTTTTCTTTTCTATTCTTTTTTTCTTCTTTTTTCATTTTAACTGATATGCATTGCCATTGAAATCAGCCCCCGGTGTTCTAAATCGTACAGTCGAAAAATGTTTTCCCAGCAGAGCTAAAATATATATCAGACACATATCGAAAAATGAAATGTTTGTCAAGCTTATGGGACTTAACTACGGGGTCATCAGTCCCTAAACTTACAAACTACTTATCAACTACCTTATACTAAGGACGGCACAAATATCCATGCCCGACGGGGGATTCGAATCCCCGACCGTAGTGGCCGTGCAGACCGTGACTGAAGCGTCTCAGTCCCCTCGGCCTCCGCGGCCGGCTCACACATATCGAACAAAAATTGTTTGTAGTTCGTTAAATTTATCAACAACAGTTATAAATAAATGCTTGAGAATGTTCACTGTATTATGTTAATTCATTATATTCACACTTGTTTCCGCCATAAACCATCTTCCAGGAAATATGGAAAACATGACTAATGTAAAATATCAAAGATGTCATACACGCCGTACGGTACTGTACACAAATGAATGTAAATGGTCCACTACAACATCTATCGTTGTTCATATCAGTAGGGTTACCAACCGTCCGGTTTTTCCTGACATGTCCGGCTTTTTTGACTGTCAGGCCAGAATTAGTTTTTCAGAAAATGTCAGGCTTTTGGCAATAGAGCTGTAATTTCATCATCTGACGACTGCCAGTGTAGCGCAATTGCACCGCAGTGTAAGCTGCACACAACTGGCTGCGTAGTTTTTCACGGCGTCCGCTACTGATGACGTAACTGTTGACGAAACGCTGCATTCACAGTCGACATGCAGGCTACGGTATCTCAATGCGAGATAATTACTGCACGCTTTAATAGTCAATGCATACGATTCGAGATACTTTTTAGTTACGGAATACTCGTGGAATTAAGTTGCGTTGTTCGTTATTGTGCGATTTGAAGTACGATATATCGTTTTCACAGTTAACTAGTAGTGACAGCAGAAAAAGAGTGCAAGTTCTCAGACAAATTAAAAACAATATATACTGCTTTGTATCTGGACGGAGGGGGGGGGGTAGTGTTCGAATTAAGCTTCACAAACACTTGAATATTCTGCAATTGTGCCCAACACTTAAATTGTACTTCCTGTCACAAGCTATTAAATCTGTATCTTCAACAATTAGGGATTTTTTTATTCTGAAATAAATTGTCAGGATAAAAAAACAGTCCGCCTTTTTGTAAGCATTGTCCTACTTTTGATAATTTAGAGTTGGTAACCCTACGTACGACGCGCGTCCAGAAAGTAAGTTCCGTTTCAATTTATCCCCGCTGCAGCGCTGCGACTGCAGTTCCGCACATGTGTTGTAGACGATGTGTATCAAGGAGAAGAACGTGCGCCATTTGGAGATCGCTGTCAGTTACGTACGCTGTGTTGTGCTTGTTTGAAATGTCGGCATTGATTGAAAATACCGCCGCCTGTGAAACCAGGTCGGTGATTCGGTTTCTGAATGCGAGGAAAGTGAAACCAACTGCAATTTATCGGCAAATTTGCGATGTTTACGGACCAAATGCGATGAGTGATTCGATGGTGAGAAGATGGGTCCGACAGTTCAATGACGGGCGTAGTGATGTGCAGAATGAAGAACGAAGTGGGCGTCCACCTTTGGTTACAGAAGAACTGGTTCACGCGATTGATGACAAGATCCAGGAAAACCGTAGGTTTACAATTAGGCTCTCGCTATGGACTTCCCCCAAATTTCACGGTCACTGAAGCATGAAATTGTTACCGAACAACTGAAATTCCGTAAACTTTGCTCACTTTGGGTACTAAAGATTCTCACTGAGCAACACAAAACAACGGTTGGGTAGTGCACTTGGGTTTTTGACCCGTTCTGCTGAAAGCGGCGAAGAATTTCTGAGACGGATAGACACAGGAGATGAAACGTGGGTTTCTTACGACACCCCAGAGAGTAAGCGGCAATCAATGGAATGGGGGCACACTTCATCCCCACCAAAGATAAAGCCGAAGCAAATTATGACACCTCGGAAAATGATGTGCACAGTGTTCTGGGACTGGAAAGGCATCCTACTCATTGACTTCTTACCGCGTGGTCAAACAATCAAAGCAGATGCTTATTGCGAGACACTTCGGAAATTTCGCAGTGCAATTCAGAATAAGCGCCGGGGACTGCTGTCAAAAGGTGTTGTTTTGCTTCACTACAACGCACGACCACACACTGCAAATGTGACGAAAAACCTCCTACAGGGATTTGGCTGGGGCGTGTTTGACCATCCTCCGTACAGCCCTGACCTCGCTCCTAGCGACTTTCAACTGTTCTTACATCTCAAGTCTTTTCTTGGCGATCATCATTTCACCAATGACGACGAGCTGAAAGAAGCTGTTTCCAACTGGTTGAAGACACAGGCGGCAGATTTCTATGAAGAAGGCATACAAAACCTGGTGACACGCTTTGACAAATGCCTGCAAAATTTCGGCAGTTATGTGGAAAAGTAGTTTAAGAGTTGTAGAATGTTGTGCAATAAAAATTTCTTCTGTATCTGTGTACAATTTCATTTTATTACCATACGGAACTTACTTTCTGGACGCACCTCGTATGAATTAAGATAATTTTTATGAAACGCCACAAAACGGACTGGATTGGTATGAATGAAATTAATGAAAATGTTGCATCAATGTTGTTGTCCACTTCCTTACACTTGTATATTGCCAGCTAAAAAAAAATTAATAATCACTATTGCCAACACTGAGGAAGCAAAAACAGGCACTTTTCGAACCTTCATTTCTCTTATTTGCGAAAATGTGAAGGTCAATTGCAAACAATGACAGAAATCAGCTACTCGGAAGACTAAAGGGATCGTTGATGAATCAGATGCAGATGATCAAAATACTACATAAAGTGAATGTCAATATTTCGATTTTATAGAGGACTGTCAAAAGACGTTGCTGTAAGTGACGCAAGGATTGCAACTATTTTAGCTGGACTAAGGCCAAAGACCTGGTACAAAATAAATAGACTCACTAGCGGTCTGGAGCGCCATGTCACGGATCGCGCGGAGGTTCGAATCCTCCCTCAGGCATGGCGGTGTGTACTGTCCTTAGGTTAGTTTAAGTAGTTTGTAAGACTAGGGACTGATCACCAACGTAGTTTGGTCCCATAGAATTACAAACATTTGAATTTTTTTTAATTCCCTTACAGCCATCCACATAAGTAATGACAAGGACATCCTCTGGTACAGTTATGTAAGCAAGTTGGCAAAAGCAACTATACAAACATCAAGGATGTGACAGAAAACAAAAACAGAAACATCAATTTGAAGTAACATAACAAACATTAAAGATATGAGACAGTATAGTGATAAAACCATGTTTAATCTTTTACGTAACAGCTAATAACTCTTTCTTCGCTGCCGTTAGAAAGGAGATAAGTTCTTTGTAAACTCTAAAGTCTTTGGTTGCGAATAACGTTGATTAAAAAAAAAGTTTTTCGTGTCTTCTGCTTGGCCGCAGATTTCACTATGCAGGTACGGCGCAGTTGGACAGTGGCTGAACTTCAGCCTCGCTATGGTGACTGCCAGCTTCCGAGAACACCTCACTCCCTCGTACCAAGGTCTGGTTGGTAGCACTGGTGTTATTTGTGCATAGTATTTCACTTTAGTTGACTGGGAAGCTTGCCATTCTTGGTCCCATTCGGTCCGAATTTTCCTCCTTGAAACTGGTAAAAGATCTTCCGCTGGTACCTGAGTATATTCTTCCGTACCAGTGGTAACCGCTTCCTTGGCAAGTGTGTCAGCGATCTCGTTCCCCTGAACGTTGTTGTGTGCTTTAATCCGACACATGGGAACACTGCGTCCATTCCTTTCCAGGTGGTTTGTGTGTGCCATTATCTCGTAGGCTATTGGGTGGTTTTTATGCCCTCGACGAAAATATTTAAGAAGTATGAGCGCAGGTTTAGAGTCCGAGAAGATGACAATATGCTCCTCCGGAACCGTAAGGCAGTACTTGAGAGCTTCCAAGATGGCTGTGAGTTCAGCGGTCATTACTGTCATTTCCTTTGGCAGTTTGTATTTACATTCTGTTTACGCATTGGTATCCCAAAAGGCGCATTCCGATCCGTCCTGGATTTTGGAACCGTCTGTGTAAAGAATCCTCGCCTGTGAATATTTGTCTCGAAATTCTAGTAATGCGTAATTTACCAGAGTCGAGGAAGCTGGGAGATCACATGTCACGTCAGGTTCAACAACAGAACAAAAATAGCTTCGTTCAAACATGAGCAGTCGCCGATTTGCGATGGCTGATCGGATGTTCTGCGCTCCCTCTCGACATTCCCTGCTGTCGCGGGATAATTTGAACCTTCGACCGGCCGCCATGGTAGTGGCAAGCGTCGCATAAATACGAGTGTCGTCAGGAGATAAGTGGTGTGCTATATAGCTACTGCGGTGTTATACTCGGTTGGTAGTCGCGTGTGTACTGTTTCACAGTTGCCGTGTACATGAAGCACCATGGTGAAGAGCTGGTAAGCGTTTAATTGCACAAATCGTTTCAAGAAATGAACGAAAAGAACGAATACCGTCTTTCCATTTGTATTTCTCTCGTGTTCGGAGATAGTTACTCTTGCTTAACAGGCTGTCAGGCGATAAAATACAGGACTGAATCAAACAAATAACACGTTTTTACAATACTGGTAGCTTTTAAAAACGAGATGCTGTAGGCAGTACTGGTGGACAAGAAGTTCAAAAAGTTTCATGTTATGATGTGTAAATGACTATTGGGGACACGAGATCAGTTAACTCACTGCAGTTCGAATTTTTGTTTGTGAAATTAATATTAGCAACTTGTAACACGGATCATCTGCTTTACAAATAGGTATACTACTGAAAGGGGTTTGCAGAACTGTTTATAGTTCTATATATGAACGACACACAGCCACACCGGATGCACATCGTTAAGTTGCACCCTGTGATGAGCAGTTCACGCTACTGTAAAGTATTCAGCTTATAGCACTAAAATGCTAACATTCGTGTTACGTGCACTTAGTTAAGAAAAAGTAATGGCATACTTCGTGATCTTAAAAGAATTTGGTATTGGCTGATTGCTGTATTCACAACGTAAGAAACTATTTTACAGCTATGTATCTGATGGGATATTTCATTTTCACGCTCTATTTTTAACATTGGCTGTTTCAGGCAGCTCTGTACCATTTTTAGATTATGTAAAATATCTAAATATCGGACAATACAGCTAGCACTCAAACAAAGACGTAAAGTGTTGTGAATCTGTTCCGAAATTAATGCTTGTACAAGTTTCACTATCGTAGAATATACCGAGAAAGTGCCAAATAACCGTGTCTGACGACAAATTCCGTTAATATGCTGCACTTAGAACGCTAACGAACTAAATGTTATATTTTACTCATGAGACATATTTTTCGAGACGTCAGTCGAATGAATGCTCCCTCTAATCCAAAGAGTCTTAAAGCAGACGCCGGAGTTTGCCACCATAATGGCCGCCGAGGCGCTCTTCAGTCTGGCCGCTGTTCGCAGTCGGCCGCTTAACGGAATTGTGGGGCTGGACTGAGGCACGCGCTGAAAGCCACAAATGAACACAAAAGAGCCGTCATTTACGTCAACTTGCAAGTCTGATGAAATGTTGTTACTGTGAAGATTCAGTCCACCAACAAACAAAGTTGCTGCTTTGTTATAAACACCAAGGAACTATCTGTAAAGCACCGCAGTCAGGAGAATGGGACAAAAAATGGAGCCAGCGCTCTAGAACAGATTATGCGGCAAGATTTGAATTAAAGAGATCCGCGTTGAGTGTTGCAATTCGACATGACTGGTGTATTAGGCAGTTTGGTGTGAGGACAGCATTTCTCAATAGCTTTTTTAAAGGAGGAAACCTACAGATACCGAGTAGACCGTTCTCATGATGATGCCACGCGCGAGTAGTCGATCGGTCGAAAGCGCGGCCTACGGAGGTTCGAATCCTCCCTCGGGCATGGATGTTTGTGTCGTCTTTAGTATAAGGTAGCTTATAAGTCGTTTGTGAGCTTCGTTCTGACGACCCCGCCCGCAATTGAGTCCCATAAGCTCTACAAACGTTCGAACATTGACGATACGGGACATGTAAGCAAACTACTCGAGTCTATATGGTTTAAGAAGTCCACAAAATGCCGGTGTGAAGTTTTTCACTGTATGTGCTTTAGGTAGAGCTATGTAGATCCATACACGTTCAGTGGTGAAAACCTGCTACTGAGTTTACGAAATAAATGGGTAATCGTTTTCAGATCACTGAGGCTTACAAATTGATAATATTGAGAACTGAATTCAAATAAATCAGCCCGCAATGTGCAAAGAATTTAACAGAAATGTCGATACAAAACCATTATCTTCATCCTTTGAACCAGGACTGGTAGCAGGTGAGTTATCTCATCTTAATGAGAAATGGTTCCAAGTCTGATTTATTTAACAGACGCTACGCGACCGTGTGCTGTTAAAGATGAATCTATAGAGTTCGCGACTCAATAACATACGCGCATTTTGCAGTTATCAAACGAAATTCGACAATAGGGTATTTGACTGTTTTCTGGATATCGTTTCAGATTGTTAATTATGTCATATTATGATACGAACATGCTTCTTTACCTCGTGAATTACAGTACTTAAAAAGAAAGAAGAAATTCAAATAACTTGGAAGTCCACTAAAACTCTCACGTGATGCCTGTGACGTCACAAACCACGATACTGCTGCTGCTGCTCTCGTAAGATACACAAATAGTGCTATATTGTTTGAGCGTTCATGTTCGCCAAATGACCTACAAATACTGGGTAGTTGCGCACTATAGCAATACAGCTAAAAAACACCAGAAAAATTGTTTTTGCAAGTTCCAAAAAATGAGAAGATGCGCAAAATGTGGCTGACACTCGCTCGAAGAGGTGCAAATGAAATAGCAGCCACTTCATTTGTTTATTTCTGTGAGGATCCTGTAAAGTAGTATTATGAGCAGGTTAATAGGACGATGTTTACATTTGCGAAGGAAAATTTCATAATGTTACACGCCTACGATTTATGTGCAATTAGAGCCCTTTCCTAATTGGTGAAAGTACAATATGAATATTGTTTTAGTAAAAAAGTTGTAGAGCGTATGGGACTTAACTACGGGGTCATCAGTCCCTAAACTTACAAACTACTTATGAACTAGCTTATACCAAAGACAGCACAAATATCCATGCCCAAGGGGGGATTCGAACCTCCGACCGTAGTGGCCGTGCAGACCGTGACTGAAGCGCCTCAGTCCCCTCGGCCACCGCGGCCGGCTGTTTTAGTCCATTGTAAAGTAGAGCACTGATTATTTTTCCCCGGTAAGTGCACTTTTATCGCCAGTAGATCTTATTGAAACAACTGTTTGAGTAATGGGTAAGCGTTTTATACATCGACAACGCCCTTCTGGTTACTTTACTACAACATGCCCTACCGTAAAATACGTAGGCCTATATAGGAGATGTCTTTAATGCGCCGATTAATTTAGCCTTTAAACATTCGTAACATGAAAGTGTAAATACTACTCAAACTGTTACCCCAAAAATGCGTTTATTGAAGCAAAAATCGTTGTAAGTTAATGTCATGATGTGAAGTCTATTTCGCAAAAATAAATCAATACCTAATTCAGAATACAAGAAACTTTTGTTATTAGATAATCAAGAACCACCAGATTAGACAGCAAAATTCTGCGGTGTACTGTCACTTGCAACTGAAACTTCCAGAGAGTTGACACACAATCGCAAATATTCACTCGCAAAAACAAAATACCCGAAAATAGCTTTAATTTCGGCACTATAAAGTTTTTCCATCGTTTCTCGATCACAGTGACACGCCTTTGGGTACGCGAAACGTGCGTTGCCAACTTACGAGCGATTGAAAACGCTGCCGAAGCTTCCGGCGTCCCTGTTGTAGACTTTAGAGATATTGCATAAATACACACAAGGAATTTTGCTGTTACACGTTGCTACCAGTATTGAAATATTTAAATAATGAAATTACTCCCTAAGTGTGTGCTTCACTGGGTTAAATTTTACCAACTATCGCGACCTCCTGTCATAATGTTGGCAACGGAAACTGAACAGAGAGAATCAACGTCCTTTGTGAGAATCAAGTGGCGTTGCCATTAACCAATCACGTGAGAACGCAAATGTTTTGTCACGAAACCTTGACTTTACGAGGGCAATTAGTTTTACTGACTGGACAAGGGTACATACAAGAACCTGTCATTCATAGAACAGGAACAGCATTATTTACTTACTTCTTAAGCTGTATGATATGCTAATCGAGTCATTCTATGTGGTCAGAACATCTTGGCAAAGATTATCTGTCGTGTTGTTGATGTTGCCAACATAATCACTAGAGGCCGCCTGGATAGAAGGTAAAATTTTACCCTTTACTGCAAATACGGTAAGTCTGCTGCCACCTACAAGTAGGGTACTTTATCCCAATGGTATAAAATATCTCTAGCAATAATTAACTTTAAAATGTAGGTATGCATTACTTTCAATGTAGTTTTCACATTTCTTATTTCTGCCACGTAAAAATTTGGATTGTTTTCGAAGAATGAAGATTCCATAAATGCATCAACATTAGCGAAGTTTCCGCTGTGTAGCCTCCTTATAATTCTTTTCATTGAGGAAAACACTAAACTTTACGCTGAGAAATTAAGGAAACGGTTACAACCAAGGAACTCTGTCTTAATAGTTGCCGGTTCCTAGTGGCATGTGACGTCAGAAGTATTGCAGCTAATAACAGAGCGTTTTCGATCATGTGATCTAACGGCGAAATTTAATGATTTTTAAGCTTTAATTACGTAAAAATAACAGACGTTTTGTAACAATAATGGGCGAAAATGCTATCAGAATAACAAGAGTTCAACCGTATTGTTAAGACAGGAAAGCAGCCTGTGGTGTTGAGTGGCGGCAGAGGGACGGAAGTGAAAGCGCGGGCGACGCCGCGAGGTACACGCAGGCAGGCAGCGAGCGGCATTTCTGTTCAATAGCGCCATTACATACTGTCTAACAGTTTTAATAACCATCCGTCGTTACTTGGAAATAAAATTACCGATCACTAGATTTATGACGAATACGTCAGTGAAAGATAGAACTGAAAGGAGAAGATTACGATTATTTAACGTTTATATATTACTAATAAGTTACCTGGAATAACATCAAGTTTACCCATTTTTCATTACTCATATTCGTACTCTCGCTCCTGTATTGTAAAAACTTTTTGGCGTCTAAGCCGACTATGCTACTTCGAAAGTACGTAATTACTCATCCTACCTAGAATCACACGGGAAACACTGAACTATTAGCTCAATTGCAGAACGTGAAATCATGCATTGATTTAATTACTGCTAAACCCGGTATTGCCCGGGTGTAGGCCTTTATGCATTTTTCCAGTCTTACATTAGGAACGAAAAGAGAAATTCGAAAAAGATTTTATCTTCGTCTATTCATGAAAACAGCTCAGAAATTATAAAACAGTAAAAGAAATAAACATGCAGTTCAATACTTATGGCATAACAATCCTTGACTATTTGGTCGATGCGCGAGGCCGTTCCCCGTCGGGGGTTCGAATCCCCCCTCGGGCATGGATGTTTATGTCGTCTTTAGTATAAGGTTGTTCCTAAGTAGTTTGTAAGCTTAGGGACTGATGACCCCCAGGTAAGTCCCTTAAGCTTAACAAACGTTTGACTAATGTGACCTACAGTAATATAATTTTCCAGATTTGTAGAGTGTAATATTAAATAACTCTCTGCGATCAATAAATAGTGGATGATTTTTTTGTGACTCATTGTTTACGACTACATAAATCCTGTAGTTTTTAACCCCACAGCGATTGTTGTCTGATAGTAAGCAATATGCGTACCAAGTTTAATTGAAATCGGTCCATTGTTTTAAGAGATATGGAAAAATAGCGCATGATGTAGCAGTAATTCGGAAATTTCACTGTTTATGAAGTCATGTCTCCTGAAATATGTGCCGCATTATGATGTAAATTCGAAGGTACATTCGGCGGTATATGTGCCTTATGTCTGCAAAATGTATCGTGAATGGAGTTAGCAGTAAAGACGTAATAAATCAAAACCTCATGTCTGATATGCGGTTTTTCATGAACCAAATTGTTTATGACTTGATATCTCATGAAGTATATGTCGAACTGCTATATAATATCGAAGGAACATTCAGTGGTAGGTATGTGTAGTGTCTGCGAAATGCCTCTTGAATACAGTTAACAGTGCAGAAGTAATAACTTGTAACGTCTCCCCGTATGCATAGATTTTCATAATGAACATCGGGAAAGTAGCAAGCGATAAACTTTTTTCCTTTCATCAGTTGGTTGCGATTGTCTGCGAGAAAAAGTTCCGTAAAGATTTTCAATTATGTCTAAAGTTTACTGCAAGTCACTAAGTTGCCTCATTCTCAAACTGTTGACGAATAAAATCACGCGCCGCAACCAGTTCTGCCAGACTTGTGTTCTTTAGAGCCGGAAAATATTGTTATCAGCTGACAGACGATAATCTGGTAGATTTCAGGTATTGCTGTCTTTCAATTAAAAAATTTGAAAAAAAAAAAAAAATGGTTTCTGAAAGGCTACAATTTTATAGGCTGCAGAACTGGTCAGTTGTATTTGCTGCCATTCTGAAACACAGGTGGTAATCACTTTAGAGGTCTCTTCTTTTCGCAGTCTATTATTTCTGAAAATTCCCAGTTGCTGGGTCATACATTTAATATTTTTATTTTACATCTTTCAATAAAGGACTTTTATGTCCGATTCTAGCAGATTTTAGAAGTAGATTTAGCCGAAATGCATGTGATGGAGTTAGTAAGATACATGAAGATAATATCTCTTTTCCGAATTTTTATTGCGGTTCGCAATATTTTCATTATGACGTAATATCGTATGAACTATGTATCTTAGATAGCTTTCGCCATCTTCGTAAATGACTTCTGACCTTAAAGAGTATTTGTACCAAATTTGCTTGAAATCTGTCCATTAGTTTAGGAGCAGATGTACAATATTATCGCATGATATGCATCTACATCTACATATATACTCTGCAAATCACATTCAAGTGCCTGGCAGAGGGTTCATTAACCACTTTCATAACTTTTCTCTACCGTTCCATTCTCTAATAGCGCGCACGAAGAAAGAACACATAAATCGTTCCGTTTTCGATCTGATTTCTCTTATTTTATTGGGATGGTCATGTCTCCCTAAGTAGGTGGGTGCTAGCAAAATATTTTGACATTGATTGAAACTTCGCAAACACCTCAAGCTGCAATGAATAACGTAATTTTTTTTAATGATTTCAACCCCAATTCGTGCAACATTTCCTTAACGCTCCATCCCCCCCCCCCCCATAATGTGAAAAAACAAAACGACCTGCCCTTCTCTGAACCTTCCCAATGTCTTCCGTCAGTCCCACCTGGTGAGGGTCCCACAAGGGGCAACAGTACTCCAGGAGAGGACGCACAAGTGTGATGTAGGCAGTCTCTTTGGTGGAGCTGGTGCATCTTCGAAGCGTTCTGCCGATGAAACGTAACCTTTGGTTCGCCTTCCCCACAATATTTTCTGTGTGTTCTCTCCAGTCAAAGTTGTTCGTAATTGTAACTCCTAGGTATTTGGTAGAATCTACGACCTTAAGATTTGACTGATTTATCGCGTAATTGAAGTTCAGCGGATTTCTTTTAGTGGTCATGTGTATAACTTCACACTTTTCTTTATTTAGTGTCAATTGCCAATTTTCGCACCATACAGATATTTTGTCTAAATCGCTTTGCAGTTGCTTTTGATCCTCTGTTGACTTCACTAATCGATAAACGACAGCATCATCCGCGAACAGTCTAAGGGAGCTATTCAGATTGTCTCCTAAATCATTAAAAAACGCGAGGAGGAGTAGGGGACCTATAACGCTTCCCTGTGGAACGCCAGATATCACTTCTGTTTTACTCGACGACTTACCGTCAATTACAACGAACTGTGTTCTTTCTGATAGGAAATCGTGAATCCAATCGCACAATTGGGGAGATATTCCATAAGCACGTAATTTCATAAGAAGCCGCTTGTGGGGTACAGTGTCAAAAGCATTACGGAAATCCAGAAATATGGAATCGATTTGAGATCCCTTGTCGATGGCACTTAACACTTCAAACGAATAAAGGGCAAGCTGTGTTTCGCAGGAGTGATACTTTCTGAATCCGTGCTGACTATTGGTTAATAGGTCGTTCTCTTCGAGGTAGTTCATAATATTCGAACAAATTATATGTTCCAAAATCCTACTGCAAATCGACGTCAATGAGATAGGCCTGTAATTTTGGGGATCACTCCTATTGCCTTTCTTGAATATTGGAGTAACTTGGACAACTTTCCACGAATGTCATTGTTTATGATGTCATATCTGCTGGCGTATGTGTGGTACTTACCCCAGCAGCGATTGTTGCCTGATAGTAAGGAACATGTGTAGCTAGTTTGGTTGAAATCGGTCCAGTAGTTTAGGAGGAAATGTCGAACAACATACAGCACATTTCATAAGATGCCTCGTACATTTCCACGGTGTGGTATCTCAGCTCACACGGTTCAGCAGATTCATAAGCAAATGTATGCAAAAACTGCCTGTGACATTCCGTATTGTTTTTCCCTTGTGGGATGTCGACTTGTTTGTATACACAATCTGGAGTTGAGCTATAACTGCCGGCCGCGGTGGCCGAGGTGACAGAGACGCTCCAGTCACGGTCAGCACGGCCACTACGGTCGGGGGTTCGAATCCCCCCTCGGGCATGGATACTTGTGCCGTCCTAGTTCGTAAGTAGTTCATAAGTAGTTTGTAAGTTTAGGGACTGATGACCCCGTAGTAAAGTCCCATAAGCTTAACAAACATTTGATTTTTTTTTTTGAGCTATAACTAACTGCATCACACTGAGGCATTATTCCAGGAAGGGTAATAAGAGTGAGAAAAAGGGCGTATTACCGAATCGGTAAGTGTAATAGCTGTCTCTCAAACACATTTTTTTTCTAAATCGTCTTACGAAAATATCTGATTATTGAAACTGCCATTTGTTTGCACTGTTACGTATCTGAGAAGTAGAATAACAGAAAAATTAAAAGCAGCTCGCTGTGATGGAAACCTCGCAGAATTTCTTCGTGTTCACGAAGCAAGAACGCTGCCACAATAGTGGAACAATTGTATGACGTCACACACGCACACACACACACACACACACACACACACACACACACAGTACTGCTCCGGCGTATGATAGTGGCTTTCTAAGTTTTTTATTAAATGCGACGATAGAATTCCACAGTTATTTCTTTATTATGCAAGAAAAAAAGGCATGTAGATATTGTACTAAACAGCAGACAGGCGTGAGTTAACCGGAGTTTTCAAACATCGCATGTTTGTAAAGCTTATGGGACTTTGCTGCGGGGTCATCGGTCCCTAAACTTACAAACTACTTATGAACTAAATTACCCTAAAGACAACACAAACACCCATGCCCGAGAGAGGATTCGAACCTCCGACGCGGGCGGCCGCGCGATCCGCAAGGTGGTGCTCCAGATCCGGAGTTATAGAAAATCTCCTTCATGAAAACTTACTCCATTCATGTGATGACTTTCATGGTGACCAATCAAACAATTTCGATGTTTGTTCTATCGTACCGTTCGCCATGCACCTACGGAGGCGCAGGAAAGGTAGCCCGTATATTAATTTGGGGTATAAGCTATCTTCATTTCACATTTCATTCATATCCATCGAGCCGTTTCAGCGTGAACAGAAAGGAACGCATTAACCCATCGTACGGTACCCTCCGCCACGCACCGCACAGTGGCTTACGAAAGGTAGCCCCTGTATTAATCTGGGTATAACACACTTCTGTTCCATTTCTTTCATATTCGTCCAGCCATTTCAGCGTGAAACGTAAGAAACGAATTAACTAATTCAAAAGCACCCTCCACCATTCACCATACGAAGTTAGTTTTAGTATGCCTATAACCTTCCCGCGAGTGGAAGAATAAGTCAACGAAGTTTTATCGCAATCAGATGTACGGTATGGCCTTGAATAAAATACGAACAAAAGTGAAAACAAATGTCAGTTTTTATATATATATTATACAAGGTCATGCCTGATGCGACAGTTTTACGGCGTCTACAGCGAAACTGTTGTGAGCGGCAGACTCCTCTTCATATCGTCACTGGGGGGAGGGGGGGGGATGATTGAGTTACAAAACGCTTCAAAACGTCCGAAATTACATGCAAACTTTGTTGCAACTGACGCATAAATCTGGGTATTCTCACGCGGTGGCCTCATTATTTATGACGTCATATCTTCTGAGCTATGTGTCTTGCTCTTTTGTTTTTGGGTCAGAAATCTTCGTGGGCGTACGGTGAATAGTACACCAATGTTTCATTGCAATGAAATGAATGGTATTTGAACACAGAGGACGTACAGACAAACATCCATTTATCCCAGCTATCTTGTCCACCCAAAATATCTTTGGGTCAATAACAACTATTGGAAAACGACTTTCACCGGTATCAATGTACGGCTGAGGCCCATGAATGTACATATTTGGAAACATTCTAAAACGAAAGCAAATGTGTTTTTTTAACAGAAACTTATGTTTTTTTAAATGGACACCCTATATTGTTTCTTCAGCAATCCATAGCATGACAAATCACATAAACAATGGCGTTGATTGCATCGCAATATTCCAATTACATCCCGAGATATTGCGACGCGAAATTGACGCATGCAAAACCCGAAATGCGCCGCTAGCGCACGTCCTGAAGCTCAGGCGTGAACCCCATGCTGTCCGTAATCGCGATGTGATTGACATGCTTAATAGCACTTCCATAGTTACCAAGAGGTCCGAAACGAATAATACGGTCTGCTGCGATTGAGGGCAGCATGGGGTTCACACCTGAGCCTCAGGACGTGCGCTAGCAGCGTATTTCGGGTTTTTCAAGCGTCAACTTCTCGTCGCAATATCTCGGGATTGTAATTGGAATATTGCGATGCAATCAACGCCATTGTTTATGTGATTTGTCATACTATGGTTGCTAAAAAAAAAGCAATATAGGGTGTCCATTAAAAAAACATAAGTTTGTGATAAAAAACACATTTGCTTTAGTTTTAGAATGTTTCCAAATATGTACATTCATGGGCCCCAGCCGTACATTGATACCGGTGAAAGTCGTTTTCCAATAGCTATCATTGTTCCAGAGATATTATGGGTAGACAAGATAGCTGGGACACCCTATATAAACGAACTTTTATGACACGAGACATTCGTATAGAGAAATAAACGTTAAATTAGTACATTTCTGCAATATAAGTAATGTTTTACATTTTAATGCACAGAAGAGAGCACTTTATTTTCATTGTTTGACACTGCAGTTACAGAGATTTCTTTAATGTTCCTTAATTTTCTAATGGTGGAACAGACTGATAAATATGACAAAGCAGGGGTTTATAAGATACAGTGTAATAGTTGCAATGCCAACTACATTGATCAGACCGGTAGATCGTTTAGAGTCAGGTACAAGGTACATACGGACGCCTTCGGATTTAATAATTTTGACAAGTCCGCTGTAGCTACTCATATCCGCTAAACTGACCATCAATTAAAGCGGATTGAAGAAGACCTGAAGATTTTACATAGACAGGATAAGGGAAGAAAGTTAGATCTGCTAGAACAGCTGGACATTATAATACATAACGCTAAAAGCGACGCTTTATGAAATGAACAAGTTCAAGGTAAAACACACAGCTTTTTTAAAAACTTTGTGGACCTATTATAACAAAAGGCGTTTATTTTAAATCTCAACCTCTGTCTTACTGTGCAAATGATTTCGTGACACCTGAATGTATCCTCTTGTTTGTGGATGATCTTTGTTTCCATGTGCATACGTGCGCCCCAGTCCTGTTGTTGACTCGGTGCAGCCAGTGCTGGGGTCTGACGTAGTGCAGTATGCCGAGGACCATTACTCGCAGACACGGTTACAAGGGAAGTAAGCTCGTTTTCTTTTATTGCGTTTTATATTTTTATGGTTTCATGTTTTGAAATTCTCGTACAGATTATTTGATGATGAGGGCTTGACCATTGAAACGCGTCATATTTTAGAGTTTTTACACGATATCTGTGGTTGAGCCTGCTTGTTTAACAAAATAACTTACAAACTACTTCAAATAACGTAAGCACAACACACACACACACACACACACACACACACACACACACGCACGCACGCACACACACACGCCCCAAGGAGGACTCGAACCTCCGCAGCCAGGCGCCGTAGAGCGCGCTGAACGACATCGTGGATCACCCAGGTCAGACAGTACCTACGACACACACTGGCCGATCAAGCGGATGTTGGGTATGAGGTCCGCCTGATATAACACTTTCCTGGCTGCCCAAACATGTGTTGGCATCTTTGTGCCATCATCTGTGGATTTTTATGCGATTACAGCTGTGAAAATGAAGATGTTGTAATGCTAAGCTAGGCCAGAAGTCGTATGTCCAAGTTTCTACCATGTACGTCTACCTGGGATACTCTGCGAATCACATTTAAGTGCCTGGCAGAGGGTTCATCGAAACACCGTTATAGTATTTATCTCCCATTCCATTCTCGAATAGCGCGCGGGAAGAAAGAACACCTGAATCTCTCCGTTCGAGCTCTGATTTCTCGTATTTTATTCTGATGATCATTTCTACCTATGTAAGTGGGAGTGAACAGTATATTTTCGAATTCGGAGGAAAATGTTAGTGATTGGAGTTTCGTAAGTAGCCCATGCCGCAGCGATCCTGTATCATTTCCGTAACGCTGTCTCCCCTGTATCGTGACAATACGAAACGAGCTGCCCTTCTTTGGACTCTTTCGATGTCCTCCGACAAACCCACCTGATAAAGATCAAATTCAAATGTTCAAATGTTTGTACAGCTTATGGGACTAAACTACGGGGTCATCAGACCCTAAACTTACAAACTACTTATGAACTACTTACGAACTAGGACGGCACAAATATGCCCGAGGGGGGATTCGAACCCCCGACCGTAGTGGCCGTGCAGACCGTGACTGAAGCGCCTCAGTCCCCTCGGCCACCGCGGCCGGCTGATAAGGATCCCACACTGGGCTGCAATACTCCAAAAATGGACGGACAAGCGTAGTGTTGCAGTTTCTTTTGTAGTTATGTTGCATCTTTTAAGGGTTCTGCCAATAAAACGCAGTCTCTGGTTCGCTTTTCCCACGACGTTATCTATGTGTTCTTTCCAGTTTAAGTCTGAAGTAATAGTAATTCCTAGGTATTTCGTGGAGTTTACGGCCTTCACTTTTGATTGATTTATCTTGTAAACAAAGTTTAACGGATTTTTTTTCGTACTCATGTGGACGAAATCACACTTCTCATAATTGACAGTCAATTGCCAATTTTTACACCATAGTGATATCTTATTCAGATCGTTCTGCAATTGCTTTCGATCTTCAGATGATTTCACTAGACGGTAAATGACGGCGTCATCTGCAAACAACTTAAGAGAGCTACTTAGATTTTTCCCTAAATCGTTTATGTAAATAAGGAACAGCAGAGGACCAATAACTCTACCCTGTGGAACGTCCGATATCCCCTTTGTTTTAGTCGATGCCTTACCATCGATTACTAAGAACTGTGTCCTCTCTGACAGGAAATCCGCAAATTTGGGGCGATATACGATAACCACGCAAGTTGATTAAAAGCCCTTTGTGAGGTATGGTGTCAAAAGCCTTCTGGAAATCAAGAAATACGGAATGGATTTGGGATGCCTTGTCGATAGCACCCATAACTTCGTGTGAGTAAAGAGCTAGTTGTGTTTCGCATGAACGACATTTTGTAAATCCGTGTCGACCTTGGGTCAATAGATGATTACTTTGGTTTTGCAGTATGACGTCATTTTTACAATAGCCAATGTTCGTTGCGTTGTCTTCTGCAGCTGAGTAATCTGTCTGTTGCTGTTGGGCTAGAAGGCTAGCGCTCGTTCGCCGCCTGCCTGCCTGCCTCTCGTTGGTTTCGGCGGTCTGCGAGTGTACGGCCGCTCTCGTCGGTGCAGCACTTTGCAGTCTGCTGTCTGCTCGCGCGCGTGTCGACCTTCAGCACGGCCAGCTGTTGCCAGCTACCGCCCAGCGTGCACCGTGCGTCACCGGATCGTTCTCCACCAACACGGCTACAGCTACATTCGTCTGACACATATCACGGCCGCCTGTCAAGTGTGTCATTCGAGCCGCGGCGCAGCGGCCGAGCGCATTGAGGCGCTATGCTGCGATGCGCGAGGTCGTTCCCTGTCGAAGGTTCGAATGCCCCCCTCTCCCTCCGGCATCGATGTTTGTGCCGTATTAAGTTAGTTAGTTCATAAGTAGTTTGTAAGTTTAGGGACTCGTGACCCCACCGTTAAGTCCCGTAAGGTCGACAAACATTTGAACATTTTGTGTCATTCGTATTGTAGACTTAATAGGTTTAGTGAACACAACATAAATGTAACGTAGACTTTATGAAAGCAGTTGTTACAACACATCAACAATAAATGCAACTCCGTGGTCATGATTGTTCGTCATAACAAGTACTACTCAATGTATGTTTCGCAGCTCGTTTAGACCATCTTCTTGCATTAAAATCTACACAAATATTTTCACAGCGACAGTTTCGCTGTTACTGCAAACCGCATCTGTTATATTTCGAACTGGAACTGTAATACTGACAGGTTCGTGATGTTTCATTAGAGCATTTTTAGGAAATATACTACCAGGATCGTCAATTCGCAGCTTCGAAGAAGTCTTACGGAACTTTATGCACGTCCGTATTCAATAGTCGATCTTTATTTGAAACGTGGAAGTGTAATTCTCGAGTGGGTGTGCCATACGAGCTGTCAGCCGATACCGCAAGTTCAATTTGCCTCAAACATGCCCGACCTATCGACACTCTATGAAATTTACGCTCGTCGCTTACAACCAACAAAAACCAGCATAAAGACAACAGACACACACACTCGTGCCGAAGAGAGGACTCGAACCTCCGGCGGCGCGGTGTCTGGCTCCCGCGTACACACGGCAGCAGTCTGCCGCGGCTGCTGCCCTGCGTGATGACGTCAGAGACTGCGTAACGGCGAGGCGAGGCGGCCAGGCGCGGGCGTTGAACCCGGGACCGCGGCGGCCGCGGCCTCTGCCGCTGCCTCTGCCGTGTGCCGTGGGACAGCAGATGCCGGCAGTGAGCGGCTGACGGCTGACGTGTCTGCAGGGGCGAACAGCCACAATCGCCAGGGAAATGGAGCCGTTTCATTAAAAAAAAGAATTCTGCTTTCTGCCAATACTATCTGCGTAATTAACACTGTACGTGTCTTCCCCAATGTTGTTCAAGCTGTACATTCAGCAAACAGTGAAGGAATTGAAGGAGAAATTTGGAGAGCGAATTAAAATTCAGAGAGAAGAAATAAAAAGTTTGCAGTTTGCCGACGACACCGCAAAAGATCTGGAAGAGCGATTGAATGGACACAGTCTTGAAAGAAAGATACAAGATGAATATTAACAAGAGTAAAACGAAGGTAATGGAATGCAATATCAGAAAATCAGGCGATGCTGAAGGAATTAGATTAGGTAATGAGACAATAAAAGTATTAGATGAATTTTGTTGTTTGGGTAGCAAGATAACTTCTGATGGCCGAAGTAAAGAAGATATAAAACGCAGAATGTCTATGGGAAGAAAAGAGTTTCTAAAGAAGCGAAACTTCTTAACGTGCAATATTAATTTAAATATTAGGAAGTCCTTTCTGAAAGCATTTGTCTGGAGTGTAGCATTGTATGAGAGTGAAACGTGGAAGATAAGGAGTTCAGACAAAAATATGATAGAAGCTTTTGAATTGTGGTGCTACAGACGAATGATGAAAATTAGATGGGTAGATCACGTAACCAATGAGAAGATGCTTAACCGAATCGGAAAGAAAAGGAATTTCTGGCATATCCTGACTAAGAGAAGGGATAGATTGGTGGGACACATTCTGAGACATCAAGGAATCGTCAACTTACTATTAGAAGGAAGCGTGTGGGGTAAAAATCGTACAGGGAGACCGAGGGACGAATACAGTAAGCAGATTCAAAAGGATGTAGGTTGCCGAACATATTCTCAGATGAACAGACTTGCACAGGACAGGGCAGCGTGGAGAGCTGCATCAAACCAGTCTGCGTACTGAAGACCACAACAACGTCTTTTATTCTGATACATATACCAAGTACAAACGAACGAAAGTTTCTTGTATTCAACTATCCGAGAACAGAATCTTAAATGGAATATCGGCTTGCATCCATGGGAAATTTTCCTGGTGTGTCCATTTCCAATGATTCGACATTACGTAAATGGAAGAAATTTCTAGATACTCCATTTGTGTCAAACAAACGTACTGCAGATGCTACTGTTTTAACTGAAATTAAGTCGGAAAAGATAAGACAGATATTGGAACAAGTCTAACAAAGTCTTTGCATCAACAGAGAAATTACGAAACGTAAATTTATTTATGCAAACTCAGTGTTTTAGTTTCAGTTGTTATTGCTTTGATTATGCTAATTAATGTAGTCAATCCATTTTCATTACTTGGCCAAGTAGCCACTTTTCCTCGTTCAATTTGGGAGTGGAATAGGAAAGGAAATGCCTAGTAGTGGTACAGTGTACCCTCCGCCACGCACCTTACGGTAAATTGCGGAGTATGTATGTAGATGTAGATGTAGATGTAGATTTACAAAATAAATGTAGCAGATATACGTGGAAGTTACATTGCATTTATTTTGGGTGATCTTCGTTAATAAGCAAAATATTTACACCACTCACATCTTACGAAATCATAGTTTTCGACGAGAGATTTTTTTCCTCCCCGGAAAGTGCTTCAGTGCACAGCGTACTTTAGTCGCCACACCCGTGCTTACACTTGTGTTCTGAAATCGGAAATCTTTCGAGCGTATTTCTTCCACTCCGGCCACATATTTCAGTCATTGAAAAAATATACATCTAACCAGTTGTTCGTAGACAGTTTCAGGTCAGATCTGTGAGAATCATCTTGTGAGCTCTCCTGGTAAGACTGAGAATTATAGGCCTGCTCAATTCCTAGTAAACACGAGAATTTAATTTCTGACTCGAACGATAAGCAAACTGGCAGCAGAATAATAACAATTTGCGGCAGCGGCTGTTTTGTCTGCTGCGTAAGAAGGAGCGCCGCTGTCCGCACGCGTGGAGCGGGAAACGTCCAGCCCTCACAGATGAACTGCTTCCAGCTTTGTAGCTTCTCGCTGTTGGGTGTACTCTGAGCAGCTCGACACACCTCTGTCGACTAGGGGAGGCAGCTATTTCTTCTTCCATATTCACAGAATATATGACATCGACTGCGAATGGGCAAAGCTGAAAATGAGTACCCAGCCGGGATTCTAACCAGGGTCTCCTGCTTTCTAGGCAGTTGCGCTGACCCCTAAACAACTGGGGACACAGTGGTTACCGCACCTGCAAGGACTACCTTAGCAGAGTACAGCTCCTTACATATGACTTAGTTAATTAGATTGAATAGTACGGTGCTGCACTCTGCCTTCTGGTCAATCTGTCTCTCTACCATCCATCTCGAATCTACGGAAGCATTGTACCTCTCGCCTATATGGAGGTTATTTATTACTTCGCCTGGAGATATCAGTTAAAACCATGATTTGGAGAACGTCCTGCAGTCTTACTAGGGGAGAATCCGCTGATTGTGGTGTGAATTTTGTGATCCGTGGCTTGATTTATCCTAAAAAGAGACAGAGAGGTCTATTTGCTGCATTTGAGCACTTACTTCGTCGTTAGGTCAAGATCAGGGTATTACAAGGCTGGAGGCTACAATATACCTTATATGAATAGTGTTTTTGATCCTGTGCAAGACTGTTTAAGTGTTATAAACGAGAATAAACGGTATCTCCAAAGTGCTTCTTCACCATGTGGAGGCGAGTAACAAACACTTGGGACAACAGATGCTTTGTAGTGTTTAATAGTGTCCTGCAATTTGTGTACTGGGGTAATAAAAATACCCGAAAATTGACAGGTGTACAGGTAAACCTTCAAGAGACTAAAGATCGATAAAAGATTGTATATTACGTTCTATCAGCTTTTAGTTTCAATTGGCTACCTGTAAATTACGTGGAGATTCGTAATACTGACACCAGCAAAGACGATACAAGTAGTACACTTAAAAGCGACATTAAAGCAGGGGAAACATACTTTTCTCAATCCAGAACATTGTTCTCCACACTGCCTCCAGATATACAGGGTGTATGGCCAAATTTTCAGGAAACATTCCTCACGCACAAAGACAGAAAATATGTTACGTGGACATGTGTCCGAAAACGCTTAATTTCCATGTTAGAGCTTATTTTATTACTTTTCCTCAAATCACATTAATCATGGAATGGAAACACACAGCAACAGAACGTACCAGTGTGACTTCAAACACTTAGTTACAGGAAATGTTCAAAATGTCCTCCGTTAGCGAGGATACATGCATCCACCCTCCGTCGCATGGAATCCCTGATGCGCTGATGCAGCCCTGGAGAATGGCGTATTGTATCACAGCCGTCCACAATACGAGCACGAAGAGTCTCTACATTTGGTACCGAGGTTGCGTGGACAAGAGCTTTCAAATGCCCTCATAAATGGAAGTCAAAAGGGTTGAGGTCAGGAGAGCATCGACGCCATGGAATTGGTCCGCCTCTACCAATGCATCGGTCACCGAATCTGTTGTTGAGAAGCGTACGAACACGTTGACTGAAATTTGCAAGATGTCCATCGTGCATGAACCACATGTTGTGTCGTACTTGTAAAGGCACATGTTCTAGCAGCACAGGTAGAGTATCCCGTATGAAATGATGATAACGTGCTCCAGTGAGCGTAGGTGGAAGAACATGAACACAAGCACTGAAGTCAACATTAACTTCCTTCAATTGGGCCAACTGGCGGTGAATCGAGTAAGTACAGCACATACTAACGAAACAATTGGGTATTTTGACAATTTTCTGCACGAATTATTTCAATTTACATTTAAAGAGACATACTAAAATGAGCTCTAACATGGAAATTAATCTGGTGCGGCCAGGAAAAATTAAACCGATAACTTCTCCAGGTCAGGTGCGAGCGTCGACTGGTATGTTACATGTATAGGACGTACACACTCCAAACCAGCGGCTACGATGAGTCAACAGGTCCGCACTCGCCTACAGCCGGAAACAGCATGGAATGTGAGAATGCATGCTAGCTTGCGCGAAATACATATCTCGAACTGTTTAGCCGTGCGATTCGATGCAACGCAGATATGATCCACAATTGTGGAAATGCATATAGATACTTAGTAGCAAGGTTATGTACTTTGGATGTGGGGTAATTATATCTTCTTTTAGCTGTGTTTACGAATGAACGTCTCTCGGCAGCGTATCGGAGATGGTTGCAGTAGTAAATTAATGTTCTTAGATCGATAATCATCGAGTTAGATAACTTAAAGAGGATTAGTTACCTACACGTTGGGAGGTGCGTTTAATCGTATGTTAGGTCTCTAAACGATTGCTCTTGGAGATCGATAAAAAAATCTGGTGTTTTATTAGTTCGAAATGGTGTAGACTATTTTGCGTTGCTGCTTGTAAGGATTATAAGAACATGGCTTTGATATAGATCTTTTCTTGTTAGCAGTTCTGTGCGTGTGCACGTCGATCATTTTTTACACTGTGTTACAGATGTTTATCGAGAGTAACAATTTGTTAGAAGGAGTGGAATACGATGGTGGTTTGTGCGTGAATGCTCGTTAAACGCACGAGATATGTAGTCTACTGACTGGCAGAAAGCGTTCCAGAAATATTGTCTGTCGGGCTATGCATTGGAAACAAAGTTGTGGTTGGATGTTAGGGACGGGTGAAGCAACCAACGTAGTTATTGGGTGGGGAGAGATCGAAACTTTATTAAAATGCGCTGTGTCTGAGAGATATTGTCTGTTAGTGATCGCGGTTATAACACCGTCTGTGGTAACTTTTTTATGCGGGGTGTATGTGGAGGAACTCAGATTTGGTACTGGGTTAGTGACGGCTGTAAGGATACCCCTGCCTGGGTTGCATTTGGAGGTTGTTACAGGCGTATACAGAGCTTGCAGTATACTAGTTGGGTCAAAACTTTTGTAAAAAAAAAAAAAACTCCCGAGTTGGAATGGCTAGATCCGTTTGTTGTAGGTTAGTGTTGACTACAGGTGTAGTTCTGTTACTGTGTTGGAAATGTTTGGCGGTTATAGAGAGTGCTGTAGGCTAGATGGAATGCATTTTAAGTAAAAAGTGTTGATATACCCTAAATACACGTCGCGGTAGAGTTCTAATGAAGCCGAATTTGGTGGTTGTAAATAAATGTTGCAGTTTGTACGTTGTCTGATCTTCCGTAGAAGAATCGCCTGTTTAATCGTATGCTAGTGTCTACTTTACGGCTGGTGAGCGTTATGTTACGTAGCGGATGTGCCTCCTGTGGTAAATCATAATTCTTTCGTCGAAAATCAACGTGTTTTATAAAACTCCTATAGTTTGGTAACTTAAAGTGCTCTAGTTGTAGCCAATGGAGTGCGTGTGTGGTGAGGTATTGTTATAGATCTGCGGATCTATCTGCGAAGTAAATTTTAGCAAGTTCTATACTGCAAACGCTGGAGATAAGACGAAGTTACTATTTGTGGCTACTTTATGGAGTACAGGGGGGAAATATGTACGTCCTGTGGGTATATATCTTATAAAGTGCAACTAATGGAGGAGCTCCCATCTACACTAACGCAGCTTCGTGTAGATGGCTTCTATCTCCTGGATTTGCACAACACACAAGATTTCGAAGCGATTTATTTTAAAGCGAGTGGCGTTCGTATCCGAGCATGACTTTTGGATGGAAGGAGTTACAGCAACGTGGTTTTGGGAGACGACAAGACAACTGGAAACGACTGCTTAACGTGGTTCGCGTCGAATTGTAGAATCAAAATAAATAATAAATTATTTGTCAAATCACGAACCCTGGTGCAAGCAAAGTTATCGGTAGCTACAATATCGATTTTATAAAGCGTCCAGACAGGCGATTGTGAGAACTTTTATTTTTTCGCTGGGTCCAGAATATGACATTACCAGGATGGAGGATTGTGGTTATGGATCTGTGCAAGAAGATTAAGAGAAGATACGATATTTACAAAGTGCGCCGTTGTACTGTGCATCGCTCCCGGCTAACATACGCTTTTAGAGATCAGCTATTATGCAGTTTGATTACTTGGGTATTAAGAGTACCCGAAAATTGACCGCTCTCTCGGACCGAGAAAAGCTTATACATTATGTTTTAGTTTCAACTGTCTACCTCTAAATTAGTTGGAGAGACGAGCAAGGAGCTATATTAAAGCATATTTTAGCATTCCAGGACTTTATTCTCCTACAGACGTATATATGGCCTACGTTATTCCACAAGTCCTAAGATGAAGGGTAAACGAAAACTGGGTTATATGGCGAAGACAAAGGCTTTAAACGAGGCTATTGCATATGTGCAAGCCCGGTTTAAAAAGTGTGGAGAAATATAGCTACGATTACGTCTTAAAAAATATTTGCTTTTACACTAAACAGCCCGCGTCGTTGTATTGACCGATACACTTAAGGACTAGATCGGGAACGGGGACAGCCAATATTTACAAAGTGTTGCCTTGTACTATGTGTCACTATTAGCCATTCCTTAGAGAGCAGTTCTTGTGCTGTGTTTTGCTGGGTTAATAACACCGAAAATTGACTGGTGTGTCCGTAAATCTAGCGCACTCTGGGACGTTTGCGGTCATAAGCGGTAGTTGATTGCCATTGCATGGTAGTGCGTAGAAATATTGTGATCGATGTCGCGTTTTCCTGCACTGTGTGCTGTCGTTTGAGCCCTAAGGCGCACTACTTTCGTCTTTAAACGTTTTTGTTTGTGTAATACCATTCCGAGAGAGAGGATGATACTGCATACGGCCTCGTTGATGAATGTTTTGGTCTCTAGAGGGTCTACTAAATTTCTCTGTGTCTCTGAGTCTTCTATCGCCTGTACTTTGAAATAGGGTTTCGTAATATGCGAGGTTTGTTTGTTATAAATTTTCTGGTGTGTAGGTTAGCATCTTCGTTTGCGGTAGACAGCTGCTTTAAAATAAATAAATTCGAGTTCGGTATAGTGGAAAGAAAAAAGAAGTCACAGGAAAGGAACTTGGAGTAGGAATTTTGGGTAAAGGCCTGATAGATCTTGTTCTGAAAATCTGTGTTGTATTGGTCAGGTATAGTACTACCTCGGTTCCGTGGTTGCTGCATTGTCGAATAAGGGTGTTGTTAGGCCAATAGTTTCGAGAAAAAAAAGTTTTAGTGTAGACTGTCGGAAATCGGAAAATTATTTCACGCATTTTTTTTACTGAGATTCTCCGTTGTACAATAGGATATAAATATCTTCTGGGCTGCTCGAATATCGATATTTGACCTGTTGTAAAGAATCGTTTGCATTGTAACAGGACATAGAGATTCCTTATGTGGGTATACGCATGAGGTGGAATTAAACTACCCGAATTCTCAAAAACTGTCGGAAGGCGTATAAAACCATACAAGTAGTGGTTTACGGGAAGACCGAAAACTTATGTGGGAGACAGCGATGCGTCGATCTAAAGAACTGTTGGTATGTTTCGGAAAGAATTGTGTGTATTGCAACAGGGTACGAGAGGGAGTATTAAATTTCAGAACTTGATAATTTTAGTGCGACTGGTATGATTTGCACGAGAGAGAGAGAGAGAGAGAGAGGGGGGGGGGGTTGCCGTTAGATGGAGCTTATATGTGAAAGCATGTTTGCTTTTGGGAGGGGGTCGACAGTGCCCTCTGTTGTCAAAACTCAGCTGGGTCCAGTTCCATTAAATAAATGCAATGCATGCTATCCTCGTCAAAGTGGTGTGTGTGTGTGTGTGTGTGCGCGCGCGCGCAGAAGTCTTGCGTAGAAGGTTTTGATTATTTGGATATGTAGCTAAGATTTTTTTTTTCTTTTTTTTTTTTCTATGCTTGCAAAGATATGTTTTTTTAACATTTAGCATATGCATATTTTATGCAGCTTATTGAGAGAACACTGTGTTTGTGATATCGCGCTGGAGACCTAGCTACGTTACTGTTAAGCGTTTAAACGAGGGTCGTACGTACCGTTTCCGAGAGAAATTGTGTTACACGTCTACAGTGTTTGACACTCGGGTTTGGGAAGGTCGTTACCGTTACATTACGTTCGTTGTCAGCTGTTGTCAGCATCGTCTATACAGTTATTTTGCCTAGGCTAGCAGACGGAACATTAGTCCTAAAATGAACGGGTGGATATCGTTACAAGGAGTGTCTTTTGACCCACACAACCTCTAAGTACGCGGCTCTTGTTGGGGAACTGTGTAACATTTGTTATTCTATCGCAGTGCTGGATCATTTTACGATGTAATTGGTCGGGTGTTACGTTTGTTTATCGGTTGTAACGAGTAGCATTAGCAGAAGACGTGGTGTTAGTCAGATACGAGACACCTAACCGCTATGCTGCCTCGAATCACTTCTCCAGTAACATCTAAGCAGAATAACAAGTGCATCCAAGGCATACAACGCAACTAAACTTGCTTAAAGCCTGTTTCGATTTATTAAACTGTATGTAGTGACGTAATGTCCTAATTAAAACACGTGGTATCGCACTTAATAATTGGGAGTGGTGGTCGCTGGCCTGGCGGCTGGCAGGGTCAACTTGTTTATGAAACTCTCGTGTTATTCCAAGAAATTGTACTGTCCGAAGTATGCAATAATAATTGGGTCCTATCTTTTCCCAATGTTGGTGTACGTCTATAAGCAATAGCTTTCGTAAAAGAAAAGAAAAAATCTAGTGGCGCGGTTTCGAGTCCCGGATCGGGTCACGCAAGGGGCGGCAATGTTTAGGACTGTCGGTGGGGGCGGTAGGGGGGCAGGGTCTGTGCTCACGCAGGTGCTGGAGGCAGCTGCCCTTGTTACTGTTACAAAAAACATAGGTACTTACAATTAAATTGATATGAAAATTTAATTTAATTAACTGGAGGTGGAGGTCGGGCAATTGGGCGTCTGTCGGGGGCGGCATGTCGGCCAGGTGCGTGGCTGATGGTGGGGGGGTGTGGCGTCGGTCTGGCGGGGGTGGACAGGTCTGGACCTGCGGGAGGTGCATCCTGTCTGGGGCGGCGCCGGGGGGGGGTTGTTTACTTGCAAGTGTTAAGTGCACTGTCATGTAACCTGTCAATCACCCCTAAGTGCGCTATTGTTCGAGTGTGGCGGCATCCTTTGATCTGCGGTCCAGCAATTGGCCGAGCGTCTGGCGTCGATGACACAACCGTCGAAGGGCCAATCTCACTGTTCTGAAACCCTGTTCCTATACTACTGGTTAAAATAGATTATGCGTTCACAGCCCTCCAACGTGTACACGAACAAGTCCTAAACTAGTTGACAACTTATAAATAGTGCAACTGTGACGAAAAAAGAAAAAAATAAATGGTTTTCAAAAATATATACCACAGATGTTTCAAAGGGTAATGTTCTTATCATCCCTCTGGGAAACTTGCTGCCCATGTGCATGTTAATTATAAGGATAACTTGATAGAAATAAATCTGATCATATTTTATCAAGGGCGGATTCAGAGAGAGGGGGGCACACAGGGGCACGTACCCCTCCCCCCCCCCCAGAAGGTCCGACGAAAAGAGAGAGAGAGACAGACAGACAGACACAGAGAGAGAGAGAGAGAGAGAGAGAGAGAGAGAGAGAGAGAGAGAGAGAGAGAGAGAGAGAGAGGTGGTGTCTGTGACTGCCGCCGGCCGATTAGCTGCAGACACCGCCTTCTGTGAGTGAAACCGGCTTCTGATTAGAAGTGACATATAGTATTTTGATTTTCGTCTGCGCGTTCTCGTTTCAATTTGTAAATTTATACTGTGCTCTCGTGCATATTAGATTCAAATCCCCGTTTTAACAAACAGTGTAGTCTTCCATTGAACACATCACGACTGTAGTTTTTGTCGGCACTGTAATCATGAATAGGGACTGTCACTGCTGTGTGCAGATGCAGTCTGAGCTGGTGACACTTCGCTCCCAGCTTCAAGCTGTGTTAACCTCGGTTGCACAGTTGGAAGCTGCGATCGATGGGCGTCGTTGTTGTTGGCCGGTAGTGGGGACCGAACGGACTCCCATCGTCTCCACCGATCGGCCTGCACCATCGACATGCCCTGATACTGCTAGCAGTGAGGCAGACACCCCACCCGTGGTTGCGTGGGAGGTTGCTTCAGTGCGTGGCATGAGGCGCAAAACATTCCGGGGGACCGATAGTGAGGCCTCCCCAGTTCGTCTTGCGAACAGGTTTGAAGTGCTATCTGTTCAGGACAACGTTCCTGATTCGGATGGTGTCTCTCATCCTGAGGTCACCACCCAGCCTGCAAGATCCGGGCTTTCACAGAGGTTGGGTTTGCTTGTAGTTGGGAGCTCCAACGTTAGGCGGGTGATGGAGCCCCTTAGAGAGATGGCCAAGGAGGGGAAGAAGGCCAACGTGCACTCAGTGTGCATACCGGGTGGAGTCATTCCAGATGTGGATCGGGTCCTTCCGGGTGCCATGACGGGTACGGGGTGCAGCCAACTGCAAGTGGTGGCTCACGTCGGTACCAATGATGTGTGTCGCTTCGGATCTGAAGAGATCCTCTTAGGTTTTTAGCGACTGTCTGAAGTGGTAAAGACTGCCAGTCTTGGTAGCAAGGTGAAAGCAGAGCTCACCATCTGCAACATAGTTGACAGGACCGACTGTGGATCTCTGGTACAGAGCCGAGTGGAGGGTCTGAATCAGAGGCTCAGACGTTTCTGCGACCAGGTGGTGGGCTTCACAGGAAGCGGCTACACGGGTGTCGGGGGCTGTGTGGCGTGGACTGGACGGTTTTTTAGGGTAAGGGGCTTCGTGGAAAAACAAAATGGACAATCTCAAGGATGCAGGTGGATCACAGGAGAAATGTAGATCTGGGAACTATCGGTATAACACTTGTAAACTGTCGTAGCTGTGTCGGGAAAGTACCAGAACTCTAAGCGTTAATAGAAAGCACCAAACACACATCATTTTAGGCGGTGAAAGTTGGCTCAACCCGGAAATAAGTTTAGCAGAAGTATTTGCAAAACATCTACCTATGTTCAGAAAGGATAGATTAAACGAAATAGGTGCAGACGTGTTTGTCGAGGTCAAAAGTAGTCTTTCGTGTAGCCAAGTTGAAGTTGATAGTCCCTGTGAGCTATTATGGGTAGAGGTTGTACCTGTAAATCGTAAGAAGTTAATAATTGGTGCCTTTTATCGACCTTCCGACTGTGACGATACAATAGCAAAATGATTCAAAGAAAACCTGAGTCTAATTACAAAAACGTACCCGACTCACACAATAATAGTAGGCGGTGATTTTAATTTACCCTCAATCTGTTGGCGAAATTATACTTACAAACCAGGAGGTACGAATAAAACAGCGTGCGAAATCGTACTCGATGCATTCTCTGAGAATTACTTCGAACAATCAGTTCATGAGCCATCTAAAATTGTGAATGGATGAGAAAACACACTTGATCTCTTCGCAACAAATAATCCTGAGCTCATAACGAGCATCAAAACGGATACAGGCATTAGTGAACACAGAGCTGTCGTAGCGAAACTGAATATCAAAAGTCCCAAAGTTACCAAAAATAGACGAAAAGTGTATTTGTTCAGGAAATCAGATAGAAATACAGTACATTGCTTCTCGAAAGACAGCTTCCACTCGTTCCTAACATTAAACGTAGGTGAAGACCAAATGTGGCTTAAAGTCAAAGAGGTGGTATCGTCAGCTATTGACAGTTTTATACCAAATAAATTAATAAAAGAAGGAGGTGATCCCCCTAGGTACACACAACAGGTCAGAACACTGTTACAAAAATAACGAAAGAGGCATACTAAATTTAAACGAACACAATATCCCCAGGATTGGCGATCCTACACAGAAGCTCGAAATTTAGCGAGGACGTCAATGCATGATGCCTACAATACTTATCACAACGAAACTCTTTCTCGTAATTTGATTGAAAACCCAAAGAGATTTTGGTCATATGTTTAATATACTACGGGCGAAACACAAACAATACCCTCACTATGTGATGGTAATAGCTATCCTGCCGATCACACCGCTACTTTACTAAACATAGCATTTAGAAAGTCATTACCAAAGAAGACGAAACCAATATTCCAGATTTTGAATTACGAACAGAGGCCGTAATGAGTAACATCGAAGTAGATATCATCGGAGTAGTGCAGCAACTAAACTCACTTAACAAGAACAAGTCTTCTGCTCCGGACTGTATACCCATTAGATTTCTATCTCATTATAGCTGAAGCGATAGCTCCTTACTAAACAGCCATATACAACCGCTTTCTGAGAGAAGGATCTGTACCAAAAGATTGGAAAGTTGCACAGGTCAAAGGTATATTCAAGAAAGGCAATAGGAGTAACCCACTAAACTACAGGCCTATTTCATTGATGTCAATTTGCAGCAGGGTTTTGGAACATATCCTGTATTCAAATATTGTGAATTATCTCGAACAGAATGATCGATTGACCCAAGGTCAACACGAATTTAGAAAATATCGTTGATGCGAAACACAACTAGCTCTTTACTCACACAAAGTGATAGGTGCTATCGACAAGGGTTCGCAAATGGATTCCGTATTTCTTGATTTACAGAAGGCTTTCGACACCGTACCTCACAAACGGCTTTTAATCAAATTGCGCGGTTATGGTATATCGCCCCAAATTCGCGGATTTCCTGTCAGAGGGGACAGTAGTCCTGGCAGTTTTAAGGCATCGACTAAAACAGAGGTGATATCGGGCGTTCCACAGGGTAGTGTTATTGGTCCTCTGCTGTTCCTTATTTACATAAACGATTTAGGGGAAAATATAAGTAGCTGTCTATGGTGTAAAAATTGGCAATTGACTCTAAATAATGAGAAATGTGAAGTCGTCCACATGAGTACGAAAAGAAATCTGTTAAACTTTGTTTACAAAATAAATCAATCAAAAGTGAAGGCCGTAAACTCCACAAAATACCTAGGAATTACTATTACTTCAGACTTAAACTAGAAAGAACTCGTAGGTAATGTCGTGGGAAAGGCGAACCAGAGACTGCGTTTTATTGGCAGAACCCTTAAAACCTGCAACAGAACTACTAAAGAAACTGCATACACTACGCTTGTCCGTCCATTTTTGAAGTATTGCTGCCCAGTATGGGATCCTTATCAGGTGAGTTTGACGAAGGACATCGAAAGAGTCCAAAGAAGGGCAGCCCGTTTCGTTTTGTCACGATACAGGGGAGACAGCGTTACGGAAATGATACAGGATCTGGGATGGGAATCATTACAACAACGACGCTTATCGCTGCGGCGTGGGCTACTTACGAAACTCCAATCGCTAACATTCTGCTTCGAATGCGAAAATATATTGTTGACTCCCACCTACATGGGTAGAAATGATCGTCAGAATAAAATACGAGAAATCAGAGCTCGAACGGAGAGATTCAGGTGTTCTTTATTCCCGTGCGCTATTTCAGAATGGAATGGAAGATAAATAGTATGAACGTGGTTCACTTAAATGTGATTTGCAGAGTATCCCATATAGATGTAGATGGTGAGGAAGGGAAAGAATCTTAGTATCAGAATAATTAACCTATAGTTACGGGCAGCATGTAATTGTCAGTTTAAAAATGAAAAATCCCTGTAATTAACGTAACGTAATTTGACTGTTTGTGTTTAGCTCTCCATTTAATAGCTTCTTGCTCTTTTTTGTCAGTAATTTACTACAAAAATAAATAAAAGTTGTTTATTGTTTCGTGATTGCTTGGGAGATAAATGAGCTATTGTGTATGTTTTACTCATACGTAAATAAAGGTAAAAGATTTAACTATGTAAAAAACTGTGAATTTCAAAGGCTTCGTTGAGGCTGGCGCATTCAGATGTTTTCGGTAAACGGTTTATCTCATCTTTTTCCCTACAGACTAAGAAATGGTACTCCCACCCATTATAGAGAGGTTTATTTGAGCTACACGTTTCGATTTTCCAGTTATTGGAGCAAATTAGAAATTTCAACGGCATTTTGCTACACATCAGATACAAAGGATTTTCATGGTAGTAGAAATTCTTTTTGAAACACAGTCAAGTGTAATTTTCAGAATCAAATTTGCACACTGCAGCGGAATGTGCGCTGGTATGTAATTTCCTGGCAGATTAAAATTGTGTGCTGCACCCGGGATTCGAACCTGCGACCTTTGACTTTCGCGGACAAGCGCTCTACCGTCTCAACTATCCCGACACGCTTCACAATCCGTCGTCACAACTTTACTTCTGCCCGTTCCTCGCCTCGTACTTTCCAAACTTCACAGAAGTCCTCCTGTGCATCTTGCAGGAGTGGCACTCCAGGAAGAAAGGATGTGGTGGAGACATGGCTTAGCCACAGCCTAAGGCATGTTTCCAAAATGAGTAGTGCTAGTCCTGAAAGATTCATAGGAGAAGTTCTGTGAATTTGGGAAAGTAGGAGGTGAACTTCTGGCGGAAGTAAAGTTGTGTGGACGAACCGTGAAGTGTTCCAGGATAGTTCAGGTGGTAGAGCGCTTGCCAGCGAAAGGCAAAGGTCACAGGTTCGAATCCCGTTTCTGGCCCACAATTTTAATCTGCCAGGAAGTTTCAAGTGTAATTTTTTTGGATGCCCAACTTCAAAGGTTTGTAATTCTATGGGAGTAAACTACTTTGGTCTTAACTCCCTAGATTTACAAACTACTTAAACAAAGTCAGACTAACCTAAGGACACACACACACACACACATTCATGCCCGAGGGGGGATTCGAAACCCCGACGCAGGAGGCCGCGCGATCCGTACGCAATGTGGTGCTCCAGACCGCTCGGCTATGCCCGCGCGGCGATCGCGAAAGCTTTCTTGAAAACTCATATCGTTCTGCATAGCAGCTTTTCAAATAATGACGGAGAAATTGATTCTGTACAACGCAAATACAGGAAATCTGATTTTACGTTTTGCGGGAATATCAAACTTAGCGCGACATACTCGTATTTACTGGTTGTTTATTTCTGATTCGTAATTGGGCGACCTTTTGGGATACGCTGTGTTCCAAATTCCTGCACTGTTTGGTAATGACACAGCTGTTCCGGTTACTGCGCTGTTCTTCCACGGTACGTTGGCGACTCGTGCGATGGCTGTTGGCAGAGGCAGGAGGCGTGTACCAGGGCTGCCGGGCATGGGAGGGTGTGTTGTCCTGAGAATAAGTTACAGTAGACTGTGTGAGAAGCGACCGAGGACGTTAGCAAATATTTGAACTTCTGTTGAAACAATATGTCCTACGTTTTTTTACAGCCACCATTAAGTCATTTGGCTCATTTAATATGTACAAAACATTTCGCGGCAATATTGTACAATTGTTTGAATTTTCAAGTGGTCAGTCTTATAGTCCAATTATTCCAAAGTTGTAAATATCTATGGAAACCCATGTCAATTTCTCATGGCTTCCTCTGTATGGGAAATTCGCATTTACGCACCTGGCGAAGCTCAGAATCAGTTACACACTGTATTAAATTCAGAGCCTGCATGCCGAGTGTTCAGCTGTTGGCGGGTGCTTCATCCTCTGTGATGAAGGACGGAACAAGTGTGCCCACAGCTGAACACGGGGCATTCAGGCTCTAAATTCTCTGGTTTTCTTACATTATTTTTTTTTTAATTTTTTTATTTTGTGGTGGATTTAGAAAATAAACACTGTTTATTGTGATTGAATCATTGTAATATTTTTCTGATCATTGGTATTCGAAAATGACGTCATAGTGAACAGAAAGTAACTGTACATCGGTAGTTAGGTGGAAATGAATTAAGAAGTTTTTTCTAACAAGCGACAGTGGCTTTGGAACACATTTTGTGTGTTTCCTATAGCAGTTATATGTGACAATAACTCTGAAATATATATTATGTATTTCACTGTATGTTTTTAAAGGAAACGCCTTTTGCTGCTGAAAATGAAGGGTTTTATTTTTCTAAGTCACCCACACGCGTTTCGCCTTTGTCACAAGGCATCATCAGTGGGTGTCCTGAAATATTTACATGTTTCTGTTTACACATAATGGTTAGGTTTCTTAGATAGGTACAAAACATTTCACATGTGTGTGTGTGTGTGTGTGTGTGTGTGTGTGTGTGTGTGTGTGTGTGTGGTTTATATCTTACTTAACTGGAAGAGTGCAGAAAGTTGAAATAAGCAGTTCACATGATATAGATGAAATTACAAGGAAGCGTGTGGGGTAAAAATCGTAGAGGGAGACTGAGGGACGAATACATTAAGCAGGTTCAAAAGGATGTAGGTTGCCGAACATACTCTCAGATGAAGAGACTTGCACAGGACAGGGTAGCGTGGAGAGCTGCATCAGACCAGTCTGCGGACTGAAGACCACCACAACAGATCAAACAGTTAATTCCTCTAACTGGGGAGTTATCAAAAATGGGGTCCCACAAGGTTCGGTCTTGGGTCCTTTGCTGTTCTTAATATATATTAATGACTTGTCATTCTACATTCAGGAAGATGCTAAGCTAGTACTTTTTGATGATGATACAAGTATGGCTATCACACCTGACAAACAGGAATTAACTGATAAAATCGTAAATGATATCTTTCCGAAAGTTATTAAGTGGTTCTCTACAAATGGACTCTCATTAAACTTTGATAAAACCAGTACATACAGTTTCATACAGTAAATGGCATGACACCATTAATAAATTTAGACTTTGAACATAAATCTGTAGCTAAGGTACACTATTCAAAATTTTTAGGTGTTTGCAACGATGAGGGACTGAATTGGAAGAAACATATTGAAGATCTCCTGATACGTTTGAGTTCAGCTACTTATGCTATCAGAGGCATTGCAAAATTTGGTGATATACATCTCAGTAAATTAGCTTACTGCGCCTATTTCCATTCACTGCTTTCATATGGGATCATATTCTGGGGCTATTCAACATTGAGTAAAAAAGTATTCATTGCACCAAAGCGTGTAATCAGAATAATTGCTGGAGCCCACCCAAGATCATCCTGCAGACATTTATTTAGGGATCTGGGGATCTTCACTGTAGCTTCACAATACATATATACACTCATGAAATTTGTTGTTTACAATCCGACCCAATTCAAAAGTAATAGCAGTGTGCATAGTTACAACACTAGGAGAAAGGATTTATTCACTATTCAAGGTTAAATCTAATTTGTCTCAGAAAGGCTTGTACTATACTGCCACAAAAGACTTGGGTCACTAGTATTTAAAAAGAAATTAAAGGAATTTGTGAATGGCAACTCCTTCTACAATGTAGATGAATTTTTAGATAAAACTATTAGAAAATATACAGGGTGTTACGAAAAGGTACGGCCAAACTTGCAGGAAACATTCCACACACACAAAGAAAGTAAATATGTTATGTAGACATGTGTCTGGAAACGCTTAATTTCCATGTTAGAGCTTATTTTATTACTTCTCTTCAAATCAGATTAATCACGAAATGGAAACACACAGCAACAGAACGTACCGGCGTGACTTCAAACACTTTGCTACGGGAAATGCTAAAAATGTCCTCTGTTAGAGAGGATACATGCATCCATCCTCCGTCGCACGGATGCGCTGATGCAGCCCTGGAGAATGGCGTATTGTAACACAGCCCTCCACAATACGAGCACGAAGAGTCTCTAAATTTGGTACCGGGGTTGCGTAGACAAAAGCTTTCAGACGTCCCCCCTAAATGAAAGTCGAGAGGGTTGAGGTCAGGAGAGCGTGGAGGCCATGGAATTGGTCACCGAATCTGTTGTTGAGAAGAGTACGAACACGTCGACTGAAATGTGCACATGTTCTATCAGCACAGGTAGAGTATCCCGTATGAAATCATGATAACGTGCTCCAGTGAGCGTAGGTGGAAGAACATGAGGCCGAATCAAGTCATCACCGACAATTCCTGCCCAAACGTTCACAGAAAATCTGTGTTGCGTGCAGATTCTCGTCAGTTCAATTGGGTATTTTGACAATTGACCGCACGAATTATTTCAATTTACATTTAAAGAGAAATTAAGCGTTACTGGACACATGTCCACATAACATATTTTATTTCTTTCTGTGTGAGGAATGTATCCTGAAAGTTTGGACGTACCTTTTTGTAACACCCTGTATATACAGTAAAACTTCCCTTAATGGACACTTCCCAATAGCGGACTCCTGCAAAACAACATTCTCAAAACGTAATATGTCCCCCCATAACAATCAAAACTTCCAAATAATCAGTGCAGTCTTGCGTCTCAAAAGTATGAGTGTCGTCAATTCTAACGTGTGTTGATTGAAGATTTAGCGTGTTTCTTGTTCGTATTACGTGATTTCGTGTCATTGCCAGCTGTTGGAACTTCTTGGAAGTACCGTACGTACAGTATTGTATTGGTTGATGCAGTGCAGAAACATACGATGAGAGTGCGGCGCCAAACACTTTCCGCCTGCTGCCGGTACATCAGACGAAGCCGAGCACTGAGCAGTTGCAGCGTGGGCGTGGGTAGGTCAGGCGACAGGTGTGTCGCATGTTTTCACTCGATGGCTGCCACAGCCTGGTTTAAAAGTCAAAAACTTTGTCGAATGCGTCTTGAGTGTTTTCTTGTCGTTCGTCTGTGTGTTTTCGATTTGAAGTTTCGTGCTGGCGCTACATCCTTTAAAATGCCCAGGGATAAAAGTGGCCAAATACCAAAAAGGAATCATTCGAGTGCCGGTAAAAAAAGAAAAACACTGACTACAGGCGCGAAATGAAAAAAGAATGTCATGTCGTGGTAACAAAAGCTTGGACTTTGCAGAAAATTGATGCTGGTGAGCCACCAGCGAAAGTTGCTGCGGATTTGAACGTCGGTGTTAGTTCGATTACTGATTGAAAAACAAACTGATCAGAAATTTAAACATTTTGTTCCACTCAAGCGTCAAACAACACAAAGAAATCTCGAAAAAGAATGAGAAAAGGTTCACATCCACAGTCAGAAGAGGCTTCATTTTTGTGACATGAACAAATAAGAGCCAAAGGTGTGCTAGTTAAGCTGTGACTTTTTTGAGATCATTCAAGGAAAGGAGTAAGAATTCCACGGACACTATGGTTGGCTGGATCGGTTCAAGAAGCGGCGTGGCGTTCGCACGTTTACATCTACATCTACATAGATACTCTGCAAATCACATTCAAGTGCCTGGCAGAGGGTTCATTAACCACTTTCATAACTTTTCTCTACCGTTCCATTCTCTAATAGCGCGCGGGAAGAAAGAACACCTAAATCGTTCCGATCTGATTTCTCTTATTTTATTGGGATGGTCATGTCTCCCAAAGTAGGTGGGTGCTAGCAAAATATTTTCACATTCAGAACTAAAAGTCGGTGATTGAAACTTCGCAAGCAGATCACGCCGCAATGAGTAACGTCTTTCTTTTAATAATTTCCACCCCAATTCTTGCAACATTTCCGTGACGCTTTCCCCCCCGTAACGTGATAAAACAAAATGAGCTGCCCTTCACTGAACCTTCTCAATGTCTTCCGTCAGTCCCACCTGGTGAGGGTCCCACAAGGGGCAACAGTACTCCAGGAGAGGACGCACAAGTGTGATGTAGGCAGTCTCTTTGGTGGAGCTGGTGCACCTTCGAAGCGTTCTGCCAATGAAACGTAACCTTTGGTTCGCCTTCCCCACAATATTTTCTGTGTGTTCTCTCCAGTCAAAGTTGTTCGTAATTGTAACTCCTAGGTATTTAGTAGAATTTACGACCTTAAGGTTCGACTGATTTATCGCGTAATTGAAGTTCAGTGTATTTCTTTTAGTGGTCATGTCTATACCTTCACACTTTTCTTTATTTAGTGTCAATTGCCAATTTTCGCACCATGCAGAAATTTTGTCTGAATCGGTTTGCAGTTGCTTTTGATCTTCAATTGACTTCACTAACTGTTGACTGAACAATTTCTGCAACAACAGTTGATGAGAACTATTTTTCTGTCTGGCCTGAGCATCAATAGGGTTTAGTAATAATTTATTTAAAAAATGTAGATGTTTTGTGATAAACTAATTTAGAAATTAGACTTTAACCTTAGATTTTTTATTGTGGGGAGTACCTGTGGAAAGCACATGAGACTGATGACAGGGATCCAAATTTCATCTCACACCAGCAAAAATTATTTTTTTTGGTGTGAGGGGGTAGGATTTGCATTTATGTTTGTAGGTGTGATTTTGATGGAAGAGAAAATTCTCTATGATAACATTCTTTTGGTAGTATTATTTGAGCCTTAAGATATATCTGACATAGGCAGGTTGTTTTTTTTTTTTATTTTTATTATTTTTTTTTTTATTTATTTGATGGAGTAATACTCCAAGTAGGCCACATATTCTCTTGTCTGTTTCATCTGAAGCTATGGCTGATGAGAGTGCAGGCATGGTGGTTTGGGTTAATCTGATAATGACTAACACCAGCCACTTTGAGTTCTTAATTCTGTTGATTTGCATGTTACTGTACATGTCTCAATGCTTAGTTTCAATTGCACCAAGTCTGGATGGCAGGGGGGTGGGATACAAATCCAACCGAATCCTGGTGTCCAGACAAACTTTTGTCTATGTCGACTCATGAGTACCTTCTGCTCTTCCTGTTCCATGTAGGGTGCATATGACGTGTGTGAACAAGAACGCTTGATCCAGTGCCATGAATCTAAGCTGCAACAGCATGTTGGTTGAAATTGCGGAGACATAGGACCGTACACCATGGACCAGAGTTGCTGCAACGATGACTCTGGGGTTCTCAGTGTCAAAGTGGTGAGAGATTTCCTTTAAACAAGTGGAGTGTACACCGTCAAAAGTTTTTATAGTGATAATTCTAGTTTTTCCATGTAGGACAAGGTTCTCTAAAGACTAAAGTTTAATAATATTATAAATTTGGTGCCAATTCTGTATATAAACAACAGGCACACTTAAATTTCATGGATGTAATTAGTTATAAGGATTCTTTTCTTAAAAATATGCACACACTATAAGTGGTCTTAATGGTACAAATATTGGGAAATTTTCTCACTGCCCTGTTTATTTTTTATTTATCTATTTATTTATTTTTTGCATTAATTGAGGTCATAATTGGCATAGTGTTTGAGCCAATCCGATTCAATAATTCTGTAATTTAAAATTTTGCTCATTTGAATGTATTAATTTTGGTGCTACTTGCGCCATCCTGCACACGGTTTGGATGCCGCAAGTGGGGGTATTGTGAGATTACCGCCTAGTAGAAATACCGGTAATCAATAGCATTTGATAATTAAACAGTATGAAGTTCACTGCAAACATTGACCATGTCAATGCACTAAATGTTACACAATTTTAATCTTATTAATTATGGTAGCAATGTATGTACACAGTTGGGTGACAACATTTATAGTTAGGCCATAGGTAGAAATTCTCCACGTTGAGATTTGCTGTGTGCTTGTAGCTGACTGGAGGTCAGCGAGCAGGCCGACGTTGGTGGCTTGTTCCAACTTAGGATTTTCCAGTTCGTTTCCGGTGAGGGGAGAGAGGGACAATGGCGAGTGTCAGGCACAGTGCAATGCACAAATATTGTAATACTACTGGCATTTGAAGTAATACGATGCAGTTAGGAACCTTTAAGGCCCTCGTTACAAAATAGCCTGTTGATAAATAAACAATACATTAGCTGATATAGTCACATCTAACGTAATATGTTTAATTGACAATGAAAAGTAACAAATTACCAACGAAGACAAGACAGTTACACAACTAGCATGGCAATGTTTGTTTATAAAAATAATATATTAACTATTTCTCATTTTATTTTCAATTAATCTTTTGTATTTCATCTTGAAGTATTCAGTTAAATCACTTATCTGTGGTATAAGAAATTGCACGATTATGATAAACAGTACAAAGGACGTTTATACTAATATAAAAACGTAAGAAAATATTTGTTTAATGTGTAGTGTAATTATTTTGATTTTAAGTAAAGTTTTACAAATGTATTGGCTGAGCGCTGTACGTTGGCAAATCGGTTACAACAGCTCACATGGGGAAGTTGATGACGTAGGGCTAGCTCTCAATGTAGAAAAATGTAAGGTGATGCGCATGATTAGAAAAAACAATCCTATAATGTTCGAATACAGCATCAGTAGTGAGCTTCTTGATGCGGTCGCGTCGTTCAAATATCTAGGCGTAACATTGCAGAGCGATATGAAATGGAACGAGCATGTAAGGACAGTTGTGAGTAAGGCGGACAGCAGACTTCGGTTTATTGGGAGAATTTTGGGAAGATGTACTTCACCTGTAAAGGAGACCGCGTATAAAACGCTTGTACGACCACGTCTTGAGTATTGCTCAAGTATTTGGGACCCGCAGCAGATCGGTTTGAAGGAAGACATAGAGGCGGTTCAGAGGCGAGCAGCTAGATTTGTTACCGGTAGGTTCGACCAATGCGCGAGTGTCACGGAAATGCTCCGGCAACTCAATTGGGGATCGCTGGAAGAAAGACGACGTTCTTTTCGTGAATGTCTGTTAAGTAAATTTAGAGGGCCGGAATTTGAAGCTGAGTGTAGTACGATCTTGCTGCCGCCTACTTACATTTCGCGTAAAGATCACAAAGACAAGATAAGAGAAATTAGGGCTCGTACGGAGGCATATAGGCAATCTTTTTTTCCTCGTTCAATTTGGGAGTGGAATAGGAAAGGAAATGCCTAGTAGTGGTACAGTGTACCCTCCGCCACGCACCTTACGGTGAATTGCGGAGTATGTATGTAGATGTAGATGTAGGGGAAAAAACCCCGGCAATTGAGTTTTGGCGCGCGCGCGAGGGCAGGAAGTGACGAGACGCGAGCACGTGGTGTAGCTGGCCGGGCGGCGTCGCTCGGCATTCAGTCGGCATGTGGATCTCGAGGTGGTGACTTTAGATTTGTCTGTGGCAATCGCCATGTGTGGTTGCTCGTCGTAGACTGCACCAAGTTAAATCGAGTGCTACTGTGTGTTTGTGAATATTTAGCCGGTGGAACAAGGTGTGCATCGCATTGAATTAAAGTGACTGTGATTTGTTAATGTAACACGTGTCGTCGCATAGGCATGATCATAAACGGTGTTTGAGACAGCCACGTGGTGTGAAAACAATTCGTGACAAATATTCATTTTGTCTGGGGGCTCACGAGCTATAACTTCATTTGGTAAATTTACCGACGTACAGACGCGACAGCTACAGGGTTCAAATATTGTGAAATAAACAACATAAAGTGAACTTTCACGTGTTTTCAAAAATAGTAGTTAGTACACCCTTTTCTCTCATGAACTTGATTTTATTATGAATTTGTTTTGTGAATCATATGCAGGGAAGGAAAGCTGCGAACGTGTGAAATCATCCCCTAGAAAACGAGTCAGTCGCAATCACAGTTCCAGTGGTTTTGCATGTTTAGGAAATTGGTTCGCAGCTGGTGGTTGTGAGTTTAAAAAATTAAACTTTCTCTATTTTAAACTCTCACCCCGACCTTCACGCTCGCACAGTCCACCACGGATTGGGGGGCTACCTACTCGCAGGCAGTGAGCGGACTGGCCACAGCTGCAAGCCGATCGGAGGGCACAACAGACGTACAAGGCGTCTGCTGTACCCCCGCGAGTATCTGACTGGCAATGCCAGCTGAGCCCACAGCCGACCTACAGGCAAGGCAGGGAAACCATATTCATCGTACTAAACACAAACAAACCTGAAAAGTCCCGCACATTTAGCCAGTTCTATGACCGAACTGCCTAACTACCTTGACAGACTTGGCTATGTTACAGGTATTCTGCCACAGCCGACCCAGGAGGCATCATTGGAGCTCAGCTGCAGCAGAACCTCGCATCAAAACGGACTGATTCTTTATGAAGAACCTAGCAAAGTTAATGGTACTGAGAAAATACCCATCACTAACATTTCCAACCCTTGCATGATCTGTCGCAGATAGCATACCGCTACTGCCCTTCATACCTACCCCACTGTCGCAGAGGTTTTTTTCCCTTGGCTCTTGCCTTGGCACTTTTTTTCCTCTGCCCTTACATACCTTTACCCTTCGTATACCTTTCGACCAATTCTATCTCCAGATGCACCGTATTAATGGGTGATCGCGCCCACACGTACGGATAACATCGCGGTTCCCACATCCCGTGATCCACCTTAGCAAACTAACTTAATTACGGAGGTGACAGTAGAACTTTTGTGATGGTCACCACGTTGGTGTGGGCGTGGAGGGGCCCCATCCTTGCCCCCGCGAGCGGCCCACAACAGCGGCGCCCACCCACCGCAGTCTCAAGCGTTGCCAGCGAAGCCAACGCCGCCTGAAGCTGCGAGCGAAGAGTCACCAACTCTGCCTGCATCCGTTCGCAGCAGTCACAGTTCCTAGCTATTCTAAAAACCTTTGTTTTTTCCAAGTAAGTACGTCTGTGGACACAGACGTTTGGTAAACAGTGAGCAGTGATCTGACACTAAACTGTTTATTAACGGCGAATCTGAAAAAAATATATACGCAAGCTAATAAATCAAAATAACAACTGAACTGACAACTAAATGCGATTCTTAGTAGATAAACACGCGAGCACACTAACGATTTAAGAACTGTAAAAGAAAGCACACACGAAATGAAAATAAGTCGCTTCTATTAAGAAGCCGGTTATTTTACAATTTAGAGCAGCTGCTCGTCACGTCTGCACTGACCGCCGGTTACTGAGCAACGATCATACTTAGCGGTACTCACGCAATTCGATGTGTTTCACGCAGGAGACTTTGGTTTTATCCGAGATTTTCGTTATCCGAACCGGCCGCCATACCGATCATTACGGGTAAACGGTAGTCTACTATTTTGTATTTTATCCTTTTCTTAACAGCGGACACTTCTTAAAAGCGGACAGTTTTATTTTCCCCATTGATGTCGATTATTCAGAAGTTTTACAAAACTATATTTTATCATTATGAGAGTGGATATTGGCGACAAAGTCAAAATGACGATCATACAGTCAAATAATTTGTGAAGAGAAGCAGGCCTTCACCGCCTCGGCTGCATCGGCGCGCGCCTCGCTACTCGGGTTCCATCGCGCCCAAAGTGTCACGTCTATCTTACACCAGGATTACCACACTCCATGTTACTACTGATCCTCATTTGACTAGAAAGGACTTTTCTTTACAATAGATATGCCATGTTAGCGATTACTAAACGAAAAGCCTGACAACTGATTTCAGAAATCGATCGACAGTTAAATTAAACAAGAAGTAATAAGTAATTTTGAGAAATTCGAAAAAGACACGAACTTGTTTAGAAATAGCCTACGCAGTGTGACTTGTCGTTGTGGTCTTCAGGCCGGAGACTGGTTTGATGCAGCTCTCCACAATATCCTATCCTGAGTAAGCCTCTTTAACTCCACATAAGAACGGTAACCTACATCTGTCTGAATCTGCTTACTGAAATAAAACCCACAATTTCGTGTATGCTACACAAATTCAGTATTTTATATGCTTAATCCATCTCTTGGTCTTCCTCTGTGGTTTTTAACCCACACACTTCCCTCCAACGCTAAATTCACAATCCCTTGATGTCTAAGAATGTGTCCTATCAATCTATCCCTTCTTTTAGTCAAGGTATGCCAGAAATTTCTTTTCTCCCCAATTCTTTTCAGTACCTCCTTTAGTTACGCGATCCATCCACCTAATCTTCAGCATTCTTCTGTAGCACCACATTTCAAAAGCCTGAATCCTCTTCCTGTCCGCACTGTTCATCGTCCAGGTTTCGCTCCCATACAAGGGAACACTCCACACAAATGCCTTCAGAAAGGACTTCCTTAGGCTTAAATTAATATTCGATGTTAACAAATTTCTCTTTTTGAAGAATGCTTTTATACCCATTGTCATTCTGCATTTTATATCCTCTGTACTGCGACCATCATTTGTTATTTTACTACCCAAGTAACAAAACTCATCTACCTCTTCTATTGTTTCATTACCTAATCTAATTCCTTCAGCATCACCCGATTTTCTCAGACTGCACTCCATTACCCTTGTTTTACTATTGTTAATGTTATTTCTTATATGCACCTTTCAGCACACTGTCCATTCCGTTCAACTGCTCTTCCAGGTCCTATGCTGTCTCTGCCAGAATTACAATGTCATCATCAAAACGCAATGTTTTTATTTCTTCCCCCTGAACTTTAATCCCTATTCCAAATTTCTCCTTGCTTTCCTTTATAGCGTGCTCAATGTACAAATTGAATAACATTGGGGAAAGGCTACAACCCCGTCTTACACCCTTCCCAACCACTGCATCCCTTTCATGCCCTTCAACTCTAACAACTGCTGTCTGGTTTTTGTACAAGTTGTAAATAACCTTAGGCTCCCTATATTTTACTCCTGCTTGATTCAGAATTTGAAAGAGTGTATTCGAACCAACATTGTCAAAAGTTGTCTCCTAATCTATAAAAGCTAGGATAAGCCGTAAAGTAGTATTGCTCCCGTGTTCTTACATTTCTCCTGAACCCAAACTGATCTTCCCCGAGGTCGACTTCTACCAGTTTTTCCATCCTTCTGTAAATAATTCGTGTTAATATTTTGCAACCATGACTTATTAAACTGATGGTTCTGTACTTTTCACACCTGTTTTCGCCTGCTTTCTTTGGAATGGGGTTATAAGATTTTTGTTAAAGTATGAGGCTACGTCCCCTGTCTCCAGTGTGACTTAACGAGCATAATTCGCTTCCGAATCGAACCTGCAAGGCGAAACATTTGTCTGTTCCATTCCAGAAAACAGACTATAAAATTGACTCGACAAAGGAGAGTACTGTACTTGTTTTAAATGTTTCATCAACAGAAGAGAATATAAAATATGAAGACCCTGAATTGGGACACAAAGTACGGCGAGGGCGTGGTCGGCAGTGCAGCCAACACACCGGCACAGAACCTTCTGACAGCAGCGCTCCTAGCGGTCGACGAGCTACATCTCTGAATACCACATTGGGTGAGTGGATAGTATCGCTTATATTTAACTTACTTTTTTATATTAGGGAACGTATGTGGTGCCATAAAAGTATGTAATAACTTATAAATAGCTCCACATTTTTCTTTCGCGGGTTTACTAAACTCCCTGACAAGGTAGGAAACAGTATGTTACAGAACAGTTTATTTACTATTATCTCGTAACCTACAGGCTTTTGCTGATTAATGTAATTTTCTATTAAAAATAAGAAATGGCTAGGAAACACGAGAAGACCTACCTTTGGCAGAAAGACGTCGCTTTTCTACTGAGGAATGTCGACGTTTCGTCACTACAACTCCGGTGAAACCGGCGAGGTCGCAGCGCAGGATACTGCAAGCGCGGTATTCGAGCAACGGGCGGCCATTTTCAGTCTGATCAGGAGGAAACGAATTCGTTGGACAAACGGCTGCCATGTAACACGCTTCGAATACTCAGTGGCGCACGCGGTCCCTGCATTCGACGACAAACTGTTAACCGGCCCAGTACATTCCGGGAGAAGCACGTTGTCGCCAGTGTCAGTAAGAACTGTGCGCGGCAACGGTGATTATCGGTGAAGGTGAGTGTGAAGGGAAAGTGCAACAGTTCAGTTCTTCGTAGAGAGCAGCAGTTTTGTGCTACGAAGGTCTTTCTGGATAAGTACAGAAAGAAAACTTTCACCAATTGTAAAAATATAAATAAATAAAATAAATATCTCAGTTCAAATTAACTCTCTCTGGTTATTGCTGATAAGATGCTGCAATATTTCTTACCACCATAGGCTAGACGTTGTGGCGTCAATGTAGGTCGTAGATACTGCAATTGTGTGAAGCTATAAAACTTGAATTTATTTTTACATAAGAGAGAGTCACGGAATTGGGTAACTCTGTCTGAACGGATAATCCACTACACAATGTGGAATTGCTATTTGTTCTGTGTCTAATGTAACAAATATTTTACGATCAATTTATAATCTGCAGGTACTTAATTCCAGATGAGACAGTCCTGTAGGCTACCTTCGTACTTAACAGAAATTGCGTGTCCAAGAGATTAAATAACTGGAGACGAATGCAGAACTTACATTTTGACTTGAAACATACGTATATTGGGCGTTCGTCATACATCCAATAATTCCATAACCAAATATGACAATCATCGTCCATAATTAGAATACTACTACATACCAGCAAAGAACAACCACTCCTCTTCCTAGCCATTACATAGATGTTTTGAAAAATACTTTACATTAAGTTTGTGTTTAATGAGCAGATTTTTTATACATATCGAGTACTGCAAACTTCTCAATTAGTGTTGAATTTAATTCACAACATAACAAAATCTTTTATTGATAGTTAGGTGATTAACAAATGTAGCTATGTGACGCATAGTACTGACAGGTACCTTACACAATGAAGCCGTCAGCACCACGTCTTCGGGGAGTAATAAAGGGCTATAAGAGTAATTATCCGATAAGACGTATAATAAATGCAAAAAGCGCACCACGTTACTTGGTTGAGAAAATGCTAGCAGAGTATTGAATATAAACTCGAGTCGCCCTGTAAATTTTAGCATTTTAAACAGGGGGGACTTTCTGGTGTGTGTGTCCCCCAGTACATCGGTGGTAAACTTTGATGTGAAGAGCATGTGTACGAGTGTCCCACTGACCGGAGCAGGACATAAGGGACAGCTGACCGCGGGAGCAGACAGCTACAAAAGCAGCGTTTGGCTGTTTGTCTAGCAAGTTTTTACAAGTCAGATTTAGAGTTTCGTGTTACGAAAAATCTCAAAGATTTTCCAAAAAGTATTGTATTGTGGTGTCGTTATATTGACGACATTTTCCTACCGTATAATGGCTCACACCAGGAATGCAATGAATTCCTAGTTGAGCTTAATAAGCAAAATGCGAATATTCAGTTCACTATTGAACAGAGTGTGAACGGAACGTTACCATTCCTGGATATGTCAATAACGTTACAGGGGGGAGTCTTTCACTTACGACTTGGTTATTCAGAGATTTTCAAAGCAGCCATTGCAGCATAAAATGGCAGCGTTTCCTTCTTAATTAGACAGGTCACCCAGTGTCCCACTGTCGTGAGTTGCGTATGACAGAGTACACCGCCATTTCTAATGGCTGTGAAGCGATCGTCGTTCAAAACATTAATAACGGTTTACTAAAAAGAACGGATGCCACTTCAAGTCCTGCGCAGGGCTCTAAAGGCGGAAATACAGAGCATAACCCCAGCCTACTTCGTCCCTAAAAATATTGGTCAAAAATTCAGACAAAGGGAGAATTCAAAAAAGGAGCCTTACATATACCCAGGTATACAATAGTATTTCTTGTAATGACTGCCCTGCAAGATATATAGGCCAGACAAGGAGAAGTCTTGAGGTACGGTTCAAGGAACAACTAGTTCTTCTAGTACCAAGTGAGCACCCAAAAGAAACAGGTCATTTAATTACAGATGTAGCCACAAATTTGGAGATTCTACAACGGGAAGAAAAAGGGGATGTATCAAACATTTTGCAATTTTCAGGGCTGTAAAGAATGACCCGAAACTGTCCTTAACTTCCAACCAGAATTATGCCACGGTAACCTACTGGCTAATTTTGATCTTCTAAAGAATGATATATCATAACTTTTCTACTGTTTTAAGGAGTAACGTATTTTTATGTATATAATTTTAGGCCTGTTAGAACTTGCGATGAAAAACTGCTAGGTATGAATTCTAGTAGTTATAGTTTCCAAATGATAAGCCAAGATCCCAAACTAACAATTTTTTAAGTGACGACCGGTTTCGGTGCACTGTGTCACCATCATCGGGTTATATATATATATATATATATATATATATATATATATATATATATATATATATATATATAATCTGGTCAAAATTGGGTATAAAATAAGAAGTGCAACATTGCACTTAGTCACTATACAAAAAATACATAAGTTAAAAACATGACAGCTTACAAAATACTAGTAGTTATGTAGTACATTACCGTGATGTTTGTTCTCCAGTGCGCTAACAGCTTTTAGTCTTCCTTCGCCCCCTGTCTCAGTGTAATGCTTCATACCAGATGTAGGCCATTGGGTGATGAAAGTGTACTACTTTAGGTATGGGATTTTATTCGGTTTTATTTCTACATGTTTGACAGAGCCCCATTTTTGGACAAAAGGGATTTTATACATGGTTTTCACGCAAGTTGGTTACAACTCGAGAGTAATCATGGGAATCGGCTACTTTGAAGTCAGTGTAACATATGGTTATGACCTGAATGAAATAAGCCCCTGATGATGCAAATTTAATTTGCGAAACTGGTCGTGAGTTCTTAGTAAAGAATTTTTAACAGTCGCAGCGGTGTGTTGTCAAGGAGATGAATCAATTCGGCTGTGGGCGCCAGATGAATTAAGTGTCGTGCTCAACTGCTACAGCTTAGCTGAAGGACTGTATACCCATTAGATTTCTATCTCATTTGCTGAAGCGATAGCTCCTTACTTAACAGCCATATCCAACCGCCCTCTCAAAGAAGGATCTGTACCAAAAGATTGGAAAGTTGCACAGGCCACACCTATATTCAAGAAAGGCAGTAGGAGTAACCCACTAAACTACAGGCCTATTTCATTGAGGTCAATTTGCAGCAGGGGTTTGGAACATATCCTGTATTCAAATATTATGAATTATTTCGAACAGAATGATCTATTGACCCAAGGTCAACACGGATTTAGAAAATATCGTTCATGCGAAACACAACTAGCTCTTTGCTGGCACGAAGTGATGAGTGCTATCGACAAGGGTTTGCAAATCGATTCCGTATTTCTTGATTTCCAGAAGGTTTTTGACACTGTACCTCACAAACGGCTTTTAATCAAATTGTGTGGTTATGGAATTTCGATCCAAATTTGTGATTGGATAGGGGATTTCCTGTCAGAGAAGACACAGTTCGTAGTAATCGATGGTAAGGAATCGACTAAAACAGAGGTGATATCGGACGTTCCACAGGGTAGTGCTATTGACCCGTGCTGTTTGATATTTACGTAAACGATTTAGGGGAAAATCTAAGTAGCTCTCTTAGGTTGTTTCCAGATGACGCCGTCATTTACCGTCTAGTAAAATCAAAATCAACTGCAGAACGATCTGAATAAGATATCACTATGGTGTAAAATGTGGCAAATGACTCTAAATAATGAGAAGTGTGAAGTCGTATACATGAGTACGAAAAGAAATCCGTTAATCTTTGTTTACAAGATAAATCAATGAAATGTGAAGGCCGTAAGCTACACAAAATACCTAGGAATTACTATTTCTTCAGACTTAAACTGCAAAGAACACATAGATAATGTCGTGAGAAAGGCGAATCGGAGACTGCGTTTTATTGGCAGAACCCTTAAAAGATACAACAGAACTACTAAAGAAACTGCATCATTATGCTTGTCTGTCCTTTTTTGGAGTATTGCTGCCCAGTGTGAGATCCTTATCAGGTGGGTTTGACGGAGGACATGGAAAGAGTCCAAAGAAGGGAAGCTCGTTTCGTATCTACATTTACATGGGATAATCTACAAATCACATTTAAGTGCTTGGCAGAGGGTTCATCGAACCACCATTAAACCAATTATCTCCCATTCCGTTCTCGAGTAGCGCGCGGGAAGAAAGAACACCTGAATCTCTCCGTTCGAGCTCTGATTTCTCGCATTTTATTCTGATGATCATTTCTACCTATGTAGTTGGGAGTCAACAATATATTTTCGCACTCGGAAGAGAATGTTGGCGATTGGAGTTTCGTAAGTAGCCCATGCCGCAGCGATAAGCGCCGTTGTTGTAAGGATTTCCATCCCAGATCCTGTATCATTTCCGTAACGCTGTCTCCCCTGTATCGTGACAAAACGAAACGAGCTGGCCTTCTCTGGACGCTTTCGATGTCCTACTGCCTTTCTTGAATATAGGTGTGACCTGTGCAACTTTCCAATCTTTTGGTACAGATCCTTCTATGAGAGAGCGGTTGTATATGGCTGTTTAGTAAGGAGCTATCACTTCACCATAATCAGATAGACATCTAATGGGTATACAATCCGGACCAGAAGACTTGTTAAGTGATTTTAGTTGTTGCACTACTCCGATGATATCTACTACGTTACTCATTTCAGCCTCTGTTCGTAATTCGAAATCTGGAATATTGGTTTCGTCTTCTTTGGTGAATGAGTTTCTAAAAGCTATGTTTAGTAACTCTGCTTTAGTAGCGCTGTCATCGGCAGGATCGCCATTACTATCTCGTTCTGAGGGTATTGTTTGTGTTTTGCCCCTAGTATATTTAACGTAAGACCAAAATCTCTTTGGGTTTTCAGTCAAATTTCGAGAAAAAGTTTAGTTGTGATAAGTATTGTAGGCATCTCGCATTGAAATCCTCGCTAAATTTCGAACTTCTGTGTAGGATCGCAAATCCTGGTGATTTTGTGTTCGTTTAAATTTAGTATGCCTTTCCTTTTGCTTAACTGTCAATTGCTGTCGATACCATTTCTTTGAATTTGAGCCACATCTGGTCTACACCTACGTTTAGTGTTAGAAATGAGTGGAATCTGTCTTTCAAGAAGCAATGTATTTTATTTCTATCTGCTTTCCTGAACAAATAAACTTTCGTTTATTTTTGGTAACTTTGGGACTTTCGATATTCAATCTCGCTACGACAGCTCTGTGTTCACTAATACCTATATGTGTTTTGATGCTCGTTATGAGCTTAGGATTATTTGTTGCTAAGAGATCAAGTGTGTTTTCACATCCATTGACAATTCTAGTTGGCTTATGAACTAATTGTTCGAAGTAATTATCAGAGAATGCGTTGAGTACCATTTCGTACGATGTTTTATGCGTACCTCCTGATTTGAAAATATAATTTCGCCAACATGTCGAGGATAAATTAAAATCACCGCCTACTATTTTCGTGTGAGTCGGGTACGTTTTTGTAATTAGACTCAGGTTTACTTTGAACCTTTCTGCTATTGTATCGTCAAAATCGGGAGGCCGGTAAAAGGAACCAATATTAACTTCTTACGATTTTCAGGTACAACCTCTACCCATAATAGCTCACAGGAACTATCAACTTCAACTTCGCTACACGAAATACTATTTTGACGGCGACAAACACGCCTCCACCTATTTTGTTTAATCTATCCTTTCTGAACACAGTTAGATCTTTTGTGAATACTTCTGCTGAACTTATTTCCGGCTTGTGTCAACTTTCACTGCCTATAATGATGTGTGTTTCGGTCACGATACAATGAAGATAGCGTTACGACAATGATACAGGATCTGGGATGGAAATCATTACAACAACGGCGCTTATCGCTGCGGCGTGAAACTCCAGTCGCCAACATTCTCCTGCGAACGCGAAAATATATTGTTGACTCCCACTTACGTAGGTATAAATGACCGTCAGAATAAAATACGAGAAATCAGAACACGAACGGAGAGATTCAGGTGTTCTTCCTTCCCGCGCGCTATTCGAGAATGTAATTGCAGATAAATAGTATGAACGTGGTTCGAGGAACCCTCTGACAGGCACTTAAATGTGATTTGCAGAGTATCCCATTAGATGTAGATGTAGAAAAATTTCTCAGGCGTGGCAGTAAAACCGCAAGATCAGTCAAATAGTTACCCAACTAAGAACAACAATTGTTGCTTCAACTGAACCACAAATGGCAATAATCATAAATGGCTTTTTAAGCTAAACTAATTACAACCAAAAGACTATGCGCGTATAAGGATGATGAGTCAGGTGTAAATATGTGCTAATCATTAGACTCCACACCGAATTGATAAGCGTAAAAAAAAGAATAGACCATAATACACATTTATGTTTCTGTTATGTTTATATTCTACTTACTTTCATCGGTATAAGCTGCAAATATAAACATATTCGTTAGTATTTGTTCATGACGACGTTGCTCTTTATACCACTGAATCAGTTAAATTCGGCTGTTTTTACATTTATTTCTTACTAGCTTATATGCCCGTGCATCGCAACAGTTGTTAAGAGGGATCTGTGTATATCATCGTCTCTTAGGTATCTAGAGCTAGGTGAACAAAACAGAATCCTTGTTCGATCGCTCTGTCAGTAAATTCAGTTCTCCTAGCCAAGATGTCAAATTTAAGTAGAAGTCATTGTCGAAAACGATGAATGTTCATGAAGTTTTCCATACAGAAAGTCAAATTAATTTAAATCCGTACTCTGGAACGATGTAAATTCAATGTTTGTTTGTGTTCATAATGTTAAGACTGCGTTGTGTAATGGTCTGTTTGGAGTAAACTTCTGAAGACATTTCTATCGTTGAGATGAGAAATAGTAATAATAATAACACCGCCATGCATTGGTTCTATGGTGTAGTGCTGAACTGTTTATCTCTCGCAGTAAGTGTATGCTGAAGTATTAGTAGGTTGCAGAGTTGCACTGGGGACAATGTTTTGTTTGTATAGTCTATGGGACTTAACTACGGGGTCATCAGTCCCTAAACTTACAAACTACTTATGAACTAGCTAAGACTAAGGACGGCACAAATATCCATGCCCGAGGGGGGATTCGAACCCCCGACCGTAGTGGCCGTGAAGACCGTGACTGGAGCGCCTTAGTCTGGGGACAATGTAGTTATTCTGCATGCAGTGCTCCATATTATCGAAAAGTCGATGAATGCTAAAAGTCAATCAACAGAGCAGTTCATGTCTGTTTAAATAAGACGTCATGGTGGTGTCAATGTATGATAAAATAAATCTGGGTGATCGTTGAAACAATGGCGTCAGCTGATCGTCTGTATAGAACTTTTCATTAAATATAGTATTTCCAGCGAATTGTCTTGACTGTGTTAACAGCATCGACCACTCTTTCAGTTAATAAATGTCCCCACCTCCTGCAGTGATTACTTCGTAAAGCTCGAACTGCGTGGTAATCAGCCCGTAACTTACAAACTACTTAAACTCAGGTAAACTAACCTATGAAAACACACACACCCATGCCCGAGGGGGGGACTCGAACCCCCGACGGCGAGCGGCCGCGCGCACCGCAGCAAGGCGCCCCAGCGCGCGCGGCTCATCCCTTCTGAATCCTATTGAAACGGGTCCATAAAAAATTATTTTTATAAGAAAATGTCTAATATTGTGCCTCCTGTTTTGTATCGAGTAACTTGCTTGCAAGAAAATGTATAATATCGCTTCTACTGTATGTATCGATATGTGTAAAGTTTCATCTCTGGCAAAGATCATGTATTGCATAGCATTGTAGCTCGCACTGAGAGAGAGTAGGACTAGTGGTTCAGCTCGCTTAGAGAGCGGTTGGGTTGTGTGTATGGCTCCGATGTAGAGCAGAGGCTGCTTTGCCAGCAAGTCAGAAGTTGTATTATGTAGGTAATGTAATGCTGATTATCAATAATAAGTAACTTAACCCTGTTTCATATTTCATTTACGTAGTTAGAAAATTAACCTACTTCCTTCATTTGATAATTAGTTGATTTAGTGGAGTGCTGATTTGAATAATATTATTGAACATATTTCATTATTGGTGCCATAGTAAAATGATAGTTAATTTAAATTTCAATAATTAGAAACTGATCTACATAAATTCTCACAGTCAAGCATTAATAAAGTGATTTGTGGTTTTTCTTATATCTTTCTCGCAGTCAAAATGTTTGAGTATAGTCAGTGTCTGTTTCAAAAGGTTACATGTCACAGTTGTTTTGTTAAAATATCCGTTGCGCACATAATCAGTTTAATGCACTGTTTCTTATACATCAATATCAGGGCCATAATTAAACCAAATAGCTGTGTTAATGAACAATTTATTGTCTGATTTAACGATAGGTTCAACATTCCACAACACACGTACAGCTTTTACTATCAATTGTGACACTGCGAGCATTCAGCATGAGCAAATAAGGTTAACCGCCAGTACTCGGTCACTACAAAAATAAACACTCCAAAACACGCGAGGGGCAAGGTAACAATAAATTAATCCGTACTATGTGTGACTGTGCTCAAAGTTTCAAATTGCATCTTTTGCTTTTTAAAATCCAGCATCAATAAAGAAATTTGGACAATCTACCCTCTCTAAAATCCTCGAATTTACGTAATTTATAAAATTGCTGAAAGAATTTGAATATGGGTACAAAAAAAGTGTAACCTTCACTCAGAGTTTTTATGACGCCTTTTTCGGTGCGCACTCAGCAAAACAATAAAATGCACAGTAAATTTCAAGATGATGGATAGTGGTGTAGTTTAGCATTTCTGTGTGACATCACACATAATCTTAACAGGATCAGTTTGGATTTACAAGGTGGAAATAAAAGAATTGCACAGTGGACAAATAAAATATTTGCGATCGAAAAGAAGCTTTTGATGTATAAAGACGTGATACAGAGCCGAATACAGCAAAATTTTGCAACAACGACTAAAACTAAAAATGAAGACATTAATATTTCGTCAGATAACTCTATGAAGATATCAAATTACTTAATAGAATTAAGTTCAAATTATTTAATGGAATTATCTGAAGAATTTAACAGTACATTTAGTGATTTCTGGAAAATTATCGAAAATCCTTGTCACTTAGAAACAATATTCTTATCTAGTACAGCTATCTGAAGAATTTATAGAGTTCAGGAACAACACACATTTGGAAGTTACATTTAAAGAAAAGATGGCGGAGATGGATTGTGGCGAATTTTGGAAAATTGTGTCTGGACAGTACAGAACTGTACAAACATGTGCTCAAATTTTTCTCACACTTTTTTTTCATCAACTTATCTCCGTGAATCGTCATATTCTAAAATAAAGTATGCCAAAAATATACATCGAAACCGGCTCACTGATTATCAAGTGAATGTTAAAAAGTGTACACAGTTGCAACGACCTCTTGAATCTGTGTGTAATAAATATGGTATTAAGTATTTTACGGATCTTTTTCATTCTAATTGAATGGGTGGGTTTTAAAAGGTACCTAAGTCAATTTTTTCACATTTTGAGATAAATGCATTTTCGATATCTATGGGTGTTTACACACGTTTGAGTGTCAAAACGTGCCTCAAACAAGCATTCATTATACTATCTACAAGCAGTCGCTTTTACTGAGTGAGTGTTACAAGGTACCTAAGTCACTGACTCTCGCCCCTTTTAACACGCAATTGTTGGTAACACTACAAATTATTTCGTGCACATGAATATCTTTGCCTCTTATTTGTTAGTTGCTCTGCGTATATTCTGTTCATTGGAGATAAAGTTATCGTAGTACTAGTAATGTGAGGTATTTATTACGCCGGTCGAAACACACGTGATCATTGCGTGTTCTACTTGGTGGCCTACTTATTATAAGAAGTCTCCACAGTCTTTTGAAAGCAGACACCTTCCAAGAAATGAAAAGGTGCAGTTTAATATTTCCACATATCACTATTTTGACTGCTCACATGAGCACAAAGGTGTTATAAAAACTAGTGAGTACATACGATCAGCTGGTTTTCAAAGCCTGAATACCTTTATCCTCAAGAAAACTAACGAAGTATATTTACCTTCTCAAGAAGCTTATCCAGAAGGAAAAAAAATCAATAAAAAAAGCAAAATTGAGGACCTGAAAAAAATTATGCCGTAGATTGTAGAAGAACACAGAAGCTTTTACGATCGACTATCACAGTGGCCGGTAGCTGATAGTGAATAAATTTCAGAAAAACATGTCTCTGTAATGTAATAATATTCTTTGACTATTAAAGAATTGTGTTTGTATTATGAGCTGTCAGATAATACTCTTTTTAAATTAAAACCTGCATTATTTCTAGTAAAAGAATGCTTTAAATTTGATAAATTGTTAAAAGGGACCTAAGTCAGCAAAGTAAAATATTTTTTTTCTGGTGTCTAATTACGTATATTGGGTCAACAATGTACATAATTGTAGAAATATATCTATAGTATAATATATAATTTTATCAGTGCACTATTTTATAGCACAAAAGAGAAAAAAGTTTTTGTTTTTTTGTTTTTCTCGAAACTATGAAGTGACTTAGGCACCTATTAACAATCAGCCATTCAATTATATTACTTGCCATAACGTAGTTGATCTTATGGCCTATAGGAAGGGTCACCAACTTGAGAGCTTAAATTGTCGCTAGTTTGAACGTAAAAAATCCCTAGAAAGTCACTAGATTAACGACATCCAATAAATTACGGGGGGGGGGGGGAGGCGGTAGTACTTAAGCTGGATTCACACAGTAAGTGACGTCACGTCAATGTCATTGACGTCACACACAACCGAAAATGCAAGTGCATTGCCAATGGACGGAAAGTCTATAGACGTCAAGAATAAAGCACCATTTGCGCTTAGTACTTCAAAACACGCAACAAAAAATGTTCAAATGTTTGTATAGTCTATGGGACTTAACTACGGGGTCAGCAGTCCCTAAACTTACAAACTACTTACGAACTAGGTCGGCACAAATATCCATGCCCGAGGGGGGATTCGAATCCCCGACCGTTGTGGCCGTGCAGACCATGAATGGAGCGCCTCAGTCCCCTCGGCCACCGCGGCCGGCAACACGCAACAGCTGTGGTATTTGTTCACGAAAGAGAACGGCAAACATTAAATTTAGTGTTGAAGCAGTAATTATAAGTGCAATTGCATTAGATGACGAGAAAAGTGCAGATATTCGCACAAGGCAAGCAAAACGAATAGGGGTTAAGCAAATGCTTTTGAAGAGACTGTATGAAGACAAATTTTATATACAGTACAGAGAACTTAAAGACTACAATTCACAAATAAATCCTTAGAATGGTGAGAATTTTTCAGTTAGCTGTCTCTGATAAGCAGAAAAAAAAAGATATGGCTCGATGGTTTTCCGACTTTAGCGAGTCTTTTACGGATTTCTCTTCATATTTTGACGTATTTCATAGAAACAAGTATCTATTTTTAATGGTGTACACCATAAAAATCTATACACTACCAGAAACTGATCTTTGAACATGGGCGATTAGTTTTAAGGCCATAACTAGGACCTTTTTTCAGCTACTTATATTAATATATCGTAAACAGTGACGTAAGACAACAGTAAGTAGTGATAATTTGCTACGTTTGTCTTGCATAAACACGTTTCTGCTGTAATAATACCGTCTGATTTATTTTTGCTGCTCATATCATAGAGTACCACATGACACATGGTGTCTAACGAGCTCAATTAGTATTTTGTCGTTCATTTTCTAATACAACATAATGCAATGTTTAGTATGGAAGTATATTTTCGATGCGAAAAACACAGCTGTGAATGGAAATTAGCGTTGTTGGCACCCACAAACCAAACAAATCCGCAAGAGCCAATCGTTAGTAGTTGATCAAGAACGTGACCTTCACCGTCAACGGCGAACTGTTCTTTCTAAGCTTCCGGATCCGCAGACAAATTGACGTCGACGTGAGAATAGCGCTGCTGCAGAGCATGCGAGGATGTTCTGACGCCAGTGTATGTGGCGTTACCTGCCGTGTTGCTGAAACCCTTTTAAAATCGTCAGGAATGAGACATGTCTCTAAACCATAAATGTTGTCTCTAGATTGAATTAAAAATCGATAGCTATAGCGACAAAATTGCTAAGCTGATCACCCTGCGTATAGGTGTGACCGGTACATGTCGGGATGTCTTCTGCGTACCTCAGTAATTCTAATAGCGTGGCCAAAATGTTATATTATGTACATCAAGGAGAAGAAGATAAACAATTGTTACACAGCATTACTAGTCTAAATTATAGTGCAGCTGATGAGCTGCGTGCACGATTGTAAGAAAGATAGGTAAACGTTCTCCGTCTCACGTTCCTTCTCAGCCAGTAACTGTGTTCTCCGCACTCATATATCACAAGACATGACTTCCTATATTTTTAGCACTATAAAAGTGTCTATGTTTCATAAACCTAACATACCGTACCGAATTCAGAAAGCGTTTATACGACCTGTGTGATGGCGCATTAATTATCGAGATCTGCAGTAATACTTCCACCGAATTTGGTGTTACTGAGCTGGATTTGCCTAGCGATAGTCCTGCTTTTAGTGATAGATTTTTCAGCGTATGTATAATAGCACACGAATCACGGAATCTTTCCTCACTTTGTATATACTGTAACCAACTCCCACACCACCAAACGGAACTACATTTTCAATTCAGAACTTCATAAGTGACAAATAGTGACAAAAACTGTGGACTATACTCCTCTTTAAATTAACCATGGGCCACCTCTCAGAGAGCTATAATGTTTTGTTGTTGCGATAATTGATACATCACTGTAAAGTGATGGTGAGCTGTCCCTACTGGATGAGGTGTACAGATGCCAGAACTCTAGGGTGGGCTGTTAACACACTGTTTCTCTCATTATCCCCCAATGCAAACAGAGGGGTGTTGTAGGTCAGTGGTATTGTACGTCCGATTTCAAAGCAGAACTTTTTTTTCCCTTTAAACTACGTCCCATGAAAAGTCTGTTCAGTCATTTAAATTCCAGCAGCCAAGTTAAATAAGAATATTTACCACCAGCGTTATATATGCTACTTAGTGAATAACAGTTACATCAAGTTAGGTAGTACCAGGTTGTATTTACTTCAAAATAAAAGGCAGCTGTCAACGTCCATAGTAGAAGATTTAAAAGTTAAATCAAATTTAAGCCAAAAAACTGTCAAACACTGTCGTTTATTTAAATTTGGAACATGAGCAGGTGAGTGTCAAAAGATGTATGGAGTTACCTAAAGCAAGATCTTTACTAATTTTTAATGCTTAAGCGTATCTTACGCAATAGCTGTAAATGTATGTATGTTTTATGTCATATTTGCTATATTATGATTTGGTGCCTGTTACTCTTTCCATAATAAGCTTCAATAACGGTTATGTGTAACAATCACAGAGCACTGTTAAATTCTAATGACTAGTCATAAAATTGCTCTCACCGTTGCATATATCAGGAAAGTATTAGAATAAAACAACAGTACAAGTGAGAGCAATACATATATGCCAGTTTGCCCACTGCAACACTCTTTGACACAGTCGACATTACTCATTGGTGTGATGTCTTGGAAGCGCTGCAGCTCGTGTGGCGCTGGCCACAGATTGAGGCGGCGGCAGACGGGCCGACATCTGACCCAGTGTCTGTAGTCGACTGATACACACTAACTAACGCAATGTTTTTGCCTCTATCCCCAAGTGTTCAGTTCTTTCCAGCTCTAAGATCACAGGGTGCAGTAATTAATATTACTTTTTTCTTAAAATGTTGCAGTTTTTTTTTAAATATCTGGAAGGGTAATACGTTTCACGTAATTTACTCTGTTTCAATGGTACGACAACACACGAATATAAATTCAGACACTGAAGGCGAGATTTCATGGCTGCACAATACAGTTCCGAGTTAACGATTAGCGTTAACTTCCGTTAAACTGTCCATAAAATAACGCTTTAACGTTTAAAAAAGTTAACTTTTTTAGTAACTGGTTAATTATTAATGAATTTAACTTCTTGGTTAATGCTGACGAGCTCTGGCAAGTACCACAGTGTCAGTTCACGGTATTCATTCACCCTGTCTGCCTTGAAGGAAAGAAAAAAGCTGAGTGACATATTCCACTGATCAACGTTCGTTACAAACAAAGATATTTAACAAAAAATATCTACTTGGAAATGACTGTCAAAAGGTTGTTTTTATATTTCTTTCTTTGATATCAAACATGATTTGTCTAAAGAACAAGTGCATAAATTCTTAAAAAAAGAAAAGAAAAGAAAAAGACCAAAACAAGACAAAAACACTAAGAACATATTAATTAACAATACGTTCACCTATATTTCAAAAAGCAACGTACTCTACTATTAAAATTATATGTCAAATTAGATTTTGATGATAAAACAAAGGGGTGTAGTTATTTCGAAGTGTTTTTTTTTTGTCCTGTGATAATGATGTGGCCCATTTGAAATAAAACTTTGAAGAATTTGGCCCGAGGAGCAGACAGGCAGGTGGGGAGTGCCTTCACTGCGAGGCACTCGCAGCCCGGCTGCTGCGGGTCCACCGCCGAGGCTGCCCAACTGCTTCCAAGCCGGCGATTCGGGTTCCGATGGAAACTCCCCAAGGCATACGCCGTCTAGCTTTGTGTGCTTCACGATTTTATTATCGTAATTCAGGCGTTGTTACTTCAAAGCAACAGCGCACTGAATAGTTGTAAAAACACATCGATCTTAGAACTGTTAATTATAAACTGGTGTCTAAAAGTAGCGCATTTGCAAATATCATTTACAAATACAGAGAGTGTTTGCGACCAAAATGATGCGCTGTTTGCTGAAGCGCAGTGGACAGAGCGTTAGTTTTGAAGTAAATACACCTGAGCGGTGGAAATTATTTTTGTTTTCACCTTGGGTCCTAAAAGGTTTTCGGGCACTCTTATTTATTAGAACATAGCTTTATTTATGATATTGAGAGTTGTGTACACGTAGGAGATCTCGCTCTTAATGTGCGTCCGTTCTATCTTGTGAACATGCCATCAAAATTTGTACCAAACAATTGCAAACATTCACAGGCACATAAACTGAGAAGATACTGTGACAACGAGTATTGTTATCGACGTGCCGACACTAGTATTGCCATGTATAAATTGACTACTCGATTTCTTTGGCAACTGTCTGTTAATGATACTGAAGTGTGTAATACATTGCAACAAATTGTCTTGGCTCTCTCTCTACCTTTTCTTTTCAATACGTTGAAAGTCACCAATTAGAATCAAATCGTGCGGTAATATGTTTTACATTGGCTTGGTCTCTATGGACGTTTTTAATGTAGACAAAGGGCAAACGTGACAACGATCTGTTCTACAGCTGTAACAGTAACAGCACAGACCTCTGGTACAGTTCTTGATCAACACACGGAAGTAGGCCTACCAACAGGGCCGCCCCAACGTATTCGGCGGCCTAGGCAATTTTTTTAATGACGCCCTATTAAATAAATCACGATAAAACATCAATGTAAATACACAATGCATCTTCTTTTATTCAAACACATTATTCACACACACATTACGTAAACATATTTCCCAATTAAAATGGTACACATCATACACTTTTCTACTTTTATCTTTTTCACACTTTTTATTTTTAAAAAAAGGTTTTGGTTGACAATTTACAATAATTGATACAATTGTAAGCTTCATTATTCAAGGAGTCACACATTTCATTTTTTTTGCCTTGGCTTTTGCAAAACCTAGACGATCTCCTTTATCAATTGTGTCTGCTGTTTCTCGTTCATTTGGCAAAGTTGACACCCCCACAAATGTCTGTTGATTCATAGTGGATAGCAGATATGTTTTTACGAGTTTCGATTTCCAGAAGCTGCGCCCATCACTGGCTACAGTGACACAAGCAACACTCTTAGTGCACTAACCAAATTACGTTCCACGTCTGTAAGTCCCCTTTTATAACTCAATACGTCCTGTGGCGTTGAGTTGTTGGCTACTCTTCTAGCAATGGCTTTTAATTTATTGCATAGACCAGTAGCATCAATATCTTTAGAGTCTTTGTGAGTCAGAGGATCTTCAAGCTTTGGGGATTTTATTTTGTACATCATGTATGTTGTACAGACAGTCAAATACACGATTTACGTTGTTAATCTGATGAAATTTCTCGTCAATTGAATTTATTGTAGTATACAACGTTGCAACATAAAAATTAATTTGGAAATGATTTTGCTCGACACGAATAGATTCATCTTCTGCATCACAACCGAGGGGTCTTTTCTTGCGTCTTAGACGGACAGGTTCCACATCTGATGAAAATGATGCAGAAATGTTCTACTGCTTCTACCAGTATTTATTTCGAATCCCAAATCAATTGTACAATCTCCAGCAAAGGTATTTGTTTGTAGCACGACATTTGTTCCAGCGTTAAAATGACTTTCTTTTGATTGAACAACACATTGTACGATGAAACCAGTGGAGCAATAAAAGTTTTCACCGCTACGGTGGGTGTGGCCTCAGCCAGTCGGCGCCCACTGCACGCCACACAGGCTGCTCAGCTGCGACGCTTAGCCTGCTAGCGGAATACTGGGGAGTGCGCCTTGCCTCTTGACTGTTGCTGTGTAGTAACCGGGATCTCCTCGCAGCGCACCAGCACAGTAAACACACCGGGAGAGCACCAGGTTCCCAATTTGCCGCCCCAGATTCGAGCGCCCTAGGCCATTGCCTAGTTTGCCTATATAGACGGGCCGGCTCTGCCTAACAGTATCGTCACTGCTTTACAGCAGTCGTCGTTACAGTTTCTCCCCACTTTATGTGCGTGTGCGTCACTGTACCGTGTTTGCAATTCGTTCGAATGTACGTTAAAAGGACAGAAAAAAAAAATGTATGTGGTGGGTCGCGAACCGCCGCACATCTGATACGGTATGTACTACGCCTAGTGAAGAGAATAGTTAATTTCTCCAAACTCTACTGTCAGTCACGGCTAATGTTATTTGCTAATGTGCCACTTTCAGTGCTCACATTGTAATCAATCTATTAAGAGCGACGTGTTGTTGATAATTCTTGAGTGCGGCATGGCTTTGAAATAAATGCGCCTCAGTTATGATGAGAGAGCCGTCAAACAGGCAGAGCACGATGGCAGCGTGAGCACCAGACCCGCTCGGCAACCTCCGGCTGCGTTCGGCGGCGTTCGGCCCCGCGGGCGCGCCCGTTGCGCCACCGGCGTAGGCGGCGCTTCGGTGCTTTCACTCGCCGCCTCCACGTCTGCGCCAAGTCGAAAACCGAATTTCGCTGTCGTATTTGCACTTTAAAAAGCCCGAAGCGGATTTCCTAGACCAATCGAATACTGCATTTGATAAGCAGCTGTTTGAGTTCGCTATTTACTCGGCACAACCGCTGCTCGCTTCTACTTATAGGAACACAGCTGAGCCTAATGCTCGGTCTGAAACCTCTCACTGTTCCAGTGGCGGAGACCCGGGACGGCGACAAAACAAAGTGAGACCCCCCCCCCCCCGTCACTTCGAAATAACTTTAGAGATTTGGAGGCCCATCTAGGACCAGAGACACGGGACAGTCTAAAAAAACTGAGTTAGAGATCTGGAGGTCCCAGTCGAGAGGCCACGGGCGCAAAAAAAAAAAAAAAAAAAAAAAAAAAAAAAAAAAAAAAAAAAAAAAGTCCTGTCGAGGTATTTAGAGCCCCGCCCCCTCCCCCCACCCCCAAAAACAGCAGGACCGCGACGGTCTTGCCCCCCCCCCCTTAGTCCGCCACGGCACTGAACAAGCAGTGAGTCATCGCGGAAACTAGAAGGCAGCACCTGACAAGCCGATCACGATTCACAAACTGTGAACGTGGTCACGACAATCGACTGTACAACTGGAGAATTTTTTATGTCAGCGGATAACCGAGAATGTAGTTCGATTTTCGGGCCGTTTACACGAGTAGCGAACGCGCGACTGAAAACACCGTTGTAGGAAAGCGGACGTGAACCTGGGTGCAGAGCGGGCGCGCGACTGACCTGTTGGTCGCAGCTGGGTGTGGGCTGGGCTGGGATCTGCTCCGCGGCTGTGGCTGCGGCTGCGGCTGCGGCTGCGGCTGGCACTCACTGACTGACCGGCACTCGGCAGGTGTCGGCAGGTAGCAGCGGCCGCCGCCAGGGCGCAGCACGCGCGCGGCCTTGGCCGCTTCCGCAACGGCAGCCCACGCCAGCCACGGCTGCACAAACACCGCAGGCCAGCCACCGGTTACACGTACTTTCGCGTCCGAGAGCTGCTAACTGTTCGTACGTGACGACCAACTAATCGAAACGTACACTACACGCCATTAAAATTGCTACACCAAAAAGAGATGCAGATGAAAAACTGATATTCATTGGACAAATATATTACACCAGAACTGACATGTGATTTCATTTTCACGCAATTTCTGTGCATAGATCCTGAGAAATCGGTACCCAGAACAACCACCTCTGGCCGTAACAACGGCCTCGATACGCCTGGGCATCGAGTCAAACAGAGCTCCGATGGCGTGTACAGGTACAGATGCCCGTGCAGCTTCAACACGATACCACAGTTTATCGAGAGTAGTGACTGGCGTATTGTGACTAGCCAGTTGCTCGGCCACCATTGACCAGACGTTTTCAATTGGTGTGAGATCTGGAGAATGTACTGGCCAGGGCAAAAGTCGAACATTTTCCATATCCAGAAAGGCCCGTACAGGACCTGCAACATGCGGTCGTGCTTTATCCTGCTGAAATGTAAGGTTTCGCAGGCATCGAATGGAGGGTAGAGCCGCAGGTCGTAACATATCTGAAATGTAACAGTTACTCTTTAAAGTGCCGTTGATGCGAACAAAATGTGACCGAGACGTGTAACCGATGGCACCCCATACCATCACGCCGGGTGATACGCCAGTATGGCGATGACTAATACACGCTTCCAATGTGCATTCACCGCGACGTCGCCAAACACGTATGCGACCACAATGATGCTGTAAAATACAGCCTGTATTCATCCGAAAAAATGACGTTTTGGCTTTCTTGCACCCAGGTTCGTCATTACGTACACCATCGCAGACGCTCCTGTCTGTGATGCAGCGCCAAGGGTAACCGCAGCCACGGTCTCCGAGCGGATAGTCCATACTGCAGCAAACGTTATAGAACTGTTCGTGCAGATGGTTGCTGTCTTGCAAACGTCCCCATCTGCTGACTCAGGCATCGAGACGTGGCTGCTTGAGCCGTTGCAGCCATGCGGATAGATGACTGTCATCTCGACTGCTAGTGATACGAGGCCGTTGGGATCCAGCACGGCGTTCCATATTGCCCTCGGGAACCGACCGATTCCATATTCTGCTAATAGTCATTGGATCGCGACCAACGCGAGCAGTAACGTCGCGATACGATAAACCGCAATCGCGATAGGCTACAATCCGACCTTTATCAAAGTCGGAAACGTGATGGTACGCATCTCTCCTCGTTACACGAGGCATCACAACAACGTTTCACCAGGCAATGCCGGTCAACTGCTGTGTGTGTATGAGAAATCGGTTGGAAACTCTCCACATGTCAGCACGATGTAGATGTCGCCACCGGCGCCAACCTTGCGTGAATGCTCTGAAAAGCTAATCATTTGCATATCACAGCATTTTCTTCCTGTCAGTTAAATTTCGCGTCTGTAGCACGTCATCTCCGTGGTGTAGCAACTTTAATGGCCAGGAGTGTATGTTGTGCACTTCCGGACAAAAATGAGTTTGATATGCTTTTTGGAGGTATTTTATCTGCCCTACACGCTCCTGCATTCAGATTTGATCTATTTCTATATTTTAAGACTCGAATGGTATGTTAAGAATGAATGATTACAACCAATCGTATGTTGTCCACATCTCTGAATGAATGAGATCGTATAATGTCCACCATTTACGTCTCGTTTTGCTTCCGTTTCCTCTAACTTGACAATACTCTCGAGTTTAACAACTGTCAGAGGTTACAGTACTCCAAAGCATGACACGGCATTGTGGCCTTCTGCCACTGTTTGACGCTACCCCAGCCAAACGTCACTGTGAACAACGGCAGTACAGTGTCCTGGTGTGTGCGTCTTGCTCCAATGGATCTAGAAAATGAATGTGTGCTTGTTGGGAAGGGTGGTATAGATCGTGGGACGGGAAAAAGAATGAACAAGTAATCCAAACGAGTAGTGGAAACTGGCACAAATTGCAAAGAAGAAAAACAACTCAATTTTGACGTGTCGGCTTTACAAGCTCCATGCAGCGGCTTCATTCTCGAACATATTCATTGTGATTGCTTACATGAAGAACCTAGAATGGACAAATGTAGTAAATTTACTGTACCCTGTAATATTCCGCCTGTAACAGGTGTCTTATTGATCCAGTTTGTCACAGTAATGTAAAGCTTTCTAGCATTCCTTGAAGTAAACATTGGTCTTACGTTATTATAAATTATACAACTCATGTGAAGTGCGAATGTCTAATATAATATTTTCAAATATAAAGTTTAATGTGTAGTAATCAAGCTATGTTACAAAATACGCATAAAAACGTGTAATGTTCTATACGACAGATCAAAACGAGTATTGTCCGAAATATAATTGAATTTTTTAACCTTTTTTTTAACCTAACTGAAAAATCCACCCCCATGAACCACAGACATTGCCGAGGTGGGGTGGCTTGCGTGCCTCAACGATGCAGATAGCCGTACCGTAGGTGCAACCACAGCGGAGGGGTATCTGTGGAGAGGCCAGACAAACGTGTGGTTACTGAAGAGGGTAGCAGCCTTTTCAGTAGTTACAGGGGCAACAGTCTGGATGATTGACTGAACTGGCCTTGTAACATCAGCTAATGTGGCTTTGCCACACAGTTACTGCGAACGGCTGAAAGCAAGGGGAAACTACAGCCGTTACTTTTCCCGAGGACATGCAGCTCTACTGCCATTCTACGGATCGGAGCGTGGAATGTTAGATCCCTTAATCGGGTAGGAAAATTAGAAAATTTAAAAAGGAAAATGGATAGGTTGAAGTTAGATATAGTGAAGATGTGTGAAGTTTGGTGGCAGGATGAACAGGATTTCTGGTCAGGTGAGTACAGGATTATACGTAGAAAATCAGTTAGAAGTATCACAGGAGTAGGACTGATAATGAATACGAAAATAGGAATGCGGATTAACTACTATGAGCAGCACAGTGATCGCATTATCATTGTCAAGATAGATACGAAGCCAACACCGACAACAGTAGTACAGGTTTACATGCCAACTAGCTCTGCCGATGATGAGGAGATCGAAGAAATATATGAGGAGCTAAGGGAAATTATTCAGACAGTTAAGGGAGAGGAAAACTTAATTGTGATGGGAGACTGGAATTTGGTAGTAGGAAAAGGAAGAGAAGGAAAAATGTAGGTGAATATGGACTGGGCAAAAGGAATGAAAGAGGAAGCCGCCTGGTAGAATTTTGCACGGAACATGATTTAATCGTAACAAACACGTGGTTTAAGAATCACAAAAGAAGGTTGTATACTTGGAAGAGACCAGGAGATACCGGAAGGTATCAGATAGATTTTATAACGGTAAAACATAGATTCCGGAACCAAGTTATAAACTGTAAGACATACCCAGGGGCAGATATAGACTCTGACCATAACTTGTTAGTCATGGACTGTAGGCTGAAACTGAGAAAACTTAAGAAAGGTAGGAAAATAAGGAGATGGGACCTTGATAAATTGAAGGAACGTGAAGTTCTGGAGAATTTCAGAGGAAGATTTAGGCAACAAATCACAGAAACAGGGGGAAATAAAACACTAGAAGAGGAATGGGTAGCATTGAGAGATGAAATAGTGAAGGAAGCAGAGGACAAAATAGGTAGAAAGGTAAGACCTACAAAAAATCCTTGGATATCACAGGAAATACTAAATTTAATTGATGAAAGGAGAAAATATAAAAATGCAGTAAATGAAACGGGCAAAATGGAGTACAGACGACTAAGAAATGAGATTGACAGGAAGTGCAAAATGGCTAAGCAGGAGTGGCTAGAAGCCACATGCAAATCTGTAGAAGAATGTATAACAAGGGGAAAAGTAGATACCGCCTACAGTAAACTAAAAGAGACATTTGGGGACAAGAATAACAAGTCTACGAATATCAAGAACTCAGATGGGAAACCAGTTCTCAGCAAAGAAGGAAAAGCTGAAGGGTGGAGAGAGTACATAGAGCAGCTTTAGAAAGGAAATGAACTTAGAGACGATGCTGTAGGAAGGGAAGAGGAAGTAAATCAAGATGAAATAGGAGATACTATACTGAAAGATAAATTTGACAGAGCCCTGAAAGACCTAGGTCGGAACAAAGCCCCAAGAGTAGATGACATACCCTCAGAGCTACTAAAGTCTCTGGGAGAGCCAGCCATGACAAAACTATTCGAACTGGTGTGTAGGATGTATGAGACAGGCGAAATACCCTCAGACTTTAAGAAAAATGTAATAATCCCCATTCCAAAGAAATCAGGTGCAGACAGGTGTGAAAATTACAGAACCATCAGTTTGATAAGTCATGGTTGCAAAATTTTAACACGAATTATCTACAGGAGAATGGAAAAGCTGGTAGAAGCCGACCTCGGGGAAGATCAGTTTGGGTTCAGGGGGGACGTAGGAACCCAGGAGGCAATACTCACTTTACGTCTTATCTTAGAAGATAGATTAAGTAAAGGCAAACCTACATTTTTAGCTTTTGTAGATTTGGAGAAAGCGTTTGACAATGTTGACTGGAATACACTCTTTCAAATTCTGAAGTCAGCAGGGGTAAAATACAGGGAAAGGAGAGTTATTTACAACTTGTACAAAAGCCAGGCCGCAGTTATTAGACTCGAAGGGCATGCAAGGGAAGCATCAGTTGGGAAGGGAGTAAGACAGGGTTGTAGCTTTTCTCCGATGTTATTCAATTTGTACATCGAGCAAGCGGTGAAGGAAAGCAAGGAAAAATTAGGAATAGGGATTAAAGTTCACGGGGAAGAAATAAAGACATTGCGTTTTGCTGATGACATTGTAATTCTGTCAGAGACAGCAAAGGACCTGGAAGAGCAGTTGAAGGGAATTGACAGTGTGTTGAAGATAGCGTATAAAATGAATGTTAACAAGAGCAAAACAAAAATATTGGAATGCGGTCTTAGAAAATGAGGCAATACTGAAGGAATTAGATTAGGCAACGAAACAATGAAGGTGGTAGATGAGTTTTGTTACTTGGGTAGTAAAATAACATGCGATGGTCGCAGTACAGAGGATATAAAATGCAGAATGGCAATGGGAAGAAAAGCAGTTTTGAAAAAGAGAAATTTATATATTAATGTAAGTGTAAGGAAGTCTTTTCTGAAGGCATTTGTGTGGAGTGTTGCTTTGTACGGGAGTGAAACATGGATGATAAGCAGTTCAGACTGGAAGAGAATGGAGGCTTTTGAAATGTGGTGCTACAGAAGAATGCTGAAGATTAGGTGGGTAGATCGCATAACTAATGAAGAGGTACTGAACAGAATTGGTGAGAAAAGGAATTTTTTGCATGCCCTGACTAAGAGAAGGGATCGCTTGGTAGGACACATTCTTAGACATCGAGGAATCATAAATTTAGCATTGGAGGGAAGTGTGTGGGGCAAAAATCGCAGAGGGAGACCAAGAGACGCGTATAGTAAGCAGATTCAAGTGGATGTGGGTTGCCGTTCTTATGAGGAGATGAGAAGGCTTGCTCAGGATAGGGTATTGTGGAGAGCTGCATCAAACCAGTCTCTGGCCTGAAGACCATAACAACAACAACTAAAAAATTAAAAAAAAATTCTTGCAAGGTATATTCCAGTTCAGTACCTCAAAACGAATCTAACTGTGAAAACAGCTTAAAGTTTCATTGAGTGATTGAATGATGACCGTTTGTCTACTTCGGTATATTTCTTATAAAATTGTTATGTATTTGGTGTCGCTAGATTAGCATTTTGTTAAAACTAGAACACCACTCATTTCAAGGCAAGAGGAATAGCATATTTATTTCATGTTTTAAAATATTAGTTTCTATTATTAGTTAATATTGCTGGGATTTTGTTATTTTAATAATTTATTATTGTCCCTGTGAGAATGTGTACTTGTTTTAGTTTTAAGTGGATATGATAGAATCTAATGGCTGTCTGAATGTGTCTAGTAATGGCTCGCTTTGCATGGTTCTCTCTGGCTCAGAGTCGATAGTTAGTCATTACCAACCCCCTGCTGATGATGCGACCAAAGAGGTTTCTACACCCTTTGGTTATAAGCCAGTCGACGAGCCTTCTCCAGGGCGAGTCTCGAAATCTTCTCTCCCGACCACCGCTGTTTTCTTGGATTTCCCAGTTTCCGGTAGCTTTCCCGGGGCTCCTGCCCACTCTGTGGTCACTGTGTGCGGGGATAGTGGTGAGGTAAGTTTGGTTCTGCTCTTGTGCCTGCGGAGATAGTAGCAATTCGTTGTCTAGCTTGTTTAACTGAGACTCTTGAACTTCATTTTTCGGAATATTTTTTTGATCCTGCACGTAAGTGTGTTGCAGTTTCTTAATCCAGTGATTTCCAACAGATAAACATGGTGTATGTGTTACTAGTTGCAGTTTATAACAGCTTGGTTTATTCAAACATTTTATGATTATGTGGCAGTGTATGAACTCTGTGTAAATTCGTTCTAGCTTTGTAGGGCCCAATTTCTCACTGACGATATGTTCATTTTTGTACAATGCATGTAAAAATCTTTCTTATCATTTCCTTCCACGTGGTTGATTCTTAAAACAAAGCCGCCAGCTTCCACTATTGTTTGTTTCATGCCGGTCACACAGGTAACTATGCATGTATTCGTCTGATTTCCAATAACATTTCGCAATCTTGCACTCAGTCTTTATCAGTAATTCTCTCTGGGCCTTGTACAACCACCTTCAATAGCTTGCTTCTGAAATTCTATGTATTTCTAAGAGTTGCATGCTGTAGTTTTTATTCTCACTTCTTCACTTTTCTGGTTTTTTGAAACTGGACTTCATCTGTCTCTGTAATCGCTCCCTATCGCATGTAGCTGTATTTCATTTCCTTCCTTACGTAATACTAAACATTTCTATTGGTTGCTTGCCATAGTTTCTATTTTTATTTTTCCGATTTTGTAATTATTTCACTTTTCCGGGTTTTGAGACTGGACTTCTTCCGTCTCTGTGAATACTCCCAATTGCATGTTGCTGGATTCCAGTAGCTTCCTTAGGAAATTCTACGCAGTTATAGGCGTTGCATGCCGTAGTTAATTTGCTTTATTTTTCGGACATTGAATTTATACATTTTTATCGGGTTTTGAAACCGTGTGGGTCCCAACTCCAACTTCTGGAGTTTGCAGCTAGTCACTTGAATTCACGCCACTTCTCATAATACCAGTGCCTAGATAGTTTACTCTCAGATAGCAACTTAAATGTCCGCCGTGATTTGGTGTAATGAATCCGATTTTTAACCACTTCACCTTCAGTGGAGTTCGATCATGGAACGCAGCGGTGTGTCGCCGTTAGCGTGTTTGCTCGAGGTCTAGTCTAAATGCAACTTAACTTTGCTATACTCATGCACCATCTCAAATCAGGTACGATATACCACGGCCATCTTCCCAGTTTTATTGTATATTGTGTTCTGCTTCTGCCTCGTTTCAGCTCGCTGATTTTGGTGAGTTTCGCTGTGGCATTGCGTGTGTGTGAGCGAGTGCGTGTTGTTTACAAATCCTCTCCCCAGTAGCATTAAGTTCTGTGTGATTAATGTTAAATTCGATGCTGTGCATCGTCAGTATTAGATCATGTAAGTGAGATGCATTTCTATTGTATTAACAAAATTGGTTCCCCATTTTGCTTGCGTTTGTGTTGTTCAGTATAATTTGGACTTGCCTATAAACTGTAGTTTTTGAGCACCTTCCCCTTTTATTTAATATTGTTTTTCACCAATGCTAAGAACAAGCTGAGATGCAATTTTTTATGTTTAAGTTCCATTGTACCATAAATGTTTTTTCTTAGCAACCTTTATGAAATAACCTTAATTGTGATGTCTTGTTTATTAATGCCAGAGTGTAATTTCGTTGAGATTCTACGTATATTGGCCACTGTATCGTTAACTTCCTGTTATTAGAGTAAACTGAACCAGGTCAGTTCTCAATTTGGGCCATGGAACAAGGACTAGCAGCAGGGAGTAACCGGTGGTTACGGACCTTTTGCTAATTTTACTGCTAAAATTAAGCTTTTTCTATAACAGTACTCTTATCTGGGTACCTCCTACCAGAATTAAACTTTTATTACGTACAGTGGTCCACTTTTATAAGGATAACAGCTGCTATGATTCGCTCTTATAGCGGATCATCTATTCAGTGAAATAGTTTTTGCTTTAAATGCGTGCGGGAATATTTAAAAAAAATATCCGTCCCAGTGGGTGATATTAGTAGCGCGCGTTGATCTATTTCATTTTATGTTTTCAGCACTCTTGTGTTTCATTGTATTTTTATGTCATTTTGGGTGGGTTATTTTATTTAATGGTTTTTGTAAAAAGAGCACAGCCACAGTGCATTGCGTGTGACGGTTTTAGTTCCTGTTTCGTTACGCAGTTTTGTTAGGCTAATCTTTCGTTTGTTACTTTTGTTGTTATAAACTACTTATGTACTTGTGATGATGAAGAATAGTTCTTCCTTGTCCTTTTCCATTCGCTCTAGGTGATTAAACCAAAGTGAGGACCGTGTAAAGTCGACACCTCTTTCGACCGAAAGGGAAGAAGTAGCGTTCCAGTTGAAAACGCGACTAGTTTAAATGTGGACGTGACCGGAAATGAGGGCATGGGCGAACAAAGCGAACCGCATACCAATATGCCGGTTTCTGCTACTTCGCAAAGTAGGTCAGTGTTATATGGCAGTGTGTGTTTCTGAACGACTCTAAGCGACATCATAGATTTCATGAGAGAAATAAGAACAGGGATGGAAGCACAGAATGCTTCAGTTCATGAATTAAAAGCAGAAATGAAAGCAGAAGTTAGGTGCCATAATGGAAGTGCAGAATGCTTCAGTTCAGGAATTAAAAGAAGGGATGGAAGCGCAAAATGCTTCAGTCCTGTCCGATCTTATCAAGGTTTCTGCGCAGTGCAGGGAGGCGCAACGTTATACCGTTCAGGTTATTACAATAATCTGGATGGGTTGCGCACTGATATAGTGTGGCACGACGAAAATTTCAGGGAATTCAGAAGCTATATCTGCCCTTTCCAACAGTGTAGATACTAATATCCACTCTCTTAATGAGAGAGTCGATTTGGTAGACGGTCGGGCGAAAACGTGTACCGATGAACTAGGCGTGCGCGCTGAAGAGCTGGCTACCTCAGTGGCACAGCTTCTACACACCAGGCAGACGGCGGCAGAAAGGGCAGTTCCTGCTGTTGTAAATGAATCGGAGGAAGTTCGCTACTTACTCTGGTTCAAGGAACAACAGTGGGAAATTAAAAGTAGGCGTCGCGATGTAGCGGCAGAAGTGGAAGAACGTGTCGCGCATCTGGAGCAAGTCTCTGTTGCACCACCACCTCCCCCGCAAGTAGAAAACGCCTCCCGCAGTTTGTGCGGAGGTCAGCCCTGTCGTTCCGACCGCAGAGATGATTTGGCTTACGAGGAGGAGGAAGTCGAACCTCTGCGTGCCCATCCTCCCATAAGAGATAGACCGACTCGAGTGCCTAGGTGAGAGCCAGTGCAGGCATTTGATTATAACCACTTTGTGATGGTAAAAAAGTACCAGGTCTTCTGAAACTCTGCAAGTAGGATACACCCCCGCACGTGGCTAGTGCAATTCGATTACACTCTTTCTCCGAACTGGCAAGAAGGGCAGAAAATCGTGTATGTGTGCGGATATTTTGAGAGAGAGCACGCCACGCGGATGCGACCTCTATAGAGATATTGTCGCTACTATGACGATTTTAGGGAGCATTTACTGTCTGCCTACTGATCGGAGAGGCAGCAGGAACGAGTAAGAAGTAGCATTTTAGTGATGCCCCACTTTGCAAACAGCAATTGCAGGAGTCTCGGCGAATTCTTTCAAGGAATGATGCTGAGAAATCAATTCCTCGGCTACCCACACCCTCCGCACGAATTAATTAGAATTTGCGCGTCAAAGCTCACACGAAATGTGCGCAATGCCGTCCTTGCAGGACGCTGCAAGAAGGACATTGAGTCCTTCCAGGCTTACCTGGGGGACTTGGAGTTTGACGATGATTTCAGACATAGAGGAGATGGCAACGGCGCTTCTAGGAGAAGTAATCGAAGCGATAATAGTGCTACGTACAACCGCCAGGCGAAAAGTACAAGCAGCTGGGAGTCTGATCCTTCCAATGCAGAGAATCAGCCGCAGCGGAGGTATGAGCGAGGTTATTGGCGTGATAAGCCAACAGACAACCGGCGAAGTTTCGGGAACAGTAATAAGGGTTACTGACCCAACCAAGGTCCATGAAAACGACGCGACCCGCCAACAGAAGATGTGGAAATCAGGTCTGCTGATCTGCACCATAACCAACTGAAAGACCCCAGCCCTAGCATGAGCCAATGACAATCCACAGAAGTTGAGTGACACTCGGTCAACTTGCTAGGAAAGGAGCATATCCGGCCGAAAGTAGCAGCGGCGGATGGCATGAGGGATACACTTCTCGAGGAAGAGCGCCGGTGATGCAACTGCTTATTAAAACAAGCATTAAGGACATAGTTCTGGAATGCGTACTTGACACCAGCAAAGTCATTTCGGTAATGAGTGATTCCGCATTCGGCTGTCGTCAGACAATGGGAACATGGCCTGTACTTCGTTTGGAGACGACAAAGGTAAAGGGCGCATTAGTCAGGCCCCTTCAGGGACTCAGCATTAATTTGCTGAGTATGTGTAGGCTGTGTCGCGCCAACAGTCTGCTACACCGTAAGCTCTGTGCGTGCTTCAACGACCATCGTTCGCCATGACGGTGGAACGTTGTATGTTTCAGCGCCTGGGGATCTTGGGTTAATCGCCTGGGTTGCGAGGACGGTACAAACCTCTATAAAGAAACCCTCAATCTCAAGGTGTGCTACGTGCTGAGGAGATGCATGGCTATTCAGGTTGAATAGTCGCTAGCGAGCAACCTCTGAGGAACCTGCCGCACCTCAGTTGTATAAGGCTTACCCAGGCAAGCGGGGCTCTGCCTGGGTGGACCTTTATTTCCCTAGCTGCTCGTGGGAACACAATGAAAAGATCCTGTAACGTTGCCGGACGTATAACCGGCGTCTCTAAGAGAGGTGGAGGCGACTACAATGCCGCAGAATACGATCCCCAAACGGTTCCTTCCCTGGCCAGACCATGGGAGAAACGTCGGGCCAGACATCTGGGTGAGGCTTATGCCCCGAAATACCTTGTATGTACCTGTAATGATGGAGAAACATTCAAGACACAAAGCCCTTGTTTTTCGTTGAGAACTTGGAAGACAAGTTCGGTGAGGTTGAAGGGATGTCGAAAATGCGCTCTGGGTCAGTCTTAATTACGACATCATCCCCAGTCCAGTCGTGGGCATTTCTTGCCTGTGACAAGCTGGGTGATGTTTCCATAACGATAATGCCACACAAGACCTTGAACATGGTCCAGGGTATAATATTCCATAAAGACCTGTTGCTGTAATCTGATGAAGAACTACGTGTCAACTTCGAACGTTGGGGAGTACATTTTATTCGGCGTGTCCATAGGGGTCCAAAGGACAACAGGGTCGCCACCGGTGACTTTATCTTGGCTTTCGAGGGTGATTCATTGCTGAGAAAGTGAAGGTGATGATTTACCGGTGTGACGTAAAGCCACAGAATAAGGAGTACACAGAAAGGAAACTCCCGCTGCAGTCTGTCGTCCAAAATTTAGTGCGCATGCGCGGAATCGGCCATCATGAAAAGCTGTAAATGTGTGGTCACTCCCTACTCTGTGGTGTGGTAATGCGCCGTCTTTGTTTGTTAATTGTGTTTTTTAGCTGCCTGAATCGCTTAAAAGTAAACAAGTATTTGGTGCAATGAAAAGAAAGAACTTTGTGTCAGTAGGTGGATGTCTTCCGTTTTTATTACGAGCAGCAATAAAAGTAAAGGCGGTCGATGGTGTTCAGCACCTAATTGCCGCAATAATTCTCACAAATAAGGATATAAGCTTCTTCCCCTTCCCAAAAGATGTTGAACGGTTAGTGAACGTCGCTATATGTGTGGTAAAAGTTAAATTTTATCAGTTTCGAATGAGAGCAATATGTGCATAATTATTAAAAGTAGCCTTGCTTCTTCTCTTGACGATACCTCTCGCCATTGCTGTTGCTATAGCAGTTCAACAGCATCGAAATGTTGAAGTACATTTATATTTTGTAATTATAAGTTTAACGTCGCAGGGAATAATATAAAATGGAAGACAAAGAATAGTGCGTAAATAGCGGGACTTCAACATTTTGCGCGTGCGTTCCCTTTTCCGGTTGTCCACCTAGGCGAGATATTTCAGGAATTTTTAAGGCTCATCTAATTGCTCACCTTCACATAATTTGATGCCAACGGTAACATTTTACTAACGACAACGGAGGCGTAGTGTGCTAACGTTAACGACCGTTGATCCTCTTACAAGGAGAGGTCGGCAATCGGGACCCGCCGATTTCGCCCAACTGTGTGTGTGGAAGGAGATTGGTCTCCCTACAACGTGCCTGAAATATTTCGCAAAAAAAAAAAAAAAAAAAAAAAAAAAAAAAAAAAAAAAAAAAAAAAAAAAAAAATGTTCAAATGTTTGTATAGTCTATGGGACTTAACTACGGGGTCATCAGTCCCTAAACTTACAAACTACTTATGAACTACTTACGAACTAGGACGGCACAAATATCCATGCCCGAGGGGGGATTCGAACCCCCGACCGTAGTGACCATGAAGACCGTGACTGGAGCGCCTTAGTCCCCTCGGCCACCGCGGCCGGCAAATATTTCGCCTGAGTGGGCCTTAGGAAAGGAGAAAATGCTCGCGAAAGTTTTTCCAATAGTACTGTACGTCTTATTTAGGTATCTGTTCGTGACTAACGGCGTAGCGTGATGGTCAACAGAATTACTTGCGAAGCAGGTGCCCTGGGATCAATAACAGGAGCTTCATTTATTTATTTATTTTTTACATTACGCTACGCCGTTTATTTCCAACAGAAAGCTGACTAACATGTACAGTGCTATCGGAAAAACTTTAGAGAGCATTTCCTCCTTTCCTAAGGCCCACTCGGGCGAAATATTTCAGGCACATTATAGGGAGACCCTCCTCCTTTTACACACGTAACTTGGGCGAAATCGGCGGGTCCCGATTGCCGACCTCCCCTTGTTACAATATTCAAACAAATGGAATAATGGGAGTACTCATGCTGTTCTTTCTCTATGGTTGGCAGTTTCTTGTATCTACCTTTCTCTAGTCCGTAAAGTAATTGTCCTCGTAAAACGAACATTATGTTGCCAAAATTAAAACAGTACTCCTCCACTGCCGTAAGTAAAACAGTCAAATCGATGACACTATCCTGCCTCCTCCCCTTGTTCTACGCTGCTTAGGCAGGTGAAATTTTACTTACGGCAATGGAGGCGTAGTGTGCTAATGTTGGCAACGAATGCTCTTCGGATACTGAAACAAATAGATTAAGGGGAATAATTATTTTATGCTGTTCCTGCTCTATAGTTGACAGATTTTTCTATATGCCCTTCTCCGATCAGTAAATTATTTTCCTAAAGCAAATACAACTTTTTCCAACACTGAAATACAACTACATCACTACCATAAGTAAAATATAACATACAGGCATGTTTTAAAGGCAATATTTCTTTCCAGTGCTAAGAAACGAACTGTGAATTCAAGGAGACCTGATATTCTCCAATATTTAATAAAACTTTTTGTCAGAGTGAGAATTTTCTATTTCTTGAAGTTCACAAACAGAGACTTGAAATATAAAACCAAAATTGAAAAAAATTCAAAGTGATTAAAGTGACCCATGTGTGAGGTACAAATGGTGTGAAATGTTCTAGTGAATGCATATTGACAAGGAAGACTAAGAGGAAAATAATGAACACTTTGGCCTTTGCTATAACTGAAACAATGTGTGCCACAATATGACAAGTACAAAGTAAGTTTGTTATGTAGATTTATGTTTCCGCTACCTGTCCTTCATTTATGTGTAATTTAACAGTTTTATATATGCCCAGACGTCATTACTTCTGTGTAATCACGTTGTACTGCTAAGACTGGCTTGTGCAAATTTATTCGTGTCAAATAAAACCAGCCAGTTGTAGAGTCACTTTCTTTTTTATAACTAATTTCCCAAACACAACTTTGCGTTACTTGGGATTTTTCTGGAGATAAGCACCAAATAAAACGATCATCTGCCAGGAAGTTTCAAAACGATCATTGATTCCATCGTAAATTTAGGCCTACTTTTTTTTCGTTCGATTACAATTAGGTGCAAGAACAGGGCGCAAAATAGAGGAGAGCATAATGAAAAGCCGTTTCCTTTCTTAAAAGTCGGGGAGGTTAGCTGCAGTTCTAAAAAGGCCATTTCCAGCCAAAGTACTAAGTGGCTATAGTTCCGCATTTACTGCTTTTCAATATGGCGTCGAGCGCAACGCTTGGTAACATGCAGATCAAAGGCTCCGCCTCCAGCTTTCCCTTCTCTACGCTCCCTATTCAGTGACAAAGCCCAACGTTCCTCCCCCTATGCGTCGTTTCAAGTGCTGGAAGTTTGGGCATATGTCCTCCCGATGTGATGCCAATCCTACATGTCGGAAGTGCGGACGTGCAGTCCATTCGAACGTCCCTTGCACCCTCCTCCAGTATGTGCAGACTGCGGCCAGAGTCACTCCCCTTGCTCACCTGCATGCTTTGTATTGCAGCAAGAGCGGAAGATTATGGAATATAAGACCTGGGACAGACCGACCTACTCAGAGGCAAAACACAAGCATCAAAAGCTCCATCCTGTACATATAACCAATTCATATGCCACAGCAGCCTCATAGTCATCTACAGTGCCTCGTTTACCGTGTACTCAACCACTGCCAGTGGGGTCCCACGCTCAATCAACTGTCCCTGCCCCCTTGACAGCTGGGGGCACTTCCTCTTCGGTGGCTCCCACTCTTTTCACAGTGGGAGCATCACCCGCTAAAACATCGGGGACATCAGTCCCCACCTCCAAGCTGGAGAAGGAGAAGCTCGGAAGGGCTCCCTTGGGACGCTCCCTTCTGAGGCTTCTCCACACGGCAAAGAGGATCCCAGCAAATTGCTGCAGGATCCCCTTGTTGTTGATCGAAGGGCCTCCTGCTCTTCATCAGCCCCCGAGGTCGTGCCTGAGAAACCCTCCCGGTCCTTAAAACCTAAGGGCTAGCGAGAGGCTAAGAAACAGACCAGAAAGAAAAGAGAAACCTTGGTGTCAGCAAAGCCACAGATACCCACATCGTCTGGTTCAGAGGATAAAGTAAATATCCTCGCTTCCCTCAAGGATCTTGCAATTACTGATCCACTAGACCTTATGGATCATGACACTATTGATTCTGAACACAAGGCAGACGACGATGCAATGGAATAACCTGCTCCTCAGCTATTATTTATGGGTTCTCAGCTAGGACACAAAGCTATTCTACAAGGGTATTGCGGCGGTTTCTTCAACCGAATAGCTGAGTTGCAGCAGTTGTGCCACATACCAGTGTTTTGTCTAGCACTGCTGGAAACGTGGTTTCCTGTACAGAGGGCTATTACCGTAACCGGGCCACATGCGATAGAGCTTCAGGTGGTTTGGCTCTTTACATCCTCGCAACTGTCCCTAGTGCTGCTGTGCCTCTCCAAACGACCTTAGAGGCAGTCGCTGTTCGCATCCGGGCAGGGCAGGAATTCACCGTCTGTTCCCTTTACCTTTCCCCGGAAGCGGCTGTCTCTATCACTGTCGTTGCTGCAGTGATTGCGCAACTACTCCCACCATTTCTCCTCTTGGTAGATTTTAATGCCCACCCCCCATTGTGGGGCGGGACGCAGACGAAAGTTCGCGGTAGGGATGTAGAGACACTTCTGTCATGGCAGGACATCTGTCTCTTAAACACGGGGCCTCCTACGGATTTCTACGTAGCACAAGGCACCTACTCAGCAATCGACCTCTCTCTCTGTAGTCCGAGTTTGCTCCCACATTTCCGTTGGAGGACCCACGATGACCTTTGCGGCAGCAACCATTTTCCGATGTTTGTGTCGTGCCTGCATTTCCGACCTGCAGGCCGCCCACCTCAATGGTCTCTCCGTCGAGCTAATTTGCAGGATTACACCTCCACTGCTACTTTTCCTGTGCCAATGCCTGCCAACGTGGACGCGGCTGTTTGTTAAGTCACTGCTGCTATCATTTCCGCCGCTACGGCCACTGTTCCCACCACCTCTGGCACCCCGCGGCGCAAGTCCGTGCCCTGGTGGACGCCAGAGATCGCTGCAGCCATTCGGGATCGTCGGCGGGTGCTCCGGCGCCATCGGCGCCACCCCACCATAGACAACCTCATAGCTGTGGGCCCGAGCTCGACAGCTCATACGGCAGAGCAAGCAGGACAGCTGGGAGAAGTATGTCGCCAGCATTGGCTCCTGTGCTTCGCCATCTCAGGTGTGGTCCCAGGTTAGACACCTCTTTGGGTATCGTATGTCAGCAGCAATCCCTAGCTTACAGATCCAGGGTACTGTATGCACTGATACCACTGCTATAGCTGAGCATATGGCGGAGCATTATGCTTGCAACTCCGAATCTGCAGCGTACAGTGCAGACTTCCGTGCACTTAAAGAGCGGGTTGAACGGTTTCGGCTGTCTTTCCATACACGCCGGCAAGAAACTTACAATTCCCTGTTCAATGAATGGGAATTCCAAACTGCCCTCTCAGCATGGCCCGATATCTCCCCGGGACCGGACAGGATCCACAGCCAGTTCATCCGGCACCTTCCAGCAGAGTTTCAATGCCAGCTACTCGCCTTGTTCAACCATCTGTGGGCAGAGGGGGCTTTCCCGTCACAATGGCGGGAAAACATCAGTATCCCAGTGCTTAAACCTGGTGCTGATCCACAGATGGCCGATAGTTACCGCCCGATTAGCCTCACCAACGTTCTTTGCAAGCTCTTAGAATGTACGGTGAGTCGACGGCTCATGTGGAAACTCGAACATCGGGGTCTGTTGTCCCAACGGCAGGTGGCCTTCCGCCAAGGCCGCTCCACTGTAGATAACCTGGTGGCTCTGGAGTCTGCCATGCGCACGGCATTTAGCAGGCCTGAACATCTCATTGCCATCTTTTTTGACCTCAGGAAGGCTTACAACACCACCTGGCGCCACCACATTCTGGCTACACTGCACGGATTGGGCGTTTTCCTTGCGCTCTTTTCGGCTATGGTTTGGTACCTCCCTCAGCTCTCCCCCCCCCCTCCACTAAGTCCAGGAGAATGAAGTCCCATAGGGGTCTGTCCTCAGTGTTCTCTTTTTAATTGCTATCAATGGTCTTGCGGAGGCTGTGTGATCATCGGTTTCTTCCTCCTTGTTTGTAGATGACTTGTTTATACTTCAGCTCAGCTAGCGTTGGGGTAGCTGAAAGGGAGCCATCCAAAAGGCACAGTTGTGGGCCTCAACCCGTGGGTTCCGATTCTCTCCATCGAAAACCCAGGTTATGCACTTCTGCCGCTGGCGAGCTGACCATTTGGACCCAGAGCTTTATTTGTACAACCAACTGCTTCGTGTCGAAGAGACTCACCGATTTCTCGGCATGCTCTTCGACAGCTGGCTCACTTGGGTTCCACACCTTCATCAGCTCAGGCAGAAGTGCTGGCGGTACTTAAATATTTTACGATGCCTCAACCACACGGGTTGGGGAGCCGCCCGTCAAAGCCTTTTGCAGACCTATAAGGCCCTCATTCAACCTCGCCTCGATTACTGGAGCTTTGTGTACGATTCAGCAGCTCCATCTGCATTGCGAGTCTTGGACCCTATACTCCATAGTGGCGTCCGTTTTTTGACAGGGGCTTTTCGGACAAATCCAGTGGCAAGCCTCCTTCCCCTGTGATTCCGCTGGCAGCAGTTATTATCCTTCTATGCTGCCCATGTTCATTCATCACCTCACCATCCGAATCGCAAGATTCTTTTACCAGCTGCAGTACCCCCGTCCCCACAACAACGGCCGAGGTCGGGTCTCCCGATCGCTGTTTGTGTTCACTCCCTTCTGTCCTCACTGGAATCCCTTCCAATCCCTCCCACTTTCCACTACTCTTCCCGCACCGCCCCTCGGTCTCTTCCACATCTGCAGCTTCAGCTGGACTTGTCGCAGGCCTCGAAAGTCTCTGTTGCACCGCTGAATCTCCGTCGCCAGTTTCAGGCGGTTTTGGAGTCGTTCCGTGGAACAGAAGTTGTGTACACGGATGGTTCCCTTGTCGACGGCCGTGGGTATGCTTATGCCCATGGTGAGCATGTCAAACAGCATTCACTGCCCTGTGGGAGTAGCGTGGTTACTGTGGAATTGGTTGCCATCTATCGGGCACTTGAACATCTCAGAGCGTGCCATGGGGAGTCTCTGGTTATCTGTTCTGACTCCCTGAGTGGCTTGCAAGCTCTCGCCAAGTGTTTCCCAAAACACCCCTTGGTGCGATCCATTCAGGAGTCTGTTTCCAGGCTTGTTTGGTCTGGTCGCTCTGTGGTCTTTGTTTGGACCCCGGGCCACATCGGCATTCCTGGAAACAAACGTGTGGATCAGCTGGCTAAGCAGGCTACTACCTCCAGTCCGTTGGCGATTGGTCTTCCGGAGAGGGATCTCCGACTAGAGTTCCATCGAAGATAATAAACCTTTGGAATTCCGAGTGGGCTAACTCTGCTCAAGCCAACAAGCTTCGTGCAGTGAAGCTATCTATGGCCACATGGAAGTCCTCAATGCGGCCATCTCGTAGGGAATCGTTTGTTCTCTGACGCCTACGAATCGGCCACACATGGCTGACACATGGCCACCTTCTTTGGCGGGAGGACGCGCCCCAGTGTGACTGTGGCGCCGCCTTGACAGTGGTCCACATTCTGGTGGAGTGTCCACTTTTAGTTGCCTTGCGACAACCTTTTAATCTGTCAGATGCGCTTTCTTTTACGCTAGGAGACGATGCTGCTATGGTTGAACGTGTTTTAGATTTTATTCGCGCAGCTGGTTTTTCTCATGTGATTTAATGGTGGTGGGTTCCCTTCTTCGCTGGAATCCTTCCCTCATATTTACGAGTGATTTTTAATCTTTGTCTTGTTAACGCATTATGTTAGGAACGTTCAACACAATGTTTTATCTCTAAAACTGGAACAAGGGACTGATAACCGTCGCTGTTTAGTCCCTTCCAAAAACCAATAACAACAACAACAATTAGTCGGGCGCAGTGTTCACATCAAAAAGCAAGCCGAAGTAGTATTTGAGTGTCAGGGTCACGAATTCTGTGTAAATTTTATTATCGTGCCCTCATTGATGGTAGACGTCCTCCTAGGCGTAGAATTCCTCTTCGCACATAACGCCCTGTTAGATTTTCGTGAAGCCGTGGTGCGATTATGCAAGGGGAACGCCATCATAACATTGAAATTTAATGAGTGTGCTGCTGAGGTGGACTCTGCCGATCGCTACTGCCAGGTCTTGTATGACTTCTGCCCGGCAAATGCTACCGGTTCTTTTAGTTCCTGCAGAGAGGACACAGTAATACTTCACTGCAGTATTGACGACGAAAACATGCTATCAAACGAGATTGTTAAGAAAGTTGAGGTTATAGACGACGCGTCAGGAACTGCGATATCCTTGCTGCCCCAAATCCTCCATGAGCACTCCTCTGTGTTCTCTGAGACTCCTGGCACTATAAAGGGGCTTGTCTACCGTCCCAAGGTCCGGGAACATAGGAGGTTTTTTGTTAGGCCATACCCGATTCCGTGGGTGTATAAGGAGCAGGTCGAAGAGGAAATTAAGCGCATGCTGGCGTAAGGAGTGATTGTGCAAGCTGTAAGTTCATACAACAACCTGCTGCTAGTCGTTCCGAAACGAGATAACACTATTCGGCTTGTTCTCGATTCGAGACAAACTAACACGGTGATAGAACTGGAGACGGACCGAGCACAAACGTTGGATGAATTACTACAGCAATTTCACGGCGTGCGTGTGCTTCCCTCCACAGACCTGCGCTCCAGTTATTGGCAAATTGAACTGGACCCGAGCTGCCGACCTTACACTGCCTTCCTATGTTTCGGGAACTGCTACCAATTCTGTAAGTTGCCTTTTGGACTCAACGTCAGTTCTGCTGCATTTATCTGCGGGTTTAACAGTATCTTGCCAGATGACTTACGGAAACGGGTAACCACATACGTGGACGACGTCCTAATAGCAGGGAACTAGTGGGAAGACCATAATTATGTTCTTAAACAGTTACTTCAGGTGTTAGAACAGTCGGGAGTGACTGTAAACCTAATGAAATCAGAGTTCGGCCGCCGAAGAGTGAAATTTCTTGGCCACATTATATCGGAGGATAGTATCCTCCCAGATCCGACCAAACTAGATGCGATTAGAGAATTTCCGGTCGCGTCAACGAAGAAACAGGTCAGGACCTACTTAGGGCTCATAAATTTTTACAAAAGATTTCTATCAATAGAAAGTATTGCCACACCAACTCTTCGTGGGCTTATGAGCAAGAATAAGGCTTGGAAGTGGACTGCGAGCACGCAAAAGGAATTCGAGGACTTGAAACGAGCCTTGCTGCAGAGCTGGTTCCATATTTTTTTTATAAAATTGTAATTAATATGATGTCACTAGAATAGAATTTTGTTAAAACTAAAACCCCACTCTTTTCAAGGCATGAGGAATAGCATTTTTCATTTCATGTTTTAAGATATTAGTTTCTGAAATGTTGGTTAATATTGCTAGGATTATCTTATTTTAATAATTTATTATTGTGGTTTTGATTGTGGCAATAAGTACGGCTTCTCCGCTACGCCACTGTCCCTGTGAGAATGTATACTTGTTTTACTTTTAAGTGGATATGCGAGGATCTAATGGCTGTTTGAATGTGGGTGGTAATAGCGCGCTTTGCATGGTTTTCTCTGGCTCAGAGTCGATAGTTAGTCTTTACCAAGCCCTGCTGCTGATGCGACCAATGAGGTTTCTACACCCTTTAGTTACAAGCCAGTCGACGAGCTCTCTCCAGTGCGTGTCTCGCGATCTTCTCTCCCCACCACCGTTATTTTCTTGGGTTTTCCAGTTTCCGGTAGCTTCCCCACCTCTTGGTCGCTCGGGCTAAACAACTTAGATTATGCACCATCAATTCTCACGATGATAAAAACGACGAAAGATAAAAACATGGATAAAAAAGGGACTATGTGAGGTGGGCAGCCTTATAGCTAACAGAGACACTTGGATAAGTCACACTAATAATTCTTTAAGTACAAAACGGAGCGTCAAGGTAACGTACGTCGAACAGCTGATCAGGTGGAACTGGCAAGTTGCTGTACACCACGCTAATAGTAGCATGCACCCTGTAGTACACAAAACACGCATACAACATAAAGACGCGTTATGGTGAAATGAAATCACACAACAAACACATATATATACGAAGGACACATGTAACAAAATACGCTATTTAAAAAAACCACTTTAACACTGCAAAAGGAATACAAAATACAGCATAAATTTACAAACACAAATTACATAGTTGGTAAGAATAAAACTAAATCTACCTTCGAAACACACAAAAATTCCCAAAGTTGATCACGTGACGATCAACGCCAGGATATTATTACTGGCTTGGGCTAGGGCCGCGGTCTTTCGGTTGGTTATGGCGCGGATCAGCAGACCTGATTTCGACGTTTTCTGTTGGCGGTCGCATGGTTTTTGGGTCGGTAACCCTTATTACCATTCCCGAAACTTCGCCGGTTGTCTGTTGGCTTATCACGCCAATAACCTCGCTCATACCTCCGCTGCGGCTGATTCTCTGCATTGGAAGGATCAGACTCCCAGCTGCTTGTACTTTTCGCCTGGCGGTTGTACGTAGCACTATTATCGCTTCGATTACTTCTCCTAGAAGCGCCGTTGCCATCTCCTCTATGTCTGAAATCATCGTCAAACTCCAAGTCCCCCAGGTAAGCCTGGAAGGACTCAATGTCCTTCTTGCAGCGTCCTGCAAGGACGGCATTGCGCACATTTCGTGTGAGCTTTGACGCGCAAATTCTAATTAATTCGTGCGGAGGGTATGGGTAGCCGAGGAATTGATTTCTCAGCATCATTCCTTGAAAGAATTCGCCGAGACTCCTGCAATTGCTGTTTGCAAAGTGGGGCATCACTAAAATGCTACTTCTTACTCGTTCCTGCTGCCTCTCCGATCAGTAGGCAGACAGTAAATGCTCCCTAAAATCGTCATAGTAGCGACAATATCTCTATAGAGGTCGCATCCGCGTGGCGTGCTCTCTCTCAAAATATCCGCACACATACACGATTTTCTGCCCTTCTTGCCAGTTCGGAGAAAGAGTGTAATCGAATTGCACTAGCCACGTGCGGGGGTGTATCCTACTTGCAGAGTTTCAGAAGACCTGGTACTTTTTTACCATCACAAAGTGGTTATAATCAAATGCCTGCACTGGCTCTCACCTAGGCACTCGAGTCGGTCTATCTCTTATGGGAGGATGGGCACGCAGAGGTTCGACTTCCTCCTCCTCGTAAGCCAAATCATCTCTGCGGTCGGAACGACAGGGCTGACCTCCGCACAAACTGCGGGAGGCGTTTTCTACTTGCGGGGGAGGTGGTGGTGCAACAGAGACTTGCTCCAGATGCGCGACACGTTCTTCCACTTCTGCCGCTACATCGCGACGCCTACTTTTAATTTCCCACTGTTGTTCCTTGAACCAGAGTAAGTAGCGAACTTCCTCCGATTCATTTACAACAGCAGGAACTGCCCTTTCTGCCGCCGTCTGCCTGGTGTGTAGAAGCTGTGCCACTGAGGTAGCCAGCTCTTCAGCGCGCACGCCTAGTTCATCGGTACACGTTTTCGCCCGACCGTCTACCAAATCGACTCTCTCATTAAGAGAGTGGATATTAGTATCTACACTGTTGGAAAGGGCAGATATAGCTTCTGCATTCCCTGAAATTTTCGTCGTGCCACACTATATCAGTGCGCAACCCATCCAGATTATTGTAATAACCTGAACGGTATAACGTTGCGCCTCCCTGCACTGCGCAGAAACCTTGATAAGATCGGACAGGACTGAAGCATTTTGCGCTTCCATCCCTTCTTTTAATTCCTGAACTGAAGCATTCTGCACTTCCATTATGGCACCTAACTTCTGCTTTCATTTCTGCTTTTAATTCATGAACTGAAGCATTCTGTGCTTCCATCCCTGTTCTTATTTCTCTCATGAAATCTATGATGTCGCTTAGAGTCGTTCAGAAACACACACTGCCATATAACACTGACCTACTTTGCGAAGTAGCAGAAACCGGCATATTGGTATGCGGTTCGCTTTGTTCGCCCATGCCCTCACTTCCGGTCACGTCCACATTTAAACTAGTCGCGTTTTCAACTGGAACGCTACTTCTTCCCTTTCGGTCGAAAGAGGTGTCGACTTTACACGGTCCTCACTTTGGTTTAATCACCTAGAGCGAATGGAAAAGGACAAGGAAGAACTATTCTTCATCATCACAAGTACATAAGTAGTTTATAACAACAAAAGTAACAAACGAAAGATTAGCCTAACAAAACTGCGTAACGAAACAGGAACTAAAACCGTCACACGCAATGCACTGTGGCTGTGCTCTTTTTACAAAAACCATTAAATAAAATAACCCACCCAAAATGACATAAAAATACAATGAAACACAAGAGTGCTGAAAACATAAAATGAAATAGATCAACGCGCGCTACTAATATCACCCACTGGGACGGATATTTTTTTTAAATATTCCCGCACGCATTTAAAGCAAAAACTATTTCACTGAATAGATGATCCGCTATAAGAGCGAATCATAGCAGCTGTTATCCTTATAAAAGTGGACCACTGTACGTAATAAAAGTTTAATTCTGGTAGGAGGTACCCAGATAAGAGTACTGTTATAGAAAAAGCTTAATTTTAGCAGTAAAATTAGCAAAAGGTCCGTAACCACCGGTTACTCCCTGCTGCTAGTCCTTGTTCCATGGCCCAAATTGAGAACTGACCTGGTTCAGTTTACTCTAATAACAGGAAGTTAACGATACAGTGGCCAATATACGTAGAATCTCAACGAAATTACACTCTGGCATTAATAAACAAGACATCACAATTAAGGTTATTTCATAAAGGTTGCTAAGAAAAAACATTTATGGTACAATGGAACTTAAACATAAAAAATTGCATCTCAGCTTGTTCTTAGCATTGGTGAAAAACAATATTAAATAAAAGGGGAAGGTGCTCAAAAACTACAGTTTATAGGCAAGTCCAAATTATACTGAACAGCACAAACGCAAGCAAAATGGGGAACCAATTTTGTTAATACAATAGAAATGCATCTCACTTACATGATCTAATACTGACGATGCACAGCATCGAATTTAACATTAATCACACAGAACTTAATGCTACTGGGGAGAGGATTTGTAAACAACACGCACTCGCTCACACACACGCAATGCCACAGCGAAACTCACCAAAATCAGCGAGCTGAAACGAGGCAGAAGCAGAACACAATATACAATAAAACTGGGAAGATGGCCGTGGTATATCGTACCTGATTTGAGATGGTGCATGAGTATAGCAAAGTTAAGTTACATCTGGATTAGACCGCGAGTAAAAGCGCTAATGGCGACACAGGGCTAGGTTACATGATCGCATTCCACTGAAGGTGAAGTGGTTAAAAATAGGATTCATTGCACAAAATCACGGCGGACTCTTATGTAGCAATCTGAGAGTAAACTATCTAGGCACTGGTTTTATGAGAAGTGACGTGAATTCAGGTGACTAGCTGCAAACCCCTGAAGTCGAAGTTCGGACCCAGGTGGCTCCGCATACCGAAAAAAATGTATAAATTCAATTTCAAGAAAATAAAGAAAATTAACTACAGCATGCAACCCCTAGAACTGCGTAGGATTTCATAAGTAAGCTACTGAAATGCAGCAACATGCGATTGGGAGCGTTCACAGGACGGAAGAAGTCCAATCTCCAAACCCAGAAAATTGAAATAATTACAAAGTCGGAAAAATAAGAAGAAAAACTATGTCATGCAACCCTTAGAAATGTTTAGAATTACAAAATGAAGCGAATGAAACACAGCTACACGCAATATGTTAGTGGAAATCAGAAGGATTCATGGATAGTTGCTTGCCTGATGGGCATGGAACAAACAATAGTGGAAGCTGAAGGCTCTGTTCTACAAACCAACCACGTGGAACACATATCACTCACATAAGGAAACAATAAGATAGATTTTACAAGTACTGTACAAAAATGAACGTAACGTCAATGAGAAATCTGGCCCCACAAAGCTAGAAAGAATTTACACAGATTTCGTACACTGCCACATAATCACAAAAGGTTTGAATATACCAGACCGTTATCAAACTGCATCTAGTAACACATACACCGCGTTTATCTGTTGGAAATCACTGGATTGAAAAACTAGAACACATTTCTGCGCACGATCAAAAAAAATATTCCGAAAAATGAATCTAAGTTCAAGAGTCTAAGTTAAACATGCTAGACAACGAATTGCTACCATCTCTGTGGACACAAGAGCAGAACCAACCTTACCTCACCACAATCTGAGCACAAAGTGACCAGAAACCCAGGCGACCAAGAGACGATGCTACCGGAAACCCAAGAAAATAACGGTGGTGGGGAGAGAAGATCGCAAGACTGCCCTGGAGAGGGTTCGTTGACTGTCTTGTAACCAAAGGATGTAGAAACCTCTTTGGTCCCATCAGCTGCAGGTGTTGGTAACGACTAACTATCGACTCTGAGCCAGAGAGAAACATGCAATGTGAGCTATTAGCACCCACATTCAGACAGCCATTAGATCGTCGCACATCCACATAAAAGTAAAATAAGTACACATTCTCAAAGGGACAGTGGCGTAGCGGAGAAGCCATACTTATTGCCACAATCAGTACCACAATAATAAATTATTAAAATAACAAAATCCTAGCAGTATTAACCAATATTTCAGAAACTAATATTTTAAAACATGAAATGAATTATGCTAATCCTCATGCCTCGGAAAGAGTGGGGTTCTAGTTATAACAAAATGCTAATCTAGCAACATCAAATAAATTACAGTTTTATAAAAAAATATGGGAGACGACCGACGGTCGTCTTTCATGTTTTTTGAAAAAGAATTGTAGGGCTCTCCACGATTGTAACACGATGGAGTTCCTTGTAAGTTTAGAATGTCTTATAGTAACAATGTGTACCAAAGTGTTGACAGATATGTGAAGGCGTCTGTGGCCAAGATGGGGGCCTGCCTCAGTTGGACCATGCGCCAGCCTCACGCGCGGGAGCGGTTCGAAAACGCATCGGAGTTACCAGGGGTTTGGCAGGAAGCCAGAAGACGAGTGGCCGACCTGCCATACCTCCATAACAGGTACCCGTCTGGTTTGGATGATTAGCAGCAACACAAAAACTGCGCGGACGATGGGCTGCACAGGGCCGAGTCCAGCGCTACTGGCTGTCAGTGCACACAAAAGATGCGGCCGCGCCGGCCCGAATCGCCGCCATTAAGCTCTCCCGCTAGCCAGCCTTCGAAGCTGCTCAGCACTCGTTGGGCCACCTGCCACAGGAACAAGGGCCGCCAGGCCTGCAGACAGGTGCACCAACCACACCCTCCTACTCGCGTCGGATGCAGTTGAATAGCTGAGGAAGAGACACGAAAGTTAAAAGTATCTTCTTATAAGATTGTCTCCCTCCCCCTTCGAAAGCCCTCTCTAAGGTTTGAACTGATGAGAACAGTGTTTCTTACTTAAAAACCAGTGTTGAGTGGACGACAGTGTGAAGGACAGCATCAGGTGGGAAAGTGATGTGAGCAGTCAAAACAGTGAACGCTCTGAGAGTGTGACATACGATTCACTTGCTACGAGGACCTTTCCCTGTAGCGACCCTGGTCACCCTCTGCAGTTTTAAATATGATTGCAATGAACATCCTGCTACAGAAAGGGCTGATGCTTTTTATTGAACTTTTTCTTAATTTTGATTGATTACGGAGATATTTCATCTGTGTGTTTTTGCATGTTTATGTACGATTTTGTGTTTTCACAAGACTTCTTACAAATCATGTGATACAACACAACTGAACATGTGCAACCGTGTGATGTTCTTTGTTTGTGTTTCAATATCATGTATATTCTATATTTATGATTTGTCTATGTTTCTTTGTAAATTTTGGATTGTTATACTTACTGTTCCAATCCCTTGGTCTCACCAGCCACATTTGCATCTGCATTGATTTTGTTTTTTTATAGGAATTAGTATTTTACAATGATATTTTGTTGTTTGTATTTGCTGTGTTCAAGTAACAAGCCCCTGCTGTCTATGTTGCCGATAAGGCGACCACATGTTAACTTAGAAAAGTTTGCTGTCTCTGATGTAATATAATTACCTCAGCCTACAACAAAATTTTCAATTAACGAAGGGGTGATGGAAGACGACCGTCGATTGTCTTCCATATTTTTTATAAAATTGTAATTTATTTAATATCACTAGATTAGCATTTTTTTAAAACTAGAACCCCACTCGTTTCGAGGCATGAGCAATAGCATTTTATTTCATATTTTAAAATATTAAGTTCTGAAATGTTAGTTTAATACTGCTAGGATATTGTTATTTTAATAATTTATTATTGTATTTATGAATGTGGCAATAAGTACATCTTCCCTTCTACGCCACTGTCCCTGTGAGAATGTGTTCTTGTTTTACTTTTAAGTGGATCTGCGATAATCTAACGGCTGTCTGAATGTAGGTAGTAATAGAATGCATTGCATGGTTCTCTCTGGCTCAGAGTCGATAGTTAGTCATTACCAACACCTGCTGCTGATGCGACCAAAGAGGTTTCTACACCCTTTGGTTACAAGCCAGTCGATGAGCCAGTTCCAGGGTGAGTACCACGATCTTCTCTCCCCACCACTGTTATTTTCTTGGGTTTCCCAGTTTCCGGTAGCTATCCTGCCTCCTGGCTTTCTGGCCACTTTGTGTTCGGATCGTGGTGAGGTAAGATTGGTTCTGCTCTTGTGTCCACAGAGATGGTAGCGATTCGTTGTTTAGCATGTTTAACTGAGACTATTGAACTTAGATTCATTTTTTGTAAAATTCCTTATGATCGTGTGTGTAAATGTGTTCTAGTTTTTCAATCCAGTAACAGATAAACGTGGTGTATGTGTTACTAGTTGCAGTTTGATAACAGCCTGGTATATTCAAACCTTTTGTGATTATGTGGCAGTGTATGAACTCTGTGTGAATTCTTTCTAGTTTTGTGGGGCCCAATTTCTCACTGACGATATGTTCATTTTTGTACAGTACATGTAAAATCTATCTTATCATTTCCTACCGTGAGAGATATGTATTCCACGTGGTTGGTTCTTAGAGCAAAGCCTTCAGCTTCCACTATTGTTTGTTCCAGACCCATCATGCAAGCAACTACACGTGTATCCTTCTGATTTCCACTAACATTTCGCGATCATCTCTCCCTGCCTATTTTTAATTTTGCTGTTTCTTCTCCAAACTTGTAGTATGCACTCAGTCTTTGTCAGTAATTGTCTCTGAGCCTTGTACAACCTCCTTCAGTAGCTTGCTTATGAAATTCTATGTATTTCTAAGGGTTGCATGCTGTAGTTTTTATTCTCACTTTTCTGTCTTTGTAATTATTACACTTTTCTGGTTTTTTGAGATTGGACTTCATCCGTCTCTGTAATCGCTCCGTATCGAGTGTAGCTGCATTTCATTCGCTTCCTTATGTAATTCTAAACATTTCTATGGGTAGCATGGTTTAGTTTTTATTTTTATTTTTCCGACTTTGTAATTATTTCACTTTTCCGGGTTTTGAAACTGGACTTCTTCCGTATCTGTGAACACTCCCAATCGCACGTTGCTGCATTTCAGTAGCTTCCATATGAAGTTCTACGCAGTTCTAGGGGTTGCGTGCTGTAGTTAATTTTCTTTATTTTTCGGAAATTAAATTAACACGTTTTTATCGGTTTTCGGAACCACGCGGGTCCGAACTCCGACTTCAGGGGTTTGCAGCTAGTCACCTGAATTCACGCCACTTCTTATAATACCAGTGCCTAGATAGTTTACTCTCAGATTGCAACTTAAATGTCCGCCGTGATTTTGTGTAATGAATCCGATTTTTAACCACTTCACCTTCAGTGGAGTGCGATCATGTAACGTAGCCGTGTGTCGTTAGCGTGTTTGCTATACTCACGCACCATCTCAAATCAGGCACGACAAACCAGAGCCATCTTCGCAGTTTTATTGTATACTAGCTGAACCCCCGCTGCTTCGCATGCGTAAGTTGGTTGGTCTGCGCCGGTTGTTTCTTTGTAATCCTGATGAAGAATCCATATCTTAAGTTTCATAGTTATAGCTTGAAATTTGAGTTAGCAGCACCAAATTTTTGAAAATCAATTTTTGCATCTCTTATTTCATCCCCTTATTGGCCGAATTTCCAAAAATACCGAAACACGTGTCTTTTAAATTTGAACCCCGTATCCAAATCCGAAAATTTGTAATTTTAACTTCAAAATTGCCTAAATGGCTACAGATTTTCAAAAAATACCCCTTCTGCAATTTAACCCCCTTGATGGTTGAATTCCAAAAATACCGAAACACGTATTTTTTAAAATACCGAAACACGTATTTTTTAAATCATAACGAACAGTACAAATACCAGTTTTTGTAGTTATAGCTTCAAAATTGTCTTGACAACAATGTGTTTTCGAAAAGAATTTTTGATCCCCTCTTTTACCCCATTAGTTGTTGAATTTCCAAAAATACCGAAACTCGTGTCTTTTTTATCTTGATCAAGAGTCCACATCCTAAGTTTCGTAGTTATAACTTGAAAATTTGAGTTAACAGCGACATATTTTTGAAAATCAATTTTTACGTCACCTATTTTACCCCCTTATTGGTTGAATTTCAAAATAAATAAATAAATAAATAAATAAGTTTCATCCCCTATTTCACCCTCTTACGGACGGAATATCGAAAAATCGATTCTTAAATGACGCCTACAGATAAGATCAACACCCTCCACAAATTTCAAGTTTCTATCTTCAGCGGTTTGGGCTGGGCGATGATGAGTCAGTCAGTCAGTCAGTCAATCGGGACACTTTCTTTTATATATAGAGACTAGCTGAACCCCCGCTGCTTCGCATGCGGAGGCTGGTTAGTCTTCACCAGTTGTTTCTTTTTAATCCTGATGAAGAATCCATATCTTAAGTTTCGTTACTGTAGCTTAAAATTTGAGTTAACAGCAACATATTTCTGAAAATCAATTTTTTGTGTCACCTATTTTACCCCCTTATTTGTCGAATTTCAAAAAAATGCCGAAACACGTGTCTTTTAAATTCGAACTCAGAATAAAAATACGAAATTTTGTAGTTCTAGGATCAAAATTGCCTAAATAGCTACGTCTTTTCAAAAAACATTTCATTCCCTATTGCACCCCCTTACGGACTGAATATCGAAAAATCGCTTCTTAAGTGACACCTACAGAGTAAGATCAACACCCTCCACAAATTTCAAGTTTCTATCTTCAGTGGTTTGGGCTGGGCGATGATGAGTCAGTCAGTCAGTCACTCGGGACACTTCCTGTGTTGTGTGGTACCTCCGGGTTGGCTGAATTTCGCCTACGATAGGGGCGCTTACTTCTACCTCGTTTCAGCTCGCTGATTTTGGTGAGTTTCGCTGTTGCATTGCGTTTGTGTGTGTGAGTGCGCGTTGTTTATAAATCCTCTCCCCAGTAGCGTTAAGTTCTGTGTGATTTATGTTGAATTCAATGTTGGGCATCATCAGTATTAGACCACGTAAATGAGATGCACTTTTATTGTATTAACAAAATTGGTTCCCAATTTTGGTTGTGTTCGACATGAATACACAACCTAAGTTCAGTTTAATTTGACTTACCTATAAATTGTAGATTTTGAGCACCATCCCCTTTTATTTAATATTGTTTTTCACCAGTGCTGAGAACAAGTTGAGATGCAGTTTTTTATGTTTAAGTTCCGTTGTGCCATAAATGTTTTTTCTTAGGCACTTTTATGAAATAACCTTAACTGTGGTGGCTTGTTTATTAATGCCTGTGCGTAAGCCGGGGACTGAGGCGCTCCAGTCACGGTCTGCACGGCCACTACGGTCGGGGGTTCGAATCTCCCCTCGCGCATGGATATTTGTGCCGTCCTAGTTCGTAAGTAGTTCATAAGTAGTTTGTAAGTTTATGGACTGATGACCCCGTAGTTAAGTCCCATAAGCTTAACAAACATTTGAACATTTTTGAACCTGTGCGTAATTTCGTTGAGCTGCTACGTAAATTGGCCACTGTATCGTTAACTTCCTGTTATTATAGTAATTTGAACCAAGTCAGTTCTCAATTTGGGCCAGGGAACAACGTTTTGCAACAGGTAGTGGCCGGTAGTTCACACGGACCTTTTGCTAAATTTTCTGCTAAAATTAAGCTTTTTTATAACAGTACTCTTATCTAGGTACCTCCTACCAGAATTAAGCTTTTATATCGTACAGTGGCCCACTTTTATAGTTCAGCAGATATTAGTTTTTTGCTTCCCCTGAAAAATTTGAATCAACGGACATTATACGATTTGATTAGTTGCTCCTCACATGTCCTCTATAGTTTCTCTTTCGATGTCAAGTCGTGCAAAGTTGTTCTATTGACACAGCGACAAATACGATTGCTGCTTTTTTTAAGTTTCAACAAAAATATTATAAATAAAATAAAAATAAATAAATAAATAAAATAAAGTAAACAGAGCAACGACTTCTGCATTTCAACCCTCTGACCGTATACGTAATGTGCGTATGTTTAAAAAATCCTTAACATTATTATGCAGTACGAGCATGAGAACGCTGATAACTGGTCAGCTGCACAGCGCCTCCCTGATGTGCCCAAGTCACTAGTGTGCCTGTCACCTTTCCAGGAACAGAACAGTAGCAGGCGATGGACCAGAGGAGGAATACCAAAGTAAACAAACCCACATGTTAGGAGTAACTGAGTGGGGCTAACTGTCCAACTGAATCAGTAGCACTCTGTGATTTATAATTTCTTGGACGAGCTGTTAGCATATATAACAATCAAATGTATACAAGCAGCTACAACTGAATTTGTGGTGAAATTCTGATCAGTTTGAGAGATAATGGAAAAAATGCGGTATGTACCTGATCAGCTACACTATCCCTCAGAGAGTTAAGCAGCACATCGACGCAGTACAACTACCGTTCCTCTATGGGCCTCCTCCTTTGTAGTTTCCACCCCGAGTGGATTACCGCCTCCCCCACCTACTATAAATCCCTGGAAATCCTCGAACACCACGCCCTCCGCCTCGCTTACTGCATCCGCCTCCCTCCCCCCGTGTGGATCCTCTGCGACCTCCTTCCTTTTCCTCGCCTTCTAAACTCCCTCAGACTATCTGTAGCCTGTACTCTGCCCGGCCACCCTGTTGTCTCTGCCGCGCCGGTGCCAGCACATCCCTTCCTCCATACATCTTCACCCTCTCCACATCCCCTCCCAGGGTAACTTTGGCCACCTCGCTCTCCCAGCTGACACCCTCCACCGCGACATTTACCCTCCTGTCAGCCCTAATCCCGCCCCTCCCACTTTCCCGCTTCCCCTCCCCGCGGAGCTGTTACGCCTTCCTTCGCCACACCTGACCCCTCTCATCCCACCCCCACACATCCCCTGCTCCCCCTCCCCCCCTGCGGGGTCCGCACACTGTTCCAATTTTAACGTGGTGCGACGTGGGTGTGTTTAGTGTCTCCGAATCCTACAGTGTGAGTCTCGGTGTATGTTATTTTAACAGTGCAACCGCCGACAATGGCATAACATTGTGTTGGATACGTGTGTTTTATTAGTGTGCTCATCACCGCATAGGTCTTTAACTCAGACATTTACGTATTTCAGCCACCGTGGCTCCGTTTTAAAAACTACCCTCACATGTCTCGCTAATCTATTTGATTTTATCAAGTCTCACATTTATCTCCGTTTTGATAACTTCCATTCTTCTGCTTTATCACCATTTTACTGTGTATTTATTATTATCGTTAATTCCCCATTTAGGAGAGCGTTTGAACACAATCAATTTTCATGGGACTTCTTTTTTCTCTTTCTTTTCTCTTCCCAAAAACCTCTCATACATACATTGTGTTTCTTATTCCTCTCTTCTGTGTGTTTAGTGTTTCTTCAACTTTCTCTTTCCTGATTTTTTCTCTTTATTTTTCTCTGTTTATTATTTCTTCTGTACAGATATTTAGTTTCTTGAGGCCTTCCATCGTTTCCTTTGCCCAGTTAGTTTTTACTGTATTACTCATTAAAATGTTAAAAATCCTCTTGATCAGCCTATTTTCATTCATCCTATAAAAACTGGCCATAGAAATAAATGTGGCCATAGAAATTTCACCTTCTTTTTCTGATGTTTTCTCTAATATTGTCTAACTGTTTCTAATGTTCTTTTGTCGGTTTTTTTAAATCCAGATCTTCTGTCTCTGAACTGGCCCATAGATCTTTGTTAGAATTTACCTCTCTTGCTTTTTCATATCCTCGATTTTCGTTCTTCCCCTGATTACTGTCGTATCTGCGGCATACAAGGCTTCTGGTAAAACTACTGTTTTGTAGTGTCTTTGTTTGGCATTAATAGAAATACTTCTTTTATTGTAATGGTTCCATGTAATCTTTAAGCTTTTTGTACTTTTCCAACTTTTCATGGGCTGTCGAATTTAGTCCAGTTTTCTCTATAATCTCTCCCAGGTATTTGAAACATTCTACTTGTGCTATCTCTCCATACTTTGCTACCAATGGATTTCCGTCTGTGGGTTTCATGTCCATCTACCGATTTTTTTGATACTATTTAGTATTTGTAATCCTCTTCTGGCTTCAATTTCATGTAGTGCCCCTAGGCCTTGTTTGGTTTATTTTCTGTTATTCGTTATGATGGCTATATCACCGGCAAAAGCCAGACATTTCATGTTGATGGTTCTATTTTTGTGTATTCCCATCTTTACCACATCAACAATTTTGTCCCATGTTCTGATTCTTTTCTCTAAAATTGTGTTAAATGAATTGGGTTATAGGACTTCTCCCTGCCTCAATCCTGTGTGATTATACCTCTTGCCAATTTGTGTGAAAGCTCAGCTGAAGAGTGGCATAAATCAGTGCGTCAAATGCTTGTCACCCTACAACCCTACTCGCCCCTGAAGTGCCAGCTCTACGACACTCGCCACATCCACTTGGTGTTCTGGAGACATGCAGCACTGCCAGATCAGTGAGGCTTCCAAATCATTCGGTGCTCTGGCGGCATGCTGCACTGCCAGGTCCACAACTCTTGTGACATCCACTTGGTACACTGGCAGCTCGCTGCACAGTGCGAGGTCTCCAGATCTACTTGGTGTACTCGTGGCACGTTGCACTGCCAACTCCATGGGGCTCCGCAAATCCACTCGGTGCTGTGGATACAGGCAGCACTGCCAGCTCCACGACGCTTGCCACATCCACTCGGTGCTCTGGCGGAGCGCTGCACTGTGAAACTTTACTGCCCCACGCTTGTATTACTAGTTAGTGTATGAAATTACTTGCTCCGCAAGTTCCGAAGTGGAACAACAAAATCAATTAACCCTTCTCGCAACACATTTTAGGAACAGCCTATCTGCAGAGACTTAAAAGTTAAAGCACAACGGAAAACTTCGCCACTCCCAGATGGGGAGAGCCAAGGCTGACTAATATTTAAATTAAATTTGAGAGGGGTGCTAAGGAACAGAAAATACGTATAACAAGTGTGTATTCTGAAAATGCTTATGAAATCGGGAGACCAATTTAAAACATTAAAAGCACACACCTCACATAAAATTCAACATTGAACTTGATAAACGGCCCATTTGATTGCCCACCTATCAATAAAGCTAATAATTCAGAAAATGGGGTACAATTGTGGGTGATTAGACATACATTCATTCACACACACTCATCAAAGCTCTCGCGACACTTACTCAACAGCGACCAGCGTCTGCAGCAGAAAATGAGGGGAAGAGCAAGCTTGAGGCACGCGCACATATTAATGTAAAACTCGACTGTTATTCCGTAATCGGGACACGTGGTTGTCCACAGGCTACTGGACTGGTTCACAACTCAAATCACAAACTTGAAATACATGGAACTAAAACACGACACGAGGAAGAATTGAATAAATAGAAGCAAATTATTAACCTGTATCGCCTGAGGGGCCTTAAAGCAATTTGATGATCGGTACCAGATTCAGAATGGCTAACACACGTGGGATGACTAACAAACAAAGCAACTTCGTTAAAATTTGAACAAATCACAGGAAAATTACTGCGGAAACAAAATAATAGAATAGCACTGTTTAATTATAATCGCGAACCAAACTGAACATTTTCAAGGGCTGAAATCCTAACACGAACAAAGGCACACGCCACACATCATAGCCACACGTCAGATAACAAAAGTTTTAACACTAAACTCGTTAGTTCTAACCGAAATATCCACCGCGTATTACGAACGAAATCTTGAAGCAGTTTAAGACTGCTGCGAGCATTTCGACTCAGAACCTAACACCATGCAATTATTCAGCAATGCTCCTCAGAGCACCAGTCCAGTTAAAGCCGCTTACCTCGAGCGCGTCCGACGGAAGAGTGCCTCGGCTGCCGCGTGTTCTGAGCGATTCACCGTTTGCGAGTCTTTAGCGGGAGGGGTGGGGCTTGAGACCAGCTAGCGAGCCCTTCAGCAACGGCCGGAACCAGAGGATTAGTCTCGGTATCATAGCATCTCTGCAGCTCACCGCACAGGAGATACTTTGGTGTCAAAGAAAGCGTTACTTCAGAGGGGACTGTAGTAGACGATTACATGGTTACAGAGATGTAACCAGCTCGTCTGCAGAGCGGGAAGGCAGCTCTCCACATTGATATTCCAACACGCAAGATAACGACACATTCCACACACACACACAATCATTCAGTATTGATGTTAGTCAGGGCAATATACAACATAACACAAAATGTTACGAGATAATTAAAGGAATAAGACGCAATGTTGGGGCGTCATAAAATAGTTGCATACGCGAATTTACAGAGTCGCCTAGCAACACAACAAATATAACTGCTTCATTAAATAATATGGGACAGGTTCACATTATATGGATGTGTTTCAACTGCAAGCTGAGCAAGGCTTTCCTGATCCACTTGCTGCTCTGGTGGGACACTGTACTGCCAGCTCCAAGGGGCTCCTCAAATCCACTCGGTGCTCTGGAGACACGCAGCACTGCCGCTACACGACGCTTGCCACATCCACTCAGTGCTCTGGCGGCACACTACACTGCCAGCTCCGTGATGCTCGCCCCATCCACTTGGTGCTTTGGTGGCATGCTGCACTGCCAGCTACACAAGGAATTCAAAATCCACTCGGTGCTTTGGAGACATGCAGCACTGCCTTTGGTGTCGCACAAGTCCAAAGTGCGCGCCACCTACATTCGCCGCGCGCCGCCGAGCACGCACGGCACGGCGTTCTTACGACGTCAGCTACGAGCGCCCTCTGCTGCGATCCCGCTCGTGGCCACCACTGAACAACATCGTTCACTTGGGACTGAGATAGGAACCGGTTAACACTTCGGAATCAGATAGGCACCAGTGAAGACTTGGCTATCGGATAGGCACTAGGCAGGCCTCTAGCTCAAATATGTATCAGCATTCTGCAGTACTGAGCTATGTAAAAGTTAAGTATTACTAAGTCTGTAAGAAATATAGATATCGTTCTAATTTACTCTAGTGTTTTTAGTGTCTGCTGTCCCACTGGCTGGTCACCTCCTAGCTGCACAAGGGTGCATCCTTTATTCCTGTGTCGGTGTTTCTACTTGGCCCCCGACACCTAAGACGGAAACGAGACAAAAAAGCGGCGACGATGCTGCGACACAAAACTGCCAGCTCTGTAACTCTCGTGACATCCACTTGGTATTCTGGCAGCATGAAGCACAGCTGACTACGTGAGGGTCTCCTGAAATACTTGGTGCTCTGACGGCATGCTGCACAGCCAGCTCCACGTGGCTCCACATATCGACTAGGTGCTCTGGAGGCATACAGCACTACCATCCACTCGGTGCTCTGACTACACGCAGTACTGCGAGCTCTATGAGGCTTTTCAAATACACTTGGTTCTTTGGAGGGATGCCACACTGCAAGCATAACGGGGCTCCTCAAATCCACTTCGTGCTCTGAAGACATGCAGCAAAGCCTGCTCCGGGATGCTCCACACATCAACTTGGTGCTCTGGTAGCACGCAGCACTGCCAGCTCCACAACGCTCAACACATCCACTTGGATCTCTGGCAGCACGCTGCACTGCCAGCTCTATGGGACTCCTCAAAAGCACTTGGTGCTCTGAAGGCATGCAGCACTGCCAGCTCCACGATGCTCAACACATCCACTTGGTGCTTTGGCAGCACGCTGCACTGACAGTTCTCCGAGGCGCCTCATATCAACTTGGAGATCTGGAGACATGCAGCACTGCCAGCTCTGCGACGCTCGCTACATCCACTGCATTTCCAGCACCATGAGGCTCCTCAAATCCAGTCAGTGCTCTGGAGACATGTAACTCTTCCAGCTCTGCGACACTCGCCGCATCCACTCAGTGATTTGATGGCATGCTGCACTGCCAGCTCCACTTGGCTCCACTTATCAACTAGGTGTTCTGGAGACATGCAGCACTGCCAGGTCTTCGAAGCTCCCCACAATCACTAAATGCTCTGGCGGCGCACTCCACTGATAGCTAGGGGAGGCACCACTTATCCACTCGTTGCTCTGGACACATACAGAACTGCCAGCTCTGCGACACTCGCCACATCCACTGAGTACACTGATGGAATGCTGCACTGCCAGTTCCACTTACCTCCACATGTCGACTAGGTGCTCTGGAGACATTCACTCGGAGCACTGGTAGCACACTGTACTGCCAACTCTATGAGGCTCCACATATCCACACGGTCCTCTGGAGACATGAAGCACTGCCAGCTCTATGGGGCTCCTCAAAAGCACTTGGTGCTCTGGAGGCGTGCAGCACTGCCAACTCCAAGATGCTCGCCTCATCCACTCGGAGCTCTGGTGGCACACTGAACTGCCTACTCTATGAGGCTCCACATATCCACTCGGTGCTCTGGAGACATGAAGCATTGCCAGCTCTATGGGGCTCTTCAAAAGCACTTGGTGCTCTGACGGTGTGAGCACTGCCAACTCCAAGATGCTCGCCTCATCCACTCGGAGGTCTGGTGGCACACAGAACTCCCTACTTTATGAGGCTCCACATATCCATTCGGTGTTCAGGAGACATGAAGCACTGTCAGTTCTATGGGGTTCCTAAAAAGCACTTGGTGCTCTAGAGGCGTTCAGCACTGTGAACTCTGCGACATTCGCTTCATCCACTCAAAGCTCTGGTGGCACACTGAATTGGCAATTCTATGAGGCGCCACGTACCCCTCGGTGCTCTGGAGACATGAAGCACTGCCAGCTCTATGGGGCTCCTAAAAACATTTGGTGCTCTGGAGGCGTGCAGCAATGCTAACACCGAGACGCTTGTCTCATCCACTCGGAGATCTGGTGGCAGACTGAACTGCCAACTCTATGTGGCTCTACATATTCACTCGGTGCTCTGGAGACATGCAGCACTGCCAGCACTCCGAAGCTCACAACAATTATTCAGTGCTCTGGCGGCGCCCTGTTCTGTTAGATCCGGAAGGCTCCACATATCTAATCGTTCCTCTGGTGACATGCAGCACTGCCAGCTCCGCAACACTCGCCTCATCCACTCGGTGCTTTAGCACCACGCTGCACTGCCAGCTCTATGGGACTCCTCTAAAGCTTTTGGTGCTCTGGAAGCTTCCAGCACTGCCAACATTGTGATGCTCGCCTCATACATTCGGAGCTCCAGCGGACTATGAACTGCCAACACTATGAGCCTCCATGAACCTCTACATATCAAGTCAGTGCTCTGGAGACGTGAGTACTGCTACCTCTATGGGACTGCTGAAAAGCACTTGGTGCTCTACAGCCGTGCAGCATTGCCAACTCTGTGATGCTCACCTCATCCACTCGGAGATGCGGCGGCACACTGAACTGCCAACTCTATGAGGCTCCACATATCCACTTGGTGCTCTGGAGACATAAAGCACTGTCAGCTCAATGGGGCTCTTCAAAAGCACTTGGTGCTCTGAGAGCACGAGCACTGCGAACTCCACGACGCTTTCCCCATAAGCTCGGAGCTCTGATGGCACACTGAACTGCCAACTCTATGAGACTCCACATATCCACTCAGTGCTCTGGAGACATGAAGCACTGCCAGCTCTATGGAGCTCCTCAAAAGCTCTTGGTGCTCTGAGGGCGTGAGCACTGCCAACTCCACGACGATCGCATCATCCACTCGGTGCTCTGGTGGCACACTGAACTGCCAACTCTATGAGTCTCCAAAATAACCACTCAGTGCTCTGAAGACATGAAGCACTGCCTGCTCTATGAGGCTCCTCAAAAGCACTTGCTGCTCTGGGGCGTTCAGTACTGTGAACTCCGCAACGTTTCATCCACTCGAAGATCTGGTGGCACTCTGAACTGCCAACTCTATGAGGCGTTTCATCCACTCAAAGATCTGGTGGCACTCTGAACTGCCAACTCTATGAGGCGCCACATACCCCTCGGTGCTCTGGAGACATGAAGCACTGCCAACTCTATGGGGCTCCGCAAAAAACCTTGGTGCTCAGGTGGCGTGCAGCACTGATAACTCCGAGACACTTGCCTCATCCACTCGGAGATCTGGTGGCACACTGAACTGCCAACTCTATGTGGCTCAACATATTCACTCGGTGCTCTGGAGACATGCAGCACTACCAGCTCTCCGAAGCTCACCACAATTATTCAGTGCTCGTGCGGCACCCTGTTCTGATAGTTCCGGAAGGCTCCACATATCCACTCGTTCCTCTGGTGACATGCAGCACTGCCAGATCTGTGAAACTCGCCTCATCCCCTCAGTGCTCTGAAGGCATGTTGCACTGCCAGCTCGTTTGGCTCCACATATCAAGTAGGTGCTCTGGAGACTTACAGCACTGCCAGCTCCACAACACTCGCCTCATCCACTCTGTACTCTAGCAGCCAGCTGCACTGCCAGCTCTATGGGATTCCTCTAAAGCAATTGGTGCTCTGGAAGCTTTCAGCACTGCCAACATTGTGATGCTCGCCTCATCCACTCGGAGCTCCGGCGGACTATGAACTGCCAACACTATGAACCTCCACATATCAAGTCGCTGCTCTGGAGACGTGAGTACTGCTACCTCTATGGGACTGCTGAAAAGCACTTGGTGATCTGGAGGCGTGCAGCATTGCCAAATCTGTGACACTCACCTCATCCACTCGGAGATGCGGTGGCACACTGAACTGCCAACTCTATGAGGCTCCACATATCCACTTGGTGTGCTCTGAAGACATGAAGCACTGCCAGCTCTATGTGGCTGCTCAAAAGCACTTGGTACCCTGGAGGCCTGCAAAACTGCCAACGCCGCGGCGCTCGCCTCAACCACTTGGAGTTCTGGTGGCACATTGAACTACGAACTCTATAAGGCTCCACATATCCACTTGGTGTTCTGGAGACATGAAGCACTGTCAGCTCTATGGGGCTCCTCAAAAGCACTTGCTGCTCTGGAGACATGCAGCGCTGTCAACTCTGTGATGCTCGCCTCATCCACTCGGAACTCTGGGGGCACACAGAACTGCCAACTCTACGTGACTCCACTTATCCACTTGTTGCGATGGAGAGATGAAGCACTGCCAGCTCTATGAGGCTCCTCAAAAGCACTTGGTGCTCTGGAGGCATCAGCACTGCCAATTCCACAGCGCTCGCCTCAACTATTCGGACCATTGGTCTCATATTGAACTGCCAACACTATGAGGCTCCACATTTCCACACAGTGCTCTAGAAACATGACACACTGCCAGCTCTATGGGGCTTCTCAAAAGCATTTGATACTCTGGAGGCATACAGCACTGCCAGCTCCGCGATGCTCGCTTCATCCACCCGGAGCTCTGGGGGCACACTGACCTGCCACCTCTATGTTGTTTGTATAGTCTATGGGAATTAACTATGGGGTCATCAGTCCCTAAACTTACAAACTACTTATGAACTACTTACGAACTAGGACGGCACAAATATCCATGCCCGAGGGGGGATTCGAACCCCCGACCGTAGTGGCCGTGTAGACCGTGACTGCCACCTCTATGAGGCGCCACATACCCCTTAGTGCTCTGGAGACATGAAGCACTGCCAGCTCTATAAGGCTCCTCAAAAGCACTTGTTGCTCTGGAGGTGTGCAGCACTGGCAACTCTGCGACAATCGCCTAATCCACTCGGAGCTCTGGTGGCACACTGAACTGTTAACTCTGTTAGGCTCCACATATCCACTCGGTGCTCTGGAGACATGAAGCACTGCCAGCTCTATGTGGCTGCTCAAAAGCACTTTGTGCCCCGGAGGCCAGCAAATCTGTCAACGCCGCGGTGCTCGCCTCATGCACTTAGAGTTCTGGTGGCAAATTGAACTACCAACGCTATAAGGCTCCACATATCCACTCGGTGTTCTGGAGACATGAAGCACTGTCAGCTCTATGGGGCTCCTAAAAACCACTTGGTGCTCTGAAGGCGTTCAGCACTGTGAACTCCGCGACGTTCGCTTCATCCACTCGAAGCTCTGGTGGCACACTGAACTGGCAATACTATGAGGTACCACATACCCCTCGGTGCTCTGGAGACATGAAGCACTGCCAGCTCTATGGGGCTCCTCAAGAACACTTGGTGCTCTGGAGGCGTGCAGCACTGCAAACTCCACGACGCTTGCCTCATCCACTCGGAGATCTGGTGGCACACTGAACTGCCAACTCTACATATCCACTCGGTGCTCTGGAGACATGCAGCACTGCCAGCTCTCCGAAGCTCACCACAATTATTCTGTGCTCTGACGGCGCCCTGTTCTGATAGCTCCAGAAGGCTAAACATATCCACTCGTTCCTCTGGTGACATGCAGCACTGCCATATCTGTGACAGTCGCCACATCCCGTCAGTGCTCTGTAGGCATGTTACACTGCCAGCGCATTTGGCTACACATATCAAGTAGGTAGCACTGCCAGCTCCACAACATTCGCCTCATCCACTCAGTGCTCTAGCAGCACGCTGCACTGCCAGCTCTATGGGACTCCTCTAAAGCACTTGGTGCTCTGGAGGCTTCCAGCACTGCCAACATTGTGATGCTTGCCTCATCCACCCAGAGCTCCGGCGGACAATGAACTGCCAACACTATGAGCCTCCACATATCAAGTCGGTGCTCTGGAGACGTGAGCACTGCTACCTCTATGGGACTGCTCAAAAGCATTTGGAGCTCTGGAGGCGTGCGGCACTGCCAACTCTGCGACACTCGCCTCATCCACTCTTAGCTCTGGTGGCACACAGAACTGCCTACTCTATGAGGCTCCACAAATCCACTCAGTGCTCTGAAGACATGTAGCAGTGCCAGCTCTATGGAGCTCCTCAAAAGATCTTGGTGCTCTGAGGGAGTGAGCACTGCCAACTACACGACAATCGCCTCATCCGCTCGGTGCTCTAGTGGCACACTGAACTGCCAACTCTATGAGGCTCCACAATAACCACTCGGTGCTCTGGAGACATGAAGCACTGCCAGCTATATGAGGCTCCTCAAAAGCGCTTGGTGCTCTGGAGGCTTCCAGCTCTGCCAACATTGTGATGCTCGCCTCATCCGTCGGACTATGAACTGCCAACACTGTGAGCCTCCACATATCAAGTCGGTGCTCTGGAGACTTGAGCACTGCTACCTCTATGGGACTTTGCAAAAGCGCTTGGTGCTCTGGAGGTGTGCAACATTGCCAAATCCGTGACGCTCACCTCATCCACTCGGAGATGCGGCGGCACATTGAACTGCCAACTCTATGAGGCTCCACACATCCACTTGGTGCTCTGGAGACATAAAGCATTGCCAGCTCTATGGGGCTCTTCAAAAGCACTTTGTGCTCTGAGGGCGTGAGCACTGCCAACTCCACGATGCTTGCCTCATCCACTCTGAGCTCTGGTGGCACACTGAACTGAAAACTCTATGAGACTCCACATATCCACTCGGTGCTTTGGAGACATGAACCACTACCAGCTCTATGGGGCTGCTCAAAAACACTTTGTGTTATTGAGGCATGCAGCACTGCTAACTCAACAACGCTTGTGTCATCCACTCGGAGGTCTGGCGGCACACTGAACTGCCAACTCTATGAGGCACCACATATCCACTCGCTGCACTAGAGACATGAAGCACTGACAGGTCTATGGGGCTGCTCAAAACCACTTGGTGCTCTGGAGGCATGCAGCACTTCCAACTCCGTGACGCTCGTCTCATCCACTCGGAGCTCTGGCGGCACCCTGAAATGCCAACTCTGTGAGGCTGCAAATATTCACTCGGTGGTCTGCAGACATGAAACACTTCCAGCTCTATGGGGATGCTCGAAAGGACTTGTGGCTCTGTATGCGTGCAGCACTGCCACCTCCTCGTCACTTACCTCATCTGCTTGGAGCTCTGGTGGCACACTGAACAACCAACTCTATGAGGCTCCACATATCCACTTGGTGCTCTGGAGACATGCAGCACTGCCAGCTCTACGACACTCACCACAATCACTCAGTGCTCTGGCAGCCCAGTGCAGTGATAGCTCCGGTAGGCTTCACATATCCACTCGTTGCTCTGGTGGCATGAAGCACTGCCAGCTCCATGGGGCTCAAAAGCACTTGGTGCTCTGGAGGCGTGCAGCACTGCCAACTCCGCGACGCTCGCCTCATCCACTCGGAGCTCTGGTGGCACACTGAACTGCCAACTCTGTTAGGTTCCACATATCCATACGGTGCTCTGGAATCATAAAGCACTGCCAGCTCTATGGGTCTGCTCAAAAGCACTTGGTGCTCTGGAGGCGTGCAGCGCTGCCAACTTCGTGACGCTCACCTCATCTACTCGGATCTTTGGCGGCACTCTGAATTGCCAACTCTATGAGGCTCTAGCATAAGATATGATAGTGCTTGTGAGCTAGTTCCAATGGGATGCGTTTTTATTGCGTAACTAATTTGGTTCCTCCCACGTGCTTGTGCTTACAATGAATAGAAGCATTTTGTTCAGTATAATCTTATCATATTTTTAATACAGTAGTTTGAGAATACCTACCCCGTTCTTTATAAATATTGTTTCACATGTGCTGAGAACAGATTCAGATGCTGATTATTGTCAATATTTCCTTTCGCCTCTTGTTTCGTCCGCCACTTTCATAAAGTAATTTAATTGTGGTGGCTCGTTTCATAGTAAGTGTGATTCCTGTGAGCTACAATTCATATGACCGCTGCTTTTCTAAGTTGCGTCTGTGAGAGTAATTTATTGTCGAACTAGTTCTCAATTTGGGTCAGGGAACAAGTTTCAGCAGTACATCAAGTAGTTTACACGAATCTTTTAACTGACTGGTGCACCCAGAACTATAATTTTTAAAAGTAATCTTTCTATGTTTTCTGCCCTTAGTTTTTTATAGATTACCTTGTTTCCTTGTCAAATCTGGAACCCTCGTCGTTCCACAGTCTTCTTTCTTCTCATGCAGACATTTTTATGTACGAAATTGTAATATTTTACTTCTTTATTGCATCTTCAAAATAAAATCGATGTTTTCCAAGTTAAGTCTCATTTATTTCCGTGCTTTTTCAAAATCAACATCAACAATAAGAACATCAGATATTTCCTTGGCCGCGGTATTCCATGGTCCAGTGGCTCAATAACATCTTTGCCGCCTACTTTGCCAATGAAAGCTATGTGGAATACCGTGCACCATCATCATCATTAGAGACTGATTATGCCTTTCAGTGTTCATTCTGGAGCATAGTACCTCTAATAAAATTCCTCCACGATCCCCTATTCAATGCTAACATTGATGCCTAGTGCACATGATGAAATAAACAAATCAACTCTAGTATAAATAAATTACTTTACACTCTGATAACTACATTTAATTACTTTTACTAATAAATTTATAGCTTGTTCATTCATAATAAGCAATTGGGTACTCAGGTACCCTCATACCTGCCGCCCTTAATGAATGAACAAGCATGGTAGTACTACCTAGCATCCACTTTTAATAACTAATATAAGAGAAACTGTAATTTCATTTTATTTTTTACATATTGCTTTCCAGCATATGTCCTTTTTTCCTATTAAAGTGAACATCTGACATGTACAAAATTGTATCAACTTATGATTTTATATATATATATATATATATATATATATATATATATATATATATATATATATATATATATATATATATTGGCTTTTTACAAATGTCTGTCTAGGTGTGTTTGCGTTTCGATATGTCTGAGTGTGTGTGTATTTGTTTACCTTCCTTTTTTTCCCCTGGGATTAGAATGACTCCTTTTCCACTTCCTTAAAACCCATATCCTTCCCTTTTTCCTCCCCTTTTTTCCTCTTTTTCCTGAAGAAGCTGCCAGTGGTGGCGAAAGCTTGTATGTGTGTTTGTGTGTGATTTTATCTGTTTCTATCGACGAGCCGGTCCTTTTGGTAAGTCATCTCTTTTCTATTTTATATATATATATATATTGTCCAATATAGGCAAATGACCCAGTTACATTATAGATGCCATACTTGTAAGTAATATAGTCACTTTTTTATATTGTAGTACACACACAATATCAGGAGATAAGTTAATATATTTGAACACCTGTTTTTTTTTTTTTTTGTTTTTTTTTTGTTTTTTGTTTTCACCATATGACAGGAAGTTCATTTCACCAAAAATTATGTGAATTTGTACCATTGCCGTATTGACTCTATTATGATTAATCAAAATAGTCTCTAGTCCTCATGACAATCCCATTTTAGGCTAATGTAATTACAAGTTATATTGTTGCTATAGTTATCACAACTATTAGTGTAATCCCTTTAGTGTTTCACTCCTTTAGAAAAATCTTTTGATAACACTAATTAGAAAGAGGATATGAAATCATGCACCTAGTACAATAACTAAGGTTCTTAAGACATACACTCAATCATCCATAAGCTTCCTATCTACAACTAATGATATTCAATAAAGCTACGTCCCCTTAGAAAAAATACAAACCCATCCCCAATAATTTGAGAAAATGTAAAAAACAAACCCTAATAAATCACAATATTTTATAAATTTAAAAGCCCCACAGATGTATTTATCTTAAGACCCATTTCTGAGTCTGGTTTCATATTTGGGATTACTTGGCCATTCAGTGAAAGACCTCCATAGCCAAGAGACCATGGAAATGTTATGGTTTTATCCATTTTTTCATTACTCACTTTTTACATCTTTGTACTTTTAGTTCACACAAGGATGACACAATCACAGACAGACTCTTTACCAAGGATTATTATCTTTGTGAACTTTGACTTGTATCCAATCGTCCTTCCTTGGATACACCAGCCTCTTTCCAAACCAAAACTTTAAAGTAAACTTACAAAATTCACTTCCCAACAGAACATAAAATAGCACATAATCTAAAAGTTCCCTGCTAACACCTTGATTAACCCATTTAATCCTGTAAAAATATATTACATGCTGCCTCTGATCTCTCTTTCTTCCATATAATCCCCCATAGTTTTATAATAGTAAATCTATAATAGATTGCCTCTTTTCCTTATAGTTATTTCCTCTATTATAGCACCACATCGTACAACTTAGTAAATTACAATCTCATGTCATCTTTCAACTTGACTGAATAGCAACTACATGATCCAATAATTAACTAATTTCTGAAATTTTGCCACATACTAAATAAAAAATTGAAACTATGAACTATACTTGCTCTCCTCTTATTCACTAATAAATGGTTTTAGGCCTTGAACACTGTACACTGTACATTTTAAGTACCAAATTGGACTATTTTACTTCTTTATTGCATCTTCAAAATAAAATCGATGTCTCATTTATTTCTGCACTTTTCCAAAATCAACATCATAACAACAAAATCAGAGTATATATATGCTATATTTCCTTGGCTGCGGTATTCCGTGGTCCAATGGCTCAATAACATCTTTGCTGCCTAATTTGTCAATGGAAGCTATGTGGAATACTGTGCACATAATGAAATAAACAAATCAACTCTAGTATAAATAAATTGCTTTACACTCTGATAACTACATTTAATTACTTTTACTAATAAATATAAAACTTGTTCATTCATAATAAGAAATTGGATACTCAGGTACCCTCACAAGCTCCAAGAGGCTCCACATATCCACTCGTTGCTCTGGAGACATGCAGCGCTACCAGCTCTGTGATGCTCACCACATCCACTCAGTGCTCTGGCGGTATGCTGCACTGACAGCTCCACGAATCTCTACATATCCAGTCGGTGCTCTGGAGATATGCAGCACTGTCAGCTCCACGATGCTCGCCACATCCACACAGTTCTCTGGAGGCACACTGCACTGCCAGCTCTGTGAAGCTCTACATATACACTTGGTGCTCTAGAGACATGCAGCACTACCAACTCCACGATGCTCGTCTCAACCACTTTGTGCTCTGGCAGCACGCTGCACTGCCAGTTCCACGAGGCTCCTCAAATCAACCTGGTGCTCTGAAGACATGCAGCACTACCAGCTCTGCGACGCTCATCAGGTCCACTCGGTACCCTTGTGGCATGTTAAACCGCCTCCTTTGCAAGGCCCTCCAGATCCACTCGGTGATCTGGAGACATGCAGCACTGCAAAGTCTGCGACACTAGCCACATCCACTCGGTGCTCTCGCAGTACCCTGCACTGCCAGCTCCACGAGTCTCTGTAGATCCACTCGATGATCTGGACAGATGCAGCACTTCCAGGTCCGTGACGCTCGCCTCATCTACTCGGTGCTCTGGCGGCACCCTGCACTGCCAGCTCCGCAAGGCTCCTCAAATCCACTTGGGGCTCTGGAGACAGGCACCTTTGCCAGCTCTGTGACGCTCGCCACATCCACTCTGTGCTCTGGCGGCATGCTGCACTGCCATCTCCATGAGGTACCACACATCCACTCGGTGATCTAGAGACATACAGCACTACCAGCTCCATGATGTTCGCCTCAACCACTTTGTGCTCTGGCAGCACGCTGCACTGCCAGCTCCGCGAGGCTCTGCATATCGACTCGGTCCTCTAGAGACATGCAGCACTGCCAGCTCTGCGACGTTCGCCTCATCTACTCGGTGATCTGGCGGCACACTGCACTGCCAGCTCCGCAAGTGTCTCCTGATCAAATTGGTGCTTCGGCGGGACGCTACTCTGCCTGATCCAATGGGCTCCTTAAAACCACCTGGTGCTCTGGAGACATGTAGCCCTGCCAGCTCAGCAACACTCTCCAAATCCACTTGGTGGTCTGGCGGCACACTGCACAGCAGCTCTGCGAGTCTGCCCTGATACACTTGGTGTTCTGGCAGGACGGTGCACTGCCAGTTCCACAAGGCTCCTCATATCCATTTGGTGCTCTGGAGTCATGCAGCAATGCCAGCTCCGCGATGCTCGACACATTCACTTGTTGCTCTGGCAGCATGCTGCAATGCCAGTTTCCCGAGGCTCTCCTGACCCACTCGGTGCTAAGGCGGGACGGTGCACTGCCAGCTCCACAAGGCTCCTCAGATCCATTTGGTGCTCTGGAGTCATGCAGCAATGCCAGCTCTGTGACATTTGCCACATCCACTCAGTTGTCTGGCAGGAAGCTGCACTGCCAGCTCCACGACACTTGCCAGTCACTCGGTGCTCTGGCGGCACGCAGTACTATCAACCCCGCGACCCTCCCACATCCACTCTGTGTTCTGGTGGCACGCCCCACTGGCTGCTCCACAATGCTGGCCACATCCACTCGTTGCTCTGGCAGCACGCTGCACTGCCAGCTCCGTGAGGCTCCTCAAATCTGCTTGGTGCTCTGGAGGCATGCAGCACTACCAGCTCCATGACACTCACCACATCCACTAAGTACTCTGGTAGCACACTGCACTGTCAAACGATTGCCACATCAAATCGGTACTCTGGTGGCATGCAGCACTGCCAGCCCTGCGACACTCTCCACATCCACTCGGGTGGCTGGCAACGAGCTGCACATCCAGCTCCACGATGCTTGCCACATTCACTCGGTGCTCTGGTGGCATACAGCACTGTCAACCCCGCATTGCTCGCCACATCCACTCAGTGCTGTGGTGGCATGTTGTACTGCCAGCTCCACACACGCTGCAATGAGGCTCTGTGACTCTCACCACATCCACTCCGTGCTCTTGACGTGTGCTTATTTCCTCGACCTTAAAAAACATTCCATTCCAAAGATAAATATCGATAGTGTAGTCAGCCAATGAGATTGGGTGTTACATCAACCAATGAGAAATTTCGATGCGAATTGTCTGGTCTTTATAAATACGAAACATTTTTCAATAACTCTCCCAAGAAAGAAAAGAAATGTACTTCTGAAAGGGCTATCACTTGCATAAGCGACAATTATTATCAGTTAGGCAACCTGTGAAAGTTTGCATGTTGCCTCCTTTTATCTCAACGATATTTTCTGATAATTAATATTTCGTGTTTGTTAATCTGTTGTTGTTACGGTCTTCAGGCCGGAGACTGGTTTGATGCAGCTCTCCACCCTACTCTATCCTGAGCAAGCCTTTTCATCTCCTCATAAGAGCGGCAACCTACATCCACTTGAATCTGCTTACTATACGCGTCTCTTGGTCTCCCTCTGCGATTTTTACCCCGCACACTTCCCTCCAGTGCTAAATTTACGATCCCTCAACGTCTAAGAATGTGCCCTACCAAGCGATGCCAAAAATTCCTTTTCTCACCAATTCTGTTCAGCACCTCTTCATTAGTTATGCGATCTACCCACCTAATCTTCAGCGTTCTTCTGTAGCACAACATTTCTAAAGCCACTATTCTCTTCCAGTCCGCACTGCTTATCGTCCATGTTTCACTCCCGTACAAAGCAACATTCCACAAAAATGCCTTCAGAAAAGACTTCCTTACCCTTAAATTAATATTCGATGTTAGCAAATTTCTCTTTTTCAAAAATGCTTTTCTTCCCATTGCCACTTTGAATTTTATATCCTCTGTACTGCGACCATTGCATGTTATTTTACTACCCAAGTAACAAAACTCATCTACCACCTTCATTGTTTCGTTACCTAATCTAATTGCTTCAGCATCGCCTGATTTTCTAAGACCGCATTCTGTTATTTTTTGTTTTGCTCTTGTTAATGTTCATTTTATACGCTCTCTTCAACACAATGTCCATTCCATTCAACTGCTCTTCCAGGTCCTTTGCTGTCTCTGACAGAATTGCAATGTCATCCGCAAAACGCAATGTTTCTATTTCTTCCCCCTGAACTTTAATCCCTATTCCAAATTTTTCCTTGCTTTCCTACACCACCTGCTCGATGTACAAATTGAAAAACATCAGTGAAAGGCTACAACCCTGTCTTACTCCCTTCCCAACTGATGCTTCCCTTTCATGCCCTTCGAGTCTAATAACTGCGGTCTGGCTTTTGTACAAGTTGTAAATAACTCTCCTGTCCCTGTATTTTACCCTCACTGACTTCAGAATTTGAATGTGTATTACAGGCAACATTGTCAAATGCTTTCTCCAAATCTACAAAAGCTAAAAATGTAGGTTTGCCTTTCCTTAATCTATCTTCTAAGATAAGACGTAAAGAGAGTATTGCCTCTCGCGTTTCTACGTTCCTCCTGAATCCACATGGTCTTCCCCGAGGTCAGCTTCTACCAGCTTTTCCATTCTCCTGTAGATAATTCAGTTAAAATTTTGCAACCATGACTTATCAAACTGATGGTTCTGTAACTTTCACACCTGTCTGCGCCTGCTTTCTTAGGAATGGGGATTATTACATTTTTCTTAAAGTCTGAGGGTATTTCGCCTGTCTCATACATCCTACACACCAGTTCAAATAGTTTTGTCATGGCTGGCTCTCCCAGAGACTTTAGTAGCTCTGACGGTATGTCATCTACTCCTGGGGCCTTGTTCCGACCTAGGTCTTTCAGGGCTCTGTCAAATTCATCTCTCAGTATAGTATCTCCTATTTCATCTTGATCTACTTCCTCTGCCCTTCATACAACATCGTCTCTAAGTTCATTTCCTTTGTAGAGCTGCTCTATGTACTCTTTCCTCCTTTCAGCTTTTCCTTCTTTGCTGAGAACTGGTTTCCCATCTGAGTTCTTGATATTCTTGCTATTCTTGTCCCCAAATGTCTCTTTTAGTTTACTGTAGTCGGTATCTACTTTTCCCCTTGTTATACATTCTTCTACAGATTTGCATTTGACTTCTAGCCACTCCTGCTTAGCCATTTTGCACTTCCAGTCAATCTCATTTCTTAGTCGTCTGTACTCCATTTTGCCTATTTCATTTACTGCATTTTTATATTTTCTCCTTTCATCAATTAAATTTAGTATTTCCTGTGATATCCAAGGTGTTTTTTAGGTCTTGCCTTTCTATCTATTTTGTCCTCTGCTGCCTTCACTATTTCATCTCTCAATGCTACCCATTCCTCTTCTACTGTTTTATTTCCCCCTGTTTCTGTCAATTGTTGCCTAAAGTTCCCTCTGAAATTCTCCAGAACTTCATGTTCCTTCAATTTATATAGGTCCCATCTCCTTATCTTCCTACCTTTCTTCAGTTTTTTCAGTTTTAGCCTACAGTTCATGACTAACAAGTTATGGTCAGAGTCTATATCTGCCCCTGGGTATGTCTTAAAGTTTATAACCTGGTTCTGGAATCTATGTTTCACCATTATAAAAGCTATCTGATACCTTCTCGTGTCTCCTGGTCTCTTCCACATATACAACCTTCTTTTGTGATTCTTAAACCACGTGTTTGTTACGATTAAATCATGTTTCATGCAAAATTCTACCAGGCGACTTCCTCTTTCATTCCTTCTGCCCAGTCCATATTCACCTACTATTTTTCATTTTCTTCCTTTTTCTACTACTGAATTCCAGTCTCCCATCACAATTAAGTTTTCCTCTCCCTTAACTGTCTGAATAATTTCCCTTAGCTTCTCATATATTTCTGCGATCTCCTCATCATCGGCAGAGCTAGTTGGCATATAAACCTGTACTACTGTTGTTGGTGTTGGCTTCGTATCTATCTTGACAATGATAATGCGATCACTGTGCTGCTCATAGTAGTTTACCCGCATTACTATTTTCTTATTCATTATCAGTCCTGCTCCTGTGATACCCCCAACTGATTTTGTATTTATAATCCTGTACTCACCTGACCAGAAATCCTGTTCATCCTGCCACTGAACTTCACTAATCCCCACTATATCTAACTTCAACCTATCCATTTTCCTTTTTAAATTTTCTAATTTTCCTACCTGATAAAGGGATCTAACATTCCGAGGTCCGATCCGTAGAATGCCAGTATTGTCTTTCCTGATGACAACATCCTCCTGAGTAGTCCTCGCCCAGAGATCCGAATGGGGGACTATTTTACCTCCGGAATATTTTACCCGAGAGGATACCATCATCATATGTTCATACAGTAGAGCTGCATGTCCTCGGGAAAAGTAACGGCTGTAGTTTTCGCTTGCTTTCAGCCGTTCGCAGTAGCTGTGTGGCAAAGCCACATTAGCTGATGGTACAAGGCCAGCTCAGTCAATCATCCAGACTGTTGCCCCTGTAACTACTGAAAAGGCTGCTGCCCCTCTTCAGGAACCACATGTTTGTCTGGCCTCTCCACAGATACCCCTCCTCTGTGGTTACACCTACGGTACAGCTATCTACATCATTGAGGCACACAAGCCACCCCACCTCGGCAATGTCTGTGGTTCATGGAGGTGGTGGTAGTCAATCTAGTTCTGGGAAATTCTTTAAATTCTTTAAACCTGCGAAGATGAAGTAGGTGCTGGGTGAACAATTACGTCTGTGGCAGTGTAAACATTTTTCATCAGTAAAAAACGAAAGGAATGTTTTTGCTCCTACACAACCAACATCGATACCAAATGTATTGTCTCTTGATTTTATATTGTGGAAGTAATTGAAATCTCGAGTGGCTGTCCATTCTAAACTAACATTAATATAAAAATTGTGGTTTGATACCTGACAAAATCAACTAGTGGTGTAATAAATACATTTTCAATATCTGAAAACAAATCAATGAAGCATTAACATCTACCCAGTAGCATGTTGCATTGTTCATTTGTGGAATGATACATGTAACACTTGAGTATCTACATAGATATTTTTATAATGACTCGAGGTAGCAGTCTGACAGAATTACTTATGGAGTTTTTTCATTTTTGTGCTGAAGTTTCGATCTTCATAGGAGTACCTTTTATATATAGGCCTACCCAGTTGTTGCATTTCATCATCTGTATTAATCTTGAGTTTTATAACGCTGTTGAATAACAGAGCTTCAAGCTTTGACTGTGATGTGTCTGGAAGGGATGAATGTGGAGGTATGCGCTTACTGGGCCATTTTGCTTCCGATAACGTCTAAATGTTATTTTCGATACAACTGCTTGAATCTTATGCAGTGTATGGATGTCTGCCTTCCATGGATTGCACCCTTAATGTGTATGTGCCTAATTTGGTTGAAAACATCATGGATTGCACCCTTAATGTGTATGTGCCTAATTTGGTTGAAAACATCAAGTAACCTAATTTGAGAGATGCTGTATTAGTATTTTTGGGTTGTGCTATATATCACAGTTTTGCCATTAAAATTTAGGTGCAGGCTTATGAAGATAATTCTTTTGAATTTGTCAAGATCTCTGTACATATTTGCAGAATTTTTAGGTTTTACACTTTTTGTACCTGTTCCAGATAAGCCAAAAATGACGTGTTGTCAGGGAGTTCATATATGTTCCCTTAGATGTAAAAGTCACTTTGGTTGCTTTCTTGGAATTTGGAGAATGACGCCCAACTTTATCACATATTCATACAGAATTTACAAAGTATTGCAAATGACGATTTCTGCAATTAATCAATTGCAGAGAATTTTTTATGTTTCCAATCACTATTGGAAATCCATAGGCCCCACATCAGAGTAACTTTTCTTTCTGGCTGGTTTTTCTCTAGAAGGTGTTGGTTTGAGGGAGGTTGCAAAGTCCTCAAGCATTTGTGATGTTAAACAACACATGAATGGGAATAAGAAATCCATCCATTTGTCTCATTTCTGAAATAAGGTGTCACATCGATCATATTGTTTACAAAGATGTCAATTTGTTTCCTCTCTTTTTGAAGTTAGTGAATTGTGGGCATGTTGCATAATTTATTATTTACACATTGATGCATGGTAAAGTGTTAACATTAAAGATAGCTTTTATAAACTTTTTAAAAGTCCTGTACATTGTTTGTAATCTAAACATGGGGAAGTAGTAGGTCACAAATGCAACACCATTCCTTGAAACTATTACAAGTACTGACTTGTAACTACGAGAATGCTGAAAATAAAGTAACTGGTAGGAAAAGAAGAATGAATGTACTTAACACTATGTTCATTGTGGGAGAAAAAACCGTACACACACAAGTATATTCACAAGTGTTCAGCCGAGGTGGCTTACGGGATTTATCACAGCAGAAACGTGCTCGTCTTTATTGCTTCCTGTTCAGAAAGCGAAGGCTTATTATGTACTGCATGTCATGTATCTCAGAGGTTTTCTTATAATGTACTCAGCACAAAGAAAAATTGTTCAAACTAACACTGGGAAGCAATGTCATGTGGAGCTACAGCATTTACTGCAAATACAAAATGTGTAAAATGTCAGGACAGAAGTATTAACTGTATCCAAGTAGATTTTCATTTCTAAAGGCAATACAGTGAAGACAGTTTAACTTTTCAATGAAAATAAATTATTCTTAGGTTGATAATTGTGAACATTCTCAAATTCTTTAATACACTGACTGCCATGTTGCCCACCAACACTCACGTCTATCAGTGTGCCTATCATGGCCTGACAGTGAAACACCCAACAGAAAGTGTATGGCTGTTAAGGTGTTAAACATACTCTTACACAGTTCCATAGTTGTAACCCTTTCTTTATCCTTAAGGATTGTTTAGTGAAACTGGCATTTCTCCAGAACAGTTTGTCAAACACTAAAATATTGCACAGTACTCAAATGCTGCTGTTTAAATGATTCAGCAGCTCTGAAACATTTTTTGTATGTAAAATTTAATCAACACTATTATTCCTGTTGTCACTTCTGTGGTTAATTTTGTGACTGACTTGTTTTCTTTTTGTAGAGAAGTTTTGTTAATTATAGGAGGGTGCGGGATGACAGTTGAAACAGAGGAATCGGGTATTGGGAAAGAGAGATGGGAGAACTGGCAGACGAGTAGGTTTATTGACGTGTGTGTGTGTGTGTGTGTGTGTGTGTGTGTGTGTGTGTGGAGGGAGCAGGCTGTTGTGTACCAGGTATGGTTTTCACGGTTATGGAAAAAAGGACTAATTGAGGAATATGTCGAGTAGGGCAGTACTGCTCCCACACATTTTCATTGTATAAGGGGTTAGGGAAAAGGGGGTACAAACATTTTGATGTCATACACAGTTTAGAGTTCAAAATTTGACTGCTGCATGTACAAATACTATAGAGAATGGTTGGAGGGGAGGGAGACTGTTAAAATGGTTGTTGTTTTATACTTAATTCTTTGGTTTGGAGAGGGTTATTGTTGTGTGTGTTTGCATATGTCTTCTTCCCCTCCCCCCTCTCTTTGTGTATGTGGTAGGGATTATTATAGCTTTTTGTTTCTTGGGTTTGTTGGAGATTGATTTAAGATTTTGAAAGTTTCTTTGTCAGTGTTTGATGTTGAGGTGTGGAGGGGGTAGTAGGCTTCGCTTTATTTAATTGAGTTGTTTTGTAAGTCCATTGCAGTTGTTGATACCATTGTCATTGTTTGATAAAGATGGGGTGATAGGTATCATCTTCTTCATTTGAGGTGTATTACAAAAAAACTGAACTTGTTACCATTTATGATTTTTTTTTTTTTTTTTTTTTTGTGAAGCATTTGATACTGTACTGTATGAGGTGGTGTGGTTTCCATTTTTTGTATTGTATGGTTTCTGTGTCAGATGTGGTTCTAAATGTAGATTTAGTTGTCTTTTGTTATTTAGTATGTCTCCACTCAAAACCCCCGAGTTCCAGAGATTGTTTTTATGGAAGTCCTAGTGTGGCTATGTATTTGTCAGTTTTTCATACTTTGATACTTTTGAATATGGGGTTGCTACCATGTTAAAGTTGTCATGAATACATGTTGTACTTGTACTTTCGATATTGACCGGCCTTTTCTTTTTCTTACTGCCAGTTTCAATGTAATCAATGAATTTCAAATGATCAAGTAGGTCTGGTGATTGTATTTCTCAGGAGTTAATGAAAGTATCGTGGGGTTGGATATTGGGAAAATGCAAATCCTCAATCCAAATAACAATACTGTAGATGAAGCATACAAAAGTATACACATCTCAGAAATAATTCATTTGAATTTACATTATGAACAGAAGTAGGGAGACATAAAAGATTAAATTTTTATGTTGAGCAGATCCAAAATATTGACCCATATGGATATGTCCTGAACAATTACTGTTTTTATGCAGATTGTATGAGAACAAATTTACAATGCCATTACCTGCTACAGAATTAACCATTGCATGCGAGTAAGCCAAATCACACGAACATGTCTTATGTTCCCATCTCTATAGCCTAACACTAGAATTTACAATTTACATTCTATTTCTATATTGTGGGAGAATATCATCTGTTCCATAACACAGCAAAAGTTCAATATTCAAATAGATTATTTAATGAAAAACAAACTGACTCCTCAAACAAAATAAAATGGTAGCGATTTTGTTTTGGTTATCTACACAAAATAATTTGCTTTGCAGCAACATAGTGTAGATATCTAATTCAGGCCAGTCCATATAGTGTTAAGGAATGCATAGAAAATTGTCAGGTAGACTACCAGATGGTAGGACAGTGAAATTAAATAGTGTGTGGAACTGTCATGTAATCAATCATTAATTATAGGATGTACTTTCATAACAGTAAATTATAAAATATATATTATTAAACTAAACAAAGAATATATATAAGAATATGGTGCAATAAGGATGACTTGTGAACTTAATTGTGAAAATATTGTAGCCTGATTTGTACAATGATGCAATGTAATCAATATAAAAATATGTAATGTGGGGGATGCCTTATGCAGCTAGTAAGCTGTCCAAGGGCTAATAAATAAAAATATCTTTCTAGCCCTATGCAACTGTGTGTAAACTGTTTTTCAGGCAGTAATGGAAGAGAGAAGTAGAATTGCTAGTGAGACCACTGTTTTCACCAGCCAGCTATCTACTTAGAATTATGCCTAGAACATTGAGTTCCACTATTTCAGATAAAAAATGTGTTATTTATATTTTGGAATGCTTCATCAAAACATAATAAAAGGGATGAAACTAAGGCCGTACTGATAGTGCAACACAAAACTTAATGTGTTTAGTCGTTATTCAATAAAAGTTCGGCATGTTTGGTTAGGAGGTGGAGCCTCCTCCAAAAAATGTCACAATTTTAGAGTAGGCCTAAATTGTTATGCATGAAGGAGTAAATTTCACCTAATAATTTCAATGAAAAAGCAAGACTGCGGTAACACTGGCCTGTAGCGATGGCGAAACTTAACATTCACAGATTTTTTAAATGTAATTTATTTCGTTTTTCAGTCACTTTGCCCATAAACACAAAAATTTAGTGGGAAAAGCAGAAAATGTAGGAAAAGGTTTCATATACGTAGGCATAATTTCTCAGTACTTAATTACGACATACCTTACCTTAAAATACGCGTTTTGCAAATGTCTTTCAAGCGCCGTTACATTTAGGCTGCCAGCTTTTGTAATATTGAAGTGTGAATAAAAAATCCACCAATTACGGCACATTTGCTTCCGATCGCCTGAATTGGAGGCTGCGCAACGCGATGTTCATTTGTTGTAGGCCACGTGATTATTAGAAGAGTATCGTCGTCGGCCAATGGTAACCAAACCTCACCGCCGCGCAACATGCAAATAAGAATTTTTGACGTTGGAAATTAAATATGCGGTAATGTTTTTATATACAAAACCGCACCATGATTACAGGATGTGAAAATTAACGTCTTAACATGAATTTTCAATTATTTCATTTTCGAAATCCCTTGATTACACTTTCAGACAGACGATAAAATAAATAAAACAAGCTATATTTGCTCTATGGTTGACAGGTTCTTGTATGTATCCTTGTCCGGTCAGTAACCGTTACTGGCCTCGTAAAATGAAGATTTAGAATTACTTGATCACTGTTTCGTACAGGTCACAGGGTAAATAATACATGCTATACCTACTCTATGGTTGACAGGTTCTTGTATGTACCCTTGTCCGGTCAGTAACAGTTAATGGCCTCGGAAAATGAAGATTTGGAATTAGTTGACGACTGTTTCGTACATATAAAATAAGTAAAACGTGCTACAGTACTTTGTAGTTGAGAGGATAAAGTGATTCTAAATCTTCATTTTACGAGGCTAATTACTGTTACTGACCGGACAAGGGTACATACAAGAACCTGTCAACCATAAAGCAGGTATAGCATGTTTCATTTACCCTGTGACCTGTACGAAACAGTGATCAAGTAATTCTAAATCTTCATTTTACGAGGCCAGTAACGGTTACTGACCGGACAAGGGTACATACAAGAACCTGTCAACCATAGAGTACGTATAGCATGTTTTATTTACCCTGTGACCTGTTCGAAACAGTGACCAAGTAATTCTAAATCTTCATTTTACGAGGCCAGTAACGGTTACTGACCGGACAAGGGTACATACAAGAACCTGTCAACCATAGAGTAGGTATAGCATGTTTTATTTACCCTGTGACCTGTTCGAAACAGTGACCAAGTAATTCTAAATCTTCATTTTACGAGGCCAGTAACGGTTACTGACCGGACAAGGATACATACAAGAACCTGTCAACCATAGAGCAAATATAGCTTGTTTTATTTATTTTATCGTCTGTCTGAAAGTGTAATCAAGGGATTTCGAAAATGAAATAATTGAAAATTCATGTTAAGACGTTAATTTTCACATCCTGTAATCATTGTGCGGTTTTGTATATAAAAACATTGCCGCATATTTAATTTCCAACGTCAAAAATTCTTATTTGCATGTTGCGCGGCGGTGAGGTTTGGTTACCATTGACCGACGACGATACTCTTCTAATAATCACGTGGCCTACAACAAATGAACATCGCGTTGCGCAGCCTCCAATTCAGGCTATCGGAAGCAAATGTGCCGTATTTGGTGGATTTTTTATTCATACTTCAATATTACAAAAGCTGGCAGCCTAAATGTAACGGCGCTTGATAGACATTTGCAAAACGCGTATTTTAAGGTAAGGTATGTCGTAATTAAGTACTGAGAAATTATGCCTACGTATATGTTCGTGTTGCAGTAAATCTGCCGTCCACTCTGGAGGACATTTTAGCTAATGACGCACGGGCAGCTGCTAAAGTTTTGCGTTTTATCCATATGACTAATTTGTCCAAGGACATTTAATTCCTTCTCGTGATATTATTTATTCCTCGTTTTAGTGATATTCTGAAATTCTCCTTATTGGCACCTGTTTTAACCTTGTTTTAAGTCAATCTAGGGTCAGAATCGGGTGCTAGTGACCACTGCAGTTAGGCGCCCAAAAATCACAAATAAATAAATAAAATAAAAATAAAATCTCTGCCGAAGCATCGACATCATTCACTGCTCCAAGAGCTTGGGTTCCAAAATCAAGAAGATATGGGTTCTAGAGAGGGTGTGAGAAATGAAAACCCATATCTGACTTACAAATAATGTCTTTGGCGTGGTTGCCATGGTTTTTTAAAAGAACTTTTCTTCATTGTCTTTTTAGATATCTTCAATGTGCGACTGTACTTTGTGTTTACAGAAATAAAAGTAACTATAATTTCAAACCACTGCGTATTATCTGCTGTGTGTGTGACCGATGCTCTTATCTGCTGCTATCTGTTTTCTGCGATTGTACACACAGTTTGAAATAGTCATACCGTTATTTGGACGTGGATGCAGATGTAGGTGTAACTATCAGTAAAGAAAAAAGAATACAGTTTTATGTAATTTTATGTCGCCTTATTGGGAGGTAAATTCAGAATCAGTATTGCTGAACTGCAATATGTTTTCGGCGTCTTTGCGAACTTCTAGCATATGTACAAAAATCGGAATATATAGGCCATTATGACTTTAGTGTATGCAAATATTTTGCAGGATGGGGGCTCCACACATTCCATCTTGGGTTGCAACCTTGGTAACAAAGACAATTGCCATTTGCAAAAGACGGAGGAACCTAAACAAGAAAGATGCACCTACAGTTAAATTGTTGGTTTCAATACTTTTGTCTGCAAAAGGTTGTGTTTGAAATACACATAAAACTAATGTTCATATAAGGTAGAGATTTTCAGTTAATTATTCTTGAAAGATATTCATTGAATGGGATGCCCTAAAATACTATATACAGCTATTGATTGCCTTGATGTTTGGTGTTAATAGCGTGTGCTGCCCTCTATTATCGGGCTTGGTACTTTGAAAGATATGCCTTTTTTGTGTTTGCTCTGAAACATAAGTGTTCCGTAGTTTGAGACTTTGTTTATAAACAAGCGGAATGTGTATAGAATGACGTAGTGTGTCAAGAGTGGTGTATGTAGAAATGGGTACCAATAAACTTTGCCGCCTGTGCGCAAAAGAAAGGGAAGGCTCCATCAGAATTTATGAAGAAGAAGGCCAGAAACTGAACCTTGCAACAAAGATTATACAGTGCCTCCAGATTTGGGTATGAATTTCAACAAAGAATTGTGAAATAAGTGGTAAAATATACCGTAATGATTACCGCAGTATTTGTTTCATCTAGATTTCTCCTCTATGAGCTGCATGAGCAAACAAGAAAAGCTGAAATGTAATATCGCCTGCTTGAAGCCGGAAAGAATTATCTTCCTAACACACTAACCCAACGCTAACATAGAACACATCCCGGAATTTTTGTAGTACAGAAATCATAAAACGTTTTCTGACGAGCTTACACGAATTTCGCTTGTTTCATGAAACCATCGGTACAGTGAAAAATGTAATGAAGATCGATTCGTTCATAATTCTACAGATTCTTTCTACAAGTGCAAATTCATACCTCTAAAATATGTATTGAAAGAACTCCTCTAACCACAGAATTATGTATTTTGTAAACGAAACAATAAGGTAGTCTATAATGATAATTATTACCAGAAATTGGTAATATCAGTATATTTTTGTAAAGCTGGGATTTGTCAAAAACACACTATTCGAAGGTTTAAGGTTTAACATTGTTTCCACCTGTTCGTCATGAATATTGGACGACAACCTTAGGTAAACAATGGTTTGTGTAGGTTTCGCTGTTGACAAATGTGCAGACTATTCTTTGTGGGAGTAAACTATTTTCTGGCTCTGTATTTCCCATTCACCGTACAGCAAGTTTCGTCGTTAGTTCAACAAAATTCATTCTTTATAGTTTTTGTAAGTGAGTGGGTTTTCTTCTTATCTGTTGTTCACATATAGTTTGGATATATGTGTGATGTGATCTGAGTGACAGGCAGAGGTTATATTTTTGTTAATGTGATTGTTTCGGTAGGCCTAATAGCAATTTATCTGTGCCATTTTCCCAGTTTTTGTTTTTCAGTGAATCATCCTGTAGTTTTGTCACTTTTACTCCTGGTTTTATGTGGTTATTCCACTTTAAATTGCTTTAGACATGTATAAGTAAATATCTTAATAGAACATTGTTTGTTCAGTAATTGGTTGATAATTATTTCATTCAACATTAGTGGAGTGTAGGCCTCTTCAGGTAGTACAATAGAGCAATCAGTATTGAGATGCTCCAGAGATCAGTCTCACTGAAATACACACTGTGATGGGAAAAGAAAAATTAAGGGACAGCAAAAGATGTTATTATTTCTAGAAAATACCAAGTATTAAAGCAGATGATATTGAATTATTTAACAGTTATAACCACAGTATAGGCAATAATAAAGATACAGTATAAAACAAAAGAGCACAGAGGAAAAGCATACATACAAACCCAAGGAGGAAATCAGTCAAAACATAATTAGCCCTATTAAATTGTCAATACTTCAACACCCACCCCTCAATTCAACAATTTCATTGGCCACATCTTTAGACATTTTCTATGAAACTGAACACTTGCAGTTGCCTTTGTTAAAAGGCCACTTGTTCATCAGAGCTAATGTATTGCACATTCCGAAGACCTTTGTTATTCAGCTGATATATTTAAATTGTATTTAATGTCCACATGCTTAAGCCGTCTGTATAAATGTATACATGACTGATTATCTTCATAAACTATTGGTGCTTCCATAAATATGTTAAATTCTTCAAGAAGATTCTTCAGCCAAATGATCTCTGTTGTTGCAGTTGCCAATGCAATAAAATATTAAAATGTTTGTAATTCTATTGGACCAAACTGCGTGGCCATCAGTCTGTAGCTTACAAACTACTTAAACCTAGGTAAACTAACCTAAAGACAACACACAGATACACCCATGCCCCAGGGAGGACTCGAACCTACACGGTGAGCAACCGGGCGCCAACACAGCGACACATTTTAGACCGCTCGGCTACTCCACCACGGCACCAAAGTAATAAATTCTGCTTCTGTTGAGGACAATGAAACACATGTCTGTCTTTTTGAAGCCTAGCATACAGTAGGCCTCTTTCCAAAAATCTGAACTAAGTATCTTGCTGTAGATCTTCTGTCTTTTTCACTTCCTCAGTCAGAATCAATATAGCATACAAGAGCACTTGAATCAGCCTTTTGTGTAACACAAACCAACATCAAGTGTTTCTTTAATATACCAAAGCGTTTGTTCCAGTCCTTTCCAGTGACATTTGGTTGACTGATTTTGATCTCTACTAAAATAGTTAACTGCTGCACGTATGTCTGGCCTTGTTGCTATCATGACATGTATTAAACAATCTACTAATTCTGTGTATGGTTTATTTTCAGCCATATCACCAGAAGCATTTCGCTGGTTTTGACTTTAATCGGTGTTTTGCAGGGTTTACAGGTAAAAGAAAGCCTCAATCAGCGGCATGGTCTAATGTATTTACGTGACGTGAAGCGGCAGTGTTGCCAACGGTCGCTGTGGATGCTGGGATGAATGGTGGCAGACAATGTTTACAAGATGTGAAAATGAATGTGTTAACATCATGTTTGAATGATTTTATTTCCGAAATGAATCACAGTGTTCGAATGTAGGAGATCGCACACTACAAAACTACGTTTGTCCACATGCTCTATCTTTCTGTTCAAATGTAACACTTTGTTGTTATGTAAATCGAAATTCGTGTGTGTCTGTCTCTCAAATGATATGAATTACAATAATTTGTTCAATTTTCATATTTGGTAAAATGCTTGCAACAATTTAATCTGTAAAATTCTTGAATATCAGTCTCCAAATCGCTTTTATTTTATAAAACATGACCGGTTTCCGGACGGCTGCCCAACTTCAGATCTGTTAAGCAAATGTTACAACTGAATGTAAGCTACTATTTATCCTCTCTGGCTCGGCTCAGTACATACATGCAGTATCTCTAATGTCCACACTCCTGAAACACCACCTTCATGACCTAGGTCGTGAACTACCTTTCCCTTCTGTTCCCATCCTTTCTTCTTCCCTTCTCTCCCACCTGACGAAGGAACTATGTTCTGAAAGCTTGTCCTTTTTGTCCCCTTTTTTCTGATTCTACTTTTGTGTTACTATCGGCGGTACAGCACAATGGTAAGTACTGGCCAGCCATTCTATCTCGTTTTTAACAATATTTATCTACTATTTACAAAGTAATGTATAATGTATAATATCAAAAAGTTAAAGGAAAAGTATTAAAAACCTACCAACTTTTTGAAGTTACAGATAACCTGTCCTGTGATGAACGAATGTTCACAGTCGTTACTAAAACATAGTAGCAACCTGAGGCTTTATATAATGTACTTAAAATCATCTGATTGGTGGGGATCAATTTTGTTAAAATTATTCTCAATAAGTAATTATTGACTTAAGTATAAAATCAAATTTCTGAAGTCAAGGTATGAGGTGGTAGTCAAGGTAAAAAATAGCAGTTACAAATGAGATACTTTGCTGTCACAATATAAAAGGATGTAGAAATAGGTATTTCCGGTGTAGAGAAGCAGCTGAGAGAGCTAAATACGAAAAAGTCTGCTGGTCTGGATGGAATACCAGTTCGGTTTTACAAAGACTATTCTGCGGCATTGGCCCCCTACTTAGCTTGCATTTATAGCGAATCTTTAATTCAGCGCAAAGTTCCTAGTGATTGGAAAAAAGCGCAGGTGGCTCCCGTGTATAAGAAAGGAAAGAGAACTGACCCATACAATTACAGGCCAATATCGTTGACATCGGTTTCATGTAGAATTTTGGAGCATATTCTCAGTTCGAATATAGTAAATTTCCTTGAAACGGAAAAGCTTCTTTCCATGAATCATCACGGGTTTAGGAAACATCGTTCATGTGAAACTCAGCTTGCCCTTTTCTCACATGACATCTTGGGAGCCATGGACGAAGGGCAACAGGCGGATTGTGTTTTTCCCGACTTTAAAAAGACGTTCGACACGGTGCCACACTGCAGACTGCTAACGAAGATACGAGCTTATGGAATAGGTTCACAGATTTGTGACTGGATGGAATACTTCCTAAGTAATAGAAGCAGTACATTGTTCTCGACGGTGAGTGTTCATCAGAGACGAGTGTATCATCAGGCGTGCCCCAGGGGAGTGTGATAGGACCGCTATTATTTTCTATCTATATAAATGATCTGATGGACAGAGTAAGTTGTAATTTGCAGCTGTTTGCTGATGATGCTGTGGTGTATGGGAGGGTGTCGTCTGTAACTGACTGTAATAGCATACAGGTTGACTTAGACAAAATTTCTAGTTGGTGCGAAGATTGGCAGCTAGCTCTCAATGTAGAAAAATGTAAGGTGATGCGCATGAGTTAAAAAAAAAAAAAAAATCCTATAATGTTCGAATACACCATTAGTAGTGAGCTTCTTGATGTTGTCGCGTCATTCAAATACCTAGGCGTAACATTGCAGAGCGATATGAAATGGAACGAGCATGTAAGGACAGTTGTGAGTAAGGCAGACAGCCGATTCGGTTTATTGGGAGAATTTTGGGAAGATGTACTTCACCTGTAAAGGAGACCGCGTATAAAACGCTTGTACGACCACGTCTTGAGTATTGCTCAAGTATTTGGGACCCGCAGCAGATCGGTTTGAAGGAAGACATAGAGGCGGTTCAGAGGCGAGCAGCTAGATTTGTTACCGGTAGGTTCGATCAATGCGCGAGTGTCACGGAAATGCTCCGGCAACTCAATTGGGGATCGCTGGAAGAAAGATGACGTTCTTTTCGTGAATTTCTGTTAAGTAAATTTAGAGGGCTGGAATTTGAAGCTGAGTGTAGTACGATCTTGCTGCCGCCTACTTACATTTCGCGTAAAGATCACAAAGACAAGATAAGAGAAATTTGGGCTCGTACTGAGGCATATAGGCATTCTTTTTTTCCTCGTTCAATTTGGGAGTGGAATAGGAAAGGAAATGCCTAGTAGTGGTACTGTGTACCCTCCGCCACGCACCTTACGGTGAATTGCGGAGTATGTATGTAGATGTAGATGTAGAAATAAGATAAAATTGGGTTCTGGATATATATAACATTTTAAGTAAAACTGTTATTGAGTTAAAAAATATAAAAATAAACAAAATATAGTTAAATATTAAAATCTCTTAAAAAGGTTTATAAAATATTGTGGGCCATGTCTTCTTTCCCATCTGTGGATGAAGCTTCTGTGTGTCAGGCAGCAGCAGTGTCACCGAGGTTTCCTCCGCCGTGTTCCATTCACCGCTGCCAGTGTGCTGACCTCGGCGACGCTGCTGCTGCCTGACACACAGAAGCTTCATCTGCAGACGAGAAAGAAGACATTGTCCACAATATTTTATAAACCTTGTTAAGAGATTTTAATATTTAACAATATTTTTTTATTTTTTATTTTCATTTTTTTAAACTTGATAACAGTTTTTCTTAAAATGTTGTTATATTTAACCAGAACCCAATTTTATCTTATTTCTATGTTCTTTTATAGTATGACTGCGAAGTATCTCTTTTGTAACTGCTATTTTTTACCTTGACTACCACCTTACACCTTGACTTCAGTATTGATTTTATATGTAAGTCAATAATTACTTATTGAGAATAATTTTAACAAAATTGATCCCCTCCAGTCAGATGATTTTAAGTACATTATATAAAGCCTCAGGAAGCTACTATATTTTAGTAACGACTGAACATTCGTTCATCACAGTACAGGTTACTCTGTAACTTCAAAAATTTGGTATGTTTTTAATATTTTTCCTTTAACTTTTTGATATCATACTTTGTAAATAGTAGGAAAAATTAAATATAAAAAATAGACGAAGATTATTCACCAGGCAAAGGAGCACACGTGACAGCATCACAATTAAATAAATGAATACACACACACACAAACACAAGCTTTCGCAACCCAGTTGCTTCTTCAGGCAGAAGGGAAGGAGAGGGAAAAGGAAATGATGAGGGTTTTAAGGAAGGGGGTAAGGAGCCATTCCAATCCCGAGAGAGGAAAGACTTACCTTGGGGGAAAAAATGGAGGGTAAACAAATGCATACACACCCACACGTTCACACAGACACAAGTACACCTAGGCAGACATACTGTAGAAAGCAAAGAAGTTAAGAAGTTAGAGATACCACTTGAGGCAGAGGCTCTGTCCAGAGAACCGATGTTAAGATGGTGAGTGGGAATTCGAATTTAGCGGAGGTTGAGACCAGTTGGGCAACGGTGTAGCACTGTGCCAAGATGTGCTGGCCGTGCACCAAGGCGTGTTTAGCCACAGGGTGATCCTCGTTACCAACAAACACTGTCTGCCTGTGTCCATTCATGCGAATGGACAATTTGTTGCTGCTCATTCCCACATAGAACACTTCACAGTGCAGGCATGTCAGTTGGTAGATCACGTGGGTACTATCGCAAGTGGCTCTGCCTTTGATCGTGTACACCTTCCGGGTTACGGGACTGGAGTAAGTGGTGGTGGAAGGGTGCATAGGGCAGGTTTTACAACGGGGGCGGTTACAAGGGTAGGAGCCAGAAGGTAGGGAAGGTGGTTTGGGGATTTCATAGGGGTGGACTAGGAGGTTACGGAGGTTAGGTGGGCGGCGGAAGAACACTCTCGGTGGAGTAGGAAGGATGTCATGAAGGACGGATCTCATTTCGGGGCAGGATTTAAGGAAGTCGTATCCTTGCTGGAGAGCCACACTCGGAGTCCACTCCAGTCCCGGAAAGTATCCGGTGACGAGGGGCACTTATGGGATTCTTCTGTTGATGGTTCTGAATTTGGGGGGATGAGGAAGTGGCTCTGGCAATTTGTTTCTCTACCAGATTAGGAGGATAGTTGTGGGATGTGAAAGCTGGGTTGTATTTGTGATGCTGTCACACCTGTGCTCCTTCGCCTGGTGAGTAATCTTCGTCTATTTTTTATATTGAATTTTTCGTCTTAATATTCATATCATATATTTGTAAATAGTAGCTTACATTCAGTTGTAACATTTGCTTAACAGATCTGAAGATGGGAAGCTGTCCCGAAACCAGTCCTGTTTTAGAAAATAAAAGCGATCTGGAGACTGATATTCAAGAATTTTATTCATATGACGATCACAGAAACTCCCTCGAGACCCATAAGTCTAGCTTTGATAAATTTAATCTGTAGTCTTTGCTTCCTGCCTAATCGCTTCCTTTAATATCATGACATATTCGTAAAAATCATAACATTTGCTCACAATAATTCAAGCTGTACTCTTAGGTTCTTGCCTAACCACAACCCTTAAAACCATAACATATTTGTAAAAATAATAATATTTGTCGATGTACAGTCAGTAATTGAATTACCGTACACGCCATAGGCTACTCGAAATGTACTACGTTGCCAACCGAACACTGCTACGGACGCACCGCGATGCTACCCATGCCGCTGATCGAGACTTTAGCTGGGTTTACAATCATCTATGTTGAATCTTTTCTGTGAGCTGCAGCCATAACTTTACCACCTTTTTGAATTGACCCCACTAAATTTTTAAAAACAATGCAGTATACAGCCATTTCTAGTTTACACAATGACAATAAATTATTTAATAAACCTGACACTACTGGAACATCTTTTATATTAAATTTCTTCCCTCAAACAATCTTTCTGGCAAACAAAAATGTTCCTCTTTTGCAGCCTTTATTTTTATTGGATTTTCCAGTTCCTTTACATTGCTCAAAGGGACAGATTCACTAATTAAATGTTCTGTTGCCCCTGAATCTAGAAACCACTCTATTTCACCACTTGGACAACCTCCAATAACAGATGAGAGAGAGAAATTATTTTCACTTCCCTCTATTTCTTGCACATTCTTTGCAACATTTACAGACTTACTAATTTTTTGCTTTTGTGACAATTTGACTTTGCACTGTGCTTTACTGTAAGCAGGCTTCCCACATCTACAACAAATGTATCTAGGCCGAGCTATGGATGCGTCATACATACCTTGAGATTGTGTTGGCACCTGATACTTCTTTTGACCTTGCTGTGAGACAAATGCTGTTGTTTAAGACAATTCAGATAGTGACTTTTTGTTACCTTTAGAATTATTACATTTTGCTTCTTCATTAAATAGTCTTCCCTTCACAAATCTCAGTTTCAGTTGCTCACATGACAAGGTTTCCAGTGCAGTTACAACTACTTCATATTCTGGTGGCATTATTAACTGTAACAAACTACACACTATATCAGTTTCTTCAATTTGGCAATTTATGTATTGACTTATCAAACTTTAAAAAAATGATTTTCAAGAGTATCTTCATTTGCATTAAACTTCATTGTCAATAAAGTCTTTCTTAATAAAAGTTGATTAACCATTCTTTTATGCTAAAAAGTTTGAGTTAATGAATTCCACAAATCATAGGCAGTTTCCTTGTTCTTGGCATACTGCAAGCAACTGTCTGAAATTCTTTGAATTGTTTGTGACTTATCCTTTTTGCTGAATTCTTCTAGAAGAGCTTTCTTCTGTGCACATTGATCAGCTGTGTCTTCCTGACTAAACTGTACACTTTTTGAGTAGGGCTTTTTCACAAAACTCAATAATTCCAATTCCTTAAAAGTGTTTCAATCCTAAATTTCCAGTTGCTAAAGTTTCAGCCATCAAACAATGGTATCCTGTACTTCTCCAAATCCTGGGCCATAACTAAGACTAATGAACCAGTTTTGAATAAATAAATTAACTTTTCCCCCCCTTTATTTGCTGTACTGTAAAACCTGGCATTTGGAAACTGGGCGGGTTTCAGTGGCTGCGGGGACTGAGGCACTCCAGTCACGGTCTGCACGGCCACTACGGTCGGGGGTTCGAATCCCCCCATGGGCGTGGATATTTGTGCCGTCCTTAGTATAAGATAGTTCGTAAGTAGTTTGTATGTTTAGGGACTGATGACCCCGTAGTTAAGTCCCATAAGCTTAACAAATATTTGAACATTTTTGAAAACTGGGTCCACAACCTGTTATTATTTCTAGAAAATACCAAGTATTAACTGAAAGCAGATAATATTGATTTATTTGACACAATTATAACCACAGTACATGCAATAATACAAGGTAGCCTACAGCATAAAACAAAAGAACACAGAGGAAAAGCACACATAGAAAAACGAGGAGAAAATAAATCAAAACATAATTATTAAATTTTCTACAGAAATGAATCCAGGAAGCTGCTTAAATGATGTTATATTTTATTGTGCAATAGACCTATTTCGGCATAGTGCCATTTTCAAGCTTATTACTGTACGTTCTGATGTAATGTACATAATTCACCTGGTGTGGTCAATGTCGTAAGGAAAACAGTTTTAAAAATGTTCACAACACGGTGCAAACGTCTAAATAAATGAGATTTTTCGATGTTTTTTTAACAACAGTGACCGCAACAGGTGAATTATGTACATTATATCAGAACATAATGAGCTTGAAAATGGCGCAATGCAGAAATAGATCTATTATCTAATATAACATCAGTTATGCAGCTTCCTGGACTTATTTAATACATAATGTCTGTAAAAGACATCAAACTTGCTGCGGACTTCCAATACAAGAAAACATTTCAAAAGAAGATTAGAGAGATGAAAAAATAATGAACTGATGTGTAGAAAAGTGTTACTGTTGTTGTTCATAAGCACTGTAGCTTCACTTGATCATAAAAAATGCCCCATATATTCTCAGATGTAGTTCACATTAAGAAGAAAGCTTGGAAAGGTTTGGCAACAGAGCATCTGTCAAAAGTGTGTGTGTGTGTGTGTGTGTGTGTGTGTGTGTGTGTGTGTGTGTGTGTTTTATGATTTATAACTTAACTTAATGACTTTACAATGGTTTCCTAACAGTAAATTCTCTCTGTATAGTCCTAGTGTTAAAAAAGATAAAGGAAAAAAAATAGATAGGGCACACAGAGTATCTTCTTGTCCAGTGCCAGCTGTCACCAGTGCCACATCGTAAACAGCGCTAAGTATCTGAATTTAATTTGTGTCAAATTTAATTTGCCAGTCTAGTTCATTTTCATTAGTACTCTGCTTTAAGAGGTTTATTCCCGCGTACTTGCAGATTTCGTTTGTACTACTGTTTTATTAGTTTATTCTATCGTATTTGATAAATACCGTTGTTTAGTCTTCGTCTTTGACTGGTGTATTTCAAAACAAGTCAGAGACCGTTACTAAGGCTCGTTATCAGTCAGTCCAGTGCCAGCTGCCACCAGTGCTGCATCATTAACAGCGCTAAGCTGCCGGACTCAGTTTTGTTGATTTGACAGTGTAGTTACCACTGACCACAGTTCAGTCAGCAGCCAGCCGCCTTCATTAGAGTACTAGGCTTCTTTAAAGTTGTTAATTGCAATTAATTGTATTGATAGGATGGATAGGATGTATAGGATGTGTGCCTGCTGTGTGCGGACGCAGGAGGAGTTGGCCGCGGTTCGCGAACAGCTGAGCGTGCTGTTGTCTACGGTCAGCCGTCTTCAGGCTGCTGTCTCGGGGTGCAGCGATGGTGGGGAGTCTGGTGCGTCGAGTGGGACACCTCAGGTGTCTCACGCTTCGCTCTCTGTCCCTGCTACCGAGGCACCTTCAGGTGTACCGGACGTTGTCGAGCCGCCTTGTCCGCAAGGGAAGTGGCGGGTAGTACGGCGTTCGCGTCGCTCGAGCCGGAAGGCCAATGTGGAGGCTGGATGTCCGTCCGCGCCCATTCGTCCTGTGAGTGAAAGTGTGGCCACTCCTTCAGCAGGGTCCGAGCAGGTGCACGGGGGGAGGGGATTATTAGTTATTGGGAGCTCCAATGTTAGGCGCGTGATGGAGCCCCTTAGGCAGATAGCGTCCAGATCTGGAAGGAATTCCAACATGCATTCGGTGTGTCTGCCGGGGGGCCTCATCTGAGATGTGGAGGCGGCCTTGCCGGCGGCTATCGAGGGTGCGGGGTGCAGTCGACTGCAAGTCGTGGCTCACGTCGGCACCAATGACGCTTGTCGCTTGGGTTCTGAGGACATCCTCAGGTCCTACGAGCGGCTGGCGGCCTTCGCACGCAGGGTTCAAGCAGAGCTGTAGCATTGTTCCCAGGGTTGATCGGGGTCCTTCGGTTTGGAGCCGAGTGGAGAGTCTGAACCAGAGGCTTCGCCCACTCTGTGGCAGTCATGGCTGCAGATTTCTGGATCTGCGTTATCGGGTGGGGAATTGTAGGGTGCCCCTACATAGATCAGGGGTGCACTACACTAAGGAAGTGGCTACTCGGGTAGCAGAGTACTTGTGGAGTGCACATGGGGTTTTTTTAGCCTAGGCGCTAACTCTGATGAGCACTCGCCTGTCAGCATTCAAACAGCGAATTCAGGCCACGTTCGGAACAAAAATTCGAACATCAAAATATTAGCCGCGAATTTGCAGCGCTGCATGGAAGTTATTGCGCTCAAATAGTTTTAGGCACCGAAAGCTGGCTAAATGATGATGTGGCAAGTTCAGAAATATTTAGCGAAGCGTGGAATGTATATCGGAAAGATAGATCTGATACTACTGGAGGAGGAGTGTTCGTCGCTGTGGACAAAGATATTGTTTCTATTGAGATCGAGGTTGAAAGTAACTGTGAAGTTATCTGGACACGCATAACAGGTCTAAAAGAAGTAAAGTTAATAGTTGGGTGTTTTTACCGGCCCCCCAGTGCTGCTGTAGCAGTTTTAGAATAATTCTAGGAAAGTCTACACCAGGTAATGCATAGGTATCCGGGCCATATAATATTAATTAATACAATTAAAGAATCCCTGAGACGGATTTACGTCTCTAATATGTCAAAGACATTATTGATAGATCTGAAGCATTGAATTAAAATTTGTGGTGCGGCCGGGAATCGAACCCGGACCTCCATGCTTACTAGGCAGACGTCTTAACCGTTAGACTACCACACCACTAACGATTAAGGCGCCTCGGAATAGTCTATGTACGATTTCCCTCCAAAACACAAACTTTAATTCAGCTTCTTTGTTCCAAAGATAATTGCCACTACTGCCAAGGCTCTCCATGCAGCGGAATAGCACCTGAGCAATGGACATTGCTGAGGTGCTATTCCGCTGCATGGAGAGCCTTGGCAGTAGTGGCAATTATCTTTGGAACAAAGAAGCTGAATTAAAGTTTGGTTTTGCCGATGACATTGTAATTCTGTCAGAGACAGCAAAGGACCTGGAAGAGCAATTGAACGGAATGGATAGTGTGCTAAAAGGTGCATATAAGATGAACATTAACAAGAGTAAAACTAGGGTAATGGAGTGCAGTGTAAGAAAATCAGGTGATGCTGAAGGAATTAGATTAGGTAACGAAACAATAAAGGAGGTAGATGAGTTTTGTTACTTGTGGAGGGAAATCGTACATAGACTATTCCGAGGCGCCTTAATCGTTAGTGGTGTGGTAGTCTAACGGTTAAGATGTCTGCCTAGTAAGCATGGAGGTCCGGGTTCGATTCCTGGCCGCACCACAAATTTTAATTCAATGCTTCAGATCTATCGTATAATATTAGTCGGAGGAGACTTCAACCTTAAGAGTATAGATTGGGACCTCGCTAGTTACATTTCAGGTGGTACAGACAAGCAGTCTTGCGAGCTTCTTTTGGACACATTCTCCTAAAACTGTCTTGAGCAGTTAAACCGGCAACCCACGCACAATGGAAATATTCTAGACCTTATAGCAACAAACAGGCCTGACCTTATTAACGATGTCTGTGTAGAGACAGGAATTAGTGATCATGATATCGTCATAGCGTCGATGGTGACCACAGTTCATAAACCAGTCAAGAAGGCTAGGAGCGTGTTTTTGTTGGGAAGAGCCGACAAGCAAATGTTACGATCGCACTTAGAAAATGAATGGGCATCGTTTAATTCTGGGACTATGGATGTAGAGGAATTGTGGACTAAATTTAAGTGCATTGTTAATAAAGGGTTAGATAAATATGTGCCAGTAAAGACGATTAAGGATGGAAAATAATAATAATAATGTTAGAAAGCTGCTGAGAAAGCAAAAGCTGTTGCACTCTCGATTCAAAAAAGAACACGCAAATGATGACATGCAAAAGTTAGTAGAGATTCGTGCGTCTATAAAAAGATCGATGCGTGAAGCATACAATAATTATCACAGCCATACCTTAGAAAAAGATCTTTCCGAGAACCCGAAAAAATTCTGGTCCTATGTAAAATCGATAAGCGGGTCAAAGCCCACTGTCCAGTCACTAGTTGATCATTCTGGGGCAGTAATAGAAGAAAGCAAACGGAAAGCTGAAGTTCTAAATTTAACCTTTAAGAAATCTTTCACGCAGGAGGACTGCAAAAATATACCAACATTTGATCAACGTACTAATTCCGAAATGGGGGACATAGCAATAGGTATTTCCGGTGTAGAGAAGCAGCTGAGAGAGCTAAATACGAAAAAGTCTGCTGGTCCGGATGGAATACCAGTTCGGTTTTACAAAGACTATTCTGCGGCATTAGCCCCCTACTTAGCTTGCATTTAATTCAGCGCAAAGTTCCTAGTGATTGGAAAAAGCGCAGGTGACACCCTTGTATAAGAAAGGAAAGAGAACTGACCCATACAATTACAGGCCAATATCGTTGACATCGGTTTCATGTAGAATTTTGGAGCATATTCTCAGTTCGAATATAGTAAATTTCCTTGAAACGGAAAAGCTTCTTTCCATGAATCAGCACGGGATTAGGAAACTATGTGAAACTCAGCTTGCCCTTTTCTCACATGACATCTTTGGAGCCATGGACGAAGGGCAACAGGCGGATTGTGTTTTTCTTGACTTCAGAAAGGCGTTTGACGCGGTGCCACACTGCAGACTGCTAACGAAGATACGAGCTTATGGAATAGGTTCACAGATTTGTGACTGGCTGGAGAACTTCCTAAGTAATAGAACGCAGTACGTTGTTCTCGACGGCGAGTGTTCATCAGAGACGAGTGTATCGTCAGGCATACCCCAGAGGAGTGTGATACGACCGGTATTATTTTTGTATCTTTATAAATGATCTGATGGACAGAGTAACTTGTAATTTGCGGCTGTTTTCTGATGATGCTGTGGTTTATGGGAGGGCGTCGTCTTCAACTGACTGTAATAGCCTACAGGATGACTTAGACAAAATTTCTTGTTGGTGCGAAGAATGGCAGCTAGCTCTCAATGTAGAAAAATGTAAGGTGATGCACATGAGTAGAAAAAACAATTCCATAATGTTCGAATACAGCGTTAGTAGTGAGCTTGTTGATGCTCTCGCATCGTTCAAATATCTCTGCGTAACATTGCAGAGCTATATGAAATGGAACAAGCAAGTAAGGACAGTTGTGAGTAAGGCAGACAGCCGACTTCGGTTTATTGGGAGAATTTTGGGAAGATGTACTTCACCTGTAAAGGAGACCGCGTATAAAACGCTTGTACGACAACGTCTGAGTATTGCTCAAGTATTTGGGACCCGCAGCAGATCGGTTTGAAGGAAGACATAGAGGCGGTTCAGAGGCGAGCAGCTAGATTTGTTACCCGTAGGTTTGACCAATGTGCGAGTGTCACGGAAATGCTCCGGCAACTCAATTGGGGATCGCTGGAAGAAAGACAACGTTCTTTTCGTGAATGTATGTTAAGTAAATTTAGAGGGCCGGAATTTGAAGCTGAGTGTAGTACGATCTTGCTGCCGCCTACTTACATTTCGCGTAAAGATCACAAAGACAAGATAAGAGAAATTAGGGCTCGTACGGAGGCATATAGGCACTCTTTTTTTTCCTCGTTCAATTTGGGAGTGGAGTAGGAAAGGAAATGCCTAGTAGTGGTACTGTGTACCCTCCGCCACGCACCTTACGGTGAATTGCGGAGTATGTATGTAGATGTAGATATAGGCTTTCCTGGCATAACATCATATGATATCCGGCAGTCAACCCAAGAAGAATGCTACCGATTACAGACCATCTTCTGGTTCTCTTGTCGTGACCGTGTTCCAATTATGGGACTGTCTTGTAGGCTGTTCCTGTTTGGTTCCAAATGTTGCCTACCCATTATCTGTTACATACCTTAATTTCAAAAATTTTTCTTATTGCTTAATCCACTTACAACAATTCAGTTTCCTGCCAGGTGCCACCATTTCATCTGCTTTGCACTGATCTACATCCCTGCCTGCTCCCTTGATGCATTTTTTGTTTTCCTGTGACTCCTAGGAGGCATGTCCCTAAGCGAGCCACAGTTTTCGGGTGTTTTTCACATTATAAGTTCACATGTTACTGCTGTATGTTAGAACTGAAAATATTAATAAAAAGTAAAGAAAGTTTGACTTACCAGGAAAAAGGGCTCCGGTTCGTTGAGACGCACATAAATAAAAAAACACACACACACACACACAAAAAAAAAAAAAAAAAAAAAAAAACCCCTGAGCTTTCGCAACCTTAGTCATTCTAATCCCGGGAGAGGAATGACTTACCTTGGGGGAAAAAGGATAGGTAAACACACACACACACACACACACACACACACATACACACGCACACTAACCAAGGCAGACATACGCAAATGTCTGCCTTGGTGTGTGTGTGTGTATATGTGTGTGGGTGTGTGTTTGTTTACCTATCGTTTTTCCCCCAAGGTAAGTCTTTACTCTCCCGGGATTGGAATGACTCCTTACCCGCTCTTTAAAACCCTCATCCTTTCCTTTTCCCTCTCCTTCCCTTCTCTTTCTGAAGAAGAAACCTAAGGTTGTGAATTTTGTGTCTCGTTTCCATCGTTGGTGTCGGTGGCCGAGTGGAATGAGACCGACACAGGAATAAAGATAGCACGCTGGTGTAGGTACGGAAGGGAGCAGCCAGAAACTGGAAACACTAGAGTAAATTAGAACGAGATATATATTGAACTGAATTTATACAACACTTAACTTTTACATTGCTCAGTACTGCAGATACATAGTTGAGCTAGAGGCCTGCCTAGTACTGCTTCCTAGTGCCTATACAATAGCCAAGTCTTCACTAGTGCCTATCTGATTACGAAGTTCCTAACTGGTTGCTATCTCAGTCCCAAGTGAACTATATCGTTCAGTGGTGGCCACGAGCGGAGTTGCAACAGAGGGCGCTCGTGGCTGACGTCGTAAGAACACCGCGCCGTGCGTGCTGGCGGCGCGCGGCGAAAGTAGGTGGCGCGCACTTTGGACTTGTGCGACACCACACCCCTCCCCCCCAAACCGCCGCGCCTTCATGGCGTAGGGCTGAGGACCACGGCGACGGCACTGGGAGGAGGGCCTGGGCGGGGGCATTAGAACTGCCAAAGGGTAGGCGTTGAAATTGAAAAAGGACCATATGAGTAATAAATTCCGAAAAACTTTTTCGACTCGTCATCAAGCGGAATTTGTAAGTATGCCTCTGCTAAATCAATCTTGGAAAAGAAGCGAGATTGTCCTAATTTGTCCATTAGTTCATCGGGTCTAGGTAGGGGATAAGTGTCTACAATTGTTTGACTGTTCACTGTTGATTTGAAGTCCGCACAGAGACGAAGCTTTCCTGACGGCTTGGGTATAATTACTAAAGGCGAGGCCCACTGACTCGCAGAAACAGGAGAAATCACCCCACTATCTTGCCAACGTTTAAGTTCGTCTGCAACTGTATCACGAATTGCGATAGGCACTGGTCTAGCTTTACAAAATTTTGGTACTGCAGATTCCTTTAAAGTTACATGTGCCACGAAGTCTTTTGCACAACCTAATTCCGGCGAAAACAAGTCACTGTATTTTTCACACAACGCATTGATTTTGTCCTGAGGCACTACTGACGAAATCTGAAGCACGTCTCTTTGAATTGATAAACCAAACAAGTTGAATGCATCTAGTCCAAAAATGTTCTGTGTTGATTTGGCCTGAAGAACAACAAAAGAAACTGTTTTTTTTACACCTTGGAAAGATGCGGGCAGGCTACACGTTCCTAGCATGGGAATATTTTGTCCTGTATACGCTGTTAACACTTGTTTAGACGACGACAATTTTGGCGCACCCAGAAGTTCATAAGTATCTTTATTAATTAATGTGACAGAGGAACCAGTATCTAGCTGAAATTGCACAGTCTTATTGTCTATGTAAAGATTCACAAAAAGCTTTAGCTTGTGGCGCTCGACAGGTGCGCGCATGTGGGCAACGTCTGATAGAACTTGTTTACTACGCTTGCGCATGCGCGGGCTGCGTAGTGAAGTAAGCGGCGCAGACTCGGCACACAGATTAATATCACTGTCACTAGATGGCACTACCGTCGGATCGGTGTCTGCACAATGTGAGGCTACTACAGAGTCACTAACTACAGCACTACACTCTTGAGCAGCTAGTTGATGTCTACACAGTACTGGGCACTATTACAAGGAGAAGTTGCAGAAGGCACTCGATTCACTACAGGATTGCACTGTACATTGTCATTTTGCTTGTCCCGAACCCGTTTCCGTTGCACAGTTTTACGCGCTCGTCGGCGCTTGCTACGTGGCTCACTACATAGTTTTGCAGTAGGCACAGAAGAATTACCTTGCAATTTAGAATCAAGCAAAGCACTGCTCAATTCCACAGCGTCTATGACATTGACAGCATGAATTGTTCGTGCACTCGGCAAAGCACTGTTTCTGAGGTTACTGTTCTTTGAGTTTTTAATTTGCATACACACAGACTGCACACGTCCCGATTTGCCACATTGATAACAGGTTGCGCTGCGACTAGGGCAATGAGCACGCTTGTGGCGAGACACACACTGAGGGCAAGATTTACGTACATTTTTCTGAAATGAGCGTTGGCGCTCGTTATTCAAATCACTGTTTCTAACACGACGGGGCGACCTTTGTGTCGCACTTTTACACTGGCTACTGTTCACTGTCTGTTCAGCACGGCCTGTACTATTGTAAGAATCACTAGTGCTACACTGAGAACTACGGCTAGGAAAGCGTCCGTTGCGGCGCACTGAATTGAATTAACACTGTGGCTTTGCATTTCTACATCTGCTAAGTCAAAAGTATCATGCGCTTCTATAAGCTGCAGTACTCTGTCTAATGAAGGGTCTGACTGTTTCAGAATTGCTGCCCTAATTCTGGGGTCCTGAATATTCTGCGTAATCGCATCCCTCAACATCACGTCACTATACGAAAGTCCACAAGAGCAAGTAAATTTACATTTGCGGGTTAAGCCCTTCAATTCCCTAATCCACTCTTGGTGTGACTGCTGCGGTAATTTTTTAAGTCTGAAAAATCGGTACCGTGCCGCAGCTACGAGAACTTTTCTCTCATGATGAGAATTTAGTGCCTCTACTATTTGTTCAAAGTCTACATCACGAGGAGATGCGTGGGGGAAAAGTTTTTTCAGTAACATGAAGGTGTTGGTGCCCACCACAGATAATAACAGATGCTTGACTTTCTGACCTGTAATTTGATGAGCCACAATGGGTTCTTGAAACTGTGCGAAGTAGTCGCTCCATTCTTCCTCACGTTCGTTGTACTGGCGAAATGTAGGAAGCGGTGCAGCGGCAGGTGTGGGCTGCTGATGTGACGGCTGCTGATGTGACGGCTGTAGTTGTTGGTGAGCAGCCTGTGCCGTTAACTGCGACACCGCCTGCAGGAGTTGAGTGATTTGCACAGTCTGTAACTGAATAATTTCCATTAAGTTTGGGTTCGGGGTAGTGGCCATGCTGACCGATTAGGCGCCGCGCATACAAGTAACTTATAACAAAACACAATATGAAAGAGGACGCACTGCAACAAAAAAGTCCACAAAACACGTAACAGAATATGTTCCCCCAAAATTCTTATAATAAGGGCGGGTGGGCGGGAGCAATTTCTGCGTGCTTCGACTGCTGCTGTCTGGCTGCTGGTCCAAGGTTCGTCTATCCCATCCTTGTCGCCACTTTTGTATCCCATTCTCGTCGCCACTTTTGTGTCTCGTTTCCGTCGTTGGTGTCGGTGGCCGAGTGGAATGAGACCGATACAGGAATAAAGATAGCATGCTGGGGCAGGTACGGAGGGGAGCAGCCAGAAACTGGAAACACTAGAGTAAATTAGAACAAGATATATATTGAACTGAATTTATACAACACTTAACTTTTACATTGCTCAGTACTGCAGTTACATAGTTGAGCTAGAGGCCTGCCTAGTACTGCTTCCTAGTGCCTATACGATAGCCAAGTCTTCACTGGTGCCTATCTGATTACGAAGGTCCTAACTGGTTGCTATCTCAGTCCCAAGTGAACTATATCGTTCAGTGGTGGCCACGAGCGGAGTTGTAACAGAGGGCGCTCGTGGCTGACGTTGTAAGAACACCGCGCTGTGCGTGCATGGCGGCGCGCGGCGAAAGTAGGTGGCGCGCACTTTGGACTTGTGCGACACCACAGTGAAAGCTCAGTTGTGTATATGTATGTTTTTGTTTATGTGTGTCTCAATGAACCTGTGCCTTTTCGCCTGGTAAGTCAAACTTTCTTTACTTTTTATAATTATTTTTCCAAACAGGATTGTTTACCTCTATATTATTATTATCAATTAGAACTGAAAATATTCTATTTCTATACACATGCACATTTTGGTTTTGAAAATTTTGTTTTCTAAGGAGCGTTCCAAAGCACATTTATTCTTGTGATGCTCTCCCCCCCTCCCAAATTCCTAAAAGTCAATTGAAGCATGTGATACTACCTCTCGGCTTTGACCCCTAACATCGGCGGTTTGAATTGTATACCACAAAACATTGGTCATTTGCAGTGGGGATTTTGATTTTGTTACAAATGTGTCATTACTTTTTACAATACAAATTGATCACTTTACATTCACCTACCCACCTAAACAGCACCAGGATTTCATTTAAAAGCACTAATCACTTGCGCAACTTTGATCTTATGTACGCTAATGGCTTCTGCTCTGCAGAGCACTGTGGCAAAGGAAAATTTCTTTTTACATACTGGAATTTTTTTTCCCATCAGTTGCATTTGTTTTGTGTGTTGGAACGTTCCAACGCCTCTCCTTCCCCCGTCCTTTTCTGTTGAGAATGTTTCTGGGCATGACACCAAGGATCAAAGCAAATGGATGACAACAGTCTGTATTCCTGTCCCCCATCTATTTTATTTTCTTCTTTTGTGCATTTGGTTCTTCCTTCCATCTGTTCACTCATTGTCTGCAGTTGCTTTAAATAGATAAATCAGTAAATTTTTAGCATGTTGATTCTGAAACATTTTGGTCTTATTGGCATTACTGACTTTTTCCATGAATCATTGGGCTTGTGCTGCCATAGAAGTAAACATCAGTAAAGCAGTGGTGCTACATAAGTAGGCCTATTTTCCCAGCTGGGCCAGAGTTTCAAAATTTTATGTGTGTTTATTTATTGTTACTTTTCATCTTTTATGGTTGGGTATAATTAAGTACTTATTAGAGATGTCAGTTTACAGTGTGACTGATAATATGAGAATAAAAAAGTAATAAGGACTGTTAATAACTCACTGCAAAGATGTGGTGACGAGCTGCAACAGGCACGTACAAAAGACACACACATACAACACTTTCAGCTGACAGTGTTGTATGTGTGTGTCTTTTGTACGTGCCTGTCGCAGCTCGACGCCACGTCTTTATGGTGAGTTATTAACTGTCGTTATTACTGTTTTAGTAATTCCAACCTGGACTTTCCATTATGATGATACGAGAAAATATTTGAGGCCGATTTGATACATGGGCCCATGTTAATATGATGAAAGTATCGTTCAGTACAATGTATATAAAAAATAGATGAAGATTACTCACCAGGCGAAGGAGCACAGGTGTGATAGTAGCACAAATAAGTAATACACACACACACACACACACACACACACACACACACACACACACACACACACACAAATACGCTAGCTTTCGCAGCCTAGCTGCTTGTCGGTATGCCTCTTTGTGGGCTATAATCTCTCTGATTTTATCTTCATGATCTCTTCGTGTGATATACGTAGGAGGATGCAATATACTGCTAGACTCCTCGGTAAAGGTAAGTTCTCGAAACTTCTACAAAAGCCCATATCGAGCAACAGAGCGTCTATCTTGCAGAGTCTTCCACTGGAGTTTATCGATCATCTCCGTATCGCTTTCATTATTACTAAATGATCCTGTAACGAAGCGCGCTGCTCTCTGTTGGATCTTCTCTACTTCCTCTATCAACCCCACCTAGTACAGATCCCACACTGGTGAGTGGTATTCGAGCAATGGGCGAACAAGTGTACTGTAACCTACTTCCTTTGTTTTCGGACCCTTAGGATTCTTCCAATGAATCTAAGTCTGGCATCTGCTTTTCGGATGATTTATTTTATATGGTCATTCCGTTTTAAATCACTCCTAATGCCTACTCCCAGATAATTTATGGAATTAACTGCTTCCAGTTGCTGACCTGCTATAGTGTAGCTAAATGATATAGGATCTTTCTTTCTATGTATTCACAGCACATTACACTTGTCTACATTGAGATTCAATTGCCATTCCCTGCACCATGCGTCAGTTCGATGCAGATCCTCCTGCATTTCATTACAATTTTCAGTTGTTACAACCTCTCTGTAGTGTATATATAATCATCCGCAAAAAGCCTCAGTGAACTTCAGATGTTATCCACTACGTCATTTATATATATCGTAAACAGCAGCTGACCCATGACACTCCCCTGTGGCACACCTGACATCACTCTTACTTCGAAAGACTTCTCTCCATTGAGAATGACATGCTGCATTCTGTTATCTGGGAACTCCTCAATCCAATCACACAATTGGTCTGATAGACCATATGCTCTTACTTTGTTCATTAAACGTCTTTGGGGAACTGTATCAAACACCTTGCGGAAGTCAAGAAACACGGCATCTACCTGAGAACCTGTGTCTATGGCCCTCTGAGTCTAGTGGACGAATAGCGCGAGCTGGGTTTCACGCGATCGCCTTTTTTCGAAACCCATGCTGATTCCTGCAGAGCAGATTTCTAGTCTCCAGAAATGTCATTATACTCGAACATAATACATGTTCGAAAATTCTGCAACTGACTGACATTAGAGATATAGACCTACAGTTCTGCACATCTCTTTGACGTCCCTTCTTAAAAACGGGGACGACCTGCGCCAGTTTCCAATCTTTCGGAACACTATGTTCTTCTAGAGACCCACGGTACACCACTGCAAGAAGGGGGACAAGTTCTTTCGTGTACTCTGTGTAAAAACAAACTGGGATCCCATCTGGTCCTGCAGCCTTTCCTCTTTTGAGCGATTTTAATTGTTTGCTATCCCTCTGTCAATTATGTCAGTAACTTTCATTTTGTAATCTGTGCAGCAATCTAGAAAAACGAACTACAGTGCAAACTTCCTCTGTGAAACAGCTTTGGAAAAAGTCATTTAGTAATTCAGCCTTGAGAGTGTCATCCTCTGTTTCAATGCCATTTTCGTCACAGTGTGTCTGGAGATTTTGTTTTAATTCACCTACCACTTTGACATAAGACCAAAATATCTTAGCATTTTCAGCCAATTCAGTAATATTATCCTTGCAAAAGATATACATGTACTGTATTGTAAGAATTTGGTCTGTGGTTGTTCTTTGTAGGGTGGCATTATTCACTTCATGTTTGAGAGGAGCTCACACTCCATAGCATGCATTTTACCATAACAAGAGGCAGATAGTGCCATTCGGCGTCCAACCCAAAATCTACTTTGTTGCAGCAAAGATTAAAAACACATATTTTTGGTCATATATTGTTTTGTGTCCCAGCTTCGTCGCCGCTTTTGTGTCTCGTTTCCGTCATAGGTGTCGGTGGCCGAGTAGGAAGACCGACTCAGGAATAAAGGTAGCATGCTTGTGCAGGTACGGAGGGGAGCAGCCAGAAACTAGAAACACTAGAGTAAATTAGAACGAGATATATATTGCACAGAATTTATACAATACTTAACTTTTACATAGCTCAGTACTGCAGAATGCTGATACGTAGTTGAGTTAGAGGCCTGCCTAGTGCATATCCGATAACCAAGTCTTCACTGGTGCCTGTCTGATTCCGAAGTTCTCACTGGTTGCTATCTCAGTCCCAAGTGCACGATGTCGTTCAGTGGTGGCCACAAGCGGAGTTGTAGCAGAGGGCGCTCGTGGCTGTCGTCGTAAGAACGCCGCGCCGTGCGTGCATGGCGGCGCGCGGCGAAAGTAGGGTGCGCGCACTTTGTACTTGTGCGTCACCACACCCCTCCCCCCCAAACCGCCGCGCCGTCGTGGCGTAGGGCTGAGGGCCACGGCAACGGCACTGGGAGGAGGGCCTGGGCGGGGGCGTTATTGTTGGGACGGGCGTCGTAGCAGAGGCTGGGATCGAGACGCCGTCCGCGCTCCGGTATCCACCTTGCAATCCCCCGGAAAACCCGCCAAAACGAGGGGAAGGGCGCACCCCTCTGCCCAGCGGGAGCAGGTAATCTTCTTCTGAGGTGCGTGGCCCAGACGGCGGGGGCACGCACGGTCCCGGAGGCCTTCTTGGTGACGCTGTCAGCTGCTGCGGCGACGGAGGCGGAGAGGCGGACTGCGTAGGAGGCGCGTCCACCTCCATGGGTATGATCTCGTAGTCCGGGGACGCTGGGCCCAGTGGCGAGCGATGTCGCTGTGCTCCCTGGTGGTGAACTGGGTCTGGAATCAAGAAACCCGAGACAGGATCGTGCGGCCTGTGCAGGCGCAATCGGTTTGCGTGACACCGCAGCTCCGACCCTGTGGAAGAACTTACAACATACATATTGCGACCGAGCACGCGCTGAATGATGCCTGGCAACCATGTCTTCTTGTTGCCAGCAAACACCTTGTACAGCACCGGCGTAGAAACCTGAAAACGCGAAGCGCCATACGAACCGACTCGGTGCGTGGGAGGCTGCAGCAGGTGAAGGAGAGTGCGGTGACGGCGGCCATGTAGCAGCTCGGCAGGAGACGGGCCGTCACGTGGCATGCACCGATACGTAGACAGAAAAATTTGAAGAGCTTGCTGCCTGGAGTGCTGACCTTTCATCTTTTCCATGTGAGACTTGAATGTTCGAACGAAACGTTCTGCTTCACCATTGGACTGAGGGTGAAAAGGTGCGGTGGTGATATGCTGAATCCATTCACACGACAAAACTGTTTAAATTCCGCACTAACAAACTGAGGTCCATTGTCACTGACGATAGTTTCAGGCAAACCTTCGATGCAAAATACTGACATTAAGGCACTGATTGTACTAGACGCCGCGTTGAGTTCATGGCAATCACAAAAGGAAACTCGCTGAAAGTGGCTACAACAATTAACCAGCGCGTATTCCAGAAAAAATCCAGCAAAATCAATGTGTAAACGTTGCCATGGTCCCTTGGGGCGTGGCCAGTCTGAGAAACGTTGCGTAGAAGCCGCCTGATGCTCCGCACAAACAGTACACTGTGACGTCGTGTTCTCTATCTGAGCGTCCATACCAACCCAGGTACAATGACGTCTGGCCAATTGCTTTGTCCTAACCATACCCCAATGTCCTTGATGCAGGAGACGTAACACTTCTCGTTGCAGGGAACGAGGAACAATCACTCTTGTTTGGTCGTTGTCCGTATGTAACAACAGAACTCCCTGACTTAAAGATAATGCATGACGTTACGCAAAATAACGTCGAACCAGAGGCCGATCAATGTCTTTGGCTCTGGCAGGCCAACCTGAGCGAACTAAAAGTGCTACCATATTTAGGTCTGAATCCGCAGCTGTTTTCTGTTCAACCCGACGAGAGTTCAAAGGGAAATCTGCGACAGCGGTAGCATCTCTGGAGTCTATGCCATTTCCGAAGAACACATCCTGGCCAATCGGAAGTCGGGAAAGTGTGTCCGCATTGGCGTGTTTAGTGGTAGGTCGGTACAATATCTCATACTGATAATTAGACAATATCAAGGACCATCTCTGAAGCTTTTGTGTCGTTCGTGGCGGAATTGGCTTTGTGGGCGAGAATAACGATGTGAGAGGCTTGTGGTCTGTCAACAAATAGAATTTTCTGCCATAGAGATGATGATGAAACTTTGTGACACCGTAAATGATTGCTAAGGCCTCCTTTTCTATCTGACTGTAATTCTGTTGCGTTGGCGTCAGTAGCTTGGATGCAAAGGCAATAGGTCGATCGTGAGATCCAATACGATGTGACAAAACCGCACCCAGACCGTACGACGAGGCATCAACTGCTAGCACTACAGGCTTCAGTGGGCCGAAGGGAATCAAACATGCATCACTGAATAGTGCAGACTTTAATTTGTCAAAGGCAACCCGACAATCTTTAGACCATACAGAAGGAACATTCTTCCTACGTAAGCGATGCAGTGGAGCGGCAATCTGAGAGGCATTGGGAATAAATCTGAAATAATAATTAAGCTTTCCCATTACTGCATGCAATTCATGCACATTCTTAGGAGGAGGCAAGTCTTTGATTGCTTGAAGATGTGAATGTAAGGGATGAATTCCTTGGGCATTAATCACATGGCCTAGGTACTCTATTTCAATTTGAAAAAACGAACACTTTGCTTTATTACAACGTAGACCTGCTGCAGTCAAAACTTTGAAAAGGAACTCCAGGTTTGCTAAATGTTCTTCAACTGTACGTCCGGATACCGCAATTTCATCTAAGTAGTTCGAGCAACACGGTACAGAAACTGTCAGTTGTTCCAAAACTCGCTGAAAAATAGCGGGGGCGGAAGAACTGCCAAAGGGTAGGCATTGAAATTGAAAAAGACCCATGTGAGTATTAATGACGAAAAACTTTTTTGACTCGTCATCAAGCGGAATTTGCAAGTATGCCTCTGCTAAATCAATCTTAGAAAAGAAGCGAGACTGTCCTAATCTGTCCATTAGTTCCTCAATTCTGGGCAGTGGATATGTGTCTACAATTGTTTGACTGTTCACTGTTGATTTGAAGTCCGCACAGAGACGAAGTTTTCCCGACGGCTTGGGTATAATTACTATAGGCAAGGCCCACTGACTCGCAGAAACAGGAGAAATCACACCACTATCTTGCCAACGTTTAAGTTCGTCTGTAACTGTGTCACGAATTGCGATAGGCACTGGTCTAGCTTTACGAAATTTTGGGACTGCAGATTCTTTTAAAGTTACATGTGCCAGGAAGTCTTTTGCACAACCTAGTTCCGGCGAAAACAAGTCACTGTATTTTTCACACAATGCATTTATTTTGTCCTGAGGCACTACTGACGAAATTTGAAGCACATCTCTTTGAATTGATAACCCAAACAAGTCAAATGCATCTAATCCAAAAATGTTCTGTGTAGATGTGGCCTGAAGAACTACAAAAGCAACTGTTTTTGTCACACCTTGAAAAGAGGCAGGCAGGCTACACGTTCCTAGCACGGGAATATTTTGACCTGTGTACGCTGTTAGCTCTTGTTGACACGGCGACAATTTTGGCGAACCCAGAAGTTCATAAGTGTCTTTATTAATTAATGTAACAGCGGAACCAGTATCAAGCTGAAATTGCACAGTCTCATTTTCAATGGAAAGATTCACAAAAAGTTTTGCTTGTGGCGCTCGACAGGTGCGCGAATGTGGGGAACGTCTGATACAGTTTTTCTGCGCATGCGCGGGCTGCGTGCGGTAGGAAGCAGCGCAGAATCTGCACATAGATTAATATCACTGTCACTAGATGGCACTACCGCCTGATCGGCGTCCGCACAAGCATGCGAAGCTACTCCAGATTTACTAACTACTGCACTACAATTTTGAGTAGCTACTTGATGTCTACTGCCAGTAGCTACACAGTACTGGGCACTATTACAAGGAGAAGTTGTAGAAGGCACTAGGTTCACTACAGGATTGCACTGTACATAGTCATTTTGCTTGTCCCGAACCCGTTTCCGTTGCACAGTTTTACGAGCTTGTCGGCGCTTGGGATGTGGCTCACTACATAGTTTTGCAGTAGGCGCAGAAGTAATTTCTTGCAATTGAGAACCAAGTAAACTTCCGTTCAGTTCCACAGCGTCTATGACATTGACAGCATGAACTGTTCGTGCACTCGGCGAAGCACTCTTTCTAACGGTACCGCTCTTTGAGTTTTTAACTTCTTACATACAGACTGCACATGTCCCGATTTGCCACATTGATAACAGGTCGCGTTGCAATTAGGGCATTGTGCACGTTTGTGGCGAGATACACAATGAGGGCAAGACTTACAAACATTTTTCTGAAATGGGCGTTGGCGCCCGTTATTCAAATTACTGTTTCTAACATGACGATGCGACCTTTGTGTCGCGCTTTTACACTGGCTACTGTTCACTGTCTGTTCAGCACGACTGGGAGAGTTTAAAGAATCACTAGTGCTATACTGATAACTACGGCTAGGAAAGCGTCCGTTACGGCGCACTGAATTAACACTGTGGCTTTGCATTTCTACATCAGCTAAGTCAAAAGTATCATGCGCTTCAATATGCTGCAGTACACTGTCTAATGAAGGGTCAGATTATTTCAGAATTGCTGCCCTAATTCTGGGGTCCTGAATGTTCTGCATAATCGCATCCCTCAACATAACGTCACTATAAGAAAGTCCACAAGAGTAAGTAAATTTACATTGGCAGGTTAAGCCCTTCAACTCAGTAATCCAGTCTTGCTGTGACTGCTCAGGTAATTTTTTAAGTCTGAAAAATCGGTACCGTGCCGCAGCTACGAGAACTTTTCTCTCATAATGAGCATTTAGTGCCTCTACTATTTGTTCAAAGTCTACATCACGAGGAGATGCTTGCGGGAAAAGTTTCTGCAGTAACACGAAAGTCTTGTTGCCAAATACCGCGAGAAAGAAATGTTTAACTGTCTGACCTGTTATTTGATGAGCCGAGACGAGTTCTTGAAATTGAGCGAATTAGTCACTCCATTCTTCCTCTCGTTCGTTGTACCGGCGAAACGTAGGAAGCGTTGCAGCGGCCGGTGTGGGCTGCTGAAGCGACGGCTGGTTTTGTTGTTGGTTAGCGGTTTGCGCCGTTAGCTGGGACACCGCTTGGAGTAGCTGGGTGATTTGCGCCGTCTGTAACTGAATAATTTCCATTAAGTTAGGGTTCGGGGTAGTGGCCATGCTGACCGATTAAGCGCCACTCATACAAGTAAATTATAACAAAACACAAATGCAATATGAAAGAGGACGCTCTGCAACAAAAAAGTCCACAAATCATGTAACAGAATATGTTCCCCCAAAATTCTTATAATAAGGGTGGGTGGGCGGGAGCAATTTCTGCGTGTTCCGACTGTTGCTGTCTGGCTGCTGCAAGAGGGCTGGTCCAAGGTTCGTCTATTGCTCCTCGTCGCCACTTTTGTGTCCCAGCTTCGTCGCCGCTTTTGTGTCTCGTTTCCGTCGTAGGTGTCAGTGGCCGAGTAGGAAGACCGACTCAGGAATAAAGGTAGCACGCTTGTGCAGGTATGGAGGGGAGCAGCCAGGAACTAGAAACACTAGAGTAAATTAGAATGAGATATATATTGCACAGAATTTATACAATACTTAACTTTTACATAGCTCAGTACTGCAGAATGCTTATACATAGTTGAGCTAGAGGCCTGCCTAGTGCCTATCTGATAACCAAGTCTTCACTGGTGCCTATCTGATTCCGAAGTTCTCACTGGTTCCTATCTCAGTCCCAAGTGCACGATGTCGTTCAGTGGTGGCCACAAGCGGAGTTGTAGCAGAGGGCGCTCGTGGCTGTCGTCGTAAGAATGCCACGCCGTGCGCGTGGCGTGCTCTTTGTACTTGTGCGACACCACATATTGACTATCACTTCCATCTGAGTAGTATAGAGCTTCTCAACCTTGACCAACTATTCTTTTAAGTAATTTATTACATACTTTTAAAACACATGGACAGCCAAAGTGTTGTGCTCTAGTTAGTCGCTTAGGATGCAAATTGGAGAACCTAAAACTTCATCTTTCTCATTTTAAGTAGAGAACAAAAGGATGGTTGCATGGTGACCAGTGGCACCTTTGTATCCCACAAAAAATATAAAGTTTTCTGGCAAGTCAGCCAGGACAACACATTCAGTTTCATGAAGTTGTTGCTTTTTGTCCTTCAAAAACATTCTTTAGATTTTGGTAACATAGTGGGGAATCTTGAGATTTTGTAATTTGCCAATTAAAGATTCAGAATACTCTTCCTAAGATTTAACCACTGTTATCATTTCTGCCCTATCACTTGTGCCCACTGTTTGACAGGAAGTTGGGTGTTTCCTCATATTCGTTGAACAATTGTATCCTTACCAGGGCATTTATCACACAAATCCATCATTCATCATAACTGTTAGTATTTCAGACCATTAAATGTAATAATACTTTGTAGTTAAGATCATTGAATTTATCATCTGTAATCATCAGTTTGACAATATGTTGATATAAAGAAATGCATACAGAATGTGTTCCTGATGAGGTGGCCATAATACATCATTTATGGCCAATGTAAAAAAATTTTGACGTCCCAATTTTGCTCTCAGGGTGAGTCATTTCAAAAACTACATGAAGTTCATTTAAATTTGATGGCAATAGTCATTTATCCTTTTGTTATTTTAATTCAATTAATAACAACTCATTTACTATAATTGCAACCTGGACAAATTCTACTGTTTGCATCATCTTCAAAAAACTTAAATTTTGTACATATGATTTGTTCAGATATTTTAATTTCATTATTGTAGAACTACTCGGTAAATTGAAATTACAGCTTGTAAGTTGATAGGCCTGGTCATTTGTACCTTTGTTTTTCTATTGTTGACATTTGCCACATTATTTGTTTAGATGTTGCAGAATTTTCAGTGAAAGTTTGAAGCAAATCAGGCGAGCTTTTTTCCATGTTTACTGCATTAAATTGAAACATAACAAACCTTTGTCAAGCACACAACACAAAACATGTTTTTTACATTGTAGCAAAAGTAATGAATTTATGACTTTGAAAGCTTCTGAAAGTGAGGTTAGGTACAGGCTCTACATTTTTCTATTACAGCTTTTCCATGCAGCATAACTCTTTTGTACCCACAATTGTGCTGCATTTGTGACAGTTGTACTACATTACTGGTATATTAACATTTTTATATATGCTATGTAAATTAAATTGTTATTTTGTTATTTGCTTTCTAGTTGTGTAAACTATTTCTCAATTTAAGAATGTCATCTTGTGTTTAGACTCAGAGTTGAAAGGATTGAGTGAAGTATGCAGAATACCTATCAAAAGAGTGCGAAAGGCTTAAATTAAGAAGACTGAAAGCATAACAAGCACTTATGGCTGATAGAAAGATATTAAAACTCAAGCATGAGCAGGATAGGATAAGAGAGAAGCAGCACAGAGAAAAGTTGAAATAATTGAGCAAGACAGTCGAAGCATCTGCACAAAAGGGTTCTTAGACCAGTAGCAGGTCTCCAGGGAAAGCATATGCTAAAGCAAAGAGAGGTTTGCCACACAGTCCAAGGAATCGTAAAACAGTGGTAGCAAAATTGTTTTTTGACGAGGTACCAGAACATGTGAGAAAGCTGAATCTAGTTAGTAAATTCACAAAAGAGGGGGGGGGGGGGTAAAAGTCTTAATGAAAAAACAAAAGCTAATGTGATACTGTTTTATCTTAATGATGATATAAATATGACAGAACTAGGTAAAAAGGAAAAATTTACCATAAAGAATACCTAGACTGGGAAAAAGGAGTTATGCAGAAACACACTAAGATGGTGACTATTGCTGAAGTCTGTGAAGAGATTGTGAAGGAATATCCAGACTTGGTGATTAAAAAAATCCAAGTTTCTTGAGCTTCACCCACCATTTGTATTTTCTGTTTTCTCTGTGCATCATAACACACATGAATGTATGTTAAAATGCATTTTTTTGGTGGAAATTGTAGGAAAAGGAACAGGATTGTTTTCACTATCGGGAAGTTGTGAAGGATGCAACTGTAATTCTGTGCAAAATGTCTTCATTGATGAAGAAACAATTCATAATGATATACAGTGGCCTCAGTGGAAAGATGTTGATGGCCATCCCCAAATTGTAATGAAAACTGGATTTGTATCTGTTTTTAAAAAAATACTGCTTCAGTTGCTAGCATTCCAACTTCATTGTAATGTGAAATGAAAACTGTCTTGGCACTTTGGACGCATAAAGAGGATATTTATAAATCATGATGCTGTTTTTCAGGTGGATTTTGCAGAAAACTACACCACTCTGAGTCAAGATGAGATTCAAAGTGCCCACTGGCATCAGCAACAGACTACTATTTTCATTGCTGTTGATTGGTTAAAATGTGGCATCATCGACAATTATGCATTTATAAATATTCTGTCATGGCATTCCTTCAAACCCTTCTACAACATTTGAAGGAAAAATGACCAGATTTTCAACAAATCAAGATATTTTCTGATGGTTGTGCTGATCAGTTCAAGAATCGCTTTAAACTGTCTAATATTTAATATTTTCAGTCTGACTGTTTTTGCTGATTAGAATTTTTTCCACTTCCCATGGCAAAGGAGGAACTTCAGAAAACAACTGTTTGTTGAATGGTAAAATGACGTGAAGCTATAGTAAACTCACCATATGAATTTACAAATGTGTAAAACAGAACTTATAAGGTGGAACGCTGGTTTTCACAAATGCTGAATGAGTTATGTAATTGTCGTCATTTCAGGATGGTTGCTGGAAAAATATATAGCCAATACTGTCCCTTCATAAAGTTCATTATGTTACTTCTACTAAGAAAGGGGTGTAGAAAATATCTGTAACTTTTGAACAAGAGGAATCAGTCTCAGTTTGGTTGTATCAGCAAGAAGTAGAAGGAATTTTAAGTCTTTATTCAGCAAGGGCAGTAACATCAAGTCAGGGGATTTTGTATGTGTTTCTTAAACTGCAGTGGAAATATCCAGGAAGAAGCAGGACGTAATGGAATATGAGGAAGGAACTAACATAGTTTTGGGTCATTCCATGTCAAATCAACACAATTTTGAATGAGAATTTAACTTGACTTCCTAGATTTTGATGAAACTTGGTCCACCTAATGTCCCTACATAGTTAAGAACGAAAAAACATTAAAACAAAATTTTTTGTCAATTCGTTAAAAATTTATTAAGCATTAAATTTTCAAATTTTCGTAAAAAAATACTACACCCGGGAATAGTAAAATGCCATTTTCTCTGGAACCGGTCGAAATACAGACCTGGAAAATGTCATTTTAAAGCTATTCAGATGGACTTTCATTTGGTATGGAACACATTGGCTTTGCCAAATTTAAATATTCTAAAAAATTCTAAATAGATTTTAAATTTGAAATTTACAAGAAACCTGTATTTCTTATTTAGATCAGGACATTTATCAACAGCTATGTCTATCACAACTTCTTGTAATGGATTCAACTGTAATCAAATGTCATTTTCAGGCAGGGTGTATATGCGGATTGTTTAACAGGTTTCATCTTACATAGAACAGGCACTGTGTGAATCCATGTAACATCTGGCTTCTCTGTATCTAAAAAAATGAGGTATAGCCTGATGGAGTCCCAGTGTACACTTCAATTAGAACGTCTACTATACTTCGCTGGATAACCAGAAGAAGGAGATAGGCCACATGGATGAAGAAATGTCACTTTTCGTCTGCCTCTTCATTTTTCCTCAAAATGTATGTTAGTTACCACTTGTTGCCATACATTGCAGTTTGTATGGACTTATTCCTGGCTATGACAATGTTTCTTGGGGTCTGGCGGTCAACTGCTGTAATGAATTAGGAGCGTATGATAATATCTTGACAAAGACTTTTTGTTCTGTCTGAAATTGTGGGAGTCAATAGATGAGACTGTAATTTATTCTCTGGAAATCAATACCATACTGCAGAAGGAATTTAAAGTAAAGCTGGTAGATAGTGTCAGCAGTGGGGTTCTGTGGACAGGTGTAAATTAGAAACATTACAAAAATCACAATAAAAATTCACCACCTTTAGATTGTTGAGCCAAGATCGCTAATAAAAAAAATTTATCTTCCTTTACTGGTTTCAATGATTTAAATCATCGTCTTCAAAAGGGTTTACAAGGTCTTTGCTTTTCAAGATGATGATTTTAATAATCGAAACTGGTGAAGGAAAATAAATGTTTTATTATCAATCTTAACACAAAACCTAAAGAAGGTCTATTTTTATCAACAGTCATGCCTGGTGGTCTTGGGGTAAAGTGCTTGACTGGAAACCGAAGGGTCGCGGGTTCGAAACCCGGTCGGACCTCACATTTTTTCAGTCTGTATTTTAACCCAACCCATCCTTCATCTCGTAACAGTGTGAAGAGTTGCCAGAAATGATAGGTGGTTCAGATTCCACGTTAAGCCGTAGGTCACCTTTCCCCGGTTAGATAAGTGGGGTGAGCTAGGGACAAGCAAGTCGCCAAAGTGGCGTCCAATTGAAAGACTTGCACGAAGCCAATGAGCCAGACAAAATTATTATTATTTATTAACATTTAAACAGATCGCTCTCCACTGGCATAATATCCCAGGTAACTATTACAAAAATCAACAGTGGAGTATCATCAATATATTTAGCAATAAGCTGTCAAAGTTGATCCACCATGACTTTATTGCAAAAGTACAAAATTCTTTTATGAAACGTGTTAGAGGAAGCCTAGAAGAGTTACAATTTGCTGTGTACTGCGATTTTCACAGAACTACTCATTTTTAAGTCCAGAACTATCATTGGACTAGTGGGCAAACCACTATTCATCCATTTGTTATGTACTGTAAAGGATAAACTGAAACATTGCAGCTCTGTTATGTGTTATTTCAGACTGTCTTGAACTTAACACTATGGCTTTTTACTGCTTCCAGAAAAAGCTCAGGCTGCGGTGGAGCGCATTGAGGTGCTATGCTGCGATGTGCAAAGGTGTTCCCCGATGGGGGTTCGAATCTCCCCCTCGAGAATGGATGTTTGTGCTGTCTTTAGTATAAGGTAGTTTGTAAGTTTAGGGACTGATGATCCCATAAGCTTCACAAACATTTCACTTTTTTTTTTAAACTCATTGACTTCCTGAGAAAGCATCTGAACCTAAAAAATTATACTACTTTTGTTATGGTGCTCGTACTATGTAGAAAAACAAGAAAAACTTTTTAAACCTATGTTTCCATCAAGCTGATTTTGTAATAGAGGCTGAATGACATTTTTCAGCAACAGCTCATGGAAAAGGGCATTGCGACAGACTTGGTGGCACAGTGAAGAGGTTGGCAGCCCGAAGTAGTTTTAACATCTGTATGACAGTTGAATTCTTACATCTAGGCCACTTTTCAACTGGGCGGTGGAAAACTCATTTGACATTCGTAACTCAGGACAACAACACACAAACAGCAAAGCATTGACAATTCCAGGGGTCAAACTTCCTGGCACATTAAAATTTTGTGCCGGAACCGGGACTCGAACCTGGGACCTTTGCCTTTCGCGGGCAAGCGCTCTACCAACTGAGCTATCCTGACACGACTCACGATGCCACCTCACAACTTTACTTCCGCCAGTACCTCACCTCCTACTTTCGAAACTCCATAGAAGCTCTCCTGCGAACCTTGCAAGACTAGAACTACTGAAATACAGGATATGGTGGAGATATGGCTTAGCCACAGCCTAAGGGATGTTTCCAGAATGAAACTTTTACTCTGCAGCGGAGTGTGCGCTGATATGAAACTTCCTGGGTTCCAGGGGTTCTTAACATTTCATCCATTCACTTCTACAGTTTCCAATACAACAAAAATCTTTGTCAAGTTATTCTCATATGTTCCAAATTCATTACAATAGTTGACCATCAAACCCCAAACATTGTCATTGCAAAGCACAAGTGGATACATAACTAAAGTGTATGACAACAAGTGGGGGCTTGCAAACATTTTTGGGAAAAGTGAAGAAGAATGTTATGTGGATTCGTCTAGCAGCTGTTCTATGTAAGATGAAAGATGGAATCTTTGGCGTGATGTCACGAGTGCTGGACTGCTGTGCACATCGCTCTCGATTTTTTATATAATTTTAGTATTAATATAATTATTTTAACTGTTATTTCGTGATAATATTCAATCTAGAGGTGTTCTAGTAAAGGATCGTCAGTTATTTTAGCGTTTGTTGTGCCGTAATTGCTTTAAGTGGTGTTATTTGTGTTGGTGTGTGCGCCGGCATCGACGTCTTACTGCTTTGTTTACATCTGGTGGCGAGTGGTTCCAGCCGTAGCGGTGTCCGAAAGCTAAGTGCCAATAAGTGTTTGTGTATTGTAGTTAAATTGTTAAAGTTGTAGAATTCAGGAGGTGTTATCACGCTAGTTGTTTATTAACTTTAGTACTTTTCAACAGGTGACTTGCTGTTTTTAACGTAGTTGAGGTTGGGAAACTTTAAGTTACGGTATTTGATAACTCTTGTACTCTCACAGTGTTTAGTTATTTTATTAGTGACGCTTGAATTTGAACTTGTTTATACAAGCAACAGTGTAAAGTTTCTGTGGTAGTGTTATTTGCTCTTTTCTGATACTATTAGTTGTTGTTACTTGATTTGTAGAGACTGAGGTTTGTTGATTGCTGTTGTTAAGAGGTACTTCCTAGTTATTTTGTAGAAACTTAACTTCATAATGTAGACGTCTAGTTTTTCTTAACAAATTATTGTGAAATTTTACCATGAGTGAAAAGTGTGGGCTCTGTCATAGGGTCGTGCGTAGTGGGCTGCAGTGTGGGATTTGTAGTAAGTATTTTCATGGTGGGGGGAGTGCAGTGGGGAATACAGTGGGCATTGTGGTGAGGTTCTCTCCTGGAACTGTAGGGTTTGCAGCAGGAATAAGTTTATAGAGGAGCAGGATCGTTTGATCTGCGCCCTTCAGGTGCAGTTGAAAACCGCTGAAGAGGAACTAGGTAGGTTGAGGAGGGGAAGGGGGGCTGGGGAATGGGAACTGGCAGTTGGCAAGAAGGTAGCTAGGAGAAGGTATTCAGTTAGCTTTACATTGCAAGTTGCAAATAGGTTTGACCAACTGTCAGAGTTGAGTGGAGATGAACCTCCTGTAGCTGTAGGTGTAGGAAGTACGCAGCAGACCTCAGCTTTTGGTAAGCCGAAATGTGTAGAGAGGTCTCTTAGGAAGAAGAAGGTTCTGCTGCTAGGCAGTTCTCATGGCAGAGGTGTTGGCCAGCATTTGCAGGAAGTACTTGGGAGTGAGTACCAGGTCACCAGCATAGTGAAGCCTAGTGCAGGGTTAGCTCAGGTCACTTGTAACATAGGGGACTTATGTAGGAATTTTTCAAAAGAGGATCAGGTAGTTATAGTGGGTGGGGCCGGAAATAGTCTTGATAGGGACGGGGAATATGATATAGGTGGTGATCTGGAAAGGATAGCAACTCAAACTGGTGGCACGAATGTGCATTTCGTGCAGCTGTTTCAGCGTCATGATAGGCCTTGTCTTAATACGGCTGTCAGCCGTGTTAACATGGGGCTTGAGAAGGCGCTGATGACGGAGGGCATGGATCACATTGCAGTGGTGCCTGTTGAGACTATCCAAAGGTCGGATTTTACTAGGCACGGTCTGCACCTCAATAGGTATGGGAAGGGGAGGTTGGCAAAGCTCATAGGTGACAGTGTAGTAGGGGGTGGGTGTTTCACCCGTGGAAAAATTCCTGTAGTAGTTGGTGTTAGGGCTGCACCTTTTTTAGACTGAAGATAGCTGATAGATATTCCTGCTTAAAGGAAGTCCCTCTAAGAAATGAACCACCTTTGACAAAGTCTAAGAATATAAGTAATAAGGGAATTACTGTTTTTCATCAAAATATACAGGGTATCAGAGATAAAGTTAATGAAATGCTTATTGATACTGATTCTGACATTAATGGAATTTCAGAGCACTTTTTAAGTGGTGTGACAATTCAGAGACTTCCTTTGCCAGGATACAGGTTAGCTGCCTTCTACTCTAGGAGTTCCTTGCAGTGTGGGGGAGTGGCTATGTATGTAAAAAACGATTTTTCATCGGAGTCAATCGATTTTTCTAAACACTGCACAGAACAGATATTTGAATGTTGTGCAGGAGTTGTTAATGTTAATGGAACTAAACAAGTAATTGTTGTTATTTATAGGTCCCCTGACTCTGACTTTAAAATGTTTCTGTCCAAGCTGGAATTGGTTCTGGGTTCACTGTATAGGAAGTATAATAATTTAATTGTGTGTGGAGATTTCAACATTAATTGTGTAGGTGATAGCTCAAGGAAAAGTCAGCTGTTAGATCTATTTAATTCCTATAACATGATGCAAACAGTATTTTTTCCAACGAGAGTGCAAGGAAATAACAGTTCTACCATTGACAATATTTTTGATCATTCTTCATTATTAGAGGGGCACTCTGTCAGCAGAATAGTAAATGGCCTATCAGACCACGATGCCCAACTTTTAATTCTAAAAAGTATTTGTTCTCAAACAAATGTTAAACATAAATATCAACTACTCAGAAAAGTTAATCCAGTTGCAATTGAGACCTTTTTAAGCCTAATTAAGAAACAAGAATGGCAGGATGTTTATAGTGCTGATAATGCAAATGATAAATATAATGCTTTTCTGAACACATTTATTATGCTGTTTGAAAGTTGCTTTCCACTAGAACGCTCAAAACAGGGTAGTTTCAGTAACAGACAGCCAGGGTGGCTGACCAAGGGGATAAGAGTATCATGTAGGACTAAGCGGGAGTTGTATGAAAATGTTAGGAGCAGTCAGAATGAAGATGCAGTAGCTCATTACAAACAGTACTGAAAGGTTCTGAAAAATGTCATTAAGAATGCAAAAAGTATGTGGTACGCAAAAAGAATAGCAAACTCTCTGGATAAAATTAAAACTATCTGGTCAGTCGTGAAGGAAGTGTCTGGTCAGCAGCAGCAGGTAGAAGATATAACGTCAGTGCGTAGTAGGAATGTTTCTGTTACTGACAAGTTAGATATATGTGCAATATTCAATAATCACTTTCTGAATATAGTAGGGGAAGTAAACAAAACTCTAGTTTCTACAGGTAATCATATAACGTTTTTAGAAAATGCCTTTCCGAGGCTGTTACCTGAAACGATCCTTCACGATACTTCCATAGGTGAGATTGTGTCAATAATTAAATCACTAAAGACTAAGGACTCTTGTGGATGATGGGGTATCTTGCAGAATTCTTAAGTACTGTTCTCCATATGTTAACCCAGTACTAAGCCATATTTGTAATTTTTCCTTTCAGAATGGTCAGTTTCCTAACAGATTAAAGTACTCAGTAGTGAAACCGCTTTATAAAAAAGGAGAAAGGGATAATGTAGACAACTATAGACCTATTTCTATGCCATCGGTTTTTTCCAAAGTTATTGAAAAGGCTGTATATTCAAGATTAATTGATCATTTCAGTTCACATAATTTCCTGTCAAACATACAGTTTGGTTTTAGAAGTGGTTTAACAACTGAAAACGCTATATTTTCGTTTCTCTGCGAGGTACTTCATGGGTTAAATAAGAGGCTACGGACATTAGGCGTCTTCTTTGATTTAACAAAAGCGTTTGATTGTGTTGATCACAAAATATTGTTGCAGAAGTTGGAACATTATGGAATACGGGGAGTAGCCTTCAACTGGTTCACCTCTTACTTTAATAATAGACAACAGAAGGTAATTCTCCGCAGTGTAGAAAATGGCTATGACGTGCAATCCCAATGGGGCACAATTAAGTATGGGGTGCCCCAGGGGTCTGTTTTGGGACCATTGCTGTTTCTTATTTATATAAATGAAATGCCTTCGAGTATAACAGGTGACTGTAAAATATTTTTGTTTGCTGATGATACCAGCTTGGTAGTGAAGGATGTTGCTCGTAATATTGACACAGTATCAAATAATGCAGTTCAAGAGCTAAGTTCATGGCTAGTAGAAAACAAGTTGATGTTAAATCACAGTAAAACTCAGTTTTTACAATTTATAACACATAATTTGACGAAAGCTGACATTATGATTACACATAATGGGCATGTGATAAGTGAGACTGAACAGTTCAAATTTCTAGGTGTTCATATAGGCAGTAAGCTGTCATGGAAAGCCGATGTTCAGGATCTTGTTCCAAAACTAAATTCTGCTATATTTACCATTAGAACAATATCTGAGATAAGTGATTTTTCAACACGAAAAGTAGTCTATTTCGCTTACTTTCACTCACTTATGACGTACGGCATTGTTTTTTGGGGTAACTCGCCTGATGCAAAAAGGATATTTCTGGCTCAAAAACGGGCGGTTTGAGCAATATCTGGTGTAAGTTCGCGAACGTCATGTCGACCCCTTTTCAGTAGTCTGGGAATTTTGACTCTGGCGTCACAATACGTTTTTTCTTTAATGTCGTTTGTTGTTAATAATATCAGCTTATTCCCACGAGTTAGTAGCTTTCACTTGGTGAATACTAGACAGATGTCTAATCTACATTTGTACCACACCACCTTAACACTTCTGCAGAAAGGGGTGCAGTATTCTGCGGCATCCATTTTCAATAAGCTGCCACAAGAACTAAAGAATCTTAGCACTAATCCACATGCTTTCAAATCTAAATTGAAGAGTTACCTCGTGGGTCACTCCTTTTATTCTGTCGAGGAACTCCTAGAAAAGTTAAACAATGAAGCTAATTCATTTTTTCTTTATTGATTTTTTTCACTTTGTCTTAAGATTGTCGTGTGCAAAGGACTACTTAAAATTTTTCTATTACCATTCTTGTGTAACAATGTAATGACTTGTTCCATGACCATGGAGTCTTACTCCTCAAGTGGGTCCTATGGAACAGAAAAAACCAATAAATAAATAGTAAATGAACCCTGTTACTCCAATAAGCCGCGTATACACCCTGCCTGAAAATGATATTTGATTACAGTTGAATCCATTATAAGAAGTTGTGATAGACATAATTGTTCAAATGTCATGTTCTAAATTAATAATAATAATAATAATAATAATAATAATAAAATTTGCTTGGTGCTTTCTTAACACACACACACACACACACACACACACACAGAGAGAGAGAGACACACCTGTTACTAGAAAATGTTGCAAAATGTGATCCCAATGATCCCCAAATGAAAATTGTATAGGTGTAAGGGTATAGTGCAAGGAAGTTTTACTCTGTTTTTCATTTTATAAATACGGCATTTTTAGAAATTTTGAATTTATTTAGAAATTTTTAAAATATTCAAATTTGCAACACCACTGTGTGGCATACCAAATGAAAGCCCATCTGAATAGCTTTTAAAATTACACATTTTCCAGCTCTGTATCTCAATTGGTTCCAGAGAAAATGGCATTTTGATATTCCCGAGGGTAGCAATTTTTTTATGAAAATTTAAAAACTTAATTCTTAATAAAGTTTTAATGATTTGACAAAAAATTTTGTTTTAATGGTTTTCATTTGAAAGCATTTCGGAACACTAGGTATACCAAGTTTCATCAAAATCTGTGAATAATAATCCCAAACATTGTGTTGTCTATTAATGGAAAGTCCAGATTGGAATTACAGAAATAATATAGTAATAAGGACAGTTTACAACTTACTGCAAAGATGTGGCGACAAGTTGCGACAGGCCCATATAAAGGACACATACATACAGCACTTTCAGCTATCAGCCATGGCCTTCTTCAGAAAATAGAACATTTATGCATCACAAAGGCACACAGCACAGTCATACAACCATCACTTCCAGCAGCTGCACTTTGAATCACACTCTGCGGCATGTAAAGCAAGGAGGGGAGGGGGTAGGTGACAGGAAGGTTGTGTCACGGTGGTGAGAATGAGTCCAGTACGGCCTAGATGGGAATAACGAGATGCAGCTTAGGAATGGAGTGGGTGAGCTGCATCTCATTATTTCCATCTAGACCATACTGTACTCATTCCCACCACCATGACACAACCTTCCTTCCTTCCCCCCCGGCCACGATTTACTCGCCACAGAGTGGGAACGAAGTGCGGCAGCCGGAGGTGGTGGTTGTATCACTGTGTTGTGTGCCTGTGTGATTGTGTGAGTGTTCTATTTTCTGAAGAAGGTCATGGCCGATAGCTGAAAGTGTATGTGTGTGTTGTTTGAATGTGTCTGTCGCAGCTCATCACTTCATATTTGCGGTGAGCTGTAAACTGTCCTTATTACTATATTACTATATTACTAATCAGTGTGTTGATTTGACTTGGCATGCCCCTTTTACTCAATTACATGTATCCTAGTGGCAAGTGTTGGATATGGCCTGCAAATGAAGACAAGTCTTGGGAAGATACACTACTGGCCATTAAAATTGCTACATCAAGAACAAATACAAATGATAAACCGGTATTCATTGGACAAATACATTATACTCTAATTGACATGTGATTACATTTTCACGCAAATTGATGTGGATAAGATGCCTGTCATCTTGACTGCTAGTGATACGAGACCATTGGGATCCAGCACTGCATTCCATATTGCCCTCCTGAAACCACCAATTCCATATTCTGCTAACAGTCATTGGATCGCGACCAACGCGAACAGCAATGTCACGATACAATAAACCAGAATCATGACCTTTATTAAAGTCAGAAACTTGATGGTACACATTTCTCCTCCTTACATTAGGCATTAAAACGTTTCGACATGCAACGCCGATCAACTGATGTTTGTGTATGAGAAATCGGTTGGAAACTTTTCTCATGTCAGCATGTTGTGTCGCCACCAGTGCCAACCTTGTGTGAATGCTCTGAAATGCTGATCATTTGCATATCCTAGCATCTTCTTCCTGTCGGTTAAATTTTGTGCCTGTAGCGTGTCATCTTCGTGGTATAGCAATTTTACTGGACAGGACTGTATATCATTAATTGTGAAGAAAGTACAAACTTCTAATTTGAACAATAACAGAGGCCAATTTGTGGTTAAATAATAAATCCACATTTGCACATACCTGTTTTTGTCCATTTTGTTTGCATTTCAATGGAACACTCCAATTTGTTTCTCCCATTTTGTAGTAATGTATTGTGTCTCTGCGTGTCACACACACAACGTTCACACACATATTATTTTCAAACTAAAATTTAAATGTGATACACTTATTTGAGAGAGGTTTCTATTGTGTTGCACTAAAAGTGAATATTTACAATAAAATTGTGTTTAATTGAAATTAATGGACCTAGAAAACAGAGTTTTAATAAAATCTGTACTTATCTGGAATAGGAGCGTTCCCATTTGTCACATATGCAACAGAAAGTTGAATTTTGTTTGCTGTAACTGTGTTTATCTTAACTGGCTCAGACTTCTTGGCTAACATATATAAGATGCAGAGTACTATAATGTACAAAGTTCAAAATTTTAGCAAGTAAGTTGTGCTGTGTATAATGCTTTTTGCAAGTATATTTGTAGTCAAAATGTCACACACCCAACCATGGAATGAACCTGTACTTAATGACCAAGTCTCTTGGAACACACACAAGAAAATTTTCATATTGGAATATAAAGCGGTCAAAATATTAATGTTGATGTCATCAGTTTACAGATTATGATAGCCTAGTATGTATGGATCATCACTATAGCTCAGTTGTTTAGAATTTAAAATTTCTTACTTTTCTGTTTTAATGTGGTTTTCTAATTTGTAATATGTTTTTCTCTTACACTAGAGGCCAATCTTGTAACAGTTTTGTGTTAAGATTTTTAGTATACATTTCTGTTTTCTGTCGTCTATTATATTTGAGCTAAGTCATTTGTATACAGTAGTTGCCCTTTGATGTCAAATTCGTTTTCCTAATGAAATGTGTAGTTACCAGAATATGTAAATAAGGTAGCAGTAGAATTAAAAGTTCTTAAATAGTGCCTCACTTGAGCTTTTGGAAGTTTCATTAGTTCTTACAGTTGCTATCCACACAATTGAGTAGAATCAACTGCCAGGTAAGCTGACTGTCTCATATCTGAAGGTTTGGATGTGAGCTCCCCTCCAATGCGGCCCCCAGGATGATGGTGAGTATCATTGTCAACAATGGGAATCATTGGGGATTTCCTTGTGATGCGTACCTCACCCCTTAAAAGTAAATGGAAAGAAATTTAGAAATAGACAACTCTCCCAGCTGTAGCCTACTTCAATAACATCTGGTGTTACATACGGAAGAAGGTAGAGATTTATCAACAGTCAGTCCATTTATTATTCAGAAGTGACTAGATATTGCCGCGAGTCTTCCGACTGAACGCATGGCGCAGTGGTTACCATCGCAGATTGCTGTGCTTGTGGTCACCAGTTCAAATCCTGCCACGGGGAGAAAAAATATAATTGTTTGTATTCACTATTTCTAGACTGTTCTACTGTGTGTCTTATGTTTAATGCACTTGTAAGTTCAGGAAAATTCTTCCTATATATAAATAGTCGAGCTCTCCAAGCAGGAGGCAGTCTGTACTGAGTGTACACTAGTGTTAGCAATAAACGTGTTTTAAGTGTAGTGTTGTGCTCTATTAATGACCAGCCTTCGAATTCTGGACCACCCGCAGTTTGCAATGTGACACTTTCTGATAGAGGTGCCAGGAATCCTGCAATACATCTGCATTATCGTGGCTCCGATTAGGCAGTGTAAGAGCCCTCGCTTACACCGACAAGTACTGGAGTACAAAGGGTATACTGACTACCTCGTCCGAAGGTCCTTGTCATCAAAAGACCTACGGATGCCAAAACAACGGTAAGCCAGCTGCTCATCAGACACTCAAGTGTATTCGCGGGAGACACTGGACAGAAGCCAAATAAATGGCTGAAAGCATTTGACCGAGTCGCCAAGTATAATAGATGGGATCATATTATGTGCTCGACAAATGCATATTTCTACCTGGACGGGATGGCCCAGCAGTGGTTTTGGAAAAAAAAAAAAAAAAAAAAAAAAAATGGTGACAAGCTTGATAGCTGGGAAGAATTCCACACCAAACTTAAGTTTGGAGACCACCAGCGGCAAGTCCATTTATCGGAAGAGCAACTGAAGTACAGGGTCCAGCGACATGGTGAGTCGAACACAGTTGTATATACAGACTGTTTTGGCCCTATGTCACATAGTTAACTAAAACATGACAGAGGCCGATAAAATTTCACATGTGATTAAGGGCATTGCAGAAGACAGGTATCGAGCTTTCCTGTTAAGACGTTTCAACAACACAAGAGTTTATCCAGTGTTGCCAGAAAATTGAAGAGATGCCATAGAGCAGTGATGGACGAAAGAAGTACAACTGACTCCCGAATGTAGTCCCTATGGCCAGAGTGGAAGACCACCATGACTTTGCTACTCTCATACGACAAATATTGAGAGAAGAATTACAGTAGTATATTGCATCTGGGACTGTTGGACCAAGCGAGCACCAGATTACGGCCATGGATGTCAGTCGTGTGTGTCATGAGGGAGCCGACACTCCTGACGAAGAGGTATTCCAAACGTTAGCACCTGTCAGCTTGGCAAGTCGCACCTGACATGAAGAGTGGCCTCGCCCTACTATGATTTACGCCGCAGCCACCAAACGGTAGCTCAGGAACCGACCGATGCGGCCACAACCAAATCCTCCGGCAACTATGATGCCACGCGGGAGGACAGATATTTGGAGGACAGAAGACAACATGCCATTGTGCTTTCACTCTGGCCTTCCTGGACATGTCATACAATACTGTAGGGAGAGAAGATGGGTATCTGACAATTATTATGCCACAAGACGCCAACCGTTGGAGTAGTCCTTTCGATGGCAGATGATTACTGTCGACCTATGGGACAGAGCCTGTTGCCATATGGTCGCTCTCAAACATGCCGTTACTGTTGCCTCACTGAGATACCAGCTGCTCGTCTAGCTGCCATATTCAGGAAAACTAGGCAAGGCGACCATCTACAGAGGTAATGCCGCCACAGATGAAAAACCTCCGTGGGCGACAATCACTAAGATGTTGGGAAATCTCATTGACGGCCAACCTGTCCGGGCACTAGTTGATTCAGGAGCTTCATTCTCCATATTGTCAAATGACTACTGCTGCAAATTAAAGAAGGTAATATTCTGTGATACAAGAGCATCTGTGCTGATGGTCGCAATACGTCCAGCCGACAGGAACATGTCTCGCAAGAATAAGTATCAACAACAGGACGAAGCTTTTTGAATTTATTATTTTAACAGAATGTTGCCATAACGCCATCCTTGGATGGGACTTCCTTCAGGCATCTCTAACTGTCATTGACTGTGAAATATCTGAGCTACAAATTGAGAAAGCCATTCCGACAAGTACATGTAACGTGTACTTCCCTAGGAGGTTGTTTGGTGTTGAGATCCTACTGTTAACAATGAGAAGAGTTCCAGTCAGCAGCTAAGATGACCAGTTGAACTGTCAGGTACTTGTTGATTGCAAAAAGCTTATCAGTATAACAAATCTAAATACCAGCGGCTGTCATAAGCATTACAGGTGGCCGAGGAGAACTTTGGATCACTAATTTTCACAAGCAATTGCAACTCGTACCTAAAGGAATTTATATTGGAACAGCTGAACAAGTACAGGATGGTGAGCTCAGTGTCGACAATGAGTTTCATGCTCTATTGTTACTGCAGACAGTGCACTAGAGGAAAGTACTAAGGCACTGCATAAGGGGCCTGGTCTGATGCAGGGACGTCAGCAGGTGTTAACCACACTACAGCAATTTTCAGGTGTATTCCAGGCCAGGAATGAGAAGAGCCAGATGAAACGGCCTCCGATAAAACACCGTATCAATACTGAGATCGAGGTTGAAAGTAACTGTGAAGTTATCTGGGCACGTATAACAGGTCTAAAAGAAGTAAAGTTAATAGTTGGGTGTTTTTACCGGCCCACCAGTGCTGCTGTAGCAGTTTTGGAATCATTCAAGGAAAGTCTACACCAGGTAGTGCATAGGTATCCGGGCCATATAATATTAGTCGGAGGAGACTTCAACTTTAAGAGTATAGATTGGGACCTCGCTAGTTACATTTCAGGCGGTACAGACAAGCAGTCTTGTGAGCTACTTTTTGACACGTTCTCCGAAAACTGTCTTGAGCAGTTAAACCGGCAACCCACGCGCAATGGAAATATTCTAGACCTTATAGCCACAAACAGGCCTGACCTTATTAACGATGTCTGTGTAGAGACAGGAATTAGTTATCATGATATTGTCATAGTGTCGATGGTGACCAAAGTTCATAAACCAGTCAAGAAGGCTAGGAGCGTGTTTTTGTTGGGAAGAGCCGACAAGCAAATGTTATGATCGCACTTAGAAAATGAATGGGCATCGCTTAATTCTGAGACTATGGATGTAGAGGAATTGTGGACTATAATAATAATGTGGTATAATGTGGTATAATAATAATGTTAGAAAGCTGCTGAGAAAGCAAAGGCTGTTGCACTCTTGATTCAAAAAAGAACACGCAAATGATGACAGGCAAAAGTTAGTAGAGATTCATGCGTCTATAAAAAGATCGATGCGTGAAGCATACAATAATTATCACAGCCATACCGTACCAAAAGATCTTTCCGAGAACCCGAAAAAATTCTGGTCCTATGTAAAATCGATAAGCGGGTCAAAGACCACTGTCCAGTCACTAGTTGATCATTCCGGGACAGTAATAGAAGAAAGCAAACGGAAAGCTGAAGTTCTAAATTTAACCTTTAAGAAATCTTTCACGCAGGTGGACCGCACAAATATACCATCATTTGATCAACGTACTAATTCTGAAATGGGGGACATAGCAATAGGTATTTCCGGTGTAGAGAAGCAGCTGAGAGAGCTAAATACGAAAAAGTCTGCTGGTCCGGATGGAATACCAGTTCGGTTTTACAAAGACTATTCTGTGGCGTTGGCCCCCTACTTAGCTTGCATTTATAGCGAATCTTTAATTCAGCGCAAAGTTCCTAGTGATTGGAAAAAAGCGCAGGTGACTCCCGTGGATAAGAAAGGAAAGAGAACTGACCCATACAATTACAGGCCAATATCATTGACATCAGTTTCATGTAGAATTTTGGAGAATATTCTCAGTTCGAATATAGTAAATTTCCTTGAAACGGAAAAGCTTCTTTCCATGAATCAGCACGGGTTTAGGAAACATCGTTCATGTGAAACTCAGCTTGCCCTTTTCTCACATGACATCTTGGGAGCCATGGATGAAGGGCAACAGGCAAATTGTGTTTTTATCGACTTTAAAAAGGTGTTCGATGCGGTGCCACACTGCAGACTGCTAATGAAGGTACGAGCTTATGGAATAGTTTCACAGATTTGTGACTGGCTGGAAGACTTCCTAAGTAATAGAACGCAGTACGTTGTTCTCAAAAAGATGTTCAAATGTTTGTATAGTCTATGGGACTTGACTACGGGGTCATCAGTCCCTAAACTTACAAACTACTTATGAACTACTTACGAACTAGGACGGCACAAATATCCATGCTCGAGGGGGGATTCGAACCCCCGACCGTAGTGGCCGTGAAGACCGTGACTGGAGCGCCTTAGTCTCTTCGGCCACCGCGGTCGGCACGTTGTTCTCGACGGCGAGTGTTCATCAGAGACGAGTGTATCGTCAGGCGTGCCCCAGGGGAGTGTGATAGGACTGCTATTATTTTCTATCTATATAAATGATCTGATGGACAGAGTAAGTTGTAATTTGTGGCTGTTTGCAGATGATGCTGTGGTGTATGGGAGGGTGTCGTCTGTAACTGACTGTAATAGCATACAGGATGACGTAGACAAAATTTCTAGTTGGTGCGAAGATTGGCTAGCTAGCATGAGTAAAAAAAAAAAAAAAAAAAAAACAAAAAAAAACAATCCTATAATGTTCGAATACACCATTAGTAGTGAGCTTCTTGATGTTGTCGCGTCGTTCAAATATCTAGGCGTAACATTGCAGAGCGATATGAAATGGAACGAGCATGTAAGGACAGTTGTGAGTAAGGCAGACAGCCGACTTCGGTTTATTGGGAGAATTTTGGGAAGATGTACTTCACCTGTAAAGGAGACCATGTATAAAACGCTTGTACGACCACGTCTCAAGTATTTGGGACCCGCAGCAGATTGGTTTGAAGGAAGACATAGAGGCGGTTCAGAGGTGAGCAGCTAGATTTGTTACCGGTAGGTTCGACCAATGCGCGAGTGTCACGGAAATGCTCCGGCAACTCAATTGGGGATCGCTGGAAGAAAGATGACGTTCTTTTCGTGAATTTCTGTTAAGTAAATTTAGAGGGCCGGAATTTGAAGCTGAGTGTAGTACGATCTTGCTGCCACCTACTTACATTTCGCGTAAAGATCACAAAGACAAGATAGGAGAAATTAGGACTCGTACGGAGGCATATAGGCATTCTTTTTTTCCTTGTTCAGTCTGGGAGTGGAATAGGAAAGGAAATGCCTAGTAGTGGTACAGTGTACCCTCCGCCACACATCTTACGGTGAATTGCGGAGTATGTATGTAGATGTAGATGTAGATGGGGATCATCCCTCAATTAGCCAGCATTCGTACAGAGTGGCGCCAGCTGAAAGATGGATAATTCGGGAAGAAGTGGAGATTATGTTACACAATGATATTATTCATCCTCCAGAGAGTCTCTGGTCGTCTCCGGTGGTCCTAGTTAAGAAGAAGAATGCCAAGTTGCTTGTCTGTGTCAACTATCGGCGGCTGAACAAAATCACAAAGAAAGATGTCCACCCATTGCCCCCACGCATTGACGACACCTTAAACTGTTTGAAAGGAGCTACGTACTTCTCAACCATGGATATGCAGACAGATTACTGGCAAATCGAGTTTGATGAAGCTGACAGGTAGAAGACTGCTTTTATTACACCTGAAAGCCTCTATGAATTCAAAGTCATGATGTTTGGACTATGTAATGCCCTGGCCACATTCGAACGCATGATGGACAACTTGCTTCGACATTTTAAATGGACATCATGTCTTTGTTATCTAGATGACATGGTCGTTTTCTCAAGGACATTTGTGTAACCACCATTGCGACAGATCACCATTCTTTATGTTGGCTGACCAGTTTGAAGGATCCATCAGGCCGACTAGCAAGATGGGCACTACGACGTGAAGAGTTTGATGTCACATTGGTATTTAAAAATGGGCACAAACACAAGGACGCTGACTGCCTTTTGAGACATCCATTAGCTGAACACAAACAGCATGGATGAAATTTCAGCCCTCAGTGAGTTAGGTTACTGCTGAACAAAGGGATGACCCAGCATTATTACAAACCAAAGAGGCCTTGGAGAAAGGAGAACTGACCAAAGGAGAGTTTCAACTTATAATCGGCACATTGTACTAGAGAAACAACAATCCACTGGACCTCAAAATGGCTACTGGTTGTTCCAGCTCATCTCCGGTCAGCTATTCTTATGTATTTCCATGATTCTCCAATATCCAGTCGTCTGGGATTCATGTTTGACCCTATACAGAATCAGATGCAGGCGTGACTGGTAAGGTCTCTACTGATCTGTCAAGCACTATGTGAGTCACTGTAAGGAGTGCCAGAGATGGAAGATCTGATACCAATTACACCTGTAGTAGCTCCATTCCACCGGATTGGAGTCCACCTTTTATGTAGGTTCCCAAAGTCGATAACGGTAACCAATGGATAGTAGCCTGCACTGACTACCTCACCCACTACACTATCGAAGCTCCAGAGATTGCAAAATTCCTATTAGAAGACATTATTTTGATGCATGGTGCACCACCCGTCCAGGAAAAGTGTTCATGTCAAAACTAGTATCAGGGGTAATGTCATGTTGTGACATTGTCCACAGAGTAACAACTGAGTGCCATCTTCAGACAAATGATCTTACAGAATGTTTTAACAAGACATTAGCAGATATGCTCTCGATGAATGTCAATGTTGAGCAGCAGGCTTGGGATACAATACTGTCAGTTGTGACATTTGCTTATAATAAAGCAAGGCAAGACATCACAGGCTTCATTGTGTTTTTCGTGCTCCATGGTCTTGAAGCTGAGACAATAATGGATATGTTGTTTCTGTTCCAACCAGACAACACTCAGGATGATTATGTGAAACAGCTCATCACCAGGGTCGAAGAAGCAAGACAGCTGGCTCGCATACGGAGACTGGGCGCCCAGGAGAAGTACCATCAGCGGTATAATGACAAGCGCCAAGCTGTTGTGTACAGACCAGGAGATCTGGTATAGATTTTAAAATCTGTATGGATAGCTGGGCTACTGGAAAAGTTACTTAAGTGATACTTTGGTCTGCATCGTGTTATATGCCGCCTTTCAGACATCACATACGAAGTTGAGGGTTATGATTCTTCCTCAAAACGACAAAAATGAAGAGACATTGTGCACATCTTCCATATGAAGCCTTACCGTGATCCTGAAGAATAGATAGACAGAAACGGCCTCTTGTTCAAGGACTCTGTAGACAGTTATGATAATGATGAGGTTCTGGCACTGGTCGTTGTCACCGTACGGAAGGCATGCAGGCAGAATGGAAGGATTCTTTGGAATTTCCACAATACAGAGGACCCATTACAAAATCCAGGACACTGCAGCTGGCTCCAAAGGGAACATAACAGCAGGTTGCTGTTCTTTCAGGAAGAGAAGCAATGCCGCGAGTCTTCCAACGGAATGTATGGGGCAGTGGTTATCGTTGCAGATTGCTGTGCTTTGAGTCCCCAGTTGAAATCTCGCCACGAACAGAAAAAAATTTGTTTGCATTCACTATTTCTGAAATGTTCTACATGTTTCTTATGTTTGATGCACGTAAGTTCCAGAAAATTCTTTCTATGTATAAATAGTGGAGCACTCCAAGCAGGAGGCAGTCTGTACTGAGTGTACGCTTGTGTTACCAATAAACGTGTTCTGAGTGTAAAGTGTTGTGCTCTATTAACAACCGGCCTTCGAATTACTGACCACCTGCAGTTTTCAACGAGAAAAAATAATGGCAGTTCCTGTGATGTCCTGACATTGTCAATGTAATGGGGCAGCTTCTGCAGACAGAAAATGATTTTCAATAACAGGAACTGCTATGGGGCACACTTCTCTATGGCTGTCCTGTCATTGTGGAGGTCCATCATACCTTTAACTCTTCTGGCTGCTTGGTGGTGTTATTGAGGTTCGAGTACAATCTCGTCTCCCCGATTAACGTGTCAACTGCAGTCCATTGCGTCATAAAAGGTTTCTCAATCTTTGATTGTGTAATCGAAGATGAAAGCTGGCTATGAAGTTATTACAGTGATACTATAGATCCCAAATCCAACATGGTGCTACAATTGTCAGCAATACATCCGCACTTAGCAGTCCTGCCGAGTGAGTAACCTGGAGCAGGGGTGTCGGTGTGGCTGACTGTCGCCCCTCCTCCCACTCGCTGCACCAGCTGCAGGGGCGACGTGCCGCTGCCTCCTGAGAATGCGCAATCTGTGTCAAAGACCGAGCCAGCGAGGAGATCAGCTTCAAGATAAGGTACCCTCTCATTTTGCTTGTAAACTGATAGCTATCTGGAAGCTCAGCATACCGTCCTGTGGCACCTAAGGTACAGTTACAGCTATGCCCCGACCACTGAGAGGACGTGGCCACACGGACTGGCAACCTCCAGTTCGTTGCCACCAGTTGTTAAATTGCCCAGCCCTAAGGTAGCATCTGCATAGTCATTTTCACCTCGTTTGATTGTTCAGCTCGCCAACAAACCACCTGCATCGGTGAAATATATTGCAGACAGGAAAAACAAAATTCGGAACAGAAATACTCTTGCAATGACTTCCTACAGACCTGTAATGAACAAATGACTGGTTCCTCATTGGACAAAACTGAAGGGTCTAAGGAGTCTAACAAAAGCAGACAGTCTTTCCATTTTCGTTACCTCCGCAATCTTCTCGGACAGTGTCGTGCGATTTCTTTACCTGACCAACCTCCGTTTCGTCGGAATACGTTGCCTGCACACGGTCGTGTGGCCGACCTGAGGTGTATAGTGACATGTCTGTAGAATTTATAGACCCGCTTCCTCCGGACTCTGAATCGGGCTGTGAGCGATCACACTCTAGCAGTCGTCGGACACCGTAGGGACTCCCCCTCACTAGACCTGTCTCCTGTCCGTTAACAGATATTGTGGAACATTTGTAGCATCAGATCCAATAGAGATGAATTACAGCTGCTGTTACAATTATGCAGTCCAATTGTGATTTGCCTCTGAGAAATGAAATTACACCCTCATAATCATTTTAATCTCTCTTACTTCAATTCAGTCCATTTTGAAATTCCTCCGTGCTACTCATTTGGGACAGTGTCCGTAGTCACACCGTTTCCTCGTATATATGGCTTCGAGCTGTTGCAGTCCGTCTTCCCCTTTGCAGTTTTACTTTCTCTCTTTGCAATGCTTAGAAGCCCTCACCTTCTGCTATCACAAGGGCAGACGTTTTGCAGCTTACTGCTCAGGCTCCTCCTCCTTTTGTGCTACTCGGCGACTCGAGTGCCAACTGTTCCCTTTGGGGCTCCCCGCACCTCTGTCGGAGCAGCTCTCTGCTGGTGTATATCTTCGACCGACTTAACCTCTTGTCTCCGCACTGGTTAACTCGCATTTCTTTCAGACTTTTTGCACACCTTTTCCCACTATGACCTTTCAATCTGTAATGCCCACCTTCCCCATCATCTGAAATGGCCTATTCCTTGGAGGTACACTCCAGTGACTTTTCCCCGTGTGTCATTTGTTTGATGCCAACCATCCTATCTGTATGTCCCACCAAGTGGCAACTTTCTGTAGTTGACTGGTAGCTACACTCCTCACTGACAACTTTTGATGAACGCCATTTTCCCAGTATAGATGACGTGGTCCTCCATTACGAACAATATCTTGTGGAACGTTCCGTACCTCCCACCTCTTCCTTGCCACGCCGTGCCTCACTCCTTTGGCTATCTGAGGTGTGGTGAGATGCATTCGGAGTGAGAAGACGTGCTCTTCGCATTTTTAAACATTATCCTTTGTTGGTGAATTGTATCAGTTTTAAACAGCTATGTATGCAGTGCCCTCGCATAATTTAGGGTAGGAAAATTCCTAGCTGGATATTCTTTACTAACTCCTTTAACAATTTTACTTTCACTTCTGTTGTTTGGGTTTGCTGACTTTTGGAAACCTCGGTTCGATCACTGATCCCCAGTTTGACAATTGCAAACATTGTCATTGTGGACCCCATTGACATCTCCAACAGCTCATGCTGATATTACGCAGACATTTTAAGTTCTGTATACTACTGTCTCACTTTCGAGAGATGTGAATGGATTTCTTTAGCAGTGTCTTGATTGCCTTTAATCTTGGAGGTTCAACAATGACTTCCTCTTTTTCAATGAAAAGACAATCGTTTTTAAGGCTGTTGATAAAATATTGATATACTGACACTTTTCCAAAGAAGTATCGATATATGTCGGCATTTGTTTTAATCGTATATTGATTTAATGATATCAAAATGCCAATTATTTTTATATTTTTTACAGTTCTTGGGAAACATTTGAAGTTGTTTTTTTTTTTTAAAATTGTAGAACAACGTAATTTTACTTTCACTATGTGAAAGAGTCTCACTACATCTTGAGTTTTCATCACATTCAATCTTTCTATGTGACTGTTTGAAGCAAAAATAAGTGGCACAAAAGAAGTCTTATTCCACTGAAGAGTGGTGGTCTGAGTGGTATGAGATTTCAGATGGTTAAAGTAGCACAACGGTTGCATAAAAGAAGAAGAAGAAGAAGAAGAAAAAGAAGAAGAAAGTAGTTTCTAACTGGAGTTGTGTGCAGTTTTTTCACATCAGCAATCTTCAAAAATAGTTGTTGAAAATGGCACAATTACCAAATGCTAAATGTGGTTTTTAAACCTCTATGACAAAACAATGAAGTTACCTGACTGATTCCAGACATGAGGATGTTCGATGGACTACTCGAATGTTTCTTCTAATAATTCAGGGACTAACATGTGACTTTGGTAGTCATTGCTGTTTGAGCATAATGACTCAGAATATGTCCGAGATGCTCAACCTTATTCCAAAGTAATTGGTATCCCAACTGTCGGGACCATTTACTAGGCTACTCATACGTTGCTTGTAGTTCACGAACTAGGACATAATTACAGTAAACCACACAATAAACGACAGATGTAGATACAGAAAAAGATTCATAATTATCTGTTGGTGTAGCATATCAATTCCTGAAATGACTTAAAAAGCAATCAGATTGAGTTTATTATTATTGATTTGAATTTACGTTATTGCACCAATGAAGACAAAAAATGTTTGGAAAGTTACAAATGCAAAACATTTTAAACAAATTACACTACAGTGTCTGTCATGTGACTCCTTTTATTATTTTCAGGAATCTTAAGGTCAATGCTGAAATATTTTAATGAATTTAAGAAAAAGAGTCTTTAATCTTGCAATAATCACTGATTTTATTTTATGTTAATAAGTTTCATTTGTTTTGAATAAACTTGTATGTTATGGCCTAGCCACGGGAGGGCACGGTCGTCTAGACTGCCGATACGAGCTGCGCGCCATCTGCTGGCGGCGCGCTGTCAAACGGCGGAGTGACTGCCGTGCTTTATAGTGTTTACGCCAAATGGTGGTGACGAGGTTTATGGTAGCGCGTTGCTGACAAATCTTCAGTCATTGCCGGAAGTTTTGGCACAACAGAATGCTTCCCTCACGGCGTCTGTTGACACCTCGACTAGGGCTGTGACACAACAGGTCGGCTTGCGGTCTTCTGTGCCCGTTCCTCCGTTTCCTCCCTTTGACGACAATGCTTGAGGATTGGTCCGACTACAAACAGCGTTTACGCCAACACTTCGTAGCCTCCCAGGAGTGTGATGTAGGTAAGCAAAAAGCTTATTTCCTTTCATGGCTCTCACCTCGTCTTTTCCGATTGCTGGGCGATTTGGTGCCCCTTCAGACGCAGTCGTCCCTGTCCTTTTCGAATATCTGTTCTCTCTTTCCGGCAAATTTTCGCCGCCACTCTCACATGGTGTCGGCACGCATATCCTTCTACCGTTCGCCTGGCCCACGGAACTGCAGGGGCTGGCCCGTCGTCGTCTGTTTCGGTCCGAGCCGCGTGGCGATTCGTATGCGGACCCTATGGTCCGCAATGTTTTGATTTGTTTTGCTCCTGACCTGGACGTTCGCAAGCAGGCCCTTCAATCGGACGATCCCTCATTAGCGGAAGTTTTGCATATTGTGTGCACATTTGAAGTTTCTGGGGCCTTGGGGAGTCAACTTTTCGCTTGGGGGGAGGTATCCTCAATTGCCGATTCGGCCCAGTCATCCGTGGCGACAGTTTCTTCAGTGGCTGTTGTTGCGTTGCCCTCCCCTCCCCTCCCCTACCCTTCCCCCCTTCCCATCTGTGTCTTACGGGCGGAGGACGGACGACGCGAGCCGATTTCTTGTCTTTCGTGCGGGGCGTCCCATTCTCGGGAATCGTGCCCACACAGATGGGCCACGTGTAATTGCTGTGAAAAATTTGGACACATCGCCCGAGTGTGCCGCTCCTCTGCTAGGGTCCGCAAAAGGACCTCTCACTCTCGCAATTTCCTCGCGTCACCCACGGATATTAATAAGGTCGGTCCCGTCGGCATACAGCTGCCGAAATTGTTTATAGACCTCCGGATTCTGCAGAAAACTGTCACGCTTCGAGTGGACACTGGCGTGACATCATCACTTCTAAGTCCTGCTACTCACCAAGCATTAGGCTCCCTCTCCTTATGTCCGGCGCTTCGCGCGTTGGTTGGCTACGGCGGCCACCCCATTCCACTATAGGGGTCGTTTCTCGCAGAAGCTACGTATCAGAATGTCAGCCGTGCAGTGCCGTTTGTGGTCGTAAACAGTGCGACAGCTACGAATATCTCCGGCCTCGATGTTTTCCATGCTTTTGGCTTTACTATTAACAATTCTGTCTGCTTGGTTTCTGATCAAATTCCGTACGAGAGTGTCGTGCAGTTCCGCGTGGATTTCTCGTCCTTGTTTGCGCCGGGTCTGGTGTGTGCTAAGAATTTCTGGACATCTATTACACTTAAAAATACGGCTCGCCCCGTCTTGTGTCGGGCTCGGCCCCTCCCGATCGTCCGAATTAGATCGCCTGACGGCGGAGGCTATTTTGTGCCCTGTCAAAGCAAGCGAGTGGGCCTCCCCTCTAGTTGTCATACGCAAGCCCTCTGGGGCCCTGCAATTCCGTGGCGACTTTAAGAGAACTCTAAATTCCCACTCCATCATTGATTCTTTTCCCATGCCTCGCCCAGCGGAATTGATAGATCGTCTGTCAGGGAGCCATTATTTTTCAAAGATAGATCTGGCAGAGGCTTATCTCCAGTTGCCTTTAGATGTTGCCTCCTAGCAGGCACCGGTAATTTCTACACCTTTTGGCCTATATCAATATCAGACATTGACATTCGCGGTGGCCAGTGCACCCACAATCTTTCAGCGTTTTTTTGGAGCAGTTGCTAGTACCGGTTCCCTGTTGCGTGAATTACATCGATGATACTGTGGTGATGGGGTCCACAGCTCCTGACCGTATTGCCGATCTCTGCTGCTTGTTTTCCGTTCTGGAGGACACAGACCTCTGCAGTAATTTCCAGAAATCTTCTTTCTTCCAACTGTCTATCGTGTACTTGGGGTACGAGGTATCCAGGTCGGGGGTGCGTCCCGCGGCTGATCACTTGCGTGCGGTCGCAGATCTTCCCCGTCCTTCTTCCGTTTGAGAACTTCGAGTACTCCTGGGCAAGATCGCCTCTTATCACCACTTCCTCCCGCAGGCAGTCACAGTGGCTCGCCCCCTGCACCAATTGCTGCGTAAGGGCATCCCATTCCACTGGTCTACGGCTTGCGAGCGGGCTTTTCGATCACTTAAAGTGGCCTTCCTTGAGGCTCTGTGCCTTGCTTCATACACCCCTCAAGGGCTCAGCATTAATTTGCTGAGTACGGGCTTGGTGAACCTGGGGTCCTGAGCTGGGGACTGGTAAGCGCCACCATTCCTTTAGACACTGTAAACTCTGGGCACTCTTCAGAGACCGCCGTGTGGCACGACAGTGGAATGTTTTGTGTACTGAGGAATAGGATCTTGGCTTGACTGCCTGGGTCGCGAGGAAGGAATTACCTCTATAAAAAAACCCTCAATCCCAAGGTGTGCTACGTCTGATGGGATGCATGGCTGTTGCAGAGGAACAGTCGCTAGTGAGCAACCTCTGGGAATACTGCCGCACCTCAGTTGTATAAGGCTTACCTAGGCACGCGGGGTTCTGTATTGGTGGACACGTACTTCCTTAGCTACTCGTGCGGCAGAGATGCAGAATCCTAGATAGTCCCTCGAACCTTCCGGTGGGATGGGTGTACCACTGGGGGGTACCAACACCCAGTCGAAAAAGAGGTCTCGGGTGGCTAGTCCTCCAGACCAGTAACAAAAAGAGTTTTGTCCATAATGACAGAACGCAGACTGCTAGTCAGAATGTGTTTAAACGGAAAGAAGGATCCTTTGAGAAGATTTCGCCCTTTTATATAAATAAAGGCTTAGAAGGTCTTGTGGGCACTTTGAAATCTGTTAAAAGATTGCAGAACGGTTCCTTATTGGTCGAAACATCCCCCAACAGGTGGAAAATCTGCAGAAAGCAAAGTATCTAGGAGAATTCGAAATCGAAGCCGAACTACACAGTACCCTGAAGTACAGGAAGGGTGTAGTTTTCCGTAGGGACTTGATGGACATTCCACTTGAAGAACTCAAGGCAGAATGGGCAACAGAAGGCATAGTGGACGTCCAGAATATTAAGAAAAGGGTAGATGGAGAACATGTGTCATTAGAGAGGTTCATCCTTACTTTTAATACTCCTAAACTTCCTGAGCATGTGAAGGCGGGGTTTCTGCGGTTGAAGTCCGTCCCTACTTCCATAACCCCACGAGCTGCTTTAAGTGCTTCGGCCACACCACGATCGGCTGTAAGGGGGAGGCCACTTGTGGCAAATGTGGAAAGGCGGCACAAGAGGGCGCTGCTTGTACTCCACCTGACAAATGTGTCAATTGTTCTGGGAAACACCCTGTTTGGAGTCGGGAGTGCCAGGTGTATCTTGAGGAAAAGAAAATACAGGAAATAAAGACGACCAGGCGCATTTCCTATGCGGAAGCTGAGAAGATATTTAAGGCCGTGCAGCCACCTGTATTTCCCACCTCGTCTGCTGCTGCTTTACAGAAAACCATCACAACAGTAGATGCCTCGACACAAACTGAGGCTGTCAGTGTCAGCATTAATACTTGCACATGTCCGTGCACATGTCAGGCAGCTGAAGCCCCCCTGCCTCTTGCCCCACCAAATACAGCCGACAAAGCTACAGGTACCGCTTTTGCAGACCATGTGGCACAGAAGTTGTGCTCGATAAGGAACCGCAGAAAATCATTAAGAAGGCACCTCACCAGCGAAGTGCCTCTCAAAAGAAGAGTATTCTGCCAAAGCAGAGTGCTCCCCAAGTCCCCCTTTCCTCCTCATCTTCTCAAGAATCCGAGGACTGGGCGCTAATGACCTTAGCAGTTGTGCGCCCTAAAACCACAAAAAAAAAGAGGGGGAAAAAAAAAGAAAAAGAAGCCGAGGAAAGTATTTCCATGTCCGTTTGCAACTCTTTTCGGAGTGTCATCGGGCGTCTTAATGGCAGCGTTGATTGACGAGGAGGACGTTATTTATGGACCTCGATGCGTCATCACCTGAACCGAGCTGTCCTCTGCTACCCAGTGCTCCAAGAGTGCCTCACCATCGCAGCACAAGGGTAGAGAGAAGATAGACCCACATAGGTGACATGGCTCCCATACTGCAGTGGAATTTGGCTGGATTCAGGACTCATTTGGAGGAACTTCAGCTTCTTGTGAAGGATAAGGCCTTTCTTTGACTCCCTTCAAGAGGCACACTTCAAACGGACTGACACACCTGTCCTGAGAGGCTATCAACTCTATAGGAAAGACGACCTAACAGGTGATAAAGCACAAGGTGGTGTGGCAGTCTTCGTCAGGGACACTTTTCACTCCTCGCCTGTGCCATGGACCACTACACTGCAAGTAGTTGCTGTTTGTATACTGGCACATCATGATATCACAGTTTGCTCTCTGTACTTACCGCCTGGAGAATATGTTGACAGTAATCTCCTGACACAGCTTATTGGATAACTCCCTTGTCCCTTTCTTCTTTTAGGAGATTTTAATGTACACAATGCACTATGGGGCTCTAACAAAAATTGCTCCAGGGGATAGATGGTTGAGACTGTGATACACTCCTCTGATGTTGTCTTACTGAATACAGGCCAGCCTACACATTTTAGCACTGCTTCAGGTTCGTCTTCAGCCAACCAATGTCTGATTGCACGACCCAGGTAGTTATCGGAGCATTAGCTGCACGAGTTGCATTGGTAAGACGTTGGAGCGTATGGTCAATCAGCGCTTAGTATAGGTCCTCGAAAGGAGATCCTTACTTAGCCACTCTCAATGTGGGTTTAGGAAGTACCACTCTACACTGGATAACCTCACCCTGCTTGAAAGTGCAATCCAACAAGCTTACATATGGAAGCAACACCTAATCGGTGTTTTCTTTGACCTGGAAAAGGCGTATGATAGTACCTGGCGACACCTTGTTGTACAGCAGCTTTACGAATGGGATTTTTGTTGGCCACTTTTATCCGATCTTTCCTCTCTGACAGATATTTTAGATTCAAGATTGGGAGTGCTTTGTCCGACCGTTTTAAACAAGAGAATGGTGCCCCGCAAGGGAGTGTTTTAAGCGTAACGGCATTTGCCATAGCCATAAACAGCATTACATCCACCGTGCGACCGCCCCCCCCCCCCTCCCAGCGGGCCCACAGCTCTTTTGTGGGTACGTGTGTGGCGTGCATGGGTCCCTGAGCCATTGCAGCCTTTTTTCCTGCTTTCCCCAGGCTGCATTACCTCTCCTAGTTCCCCCCTCCTTCCCATCCCGACCGTCTCAAGGCGTTCCTCTAGATGACAGTTTGGCTATCCCATGGTACTGATTGTCCTGCAATTTGGCTTTGTCTGCTGTTTATACCGCTTTTTGGCCCAGTTTGGTGCCCATCAGGGTTTGACGTTCCATAGCAAAATCCTCCGATAATGTGTGAGCCAATTGGGGAAGAACTCCCGTCCTAGCCCCTACGGCGCGGGTCCCATCCTTTCCTTGCCACTTCCTTTCCTCGCTGTAGCCCCCATCCCCCGCTAGGTCCCCAGCATGTGTAGCCAGTCCATGGAGGGGGGGGGCTGTTATGTACCCTTTGGCTGAGCCCCCTGACACCACAGGGATCACACTACTGGTGTCTGAGATGCGACCTCTCCATGCATGCCAAGGAGTTGATGCCTGTCCTTGGGGGTATCAGAACTCCTGGCAATGGCCATCGTGCCAGGTGGCCTTTGCTGAGGCTGGGTGGCGCCCATGGAGAGAGCCCCTGTTTCGGAGTGGGTGACACCAGGGCAGACATCTAGCCCTATGAAAAGAGTTAGACTTCAAAATGGTCGTGCATCAGCCATCTCTCAAGACAGGAAGAGGTCTTTCAATGCTGCTACTGCAGATACGAGGATGTTTCCCTCCCTCGCTACCCCTTGGGAGGAAGGCCAGGGTTGCTGGTTAGGAGCAAAACCCTGTCCTTGCTACCTGGTTTGCACAAGGACTGATGGAGGAACTTTCACTACCACTAAAACACTGTTCTTTGTTGAGACCATAGAGGACCAGTTTGGTGAAGTGGAATCCATGAGTAAACATAAATCTGGCTCATTGCTCATTAAAACAGTCTCGGCAGCCCAGTCTGAGGCGTTGCTTGCCTGCACCACTCTTGGCGACATCCCAGTGACAATACTCCCTCACAAATCTCTGAATATGGTACAAGGTGTAATATTCCATCGGGACCTCCTCCTTCAAACTAATGAGGAGCTTAGGACCAACCTCGAGCGGCGTGGTGTACATTTTGTTCGCCGCGTTCAGAGGGGACCTAAAGACAACCGCGTTGATACTGGGGCCTTTATATTGGCCGTCGAGAGGGACACACTCCCAAAGAAGGTCAAGATAATGATATATGCGATGTTTGCGATGCATGCGGTTTGGCCATATGTCCTCTCGCAGTACAGCAGTGCCTGTATGCGGTGAATGTGGACGCCCACTACATGAGGGGAGCCTCTGTGTTTCTCCACCTTTGTGCATCAACTGTCATCAACACCACTCTTCACGGTCGCCAGATTGCCCTATGTTCAAGAAAGAAAAGAAAATACAAGAGTACAAATCACTGAAGCATTTGACATACCCTGAGGCCCGCAGTAAGTATGAATGTCTGCATCCTGTGCAGATGGTGACTACCTTCGCTACAATGTTATCTGCTAACATTTCACCCTCCCCTTCCCACTTCCATCTCCCCCCTACATCCCGTCCCCCCCCCCCCCCTCTCTCCTGTAGCTCTGGTAGCCCTTGCTCTGTGTACCACGCCTTCCCAGCCGGAGAAGTGCACTCCTTCTCTGGCGCCTGCCGGTGACAGTGCCCCATCTTTGGGCCTTCCATCTAGGCGTTCCCCAGATCGGAGATCTTAGACCTCCAGTTGGCCATCGAACTCACAGTCGGTGAGTTCAAAGGTCACCCAATCTTTGTAAGTACCAGACCTTACTGAGAAAATTTCTCTCTCTGGGACTGGTCCTCCCCATCCCACAAGAGAGAAAGAGAAGGAGAAGGAGAAGGAGAAGGAGAAGAAACCAAAGTTGCAAGATAAAGCCCCTCCGGTACTAACGGAGGTGCTGACTGCTTTCGCAACTCGCTCATCCCATTGAGCCTGAGGCTGATCAACTATTTATAGATGTTGTCCCTTCTTCTTTGTTGACGGATGCTGACAAAGCAGCGTGACAGACGTTACCCCCATTCGCTTACCGCCTAGATCCTCGTGATGTGATCATCCAATGGAATTGTAATGGCTATTACCTTCACCTCTTGGAGATTAAACAGCTAATCTCTTTTTCTTCTGTGGCCTGTGTCGTCCTGCAGGAATTGCGGTTTATGAATGCACATTCACTGACTCTCCGTGGGTTCCGTGCCTTTTGTCGGAACCGGGTTGGTCCCCTCCAGGCATCTGGTGGGGTTTGTACATTGGTCCGGACAGATATTGTCATTATCTGGATTCCTCTCCAAACTCCATTGGAAGCGGTTGCTGTCCAGGTTTTCTTGGACACCCCGTTAACCATTTGCAACCTCTACCTTCCCCCTGACAGGCCACCTACACTTGCTGCCCTAGTTGCCCCCCTTCAGCAACTCCCCCCTCCTTACCTCATCCTTGAGGACTTCAATGCCCACCATCCTTTGGGGGGCAGTGCTTATACGTCTAGCCGGGGTCACCGCATAGACCAGTTTCTTGCTGAACACGACCTGTGCCTTCTGAACGATGGTTCCCCAACCCATTTTAGTGCCGCTCATGATACCTTTTCTGCCATAGACTGCTCTCTCACTTCTCCTCCTCTCCTTCCTTTATTTCACTGGTCGGCGCATGACAACCTCTGCGATAGCGACCACTTTCCGTTGATCCTTTCACTTCCCTCACACCTACCATGAGCCAGGGTATCCCGTTGGGTTTTCCGTCGTGCTAATTAGCCACTATATACATCCCAGGTTGTTTTCCCATCTTCCCCCACAGGCTGTATTGATGATATTATAAGCCAAATGACCAACATGATTACTCAAGCTGGCAACTCTGCTGTTCCCCGGTCGACAGGCCCTCTTACTCGCTGGACGGTCCCATAGTGGAACGCAACTGTTCCTCATCGGACACTGTCGTCCCTCTCGCATCTGGGTTCTTCCGCATCCCTTCCTCGTCCTCTGTCGCGTTTTGCCCCAGGTTTGGCTGTCTGGGCTCGAGGCTATGGCCGCCATCCTTGTGGCTGTTCAGAGGTGTGGCTGTCATCTCTGTGAGGTCCGTTCTCCTACTGATATCCTCACTCGCCACTATGATCAGCTCTGGTTCTGCCACCCTTCTCCCACACCTACAGTCCCTTCTCCCACACCTACAGTCCCTTCCTCCTTTTACAGGTCATGCCCCCCTATGTCGGCAGTGCCATCCGGGGACAGGTCTCTAACAACTTCATTTACGCGGACGTCGGCTGGTCGGCAGGGGGAGGTCCTGCTACCGTCGGGGTCCGGGGCCCACTTCTCCGCCACAGCCCCAGCGGCCAGTTCTAAAGAGTGGACAGCTCCGGTCACCGGCAGTGGGGGCACCTCATGGCCAGACGACGGGGGTCTAGTGTTGCCGACAGATGTACCACAGGAGGGGGGAATAGAGGACCCACCGCCATCGCCAGTGCCGGGAGCGGCAAGACATTGCTCGTGAGGGCGGACTCCTCGTCGCGCAAAGGGGTTTTGTCCGTACGAAGTGGTTCTGACTAGGGAGTGGATGGAGCCACCAGACTATCGCCGCCGTTCCAGATTCCGGCTCTTCGCCCCGAGCGGGAGGAACGTTACAGCCTATCGGGCCATTCGGATCCCACGCGCCCTTAGTGTGCTCCGTGGCTCGCGCCGGCCCGGCCGAGATAGTTCCCGGCCCAACCACAGGAGGGCACGGTCGTCTAAGATGACTGACACGAGCTGCGCGCCATCTGTTGGCGGCGCACTGTCAAATGGCTGGAGTGATTGCCGGGTCATTCTTAGAGTGAATGCGGAATGTGCTTTATAGTGTTTACGCCAAGTGGTGGTCTCTTGAATCTAACATTGCGTATTAATCGTAGAAAGATAACCGTATTAACAACATACGTAAAAGATAAACATACACAGCCAATTAAGGTTACATCTCTAGAGTTTATTGCGGAAAATAACTTTTCTTCATATACTAATAATGGAAAGAGACGGTTGGAATTAAACCATATAATATGGTCAGTTTACAAATCACCGCAAAGATAACGACGAGCTGCGACGGACACACAAAAAAAGGCACACATATACAACACTTAAGCCAACGGCTATGAACTTCTTGAGAAAATAGGACATTCATGCAATCACACAACACAAACAGCTGTCATCTCTGGTTGCCGCAGTCAACATCGCTCTCTGTGTCACAGTGGTGGTACTGGATGCAGCACGGCCTTATAGAGCATGTGTGTACTAGATGGGTAAAACGAGATGGAGCTTAGGAATGGAATATGGAGGCGGGCGAGGAGATGAAAGCGAAACGCGCATGCATGCATCCACACACACACACACACACACACACACACACACACACACACACACAGCGCACAAAATAGGAGAGGTTTAGGATAGATGGATATAGGATCTGTTGGGTGTGGAAAACAAAAATAATGGTAGTTATCATTGGTAGAAGCCTGGATAATTCCGGATTGGAGAGTGTACTGTAAGGATAACTCCCATTTGTTCAGTTCAGAAAAGCTGGTGGTGGGTGGGAGGATCCTGATGGCCCGGATTGTGAAGCAGCCATTGAAATCGAGCATGTACTTTGCTGCAAGCTGTGCCACAGGGTGGTCCACCTTGTTTTTGGCTACAGTTTGGTGGTGGCCACTCATCCTAATGGACAGCTGATTAGTGGACATGCCAATATATAAAGCTGCACAGTGACTGCAGGAAGTTCGTAACTTTCACGACTGCTTTCACGGGTGGCCCAAACTCTGATTGGGTAGGATAAGCCTGTAAAGGGACTGGTATACGATGTGATGGGTGTGTGGATTGGATAGGTCTAGTAGCGGGGTCCTCCACATGGATATGATCCCTGTGGCAGTGGACTGGGTTCTGAGGTTGCATAGGGATGGATTAGGATGTTATGGAGGTTGAGAGAGTGGCAGAACACCACTCTAGGAGAGGTGGGAAAGATTTTGCGCAGGGTCTCTCTCATTTCTGGGCATGAGGACAGAAAATTAAAATCTTGGTGAATGATGCAGTTTTGTTGTTTGAATCAAGGACAGTACTGGGTAACAAGGGATGTGCTTTCTTGTTGATGATTACTGGTGGTAAAGGGAGGAATTGGGGTGTGCGAGGATGTGGCATTAGAGATCTGTTGGCGGACTGTGCCTGCGGGGTAGTATGTCTGTGAAGAATTTTGTCAGACCTTGAGCATATTGAGAAAGGGAGTTCTTGGCACTGCAGATATGCCATTTACAGATGGACAGGCTGTAAGGGAGGGATTTTTTGATGTGGAAGGGATGGAAACTGTCAAAGTGTAGGTGCTGTTGGTGGCTGGTAGGTTTAATATGCATGGAAGTTTGGATGGAGCCATCAGTGAGGTGGACAGTCAGGAATGTGCCATGGTGAGTTGAGGAAGACTAGGTGAAGTGGATGGGGGAGAAGGAGTTGAGATTTTGAAGCAAGCAGAATAGAGTGTCCTGGCCTCGATTCTGGATTATGAAAAATTCATCAGTACACCTGAACCAGGCAAGAAGTTTGGGGTTTTTGGATGCTAGGAAAGATTTCTCCAGGCGGCCCATAAACAGGTTGGCATAGAAGAGTGCAATGACGGTGCCCGTGGCAGTGCCACAGATTTGATGGAAAACTTTCCCCTCAAAGGAAAATCCCACTGCCACAGGGATCATATCCCTGTGTGAAGATCCCCACTCCAAGACCTGTCCAATCCACCCGTCAAGCACTTCCTATTTCAGTGCTGTCACATGGTTATCTTACCCAATCAGAAGCCGGACCAGCTGTGAAAGCAGCCATGTAATATACCAACTGTACTGCAATCACTGTGCAGCTTCCTATTTTGGCATGGCCATTCCATTAGGATGAATGACCACCACCAAACTGTTGGGCGCTAATGACCGTAGAAGTTGTGCGCCCTAAAAAAAAAAAAAAAAAAAAAAACCAACACCACCACCAAACTGTGGCCAAAAACAAGTTGGACCACACTGTGCCATAGCATGCAGAGTGGAGCACATGCTTGATTACAACGGCTGCTTCACAATCTGGGCCATCTGGACCCTCCCACCCACCAACACTTTCTCTGAACTGCACAGCTGGAAATTTTCTTACAGTACATTCTCCTATCCCAAAATTATCATACGTTAACTCCTCTGTTTTCCACACCCTACAGTTCCTATCCCCTCTATCCTAAACCTCTCCTGTTTCATGCTTCCACATTCCATTCCTAAGCTGCACCTCGTTTTACCCATCTAATACGTACATTCTCTGTAGAGCCATGCTGTATCCACAGCCACAACAGTGACACAAACTTTGTATGTCCTCCCCCCCCCCACCCCCTTTTCCCTCCCTCTTTCCACTCCACAGAGCACAATTAAGAGTGCGGAAGGTAGAGATGACGGTTGTTTGACTGTGTTGTGTACCTGTGTGATTATGTGAATGTTCTATTTTCTAAAGAAGGCCATGGCCAATGGCTTAACACTAGAACCGACAAGGTGGTTAAAATGCCTGCTCTGAATTTTCAAATGTTATTGTGACTGTAGTTTTGTAGCATTGTTCTGAGCATCGGTGGCTTTACTTGGTTACCAGTCAGAATGATCCATACTTAAAATAATTGCTTTTTGACAATTAGATATGTAGTTAATGAGTATACCTAAAACCGACAGTGCAGTCATAATGACCACTGTATTGATTACCGTCTTTAAATGTGTTTTGCATATTGTTTCCCAGTTGTTGTAAGATTAAATTCTCTGAACTTCAGTAATATGCACAACAATCGAACTTCAATACCTTGTTTACATCCATTATTTCTCACTTCCCCCTCAGGTGCTCAGCATTAATTTGCTGAGTATGGGCTTGGTGAACCCGGGGTCCTGAGCCGTGGTCTGTATCGCACCAACAGTCCGCTACACCGTAAGCTCTGTGCTTGCTTCGTCAACCATCAATCGGTGCGACTGTAGAACGGTGTACGTTTCAGAGCCCGGGGATCTTGGCTTAACTGGCTGCATCGCGAGGACGGTATTAATCTCTCTAAAAAAAAAAAGAAAAAAAAAAAAAAAACTTCAATCTCCAGGTGTGCTATGTACCATGGAATGCATGGCTGTTGAGGTTAAACAGTCGCCAGCGAGCAACCTCTGGGGAATCTGCTGTATTGTATAAGGCTTACCCAGGCATGTGAGGTTCTGCTTGGGTGTACCTTTAGATCTCTAGCTGCTCATAGAAACACATGAAACAAACATGAAACATTGGCGGACATACAACTGCTGTCTCTAAGAGAGGTAGAGGCAAATACAATGCCACAGAGTATCTACATCTACATAGATACTCTGCAAATCACATTCAAGTGCCTGGCAGAGGGTTCATTAACCTCTTTCATAATTTTTCTCTACCGTTCCATTCTCTAATAGCGGGCGGGAAGAAAGAATACCTTAATCATTCCGTTTTCGATCTGATTTCTCTTATTTTATTGGGATGGTCATGTCTCCCTTTGAAGTAGGTGGGTGCTAGCAAAATATTTTCACATTCAGAAGTAAGTCGGTGATTCAAACTTCGCAAACAGATCACGCTGCAATGAATAACGTCTTTCTTTTAATGATCTCCACCCCAATTCGTGCAACATTTCCGTGACGCTTCCCCCCCCCCCCCCCCCCCCGTAACGTGATAAAACAAAATGAGCTGTCCTTTTCTGAACCTTCTCAATGTCTTCCGTCAGTCCCAACTGGTGAGGGTCCCACAAGGGGCAACAGTACTCCAGGAGAGGACGCACAAGTGTGATGTAGGCAGTCTGTTTGGTGGAGCTGGTGCACCTTCGTTCAGCGTTCTGCTGATGAAACGTAACCTTTGGTTCGCCTTCCCCATAATATTTTCTGTGTGTTCTCTCCAGTCAAAGTTGTTCGTAATTGTAACTCCTAGGTATTTGGTAGAATCTACGACCTTAAGGTTTGACTGATTTATCGCGTAATTAAAGTTCAGCGGATTTCTTTTATTGGTCATGTGTATTACTTCACACTATTCTTTATTTAGTGTCAATTGCCAATTTTCGCACCATGCAGAAATTTTGTCTAAATCGTTTTGCAGTTGCTTTTGATCCTCAATTGACTTCACTAACTGATAAACGACAGCATCATCCGCGAATAGTCTAAGGGAGCTATTCAGATTGTCTCCTAAATCGCTTATAAACACGAGAAAGAGTAGGGGACCTATAACGCTTCCCTGCGGAACACCAGATATCACTTCTGTTTTACTCGATGACTTACCGTCAATTACAACGAACTGTGTTCTTTCTGATAGGAAATCTTGAATCCAATCACACAATTGGGGAGATATTCCATAAGCGCGCAATTTCATAAGAAGCCGCTTGTGGGGTACAGTGTCAAAAGCCTTCCTGAAATCCAGAAATATGGAATCGATTTGAGATCCCTTGTCGATGGCACTTAACACTTTATGTGAATAAAGGGCAAGCTGTGTTTTGCATGAGTGATACTTTCTGAATCCGTGTTGACTACTGGTTAATAGGTCGTTCTCTTCGAGGTAATTCATAATATTCGAACAAAGTATATGTTCCAAAATCCTACTGCAAATCAATGTCAATGAGATAGGCCTGTAATTTTGGGGATCACTCCTATTGCCTTTCTTGAATATTGGAGTAACTTGGGCAACTTTCCAGTCTTTGGGTACGGATCTTTCGCTGAGTGATCGGTTGTAAATGATTGCTAAGTACGGAGCTATTGCATCAGCATACTCTGAGAGGAATCTAGTTGGTATACAATCTGGCCTGGAAGATTTATTTTTGTTTAGTGACTTAAGTTGTTTTACTACTCCAGGAATATCTACTTCTAAGTTTCGCATGTTGGCAGCTGTTCTTGGATTGAATACTGGAGTGTTCACCTTGTCTTCTTTGGTGAATGAATTTCGGAAAGCTGTGTTTAGTAATTCTGCCTTAGCAGTACTGTCATCGGTAGTATTACCATTGCTATCGCGTAGTGAAGGTATTGTTTGTGTTTTGCCGCTAGTGTACTTCACATATGACCAGAATTTCTTTGGATTTTCTGCAAGATTACGAGACAGGATTTCGTTGTGATAACTACTATAGATTTCTCGCATTGAAGTCCGTGTTAGGTTGTGAGTTTCAGTAAAAGATTGCCAGTCTTGTGGATTCTGTGTCTTTTTAAATTTTGCATGTGTTTTTCTTTGTTTCTGCAACAGTGATCTGACCTGTTTTGTGTACGAAGGGGGTCAGCCCCCTCTTTTATTAATTTATTTGGTATAAATCTCTTGATTGCTACTGATATTATGTCTTTGAAAGTAAGCCACAACTGATCTACACTCGCATTTTTAGTTTTGAAAGACTGGAGACTATCACTCAGGAAAGCGTGAAGCGAATTTTTAGCTGCTTTATTGAATAGATATATTTTTCGTTTATTTTTGGTGCATTTGGGCATTTCGACATTCACTCTCGCTACTACAACTCGATGTTCGCTAATCCCTGTATCTGTTTTGATGCTCTTTACTAGCTCAGGATTATTTGTTGCTAGGAGATCAAGGGTATTTTCACAACCATTACTATTCTAGTGGGTTCATGAACTAACTGTCCGAAGTAGTTTTCAGAAAAAGCATTCAGAACTACTTCAGACGATGTTTTATGTTTGTCGCCGGTTTTGAATACGTAATTATGCCAACATATCGAGGGTAGATTAAAGTCGCCACCGATTATAACAGTATGCTTCGGATACCTATTTGAAATGTGATTCAAGCTTTCTTTGAACATTTCAGCAATCACATCGTCTGAGTCAGGGGGCCGATGAAAAGATCCAATTATTAATTTATTCCGGTTGTCAGGAATGACCTCTACCCAGACCAACTCACAGGAAGTTTCTGTCTCAATTTTGCTGCAGGATAAACCGTTAGTAACAGCAATAAACACTCCACCCCCTATTTTATTTATTCTATCCTTTCTGAAGACTATTTGGCCCTTAGAAAAAATTTCGGCCGAACTTATCTCAGGCGTCAGCCCGCTTTCAGATCCTTTGCTCCCCAAATTTTCCCTTTCCTGGACACACCATGGGAGGAACTGAGAGCCCGACATCAGAATGAGGCTTATGCCCCTAAATATACGGTATGTAGCCGCACTGATGGGGAATCTTTTAAGACAGTTACTTTTTGTCAAAAACTTGGAAGAGTGAGGTGTAATGGATGTCAAAGATGTGCTCTGGGTCAATGTTAATGTCATTCCCAGCCCAGTCTTGGGCATTGCTTGCCTGTGACAGGCTGGGTGGTGTTTCCCTTACCATCACGCTGCGCAAGACCTTAAATATGGTACAGGGAATAATATTTCATAAAGACCTGTTGCTGCAGTCAGATAACGGGCAGCACGCCAACGTAGAACAGCGGGGAGTACATTTCATTCGGCGAGTCCATAGGGGTTCGAAGGACAACAGGGTCACCACTCGTGCTTTCATCTTGGCTTTTGAGGGAAATTTATTACCTGAGAAAGTCAAGTTGACAATCTACCGGTGCACCGTAAAGCCCTAAGTTCCTCTCCTTATGCGTTGTTTGAAGTGCTGGAGGTTTGGGCATGTGAGCTTGCGATGTTATGCCAACCCTACATGTCAGAAGTGCGGACGTGTGCTTCATCCAAACGTACCTCTCACCTCTCCTCCAATATCTGTCAACTGCGGCCAGAATCACAACCCTTGCTCACCTACATGCATGGTTCTGCAGAAAGAACGCATAATTATGGAATATAAGACTCGGGACCGACTAACCTACTCGGAGGCAAAGCACAAATTTCTGAAGCTGCACCCTGTGAACGTGGCTATCTCCTGTGCCACAGTAGTCTTACCGTCCTCCTCTGCCGCTCCTACATCAAAATCTGCGCAAGTAACGCCAGTGGGCTCCCAGGCCCCCTTGCCAATTTGGGGCATCTCTTCCTCAGTTGCTCCCACTCTATTAACCTTGGGAGCAACGACCCCCCAAACACTGCACTCCCCACCCCACAGCCGAAGAAGCAACAGCCTTCCCCGGCTCCTCTCACTCGGATGGAGTCCCTCAGGACGTTCCCTAGCGAGGCTTCTCGTTGTGATAATGAGGATCGCAGCAGCAAATTGCTGCAGGATCCCTGAGATGCTGGTCGAAGGGCCTTTTGCTCTTCGTCAGCTTCATTAGTCTGCTCTGAGAAGCCCTCCCAGCCCTTAAAACCTAAGGGCCAGCAAGAGGCTAAGGAGAAGAAAAGAGAGAGAGAGAGAGAGAGAGAGAGAGAGAGAGAGAGAGAGAGAGAGAGAGAGAGAGAGAGTGGGAGGGGGAGAGCGAGAGAGAGGGAGGGAGGGAGGGGGGAGAGGGGGGAGGAAACTACAGTGGATGCAAAGCCATAGTCACCCACATCCCCTGCTTCAGAGGATGAAGTCGAGATCCTCGCATCTCCTGAGCATTTTACATTAGCTGATTCACCAGACCATATGATCTCTGGTTCTGTGGATTCAGAGGAGATGGTAGTAGACGTTTCGGTGGAATGATATGTTTCTTTTCTTCAGCATGGCGATACAGCATGGAGAAAAAGTAATCCTCCAGTGGAATTGTGGCAGCTTTTTCCCCCACCTGGCTGAGCTATGACAACTTTTAAGCCTAACACCTGCTCTCTGCATTTCTTTCCAGGAAACGTGGTTTCCAGCAGAGCGGACCGCTGCCCTTCGAGGCTACTAGGGTGGTTTTAAAAATCGTTCCGCCTATGACCGAGTTTCTGGTGGGGTCTGTGTCTATGTCCTAGCCTCTGTCCCAAGTGCTGCTGTGCCTCTTCAAACTCCTAGAGGCAGTTGCTGTTTGACTCTGAGCAGTGCAAGATTTTAAAATATGTTCTGTCTACCTTCCACCCGATGAGGTTGTCTCTCATGTAGACCTCACTACCTCGGTCACCCAACTTCTCCCACCCTTTCTTCTTTCGGGGGATTTCGATGCCCACTGTACTTCGTGGGATGGCACACGGACCTCGGCGCAGGGTAGAGACGTGGAGACTCTAATAATGCAGCTGAATATCTGCCTCATCAACACCGGTGCTCCTACACATTCTAGTGTAGCTCATGAAACATATTCAGCCATAGACTTGTCTGTATGCAACCCAAGCCTGTTTCCACATCTCTCTCGGAGGGTCCACGACGACCTGTGTGGCAGTGACCATTTTCCTATCTTCCTGTCGCTCCCACAGTGTCCTTCTTATGACCGTCTGCCTTGCTGGTCCCTCCATAGGGCTGACTAGCCAGCTTATTCCGTTGCTACTGTGATTACCTCTCCCCTTCCAGTCACAGAGGCCATAATTTCTGCTGCTGAGAAAACTGTTGCCACCTCACTCAAATCACTCCAGCATAAGTCGGTGCCCTGCTGGACACTGGAGATTGCTGAGGCCATCCCGAAACGACGGCGAGCACTACAGCGCCATCGACATCACACTTCTGTAGATAATCTTATCGCCTTAATGCGTCTTCGGGCACGGGCCCCACGAATGATCCAGCAAAGCAAGAGGGCCTCCTGCAAGCGGTATATTGCCTCCATTAGTTCCCGCGCATCTCCTTCCTTGGTACGGTCACAAGTTTGACGCCTCTTTGGGCACCACCTACCGGCGGGAATCCCGTGTCGACATTTACATCCATACTCTACAAGCCGGTGTGTCGTGGAGGGTACCTTGAGTACCACTATCAGTTCTCCCTCCTATTCCAGTCACGTATTGTTCGTGGAAAGAAAGATTGTCAGTGTGCCTCTGTATGGGCTCTAATCTCTCTGATTTTATCCTCATGACCTCTTCGTGAGATATACGTAGGAGGGAGCAATATACTGCTAGATGTCTCGGTGAAGGTATATTCTCAAAACTTTGACAAAAGCCTGTATTGAGTGACAGAGCATCTCTCCTGCAGTCTTCCACTGGAGTTTATTGATCATCTCCGTATTGCTTTCATGATTACTAAATGATCCTGTAACGAAGTGCGCTGCTCTCTGTTGGATCTTCTCTACTTCCTCTATCAATCCCACCTAGTACAGATCCCACACTGGTAAGTGGTATTCGAGCAATGGGTGAACAAGTGTACTGTAACCTACTTCCTTTGTTTTCGGACTGCATTTGCTTAGGATTCTTCCAATGAATCTAAGTCTGGCATCTGCTTTACCTACTATTGATTTTATATGGTCATTCCATTTTAAAACACTCCTAATGCCTACTCTCAGATAATTTATGGAATTAACTTCTTCCAGTTGCTGATCTGCTATAGTGTAGCTAAATGATAAAGGATCTTTCTTTCTATGTATTCACTGCACATTACACTTGTATACATTGAGATTAATTTGCCATTCCCTGCACTATGCATCAATTCGATGCAGATCCTCGTGCATGTCAATACAATTTTCCATTGTTACAATCTCTCTATAGACTACAGCATCATCCGAAAAAAGCCTCAGTGAACTTCCGATGTTATTCACAAGGTCATTTATATATACTGTGAACAGTAATGGACGAATAGCACAAGCTGGGTTTTACACGATTGCCTTTTTCGAAACCCATGCTGATTCCTACAGAGCAGTTTCCATAAATGTCATTATACTTTAACATAATACATGTTCCAAAATTCTAAAACTGACAGACTTTAGATGTGTAGGCCTATAGTCCTGGACATCTGTTCGACGTCCCTTCTTGAAAATGGGGATAACCTGCACCATTTTCCAATCTTTTGGAACGCTATGCTCTCAGAATTCAGGGTACAATCTGTACTGACCTTCTCACCAAAGCTGAGCACTTGGCAGACCCCCTTCTCACCATAGCTGAGCACTTGGCAGATCGTTATTCTTGCAACTCAGCGACTGTTGCTTATGCTGTAGATTTTTGCACCCTTAAAGAGTGAACAGAGAAAAATTAGATTTATTTTGAATGTGACACCAGGCAGCATACAACGTCCCTTTTACTGAGTGGGTGTTCGAAAATGCCCTTGCTGCATGCCCAGATACCTCCCCTGGACATAATCACAGTCGCAGTCAGTTCCTCAGACATCTATCAGCAGACTCTTTAGCACTAGCTTCTCGCCTAGCTCAATCATCTCTGGGTTGAGGGTGTTTTCCTATCTCAATGGTGGGATAGCATCATCATCCCGGTGATGAAATCTGGGGCGGATCCGTAGGTGGCTGATAGTTATTGACCAATCAGCCTCACCAACGTTCCTTGCAAGCTCCTTGAATGTATGGTGAGTTGGAGGCTTATTTGGATCCTCGAGGACTGGGGACTGTTGGCCCAACAACAACGTGGGTTCCGTCATGGCCGCTTCGCTATCGGCGATCTCGTGTTGCTGGAGTCGGCCATCCTTACAGCCTTCACTCGTTGCGAACATCTGGTCGCCGTCGTCTTTGACCTACGGAAGGTGTATGACACCACCTGTAGCACCATATACTGTCTATGCTGTACGACTGGAGCTTACAGGGTCCACTTCCCTAATTCATATGGAACTTCCTAATGCCACGTTATTTTTGTGTTTGAGTTATTACTTGTCTCAGCTCACCTCATTATCAAGAAAAGCGTGTCCTACAGGGTTCTGTTCGTAGTGTTGACATTAATAGTCTTGCTGCTGCTGTGGTGTCATTGGTCTCCACCTCCTTGTACGCCGATGACTTCTGCATGTACTTTAGTTCCACCAGCATCAACATTGTTGAACGGCTGTTGCAGATAGCTATTCGAAAGGCGCAGTCATGGGTGTTTGCCCATGGTTTCCAGTTTTCTGCATCAAAAACCTGGGTCATGCATTTCTGTCGACATCGTGCGGTACACCTGGAACCCGAACTTTATTTAGCTGATGATGTGCTGCATGTCGAAGAAAGGCATAGATTTTTAGGGATGTTGTTTGATGACCGTCTTACTTGGGTGCCGCATCTCCGGCAGCTCAAACAAAAGTGTTGGTTGCACCTAAACATCCTGCATTGTCTGAGTGACAAAGTTTGGGGAGCTGCATGCCCAACGCTCCTGCAGCTCTGTCAGACACTCATTCAGTTGCGGCTCGACTATGGATGTATAGTTTATGATTCAGCCGTTCCTCCAGCACTGCAGGCATTGGACACAATTTTTACATCGTGTTGTCCGTTTGGCAACGGGGGCTTTTCGCACGAGCCCTGTGACAAGCCTCCTAGACAAATCTGGGGTTCTTCCCCTAAGATTCCTCTGGCAACACCTGCTAGCTTCTTATGTTGCCCATTTTCGGGCCTCGACACACCACCCGAACCACTGGCTCCTTTTTCAAGACACTGCACTCCCTATCCCCCAATGACAGCTCAGGTCGGGTTACTCGATTTCAGTCCGTGTTAGTTCTCTCCTTTTGTCCCTCGAATCCCATCCACCCCACCAGGGGGCCACAGGTCTTTTGTGGGTACGTGTGTGGCGCGCACAGGAGACGGGCGTCCATTGTGAGTCGAGGTGGTTTCCTGTCCTAGTTTTTCTCTTTCCTCGGTTTCTTCCTTTCCTAACCTTTGCTTCTGTCTTTCGCTCCCTGCTCTACTTTTCTAGCCTTCCTCTCCTCCTCATTTAGTCTCCGCTTTGGTGTTTGAGACACTTCTTTCTATTCACTTCCTCTATTCTTCTTCTTTCCTCCCTGTGTGTGTCTGAAGGCCGACTCACGCATTATCATGCGTAGAAGGTGACGGGGTAATGCGTAATTCCCCACCCCAGGTAGACAAGTAGGGCACGTACATATCCCCTGGTAAAGGCCAAGCGCAGGGACGGGTGATTACCTGAGCTAGTACCTTCCAAACTTGCCGATTAGTCCCTCCGTCCATTCTCGGTAGGTGTGAACAATGACCTAAGGCAGGTAAGTCCTCAGAGTGGGTCCCTACTAGGAAGGAGCGCGCCATCATAGACGCCGGTAATCATAGGGGACATTTCGGTGATGACTTCCTTCTCTTCTACTGTGACTTTGACCCAAAAAAGAAAGATTGATTCACCTCAGTGTAAGAAAACTTTGCCTAATCTTCCTAAATTTCCGGTTGTTGTTCGAACTAACTGTCAAGATTTCTCTTCTGTTAATCCTTTCGTAATCCAGAAGGGTGTTGATGTGATTGCTGGCCCTGATAAGACCTGTTCCTGGCAGCACAATGGAACATAGTTGCTGGAAGCGGACAGCACAAAAACTGATAAGGGCTACGCTATTACACATGTTTCCTGTCCAAGAAGAAACGCATCGCATGCTCAACTCATCACGGGGGGGTATTTTCACCCTTGACGGGTTGTCAGACGAAGAGATCCAAAACTACATGTCTGATCTGGGTGTAAGAACGGGGAATAGTGTGTTGAGAAAGGTCGATAACCAGCTAACACCAACTCGTACTGTGTTTTTGATGTTCGACGGAGTTGAACTCCCGTCCTAGGTCAAAGCAGGATATGAAGTTATCTCTGTTCACCGTTATGTACCAAACCCTACACGCTGTTTTCAATGCCATAGATTCAACCACAGCCGTCAATCTTGCCCCAATACAGCAAAATGTGTCACTTGTGGTAGGGACGCTCATCAGGGCGATTGCCCGCCTCCATCCCCTCACTGCCTTAATTGCAATGGTGACCATGCTGCTTCCTCTAGGGATTGCCCTGTTTATAAAGATGAAAAGGTTATTCAGCAAATTCGGGTCACGAAAAAGGTCTCAACATCTGCTGCTCGAAAGTTATTAGCGTGTCGGTAGCCCACTGTCCTTCCAGCGGGCACATACAGTAAGGTCCTCACCTCCACTCGGCCTACTAAGGATGCAGGTACGCAGACCTGTGGTTTCACTTTCGCTGACACAGTTGCGCGATTGGCCAGCCCGAAGATTGCCCGTTTCATGTCCCCACTTCCTCCTGCTGCTTCTAAAGTTCAGTCTTCGTCAACCTCTAATAAACCGTGGGCACCTAAACAAGATGCCCGGACTTTGAGAAAGGAACCTGCCCATGAAGATTTTCTCTGTATTCAGGCTTATCAACTGTCAACTGCCTCTTCTCACTGTCACTCTTTCAGAAGAGCCAACAAAAAAGAGTTTGTCTCCTTCGCCGCCGAGGCGTGACTCATCCCTCACGCCGCCCAACATTAGCCGGCCCCGGTCATCCTCTGTCTCGCCAGGACGCTCTACTGTTACCCGAGCAACCGTCTTTTTACCGGCGGAGGATACTCCCCCTACTGATCAACTGGGGAAGGCAGCAGAAATTCCAGTCACACTGATGGAACAAGATTTTCCACCAATGGATTGCAATAGCAGTGCTTCCTCAAAGTCCGGCTTTCATCAGCTGTCACGGTGACTCTCTTTTGCCTCGTTCTTCTCTTTTCTCCCCTTATTCTTATCATTGTGCTTCTTCAGTGGAATATTCGAGGCATTTGCTCCAATCTTGAGGAATTAAAATTACTCCTTTGATTGCACTGTCCGCTCATAGTTAGTCTCCAAGAAACCAAGTTACGCCCACAGGATCACGTAGCCTTCCCTCAATATACCTCCTGTGTATGGTATTCCAGCCCATGGAGGGGTTACGTTGGTCGTACGGGACATCTATTCCCATCCCATCTCTCTGAACACTCACATACAGGTAGTTGCCATCAGCATCACTCTCCATACCCTTCTCTCTCTGCAGTATATATACCCCGTTATCGTCTGCCTTAAATAGGGCAGATGGGCTGCAACTTGCTGCCCTGCTTCCTCCACCATTTGTTTTGCTTGGCGACTTCAACGCCCACCACCCCCTATGGGGTTCTCCAGCATCTTGTCCAAGAGACTTCCTTCTAGCAGACCTCTTCAATCATCTCAATCTTGTCTGCCTAAACACCGGTTCACCAACCTTCCTTTCAGACACTTTCGAGTGGTATGCCCTTTCTGATACGTACTCGAGCGACCATTTTCCTTGTGTAATCCACCTACTGCGTCATACACCATCTCCACATTCCACCACCTAAAACATCTCGAAAGCCGATTGGGGGCTGTATTCTTCCACGGTGGTTTTCCACGACCAGCGACCTGCGATAGTCAGGACCAGTACCTCACAGAGGCTATTCTCACTGCTGCCGAACGTTCCATACCGTGTACCTCCTCTTCTCCATTCCCCTGGTAGACTGCAGCATTTAGTGATGCTGTTAGAGCCCGGCGACGTGCTCTACGCAGCTTTCAACACCACCCAACGATGGAGAATTGCATCCATTACAAACAACTGCGAGCGCAATGCCATCGTGTTATAAAAGAAAGCAAAAAAGCCTGTTGGACTGCCTTCCCTAGTTCTTTTAACAAATTCACTCCCTCCTCGGTTGTCTGGGGTAGCCTGCGCCAATTATCTGGACTAAGGTCCACTCCCCCATTTCAGGCCTGATAGTAGTGAACAGAGTCCAATGCCTTAGGCCGCTCTTTTGCAGAGGTTTCGAGCTCTGCTCATTACCACCCTGCCTTCCTACCCCGCAAACAGGCAGAGGAGGCATGGCTACCTTCTTTCCAATCATTAAATCGTGAAAGACCGTGCTCTCGCCATTTCCCGCTCCTCTGCTCCGGGGCCCGATGCCACTCGTATTGAGATGTTGCAGAACCTTTCTCCTGGGGGTAAATGTTTCCTTCTCTGCACCATAATCACATATGGACTGAAGGTCAGGTCTCCACACGTTGGCGTGAGGCCGTTGTTGTCCCCATCCCCAAACCAGGGAAGGACAAACATCTTCCTTTCAGTTATCGCCCCATTTCTCTTACCAGCTGTGTCTGTAAGGTGATGGAACACATGGTTAATGCTCGTTTGGTTTGGATCCTTGAATTCCGACGCCTCCTTACCAATGTCCAATGTGGTTTTCATCGGCACCGCTCTGCAGTTGACCACCTTGTCGACATTTATTATGAATAACTTTTTAAGAAAGTGCCAGACGGTGGCTGTGTTCTTCGATTTGGAGAAGGCCTAAGACACCTGTTAGGTGGCGGGAATTATCTGCACCATGCAGCCGTCTCCCCCTTTTTATCCGTGCATTTTTATCGGACTGCCGTTTTCGGGTACAAGTGGGCTCCGTTTGGTCGGACCCTTTTTGCCAGGAGAATGGGGTACCACAGGGCTCCGTTTTGAGTGTAGTACTCTTCGCCGTAGCAATTAATCCAATTATGGAGTGCCTCTCACTCGACATTTCTAGTTCCCTCTTTGTGGACGATTTTGCAATCTACTGCAGTGCTCAAAGAATGTGTCTATTGGAGCACTGTCTCCAGTGTTGTCTTGACTGTCTTTAGTCTTGGAGTGTGCCTAGTAACACATTTCATTGTCTTGGGAGGCAAATGGCTTCCGTTTCTCCACTGAGAAAACAGTGTGCATCAACTGGCGATACAATGAGTTCCTTCCACCATCTCTACATCTAGGCCCCGTCGCTCTCCCATTCGTGGAGACAACGAAATTCTTAGGACTCACGTTGGATAGGAAACTTTGTTGGTCTCCACACAGTCCTCTCTGGCTGGCTGTTGTACATGTTCCCTTAATGTCCTCCGTGTTCTTAGTGGTATGTCCTGGGGAGCTAATAGAACCATCCTTCTTCACCTTTATCGGTCCATAGTCAGATCGAAGCTGGATTACGGAAACATTGTGTACGCATATGCACGGCCATCCATCTTGCGCCGTCTTAATTCACCATCGGGGGTTACACCTAGCGATCGGAGCCTTCTATACCAGCCCTGTTGAAAGCTGCTGAATTACCATTGCATTATCGGCGTGAGATATTACTCTGTCATTATGCATGCCAACTGCTGTCAATGCCCAAACACACATCCTACCCATCATTTTTCAATGACTCCTTTGATCGCCAGTATGGGGTGTCTGCATATGCACTGTTGCCTCCCGGAGTTCGTTTTCGTCGCCTGCTTCAGCAGCTCGATTTCACCCTCCCTGACATCCTTCGAGTGGATGTGAGCCCAACACTACCTTGGCTTCAGGCACAGGTTCGCGTTCACCTCGAACTCAACTCGCTCCCAAAGGAGAGTACCCCAGATTCGGTGTATCGCTCAAGGTTTGTCGAACTTCGTTTGCAGCTTAATGACAACATCTTCATCTATACAGATGGCTCTAAGAACACTGATGGTGTTGGATCCGCCTTTGTTGTCGGATTCGACAGCTTTCAATACAAGCTCATCAACCAATGATCACATTTCACAGCTGAGCTGTTTGGTCTCTATCAGGCAGTCCAATATGTTCGCCGCCCCCACACCTTTCTTATGTCATCTGCTCGGATTCCCTCAGTGCCATTCAGCGTCTTACAGACCTGTATCCGGTCCATGCTTTTGTACTCAGACTCCAATGCTCCCTTCAATTGGTAGCCGAAGATGGCTTTCGCATTTGCTTCCTGTGGGTTCCTGGCCATGCAAGTGTGCCAGGGAATGAGGCTGCTGATGCTGTGGCCGGGGCTGCCACTCTCCTACCTCGGACAGCTACCGTTTGTGTCCCGTCAAAGGACATTCAGGGGCTATTTGCAGGAAGAGGTAATCTTGGCTTGTCTGAGAATCGGTCATTGCTGGTTCAGCCACTGACAGCTGTTAACAGACGACCCCCCACCAGTATGTTCCTGTGGTAACCCGATAACGGTGCACCATGTTTTAATGTTCTACCCAAATTTTACTCATATTCGTGTTGCAATAAATCTGCCGTCCACTTTGGAGGACACTTTAGCTGCTAGAGTTTTGTGTTTTATACGTATGACAAATCTGTCCAAGGACATTTAATTCCTTCCAATGTTATTTTTTATTTCTCGTTTTAGTGACATTCTGAAGTTCTCCTTATTGGCACCTTTTTTTAACCTTGTTTTAAATCAATCTAGGGTCAGAATCGGGCGCTAATGACCTCTGTAGTTGAGCGCCCTAAAACGACAAAAAGAAAAAAAAAAGAAGAAAAAAAAAAAAAAGAAAAAATAAAGAGTCCCATTCACTCCCTGCCACTTACGAATATTCCTTTCAAACGCCTCCTTGGTCCATTCCTCATTTGCAGCCTTAGATCTGTCCCATGCCTCGAAGGACTCACTTTCCGCAATACATATGCGTCACCAGTGCCTGCAGCTCCTTGGTTCATTCTGTGGCACCAAAGCCAATTACACTGACGTTTTCGTAGCAGATGGTCATGCTGGGTATGCCTATCTTCATGACGACTGTGTTGAACAGCACTCTTTGCCGCACGAGAGTAGTGTCTTTAGCGCAGAGATGGTCACCATTCTAAGGGCTCTGGAACACCTCAAACCCTGCCACAGGGGGTCATTTCTCATACGTAGTGACTCCATGAGTGGCTTGCAGGCAATCGACCAGTGTTTCTCTCGCCAGCCGTTAGTGTGGTCGATCCAGGACACTGTTTACTCTCTCAGCAGATGTGGCCATTCTGTGGCCTTTGTGTGGACTTTGGGCCGCATCGGCATACCGGGGAATTAAAATGTCGATTGGTTAGTCAAGCAGGCCATTACGGCACCACCTCTGGTGAAAGGTAAAATCGGATCTCAAGTTGGGTTTGCACCAGAAGGTATGTACGGTTTGGAGCACTGAATGGGTTACCACAGATGTGCAGAATAAGCTTTGTGTAGTCAAGCCTGCCATGAACCACAGACATTGCCGAGGTGGGGTGGCTTGCGTGCCTCAACGATACAGATGGCCGTACCGTAGGTGCAACCACAGCGAAGGGGTATCTGTGGAGAGGCCAGACACACGTGTGGTTCCTGAAGAGGGGCAGCAGCCTTTTCAGTAGTTACGGGGGCAACAGTCTGGATGATTGACTGAGCTGGCCTTGCAACATCAGCTAATGTGGCTTTGCCACACAGTTACTGCGAACGGCTGAAAGCAAGGGGAAACTACAGCCTTCATTTTTCCCGAGGACATGCAGCTCTACTGTATGAACATATGATGATGGCATCCTCTTGGGTAAAATATTCCGGAGGTAAAATAGTCCCCCATTCAGATCTCCAGGCGGGGACTACTCAGGAGGATGTGATCATCAGGAAAGACAGTACTGGCATTCTACGGGTCGGAGCATGGAATGTTATATCACTTAATCGAGTAGGAAAATTAGAAAATTTAAAAAGGGAAATGGATAGGTTGAAGTTAGATATAGTTGGGATTAGTAAAGTTCGGTGGCAGGATGAACAGGATTTCTGGTCAGGTGAGTACAGGATTATAAATACAAAATCAGTTGGGGGTATCACAGGAGTAGGATTGATAATGAATAAGAAAATAGGAATGCGGGTAAACTACTATGACCAGCACAGTGATCGCATTATCATTGTCAAGATAGATATAAAGCCCACACCGACAACAGTAGTACAGGTTCATATGCCAACTAGCTCTACAGATGATGAAGAAATCGAAGAAATATGTGAGGAGCTAAAGGGAATTATTCAGACAGTTAAGGGAGAGGAAAACTTAATTGTTATGGGCGACTGGAATTCGGTAGTAGGTCAAGGAAGGGAAGGTAAGATAGTAGGTGAATATGGTCTGGGCAGGAGGAATGAAAGAGGAAGTCGCCTGGTAGAATTTTGCACAGAACATAATTTAGTTATTACAAACACCTGGTTTAAGAATCACAAAAGAAGGTTGTATACATGGAAGAGACCAGGAGACACTGGGAGATACCAGATAGATTTTATAATGGTAATACATAGATTTCGGAACCAGGTTTTAAAGTGTAAGACATACCCAGGGGCAGATATAGACTCTGACCATAACTTGTTGGTTATGAACTGTAGGCTGAAACTGAAGAAACTAAAAAAAAGGTAGGAAAATAAGGAGATGGAACCTGGATAAATTGAAGGAACCTGAAGTTCTTAAAAATTTCAGAGGGAACTTTAGGCAACAATTGACAGCAACAGGGGAAACTAAAACAGTAGAGGAGGAATGGGTAAAATTGAGAGATGAAATAGTGAAGACAACAAAGGACAAAATAGGTAGGAAGGCAAGACCTGCAAAAAAATCTTTGGATATCACAGGAGATACTAAATTTAATCGATGAAAGGAGAAAATATAAAAATGCAGTAAATGAAACAGGCAAAATGGAGTACAGACGACTAAGAAATGAGATTGACAGGAAGTGCAAAAAGGTGAAGGAGGAGTGGCTAGAAGGCAAATGCAAGGATGTAGAAGAATGTATAAATAGGGGAAAAATTGATACAGCCTACAGGAAAATAAAAGAAACATTTCGAGATAAGAAAAACAGCTCTATGAATATCAGGGACACTGATGGAAAACCAGTTCTCAGCAAAGAAGGGAAAGCTGAAAGGTGGAAAGAGTATATAGAGGTGCTCTACAAAGGAAATGAACTTCGAGACAATATTGTAGGAAGGGAAGAGGACGTGATGAAGATGAAATAGGAGACACTGTACTGAGAGAAGAATTTGACAGAGCCCTGAAAGACCTAAGTCGAAACAAGGCCCCTGGAGTAGATGATATTCCCTCAGAGCTACTGAAGTCTCTGGGAGAACCAGCCATGACAAAATTGTTTCACCTGGTGTGTAAGATGTACGAGAAAGGTGAAGTACCTTCAGACTTTAAGAAAAATGTTATAATCCCCATTCCAAAGAAAGCAGGTGCAGACAGGTGTGAAAACTACAGAACCATCAGTTTAATAAGTCATGGTTGCAAAATATTAACGCGAATTATATACAGAAGGATGGAAAAGCTGTTAGAAGCCGACCTCGAGAAAGATCAGTTTGGGTTCAGGAGAAATGTAGGAACACGGGAGGCAATACTCACTTTACGGCTTATCCTAGAAGATAGATTAAGAAAAGGCAAACCTACATTTCTAGCTTTTGTAGATTTGGAGAAGGCTTTTGAGAATGTTGATTGGAATAAACTCTTTCAAGTTCTGAAGCAAGCAGGAGTAAAATATAGGGAGCGTAAGGTTATTTACAACTTGTACAAAAACCAGACAGCGGTTGTCAGAGTTGAAGGGCATGAAAGGGATGCAGTGGTTGGGAAGGGAGTAAGACAGGGTTGTAGCCTTTCTCCAATGTTATTCAATTTGTACATTGAGCAAGCTCTAAAGGAAAGCAAGGAGAAATTTGGAGAAGGAATTAAAGTTCAAGGTGAAAAATTAAAAACATTGCATTTTGCCGACGACAGTAATTCTGTCAGAGACAGCAAGGGACCTGGAAGAGCAGTTAAACGGAATGGACAGTGTGCTGAAAGGTGCATATAAGATGAACATTAACAAGAGCGAAACTAGAGTAATGGAGTGCAATGTAAGAAAATCAGGTGATGCTGAAGGAATTAGATTGGGTAACGAAGCAATAAAGGAGGTAGATGAGTTTTGTTACTTGGGCAGTAAAATAACAAATGATGGTCGCAGTACAGAGGATATAAAATGCAGAATGGCAATGGGTAGAAAAGTGTTCTTGAAAAATAGAAATTTGTTAACATCAAATATTGATTTAAGCCTAAGGAAGTCCTTTCTGAAGGCATTTGTACAGAGTGTTGCCTTGTATGGGAGTGAGACATGGACGATAAGCAGTGCGGACAGGAAGAGGATTGAGGCTTTTGAAATATGGTGCTACAGAAGAATGCTGAAGATTGGGAAGAAAAGAAATTTCTGGCATACATTGACTCAAAGAAGGGATAGATTGGTAGGACACATTCTTAGACATCAAGGAATAGTGAATTTAGCGTTGGAGGGAAGTGTGTGGGGTAAAAACCCGCAGAGGAAGACCAAGAGATGGATATAGTAAGCAGATTCATACAGATGTAGGTTGCTGTTATTATGTGGAGATGAAGAGGCTTGCTGCATCAAACCAGCCTCCCGACTGAAGACCTCAACAACAACAGTCAAGTCATCCACGGTACTGTGGAAGTTTTCACTGCAGACCATACGTCGTGAATCTGTTGTCCTCTGCCGTCTCCCCGTAGCACATAAATGGCTGACCCGCGGCTATTTCCTCCGCCGTGAGGCCCCGCCTGTGTGTCGGTGTGGAGCAGTGCTGACAGTAGTCCATCTTCTGATGGACTGTCCACTTTTAGCCACCTTGTGGCAATCTTTTAATCTACCAGAAGCGCTATCCTTAGTTTTAGGCGACAATGCCACCATGGCTAACTCTCTTTTATGTTTTATTCGCGCAGCTGGTTTGTACAATTCCATCTAGTGATGGGTGCTGTAGCCTGATACCTCAGGTCCCCACTTTTAAAGACTTTTTAAGATTCTTTTGTAAAATACCTAGGGGGTTTTTAGTGTGTGCAACATGGCTGGCTCATCCTGTATTATCTTTGTGATTAGCCAGCCTTGGTATTCTGCTGTCGAGTTCTACCTCAGTTCCTGACCTTTTTTTCTTTTACTTATGGGTCTTTCTTTTGTGTTGTTAGTGAAGTGGTCATTGTCAGTATGCCCCCTTTTGTTAGTCTCCATTCTCAATGTCTGTTTCTAGCCTCTGACAGTGAGCTCTTATCTAGGAACAGGGGACTGATGAACTAGATTTTTAGTCCTCTCAAAACAACAACAACAGTTTCTCACTGCACCTGCAATAGTGTTGTCATTTGTCAGCGTGTTACAGCATGGTAATCATGGCTTGCAGATCACCACCACTTACCAATGCACAAGTGTTTGCTCTGTTGTATGATATTCCAGATGATATGTCTGAAGCAGAATGTGATCTAGATGAAGGGGATCTAGAGGAAGAAGCTGCAGACAAAGATACTGCGAACCAAATGACTGTTTTCAAAGTAGTGATTCAGATGATGATAATGATTCAGATGTTATTTATCCATGTTAGTTGGAATAATGATACCCATTATTTTCATATCATCATTCAACTGTTGTATAAAATTCATTATCTATATTCGAAATATTCTGTTGTATTACAGCAGCAGAAAATGTAAAACGTAAAGCAAGTTATCAGAGGGGACAAATCAAATCAAGCCTCCCAAGACAATGAAATATGTTACTAGGCACAGATGGGGTAATGGAGTGGACTGTAGCAGAGTTTGGGATGACCAAATCAGGCAGACCGGCATGCCATAACATTTTGAAAGAAAATCCAGGAGCTACTGCATACGCAAAGCGGTACATTTCTGATGACAGTGTAGCGAGTGCATGGTGCCTTTTTATTGATGAATCAATATTGAAACATATAAAACTCTGTACTGAAGTGAAAGCTAGACGTGTTCTAACAAATGAATTGTGGAAAATTGTTTGAAAACCTGGAGGCCTTCATTGCCTTATTGTATGCTCGTGGTGTTCTTGGAGCTGACATTACCAAATGTGATGAACTGTGGTCTAAAAAGTGGGCGCCGCCATTCTTCATTGACACAATGGGAAAGAACTGTTTTTCGAGAAATTCTTAGATTTTTTTAGGTTTGACACTAGGAACACCAGATGAAGACAGATAAATTTGCATTAGTATCACAGGTTTGGAAGAAATTTATAGAAAATTGTCAATTGACATATATTCCTGGTGAAAATCTGACTGATGTTGAGCAGCTTTACCCAATCAAAACAAGGTGTCCATTCTTATAGCATATGCCCAACAAACCAGATAAATTTCGTATAAGGTGGACATTGAATCGAAATTTCTGCAATGGGTTTCCATATCTAGGAAAAAAAGATCTGAGACCGTGTGATGACTCTTCCCAAAAGTGTAATAATGAAATTGACGGAGACGTTTCAAAAGAAGGGGTGAAACGTAACAACAGATAACTTTTTTACAAGAGTGAAACTGGGTAACAAGTTGAAAAGTTATGGTACTAGCATTGTTGGGACAACTAGACAATTCAGGAGAGAAATTCCTAAGGCTGTGAAAACTATGAAATGGCGAGAAAATACACTATTTGAACTGGTACACAAAGATGGCCAGTTCATGTGTTTTATAATATCCTTGACTTGGCAGCTATTAATTACTGGATTATTTTCAAGAAAGTGACAGGAAAGAAGATCACTTGTCGGAGCTACATCCTGAAGCTAGCATAAGAGCTTCGTACGGGGTGTTTTGGCTCAAAATCTAAGGTTGTGGGAACAGAAACAGAATTTGGAGAGCCTGTGGAACCAAATAAAATGAGGAGACAATGCCAAATGAAAAAAAAATGCAGGAATAAGACGAGTTATTTATGCAAAGAATGCTAATGGCAAGTGTATGGTTCTTGCTCAAAGGACATAACAAAGGAAGTGATCTATAGTTAATGTGTTGAAATACTCTGAATAAAAAGTAAGACAGTGTTTTACAAATGTGTCTTGGTGTGTAGGTTTGGCAAAGTTGCTCATGACTCTAATTCCGCAAAATAAAGTGTTACTCAAATGTATTTTATGATAATCTTCAGTGATGAAGTAATCTGAATAAAAGTTGTGTTTAATAGTTGGATAACTTCATTTCTAAAAAAATTCATCTGTACTTGTAATAAAAATGAAAAATATTAATTTTGTGATAAAATTATGTAACTTGTTTCATCAAGTGCTAGACCCCACAGTTAATGTTTTCTAAATGTAGAAATATATATTTGAAAACATGATAATGAGACAAAAAAATCAAATTTAAATATAGCGGTTGAAGTGCCCACAATGGCAGTTCTAGTGTTAAGTGTTGTATGTGTGTGTCCTTTTTATATGCCTGTCACAGCTTGTCGTTACACATTTGTGATGAGTTTTAAAACTGACATTATATTGATTTCTTTATAAATTTATTCTGTTATCCTAATTGTTGATTATACAAGTTACTTACAATTATTAGTCAAGTTAATCAAGTTTCCATTTTAATTGGATGTAGCTGACCTGACAGATGTTGTTCTGTCCTATTTTTTCTCTAAATCAACACTATATTGATTTTTTACGTTAATAGGTCTTCCCCGACAGACTTTGTTATGTCAAAAGTTATCGGCCCTTCACAGTAATAAAACATATTTCAGAGTTATCACTTTATTTATAACTTTGTGTCTCCATAATAAACAACATTTACTTACAAATATTAATTTTCTATATTGTACATTGCAAGACTTTAGAAGTAGTAGTAGTAGTAATGTGATATTTTCGTTTTAATGCCTTATGGTACAGGACATTTTTTGTTTGATTGCCTGGTGGTAAATAAATGAAGCTGTTGGTTTTCCAACATGAGACCAGGCAACATACAACTGTCCATGAGAGAAGCATGGGTTTTCCAGATTGACGCCAAAAACACTCAAGGACTGACCATGTGGTTTATTTATGGTCATAGTGAAAGCAAGCCCCACTGGAAATTATAGTCGTCTAAATTCAAACGGTACGTCACTTGGTACCATTGGGATGTGGGGTATCGACACATCTTCTCCCTTATATTTTCCCTTTAGAATGGTTGCTTCACATTCTTCAGTAATTTTTTCACTGCTAGCCGTGTGCTGTCACAGAGTCGCAGTTGGTTGATATTTCATAAAAGTGGATATGGGATATATACTGTAATCTCTTGTCTTCTTCCCTTCCTCCCTCCTCTATTTTGCCATCTCTTCCTTCCCCTATCTTTTTCCATCACCTTCACACCACTCACTCTTACCCCACACCATATCCATCTCCTCCCCCTCCTCTCTGCGTCTGTATCATACCCACTTTTTTAAATCAATTTCATTCTCCCATTCTTTCTCCTCCTCTCTCTGATCTTATTGATTTTTATTGAAATCGGGACCTTGATTGGGTATAGAAGTCAAAATGGATGTGTAAATCAATAGGAAACGGGTTATTGACCAACATCGTTCATTGTCCCGGTGCGTAATCGACTACGGATAGTATCAGAATGCCAAACGTTCAGTTCTAATCGTCACAGGTTGCCGTCTGTTTTGTCGACGATCGAAATTATTTGGTGCGTAAACTACAACTGAGCGAGTCGAACTCGACTGTACCCGTCGTTCCAGAGTCATAATGGGTGTTGCGCGTACGTCGACCAATATTACGCTGCCGCAATGGAGGCATTGTTGTAAAACACTCCAAAGATACGATCACCACCGACAACACCGTTGAGGTAAGAATAATACTAAGGGACTTCTAAAGAAGCAACATTTCATGTTAAATCTGTCTGACTGTTTTAAGCTAGAGTCCATAATGCCATCTCCCTTTATTCGAACCTCCTCGGCATATTTGTTCGCTCCGTTACAGTGTATTTGGTCACTAGTTCAGTAGCGAACGAATAAGTCGATTGTTGGGGAATCTAGAAAATGATCAGAGCTGGAAGCATACTCTGTTTTTCTCAAATTCTGATATTTTCTGGCAAATTTTCCAAAAATTTCCTTTCACGTAAACCTCGCCCTGAGAATTATGAACAGAACAAAGTAAAGATCAGCTAAATTGGTAAAGTCATTCTCAAGTTTTACACTTAGCAACACATTTGGTGATTCATTTTTATTTATATAGATATGAGTTCCTTCCAAATTCAAGATCCCTCTTTATTTATTATTATTATTATTATAATCATCATCATCATTATCATTATTTTTATTATTTCAGTTGTACCCAGAGGATCCACTGCCAAAAACTGTTTGCTTGGAGTGCTGCACGAAGCTCAATCAGTACTTCGACTTCTTCGAAACGAGCTCCCGTGCACAATTAGCACTGCAGATATTATTCGATCCGAAAGTTGCCAAAGAAGAGTTCAGTGCAGACTCTCTCAATGTTGTTACAAAGGTAGAACCCAGTGAGGGAACCAAAAAAACCTCGACTGATCACAACGGAGGTGGAAAAGATGATAATGGAGATGAGGAGGAAGAGGACGGGGACGAGGACGAGGAGGAGGAGGAAGAAGCAGACGAGGAGGAGGAGGAAGAGGCGGACGAGGAGGAGCGAGGCGTGGCTGCTTACAACACTGAGGCCGCAGCGGAGGAAGTGAGTGAGCATAGCAGCAGCTTGTTCTAAATCCTTAGCATTATAGTGACAGCTATGAAATCTGCATATTGCATTAACATCATTTTTTGTTTGTTTGACTGCAGTGGCTCAGTTTTACTGCTGCTTTAACATTTCTATCTCACTCTAGGATAACTTTGTTCATCTCCATTCATTTCAGAATACTTCACGTTGCATAAATAAAGGATAGTAAGTACCCAGGCCGCACTTGGTGTTAAAAGTAATTAAATTTGCTTAGGTCACATCCCAACTGCTCATTTTAGTGTACTTTAAGTTTTTATTTAAGAGTGGTAATTTGACATTGGAATTCAACAATATAAAATAATAGCTTGTATCTCACCACGAAGATAATTGTCGAAAAACACACACACACACACACACACACACACACACACACACACACACACACACACACACCTTTCCGATAACTTGCAGTAGGTAAAGTAGGAGAGTGGGAAACTGAAGGATGGAAGATCAGGGTGGGGATTAGGTGTGTGGAAAGAGATGCAGCACGGGAGAGCTGTGGGGGATTGGGGTAGGGGAGGAGAAGTGGTAAGCGAATCTGGGAGTAGCGGCCTGGGGGGTATTACGGTGTTAATAATACAAGAAGTGGGAGATGTGTAATACAGAGGAGGTGGGAACTGTGGACAATTGTTTACTGCGTATTGAGGCCTGTATGGTTTCGGTACTGGAGGATATACTGTAAGAACTCCTATCTGTGCAGTTCAGAAACTCTGGTAGTGTGGGGAGGATCCAGATGGCCCGGGTTGTGCAACTGCTATGAAATAGAGCGTATTCTCAGCTGCATGTTGTTCTTGGCACATTGCTCAAAAGTCATAGTGCTGATAGAGTGACGGTTGCTGTGTCTGTAAATGTTGAAGTTTTTCTAAAAAAGATGAAGCGAGAAGGGTTGCTGCCTATCGCCTTTCCTCTCTAACAGGAAGTTACACTCAACAGCTGATCTGCTGTCTTTGGAGCATAAAGGCGTCATACTTCTTCTCTCGGCAGGTGTTTCATCGCCTTTTTGAAGATTCATTAATTGAAAAGCGGACAGTAGGAAAGTTACAGAACAAATAGGCAGAAGTGTGGTGAAATCCGTATCTGTAAAAGATATGATGAATTTGAGGTAGCCATGTTGGATGTTTAATATTGTTTGACATAAAGACTGTTTTGCCATGAAACCACCTTGCTGTAGGACAAGGAATTACTAACAATCGTAAATAAATAAACACATTTTATACAGATAAATTTTCTAGTCCCTAGAGAGAGCGGAGAGTGGTTGAATCGGAGAGAATGTTGCTAGCCGTGAAGTCATAATACTACAACCAGAGCAGGGGCCAAACGGCCAAGCTTACCTCACTATATACCGAATTGTAATTGTACCAGATGCTTCCAATCGCCCATCATTGTAACCAACCCGGACAGTCCTCAAAGTCATACTTTACTAATACGGCGGTAACTTCTGCCCTAGACTGTCCATGAGGTGCATAGGCGGATCCAAAGGGGTGGGGGGAGAGGGGGTCGTAGGGTCATTCGGGGAAAGAAACCGCTTGGGAAGCTTTGCCCTTGTGGGCGGCACTGTGCCTCAGACAGTAAGGTTGGGACACCAGTTTGGAGCACGGGGAACAGCTGGTATGCTTCCACCGTAGTGTGGCTTCGGCTTGCTTTTAAATTTAACAGTGACAGGAAATGCTCCATTTTGAGCAATTTCTACATTAACCAAATGGGTAATGTACAAATTACTCTGTCCCTTCAATTCAATTGTCATCTAAGTAAGCAATCATTCTGTGATGCTCCTTGGTTGGTGAAAATTAATAAAACGTCCTAAATTAATTGATTCAATTTTGCTACTTTTTAATTAAGGATCCATCCAATCTGTTATTGATATCCAGTAGTTTATAATTTTACTGGCAACTCGAATCTGTGGTCGGAATAACATAATTAATATTATTTTGATCTGTTTCTTTGTTATGGCACAGCAGTTGCTCAGCAGTATGCTCCCAAAAAGTGTGTGTGTTACAATTCCAGGCTGGTGCAAGGTGACTAAGGGGAAATTTACACATGCGATGTGATGGAGCGTAAGCAAGCAATGGCACACATGACAGTGAAGAGACTTGGTTAAACACTTTCAACAGAGGGTGCGTGTTTAGACTGCACACTGAGCTGAACGATGTGATGTGGTCCGATGCGATGATTCTGCTTTACTCGCCATCATTAAAAATTTTACTGGCACATTTATGTTTTGATATATCTTAAAGGGTAACACACGATAAAAAGAAAGATTTAAGCTTCAAGGTTAGTTTATCATATTTATTTTAATTCTTTATTAGATAATTTAGAAATTATGCAAAAACAATGCCAAAAAGTATCATTATCTGTAAAAAAATATGGCAAGAGTGGACAGTCAATTAGGAGTTCAATAATAATTATACGCTGTGCTCGTACTTTTGTTGTTTTATTAGGTTCTTACTCGAAAATTGAGACATATTCAAAGAAAACACGGAAAAAAATAAATTAACGAGCAATTAAAGCTTTTCTATTGGGTTATAGCCTAACAACATACACAAAAATTGTGACCTATTCATATAAAACTGCTAAGTATTTTATAAAACAAAGCGAACGGTAAACAACTGATTATATATTACATCATCTGTGTCATCTGATCTACAATTGGCCATTCCTGTTTCTCATCAATTGTCACGTCATTACCAATGTGTTAGAAGATGCTGCAGAAACTACGAATAAAGAAAGGGAAGCTGCACAACAGACTGGCCTTCATGCTGAGGTGTCACAATAAAAATGTTATGCCACAGTTTGCTGACCTACGGCCTGTCAGCACGGCCAACATGAGACAAATCTTATGACGTTCTTGTTCAGCGTCGGTATGGGAGGACGTCTGCATTACTAGAAGGCAACTTGACAAGAACGGGAGGAATTTGCTCCATCACCACTTATACCTGGCTTTCGCTCTGCCTACACGTACCTGGGAGTGGCTGGATGGTAAATTTACGCAAGTGGTGAACTAGCGAGCCGTATGTGGATTCCCTTTGGAGGCCGCTGATGGACTGAGAGACTTTCCAGAATACTGGAAAAAAGCTAGAATGCCAAAGAACAATAATTCGGCAGCAGAGCACAGGGCTCTGTTGGCCCTCTGTGATGACGAAGATATAGTGGTCTTAGCAGCAGATAAAGGCAACGCCACTGTGCTTCTGAAGACAGAAGATTACTAGCAAAATATCGAGAATGCTACTAGATCCTGCATACAAAGAGTGGGGAGGGATGTGACTACTTCCGTCATACATAAGACAGTCGATCTTCTCAACAGCTCGGGGTTTGACAGGAACATCATCAGAAGGCTTTACCCCAGGGCACCGGCGCTCCTATGACTATATGGCCTTTCGAAGATCCGTAAGGAGAATGTCCCATTAACTCCAATTTTAATCCCACAAACTCACTGGCATATGAGATAGCCAAACCTCATATGGGGTCACTGCCCAAACCAGTCAAGAAGTTGACAGAATTTGTCTAAGTACTTCAGGGGCTGCATATAGATGACAAGGCCCTCCCAGTTAGCTTTGACATCACATCCCATTCCACCCATGTGCCGCTGGATGATTCCTTAGAACTTGACGAGGGACGCTTTGTTGAAGACAGTCAAACTCTTCCGTCATGAGCATGGGCTCCCCCTGAGCTCCTGGTATCACCAATCTTTCCATAGAGCACCTTGAAGAGATAGGGCTGAGTACAGCCTGTCTAAAACCAGAGGCGTTCTACAGATACGAAGGTGACACATGGCACTGCTATGGCCACATGGCAATGAATACCTGCAAGAGTTTGTGTGACCTCAATAGCATACATGACAGCTTCAATGGGAGTAGAGGAGGACGGATGCCGATCCTTCTTAGACATTTTAATGAAGCGAAATATGGGAAACTTGGTCTACAGGAAGAAGAGTTACACAGACCTTTATTTCAATGCTCGGAGTTGTTGTGTGACCATCTTGCTCAGTGCATCTCGGTACTAAACGCGTTGGTGACTCTGTAACAAGGAGAGTTGGCAGTAGGATTTGCAACATTTGCCAGAAACTTTCCACAAAAACTGCTACGAGACATTGATAAACACACACCTTACAGACAGACAAGAGGAAGGAGGACAAGCCAGAAGAAGATGAAGCAAAAAATATGGCGTTCATGCCCTATACTGGCCCACTAACAGCCAAAATCGCAAGAATACTGTAAAAGCACGGTATAATAACCATCTTCCGTGCACCGTGAAAAGTAGAGGAATACTTGGTTCAAACAAATACCCTTTAGAATTGCAGACACCAGACATCTACACTATTGAGTGCCAATATGGGAAGTTGTAAATTGGACACACAATGGTATGTATCACAGCGCTGTATGGAAGACATCAAAAATGTACGCCTGCGACAGAAAAGTAATGCCTGAGGATGGTAAGTATGAAATTCATCGAAAAAATTGCGCCAAGACAATGCCATCCCTCGGCTGATCACTTGAGAAGAGTTCAAGAGAGAATTTGATGCGGAAGGGTTGGCAGCTATTGTAGTGGGGATACTGTTGTCTATTTGTGGGTTTAATGTGGACTAATGTGTGTATATGGGACTCAACGTGGTCAACATCTAGGAAGGTACCTTTGACTCGGGTTAGAGAAGCTGTTGAGGTCTTGAAGTTACCTCAAAATTTTTCACTAGCTATGAGTCCAGACCACAAAGATGTTATCTATGAACCTATACTAAGACAGTGGAAATGGGGTTGCAAGAAGCTAGGCCTTACAGAACATCTGTTCCATGCAGGGAAGGTTGGCATAAGATGGGGTTAGCCTGGTCTCCATATCTGGCTTCCTGATATGAAGGATAAGAGTGTAAAAGCTTCAGGAAAAGAAAATCAGGCACAAATACATAAAACTGATCTCGGAAAGGTACCAGTAAATTCATTGTAGTCATATACAGTCACTGGGAGAGAAATGTACAAATTACAGGAACACACTACTAAAATGGGTGGAAAATGTCTTGGAACAGTGATCTGGTAGAACCAGACAGCTTGGTGGAACCAAACAGTGAAGGCAGCCTGTAAAAGAAAAAAAGATGTATGAAAAATGGCTCCATGCTACAACTCGGGCAGACAGAGAAAGTTAAATTGAAAAAAGAAATAAAGGCAAACATATGCCGTATTTGCCAGTATATAGGACACACTGGCGTATAAGACGCACCCCATTGTTAAGACTTGTTTTTAAGAAAAAATAAATCACACCTAATACATCTATTTCAATATGATTACAGTACATATGTTCATGTATGGTACATTAAATACCTAAGGCAGTGCCTTCAAGTAGTGTTCATAAACTTTACGCATTCAAATTTCTTGACAGTTTGCGATTATTCAAGCTTTTTGCTGTTTATAGTATGCTCTGACTAGGATGTGATCAATGACAAGAGCATCGTAAAGGCTTACGACATTGTTACCTATGTGGCACTACTTATGATTGCTCCCATCAGCCACCACGGCAAGTATCAGTTTTTTCCTCAGGGGCCCAGCATTCCCTCACTTTCTTTCTCCGTGTTCATCTTAGTTCCACGAGATTTGGGGATTTATATGGTCCACACCACGATAATCCCGCGCGGTGCAAGGCTACTTACTCAGGGAGATCGCCCGGTATCCCTGAGGCTCCGTTCGAGACACATCCACCCATGTGCCACGCATCCCTCAGCACGGATCGCATCACACCTTGGGTTGGGAAAGGAATTGGGAAAGGACTGGGAGACGATAAGGAAGACGGGACGTTGTGGGACACTCTTAGTCTGATCCATCAGCTGAGGCCTTTCCGGCAGTAGGTTCTCTACCTTCAGTATAGCCCTCTGCTGCACGCGGATACGCAAGCCTCTCCACCCGCACGGACAGTGCTTCGTCAAGGTGGTGTCCCCCGGAGAGGAATGCATGACTTCAACAAGTTTTTAATGTGAGTGTTCTTATGGGTAGATCTTAAAGGAAATGCAAGATGGCTTTTAGATGGCTCCTGATGATTTTCCTCAGATCCTGTTTTTTAATTCCATTTGTCACTGAGAGTTCTGTATGGGTGCTGATAACCTCCATGTTGAGCACCCTTCAAACCCACAAACACCAACAACAAAGTATCAGTTTTTGTGATGAGTAGAGGGGTTTTAATGTAGAAAATTGTGTGATTTGAGAATTTATTGTGATGTACCAATATTTGTTATTGTTGTGGTCTTCAGTTCACAGATTGGTTTGCTGCCGCTCTCCATGCTACCCTGTCCTGTGCAAGCATCTTAATTTGAGAATACGAATGGCAACCCACATCCTTTTCAAGATGATTACTGTATGTGACCCTCAGTCTCCCTGTACGATTTTTACCTCACACACTTTCTTCTAATGCTAAGTTGATGATTCCTTGATGTCCCAGAATGTGTCCCACTTACCTATCCCGTGTCTTTGTCAGAATATGCCAAAAACTCCTTTTCTCCCCAATTATGTTGAGCGCCTCCTCATTAGTTACATGATCAATCCATCTGATCTTCAACATTCGTCTGTAGCACCACATTTCAAAAGCTTCTATCATATTTTTGTCTGAACTCATTTTTCACATTTCACTCCCATACAATGCTACACTCCAGGCAAATGTTTCAGAAAAGACTTGTTGACATTCAAACTGATTTTGGATGTCAACAAATGTCGCTTCTTCAGTAAAGCTTTCCTTCCCAAAGCCATTCTGCATTTTGTACCTTCTTTACTTTGGCCATCAGAAGTTATCTTGCTACACAAATAATCTACTACTTTTATCGCCTCATTACCTAATTGTAAATCCTTCAATATCATCTGATTTACTGACACTCCATCTTATATGTTCATCTTATATTTTCCTTTCAAGACACTGTCCATTCCATTTAATTGTTCTTGCAGATCCTTTTCTGTTTCTGACAGAATTACTGTATCATCAGCAAACCACAATGTTTTTATTCCCTCTCTCTGGACTTTAATTTCCTCTCCTAACGTCTCCTTGCATTCCTTCACAGCTTGCTCAATGTACAGATTTAACAATGTTGGGGAAAGGCTACAACCCTGTCTTACTCTCTTCCCAACCTCTGCATCCTTTTGTGCGCTTCGACTCTAATAACTGCTGTCTGATTTTTGTGTAAGTCTAATATAACTCTTAGCTCTCTATATTTTACCACTGCTACCTTCAGACTGAAAGAGTGTATTCCAATTGACATTGTCAAAACCTTTCTCCAAATCTACAAATGCTAAAAACCTAGGTATTACTTTCCTTAGCCTATCTTCTAAGATAAGTCTTAATGTGAGTATTACCTCTCATGTTCCTACATTTCTCCTAAATCTAAACTGATCTTCTCTAAGGTTGGATTCCACAAGTTCATTCATTCGTCTGTAAATAATTTGTGTTAGTATTTTGCAACCATTACTTGTTAAACTGATAGTTCTGCAATTTCCACACTTGTCTGCACTTGCTTTCATTGGAATTGGAATTATGATATTCTTCTTGAAGTCGGAGGGTATTTCCCCTGTCTCATACATCTTCCATACCAGGTGGAACAATTTCTTCACGACTGGCTGCCCCAATGGTGACAGCAGTTCAGACGGAACATCGTCTATTCCAGGGGCCTTGTTTCTACACAAACCTATTAGTGCTGTGTCAAATTCTTCTCACAGTACCGTATCTCCTATCTCATTTTCCTCTACTTCGTCTTCCACATCTAGAATACTGCCTTCAGGTTTATTTCATTTGTACAGGCCCTCTATATATTCCTTCTACCTTCAGCTTTCTCATCTTTGCTTAGTACTGTTTTTTCTTAATCTGAGTTCTTGATATTCATACTGCTGCTTTTTTTTGTCTCTTTTTATTTTCCTGTAGGTGGTATATGTCTTTCCCCTAGTTACAATTCTTCTATGGTCTTGCATTCTCTTAAGAGCCACTCCTGTGTAGCCAGTCTGCACTTCCTGACAATCTTATTTTCCAGAAGTCTGTGCATTTTTATATTTTCTCCTCTCATCAATTAAGTTGTTGTTAAATCCAGTATATCATGTGTTATCCAGGGATTTCTATTAGGCCTTGTCCTTCTGCCTATATGATCCTCCGCGGCCTTCTCTACTCTGTCTCTCGGAGCTACCCATTCTTCATCTACTGTATTACTTTCCTCTGTTTCAGAAATCCTTGCCCAAACTCTCAACCACCTTTGGTTCCTTAAATTTCTCCAGGTCCCATCTCCTTATATTCCTACCTTCTTGCAGTTTCTTCAGTTTCAGTCTACAGTTCATAACCAATAAGTTATGGTTAGAGTATACGTCTGTCCCTGGATATGTTCTCCAGATTAAGACCGTGTTTCTAAACCTTCACTGCATCATTGGCAGTCTGGTATCTCCCAGTGTCTCCTGGTCTCTTCCACATATATATCCTTTTTTCACGATGATTAAACCAAGTGTTTGTGATTATTAAATTGTGCTCTACTCAAAATTCTACCAGGCAATCTGCGCTTTCATTATTTTTCTGCAGTCCATATTTGCCTACTAAATTTCCTTATCTTCCTTTCCTACTACCGAGTTCCAGTCCTCCATCCAGTGACGGACTAAGGCTGTCCGGGGCGACGGCAAAACAAAAGGAGGTCCCCCGTCCATACATGTATTGCTATAAAAAAACAGTGACTTTTGAGATTTGGAGGTCCCCTTCAGGACAAGAGGCACAGGACAGTCTAAAAGAAATAGCTTGTGAGATGTGCAAATCTCACAACGAGAGGCCAAGAATCTCTTCATCATTGGCAGAACTAGTTGGCTTTTAAACTTGTACTACTGTGGTCAGTATTGGCTTCATGTCTGTCTTTGCTACGATAATGCATTCACTATGCTGTTCATAGCAACTTACCTGCATTCCCACTTTCTTATTCATTATCAAACCTACTCCTTCATTACCACCAACTGATTCTGTATTTATAACCCTGCACTCACTTGACCAAATATCCTGTTCGACCTGCCACCGAACTTCACTAATCCCCACCATATCTAGCTTAAACCTATCTATTTCCCTCTTCAACTATTTATGTAAGTATTTTTGTGATGTTTCATAAACTGTGAGAATGATGGATGGTATGCACTGTATGGGGCACAGCATTTATAACCTCAAAAATACAATTGTGAGATGCAGACGCTGTGCAAACGTCACAAAAAATACTTGTGTACATATTTGCACTTGAGAGTGTGAATAAATTCTCAAATATTGTCAGACATGGACACATACATGAGAAATGTTTCATTATTAAAATAATGAATGACACCGTTACAGGATTGCCGAAAAAATCGATTATGATGAATGAAATTATGTTGAAAGTTTCTACTTTATATGAAGTAATCAATTTCAGTTTGCTTGGCACTAAAAATAGTACAAAATTCAGATAACCTTTACTACATAATAAACCTCCTGATGAGTATTTTGGTGCGTATTATGTGTATGTTTCAAATATAAATGACAAATATGTAAGAGAGAACCTTAAAGGAAATTTTCTTGCTTAAAACATTATTTCCCACATTACACAATTTTCTTTCTTTCTTTTCTTCTTCTTTTTTTTTTTTTTTTTTTTTTTTTTTTTTTTTTTTTTTTTTTTTTTTTTTTTTTTTTGTTTGAAATTCCTTGAAAGTTAATAGAACTTATAGGTACCTACCTTAACTGGCAATCGGCATATAAGACACATTCAGTTTTTGGACTTAATTTTTGTAGGAAAAAAAGTGTGTCTTATACGCCAGAAAATACAGTTGTTGCAGAATCATAGCAAAAATCATGGGGAGACTTTGATTGGTTGGAAACATTTGATGAAGCCACCAAAAATCTATTCTGGAGTGTAATTGGCAGACTTCGAAAAGGAGGGAAGAAAGAATTAACAAGTGTTTTGAAATGGTCAGGAAAGCTGCTAGTGAATCCAGTGGATAGCTTTGGTAGAGTGAGGGAATAATTCGAACAGTTGCTCAATATTAGTGGATCATTCAGTAATGTTACAGATTTCATTGTACAGTAAGATAGAAATGTCGATTGAAACAGAATAACATTTGAGGTTGTGGAGATAAAGGCCAGTAGACTGCAGTAGCTGGGGTAGATGAAATTAAGTCCTAAGTCATTAAATACAGTGGAATGTCAGTGTTTTAGCCCGTTCTTTGAAATTAACTCTGGGAATAGTGATGATAGTGAAATTAAGATACACAGGATTAGGCATAAAGTAATGAAAGAAGGACAAACTTTTGTGAATCTGTGGAAGATCAGGAATTTTTTCAAGCAATTCCACCTGATAACACTAACAGTTTATCTACTCCAATGTCTTATATATGATCAAATTCGACATATAACACAAAGGGAAATTCGTGTTCTGTAATATTAAAAATGTAATTGTTCTTTATGGCTCATTTTAATTTTTCCTTCAAATATTAAGGAATAATCAATAAAACTAAAGACAAAGCATTCCTTTTCAGGAATCATGCTGTGTCCCCTTTTTATCAACTATTCCAACCTTGCAATTTTATGCTACTTGGGCTTGGTGATTTCGTAGGTGTTAGCACAGCCACTGCTTCGCAAATACTAAAAACAGTAAAAACTAATAATGGAATGTCCAGGTTGGAATTAATAATATAGTAATAAGGACAGCTTACAGCTCACCACAAAGACAAAGCGACTAGCTGTGACAGGCACATACAAAAGACACACTCACACAACACTTTCAGCTATCGGCCATGGCGTTCTTCAGAAAACAGAGCATTCATGCAACCACACAGGCACACAACACAGTCATACAACCACCACCTCCGGCTGCCGCACTTCGAATCAAAGTGTTATATGTGTGTGTCTTTTGCATGTGCCTGTCGCAGATCGTCGCTTCGTCTTTGCGGTGAGTAGTAAACTGTCCTTATTACTATATTACTAAAAACAGTAAGATTGGCAAAAAAACACATAAAACTTCCAGAAACTGAAGATGAAGTTGGAAGTATTAAATTAAACTTCTTTCAAATTCCAAAATTTCCAAAGTTTTGGGCACATTAGATTGCACTCTCATAACAGTCCAGTCGCCTCCTGGTGACCAAGCCAAAATGTTTCAGAACAGAAAATGTACAAGTCCTGATCAATGCAGAGCTACATATCAGTGACATTGTTGCATGATGCATGATGACTATCACCTGATAGTAACATTTTCATGAATAGTCATTTGAGAACACGCCTAGAAAAATGAGACTTTAAGGGCTCTTCAGTATTAGGCGACAGTGCATATCCATTGAAAACATATTTAGTGACACCACTTGATGGCCCCAGTAACAAATCAGAGAGGCTCTATAATGAATCTCACATTCTACATCTATAGAAATACTCTTCAATATAAGTATTAAGGACAGTTTAAACCTCACTGCAAAGATTTGATGACGAGCTGCGATAGGCACATAAAAAAAAAAAAACCCTCACACACACACACACACACAACACTTTCAGCTATCGGCTGTGGCCTTCTTCTGAAAATAGAACATTCGTGCAATCACACAGCCACACATTGTGACTGTATTGTGTGCCTTTGTTATCGTGTGGATGTTCTATTTTCTGTAGAAGGGCATGGCCGATAGCTGAAGTGTTGTATGTGCGTGTCTTTTTTTATGGCCTGTCGCAGATCGTCGTTATGACTTTGTGATGAGTTGTAAAATGTCCTTATTAGTATATTGTTAAACCTGGAATTTCCATTATTAAATACTTTGCAAGTCACATTGAAGAAGAGGGTGGCAGAGGGTTCATCAAACAGTTTTTATTATATTTCTCTACAGTTTTTCCCCTGAGCATTAGAGAATGGAACTTTCTGTTTTTTTTTTTTTTTTTAATCAAATTTCTCTCATTTTATGATGATGACCATGTCTCCGTATGTGGTGGGTGCTAACAAAATATGTTCTCGTTTGGAAGAGAAAGTGGATGAAAGAAATTTTTCCAATAAATCTTGCTGCAAAGAATAACTCTTGCATGATTTCCATGTCACTCTCTCCCCTATATCGTGCTAATACTAAACAATCACTCCAAAATAGGAGGCACAAGTGAGGTGTAGAAGAACTAAGTATTCTGTCAATGAAATATAGTCTTTGGTTCACCTTCTCTACAATATTCTCTGTCTGTTATTTCGAATTTAAGGTGAAACTTTCAGACAGATAAAAATTGTCTGCTGAAACTGGGACTCAAACCTGGGACCTATTGCTTTTTGGTGGCAAGTGCTGTACCGACTGAGCTATCCCAGCACGCTTCATGGCCCGTCCTCACAACTTTACTTTTGTCAGTACCTTGCCCCTTCCTTTCCAAACTTCACAGAAGGTCTTCTGTGAACCTAAGACTAGCACTCGAGGATGAAAGGATGTGGAGGAGACATGGCATAACCACAGTCTAAGGGATGTTTCCAGAAGGAAACTTTCACCCTGCAGCGGAGTGTGCTCTGATATGAAATTTCCTGGCAGATTAAAATTGTGTGCCAGAACTGGTACTTGAACCTGGGATCTTTTCCTTTCACAGACAAGTGCTACCGACGGAGCTATCCCGGCATGCTTCACGGCCCGTTCTCTCAACTTCTTTGAAATGTAACACAAATAAAACAATAAGTCTATTTTTTTAAAAAAGATCTTTATTGTAGTGTACACAAGAGCAAGCAAGCAATTGCAAATAATAAATCAATATGCTGTTGATTTACTATCAGTCTGAAAATATCAATTTAGTTAATCAAAATTCCTGTCTGAGCAAAGATTAGTTAATTTTAAGCGTCACAGTACTAATATACCCACAATTTGTTACATTACCTACATAATGGCTCTGCATTTATCGTGTACTGTAAAATATGTACCACCTCAAATTTAATTAAATAGTTGGCTTCAAAAGTTGAATGCTGATAACAAGAGATAACAGGCAGTGCACCATAATTTAAAGATTGGTAGTTGTTGGCTTTTTGTGGAAGAATCCAGCTGTTGGAGTGCAGAATGCTGATTTATTTAATGTGACCCACAGCCAGCTCAAAATCATAAATTTGATAAAATGTAAATAAATCGGCAAATCTCAGGGACGTGATAAATTATTAATAGTTATTTCTCTTTTATATTCCGTGAACAGACTAGGTTTTAGCACCGTACGCATATCCAACAATTGTATCTATTCCGCACCCAGATGGAGGTTCACGTATCACTGAAATAGAACATCACATAATATTATAAATTTTGTAAAATTATGAAAAGAAGATCAAGGTTGTTTAAATCATCACAACACATTTGCAATTCTCTGTTAGTAAATTATTATTGCAAAATCATCTTTTACAAACAGACACTTACTCTTACACACAAGACAGAATGTTCCCCACATGAAAATCACTTAAAGTCAAGATAGGTTAACTAATACATCCTATCAGTACACGGTCCTAAGCGAGAGAGAGTGATCTTCCTGCCCACGCTCCTGGCTCCAGCTCAAGACAATTGACAACTGACTATATATAATCATCTCTGCTTTCTAGTTAGTTAAAATAGTTGTTTGCCTTCGGCATTGTCAAATTAATTAAATAACATAGGTATAAAATAAAGATATTTGACTTACCTAAAGTACAGGCTCGTCAACCGAAACATAAAACACACACAAAAACACACAAACATTCAAGCTTTTGCCACCACTGGTGGCTTCTTCGGGAGAAAGAGGAAGGAAGGAGAGGAGAGGAGAAAGGGAAGGATACGGGTTTTAAGGAAGTGGAAAGGTAAGTCCTTCCACTCCTGGGATTGGAATGGCTCCTTTTCCACTTCCTTAAAACCCGGTAAGTCAAATATCTTTATTTTATACCTATTTTTTCCACCTGGAAAGTCTACCTTCCAAATAATATTAATTAATAACATCATTTATTGTTAATCTGCCATAGCTTTGCATTGATGGTTCATGTTAAATTTAATTAATTATCACAAAATCATTTCTTATTCCCTATAACATAACTTCTGCCAGTACCTTACCTCCTACTTTCCAAACTTCACAGAAATTCTCCTGCGAACCGAACCTTGCAAGACTCAGTTCAGTCGGTAGAGTGCTTGCCTGCGAAATGCAAAGGTCCCAGGTTCGAGTCCCGGTTGCGACACACAATTTTAGTCTGCCAGGAAGTTTCATATCAACATACACTTCGCTGCAGAGTGAAAGTTTCATTCCAGTTTAAATTTATTCATAATTGTTATTCCTAGGTATTTATTTGAATTTATAGCTTGTAGATTTGACTGGTTTATCATGTAAATGAAGTTTAATGGATTTCTTTTTGTTATTATACAGGTTGACTTCACACTTCTCATTATTAAGGATCAATTTCCAACTTCACCATGCTAATATCCAAATCATTTTGCATTTGGTTTTGATCTTCTGATGACTTTACTAACTGGTAAACGACAGCATCATCCGTTCATATCAGAAATGTAATAGAAAGATGTTTTGGTATTAATTTGATAGTTAATTTACAAACTACCATGACAATTACTGTTGCTTGTGCTGTATTACACAATATAGCCCAAAATCAAGAAGAGCAGCCTCCTTTAGAGCCTATCACCACCATAGCAAGTTCTGAAGTTCATGTTTCAGCCATTGAGAGGACGTTCAGAAAGCTACGGCGAGAAATGCGCTTTTTCTTTCAAGTTGTAACCACCCCCACTCATGACTTTTTCTTGCCCACACGTCTTTCCCACCCATGTCTCTCTTCAACTTGCTTTTCTTTCTCTCTATAAAACACATTTCTACTGTGTGAAGCATCCTTATTTGAATTTTCAATTTTCCTCTGTTTAAGCCTACCCTCAACTGGCAGTTACAGATATGAGGTGTGCAGGTGACCAGGGCGTCCGCATGTGTTCTCCATTATGCTCACATTTCAGTGACAATGGTTTTGATTTGAGGCTCATTACTGAGCTGTGTGAGGCTGCCTCTCTTTGTCGACTGAATGGCCAGTATCTGAATCTTACCCAACCTTTCATTTAAAAAAAGTTTTGAGGATAAAAACAATATTTTCACTGTTTTTTTATATCTGTGTAGGCACTTAAAGGTGAAATATGGCATTTTTATGAATTTTATTCCACGACAGCCTTGCGTGTTATGTTGACAGTGTCGTTAACGCGAGGGGTAAGCTTTGCCTTGACAGGTTCTTGTATGTACCATTGTCCTCTCAGTAAAAGTAATTGGCCTCATAAAATGAAGATCATAGCAAAACATTTGCGTTGCCATGCGATTGGCTAATGACAATGTCACATTAACACAGTATTTAGAATCCATTGCCAGTATTAACACATGAGACCGTCAAGCTGGGAAGTAAAATTTCAATCTTTGTCGCATTCTGCGGTTGAGCTACAGACATTTGTTGTCAAGAACAGTTATTACTGGCACAGGGCTTAAAATAAACATTGGGAAAGAGAGAGAAAACTACATAACTGATAACGAAATTACCTACAGGACGATGGTGTCTTCTGTAAAGAAAAGTAAAAAAAAATATGATATGTGAAAACAACACTATGGATTAACTGACTACAATACGTTATTGTGACAGTAAACTAACCTATGGCATCTCCATCTTTTGGGTTATTCAGCACGAAAGCGGTAGTAGGCCCTATCCATTGATGGCAGTAGCGTTTCTTTTTTCTTGTTATGATTTGTGCCTGGTCAAAACCCCTCCTGTTAAGAAAACATCTTTATTTCATCTGCTAGTTCCTTTTTATCCTTCTTCTTTGTGTTTTCTCACTTGTCTCTTCAGTTTTTCACAAGTATTTTGGTCCCACTCGGAGCTTTACACAGTTCACTCATTTCATCCCAAGTTTTGCTTTCTTCTGCCATGTTGCAGCATCAGTTTTCTTATTTTCAGTGATATGATTATTCTCTATAATTGTAAGTAGAATCTCTTCTTCCTTAGGAGAAAAATTGTCTGCCATATCCCCTGTTTACTGTTCATCATCATTCAAACAGTGTACAAGATGAATTTCCTCCACAAAACGTTTCAAAACACTGTCATAAGCATGTTTACCAACTGCTACCAATGATGCACTGATTTGTTAACTAAAACTTAACTGTAAAGTTCACTGGTGGTTAATTCTTACTGTGACTTCACCGGTCATTGTAAGATGGGGCCTTAGAGTCTGTGAGGACCAGATCTTTAGCTTACACCAGATAATGGAGCAGCGCTGTGAAAGGATCAGGGAATTGCACCTATGTTCGTTATATAAAACTTAAGGCCGTGTTCCTAGGAGGAAGCTGTAGTCAGTACCACTAGGTTAGGAAATAGGAGGCAAACTTCTGCAGGCAATTAAAGGTCTTTACTTAGACAGGCAGCAGTTAAAGTTGACGGTTAATTGAATTCATGGTTCAGGGTAGTTTCAGGGCCAAGACAATGCTGTAACCTGTAATCACTTTTGTTCATATTATTTATGGATTATTTGTAGAAAATGATAGGCTGGTGAGTGAGATTAAATTAGGTGTTAGTGGTGATGGCAGATGCACTTGAAAAGTTATAATACTACATTTCAGATCTAGATCAGAGATGTATAGCAAGGGTTATGGTATGAAGATCATTATCTCCAAAAACAAATGTAATGTCTGCAAGGAAGAGACTGAAACAGATTGAGTGCCAAATAGAAAGAACAAAGGTGGAACAGGGTAGAACTGTTTCAAGTACTTACAAAACATTGTCTCACAGGATGGCAACATGGGGGTGGGGGGGGAGGGAGGGAGTGGAATTAAGGTGTATCGAAGCACACTTAGCTGTGATCTACTCTCCTGTGAGAAAGAGGTTAATACTGAGACTAAGGAGATGGGACTTAGATAAATTGAAGGAAAGTGAAGTTCTGGAGAATTTCAGAGGGAGATTTAGGCAACAATTGACAGAAACGGGGGGGGGGGGAAATAAAACAGTAGAAGAGGAATGGGTAGCATTGAGAGATGAAATAATGAAGGCAGCAGAGGACAAAATAGGTAGAAAGGCAAGACCTACAAAAAATCCTTGGATATCACAGGAAATACTAAATTTAAATTGATGAAACGAAAATTATAGAGGGAAACTTTCCCGGTGGGATAAATAAAAATAAAAATAGAAAAAGAGATGACTTACCAAAAGGACCGGCTCTCTCGACGAGCCGGTCCTTTTGGTAAGTCATCTCTTTTTCTATTTTTATTTTTATGAAATACTAAATTTAATTGACGAAAGGAGAAAATATAAAAATGCAGTAAACGAAACAGGCAAAATGGAGTACAGACGACTAAAAAATGAGATTGACTGGAAGTGCAAAATGGCTAAGCAGGAGTCGCTAGAAGCCAAATGCAAATCTGTGGAAGAATGTATAACAAGGGGAAAAGTAGACACCGCCTACAGGAAAATAAACGAGACATTTTTGGACAAGAAAAGCAACTCTACGAACATCAAGAACTCAGATGGGAAACCAGTTCTCAGCAAAGAAGGGAAAGCTGAAAGGTGGAAAGAGTACATAGAGCAGCTCTACAAAGGAAATGAACTGAGAGACGATGTTGTAGGAAGGGAAGAGGAAGTAGATCAAGATGAAATAGGAGATACTATACTGAGAGATGAATTTGACAGAGCCTTGAAAGACCTAGGTCATAACAAGGCCCCAGGAGTAGATGACATACCCTCAGAGCTACTAAAGTCTCTGGGAGAGCCAGCCATGACAAGACTATTTGAACTGGTGTGTAGTATGTATGAGACAGGCGAAATGCCCTCAGACTTTAAGAAAAATGTAATAATCCCCATTCCAAAGAAATCAGTCGCAGACAGGTGTGAAAATTACAGAACCATCAGTTTGTTAAATCATGGTTGCAAAATTTTAACACGAATTATCTACAGGAGAATGGAAAAGCTGGTAGAAGCTGACCTCGGGGAAGATCAGTTTGGATTCAGGAGGAACATAGGAACCCGGGAGGCAATACTCACTTTACGTCTTATCTTAGAAGATAGATTAAGGAAAGGCAAACCTACATTTTTAGCTTTTGTAGATTTGGAGAAAGCATTTGACAATGTTGACTGGAATACACTCTTTCAAATGCTGAATTCAGCAAGGGTAAAATACAGGGACAGGAGAGTTATTTACAACTTGTACAAAAGCCAGACCGCAGTTATTAGACTCAAAGGGCATGAAAGGGAAGCATCAGTTGGGAAGGGAGTAAGACAGGGTTGTAGCTTTTCTCCGATGTTATTTAATTTGTACATCGAGCAGGCGGTGAAGGAAAGCAAGGAAAAATTTGGAATAGGAATTAAAGTTCAGGGTGAAGAAATAAAAACATTGCGTTTTGCTGATGACATTGTAATTCTGTCAGAGACAGCAATGGACCTGGAAGAGCAGTTGAATGGAATGGACAGTGTGTTGAAGAGAGCATATAAAATGAACATTAACAAGAGCAAAACAAAAATAATGGAATGCGATCTTAGAAAATCAGGCGATGCTGAAGGAATTAGATTAGGTAACGAAACAATGAAGGTGGTAGATGAGTTTTGTTACTTGGGTAGTAAAATAACATGCAATGGTCGCAGTACAGAGGATATAAAATGCAGAATGGCAATGGAAAGAAAAGCATTTTTGAAAAAGAGAAATTTGCTAACATCGAATATTAATTTAAGTGTAAGGAAGTCTTTTCTGAAGGCATTTGTGTGGAGTGTTGCCTTGTACGGGAGTGAAACATGGACGATAAGCAGTGCGGACACGAAGAGAATAGAGGCTTTTGAAATGTGGTGCTACAGAAGAATGCTGAAGATTAGGTGGGTAGATCGCATAACTAATGAAGAGGTACTGAACAGAATTGGCGAGAAAAGGAATTTTTGGCATACCCTGACCAAAAGATGAGATCACTTGGTAGGACACATTCTTAGACATCGAGGAATCATAAATTTAGCATTGGAGGGAAGTGTGTGGGGCAAAAATCGCAGAGGGAGACCAAGAGACGCGTGTAGTAAGCAGATTCAAGTGGATGTGGGTTGCTGTTCTTATGAGGAGATGAAAAGGCTTGCTCAGGATAGAGTAGGGTGGAGAGCTGCATCAAACCAGTCTCTGGACTGAAGACCTTAACAACAACAACTGAGACTAAGTTAACAGTACGGCATTCAACCTTTTGACCAACTTTGTTGTATGGGACTGAAAGCTGGGTTGATACAGGTTACATTAATAATAAGGCTGAGGTTACGGGATGAAAGTAGCAAGGATGATTGCACGTACTAATATGTGGGAACAATGGCAGGACGATGTCTGTAATGAGGAAATATAAGAAAAATTGGGAATTGACACCATAGATGAAGCAGTCAGAGTGAACAGACTGAGATGCTGGGCCATGTTACATGCATGGGAGAAGCAGGGGACCTTGGGCAGTATTTATAAGGGGGAATATGCTACATACTGAATGCTGAAAGGTATAATCAGCCTTTGTCGATGATGATGTGATGGTGGCGGTGGTACTGGTGTATGATACAAAGTCTAAATTTAGAATTGGCTATTAGCATGAACTTTCTGAGATTAGTTGAGTCAGTTGCTGAAAAGAAAAAAAAAAAAATCACACACACACACACACACACACACACACACACACACACAAAGGTGATGTATTTAAAACTATTTGACGTTTAGGAAAATACAAATTGGATTAAAAAAATAGTTGTGGTAAAATTTGTTTATCTCCAAGAGGGACATCCATTAAAATATAGCTTCCCCCCCCCTGCACCATCTCTGGTTTTTTAATTTTATTTTTTATTATTATTGCAGATTTGGATTCTCCAGGATATAATATGTAACTTTGGTATGAATCATTTTTTTTTTTTTTTTTTTTTTTTTTTTTTCATGTTAGAAAAGGTGTAATTGGTGATCGATCACATAACTCACGAGGAGAAAAGGAATTTCTGCCATACCTTGAACAAAAGGAGGGGTTGATTGGTAGGAAACATTCTTAGACATCAAAGAAACATGAATTCAGCTTTGGAGGGAAGTGTATGGGGTAAAAATCACTTGCAGGAATTTATTTTTATTTGTATAAATATAATGAGGAGCAGTTGCAACTCACTGTCACAAACAGGCACATATAAATGACACACCCACACAACTTAACGTTCAGCCACAGTCTTCATGAGAAATAGGCGCGCGCGCGCGCGCGCACACACACGCACACACACACACACACACACACACACACACACACAAAAATGCTACTTACATGCACGGATATTATCTTTGGCTGCCACAATCTGACTTGAGACTCGTAACTAATGAAGGCTGTGGCCAAAAGCTAAGTATGATCATCTTTTCTCTCTATTTATGGTGAGTTGCAACCCGTACACATTATATTTATAGTAATAAGAATCAGTACCTGCTTCTGTGATAGATCATAATTTGCAAACTGGTCGATAGAATTGCACGGGTTTATTTTTATATAAACTCCGGATGGTCATTTACAATTCGAACAATGTATACGCATGTGGTGTCATTTTTCTCTCTTTTCTTCCTCCCCCTCCCTCCCCCCTCAATGAAAGTAACAAATTCGGAAAAAAAAAAAAAATGTGAAAACTGTGTTTTGAATGTGCTCTTGATCGTAGCTGATGATAGGTACGATACATTTGACTGATCACGATATATTGGCACATATATGTATTTTTCACGCAGACACCATACAGGGCATGAAAGCGGCTATCTTCTGATGATCTCTAACATTGTTTGACCAATCACAGTGAAAGTTGACATATATTTGAAATTCCTCATAGATAAGGAGATGTGCAGAGAGAGGAAGAGTTGGAAGTGGAGGCGATTGACATAGAGATGCTGGCGAGATGATGGGATGGGGCTGGTGGATGAGAAAAGATGTAGGAGGTGACTGATGGGTAGGAGGAGGTAATGGTCAGGTGAGAAGGAGAGATGAAAAGGCAGGGGAGAGGAGCAAGAGGAAGCAGGTGGTAGGAGTAGAAGGCGGGCTGCTGCAAATACACAGTTTATAAAGTGTCAATCTGCATTATCAGGAGGAGGCGAGGAGAAGATGAATAGTAAGAGGAGTCAAGTGTAGATGGATTAACAGCTGATCGAAACAAATGAATAATAGAATCGAAAGACAAAAATGTCATACAACACGATGAATGCATAAAGAACATCAACAAATGACTGTCAAAACAATGAATTATGATTTTATTCTATGATAAAAAATTCATACGGCTAAGCAGTCTCTGTTGGAGCTGAGAGAGCTTACTATTTTGAAATCCAATTTATTTCATTTCAAGAAGTTGATGGTCATATTTAAATTGTTTTGTTTTAATTTAGACAAATTTTCGGACAGTTTGGATTGTATGAAACTTTTCTTGATGAAATTACTGATTTAGTGGCAACTAAACTACTGGAGGTAGATATGTTTTTGCTCCTTGCACCTCTAATTGTAGTCATTAATATGTGGCACCTGTGTGAAACAAGGATGGGTTGCTATTTTATAATGTAATTACAGATTGCCAAGATTGTTGAAGGATTGTAGTTTGACCTTTAGTCATGAATTAAATATGGAGACTGGATTGCAATATTTCAGTCTTTCACAAGGCAGTGGAGCCATTAAAGCCTTTACAAATAATGTTAATTTAAAATCTGGACCCTACTAATAATCTATCCTATCTCCCAAAATACCTTACTGATAATCAAATATAACTCAAAATACGATGAACGCGTTTCTTATAAAATAGAATTACAAAATTCTGTCATTAATCACAGAAAAGGAGGCACATTGCTGAGTCTGGTCACCTTGCACTCACTTTCTATTTTACTGTAATGAAATTAGTTGTTTATTTCCAGAATGTTTATTTGGTTACTGTTATACAACTCAAGCCTGGACTCCGCTTTTACAAAGTTGTCTACTCTACATGAAACTATTTGAATTTTACAGTTTCTCACTTCCGAATTGGCTGCCTGTTGCACATCCTTGAAGTGTTATTAATTCACTTAGGCTTATTATCAATGAATTACTCTTGTCTTACTTTGCCCTTGAAAATTACCTACATAGTGGAAACACAAACCTGAAGTATATTTGTTATATTGAATGGATGAATATGAATTTTATAATAATGGAAAGTCCAGGTTGGAATAAATAATATAGAGAGGACAGTTACAACTCACCACAAAGACGTGGCGACGAGATGCGACAGGCACATACAAAAGACACACACATACAACACATAAGCTATCGGCCATGGCCTTCTTCAGAAATAGAGCACTCACGCAATCACACAGGCACACAACACAGTCATACAACCATCACCTCCGACTGCCACACTTCGAATCACGCTCTGCAGCGAATCGGGGACGGGAGGGGAGGGGAGGAGGAGGGGATAGAAAGGTTACGTCACGGTGGTGGGGATGGGTTAGATGGGAATAACGAGATGCAGCTTAGGAATGGAGTGGGGAGGCGGGTGAGGGGAGAAAATAAAATGAGAGAGAGAAAATTCATGCACACTGCAAGTGCACAAGACCACATACACACACATACACAGGCACGCACACACACATACACAGGCACGCACACGCACACACACACACACACACACACACACACACACACACATACATACATACATACATATACACACACACGATCACACATTCACATACCACTCAAATCAGGCGAGGTATGGGATACAGAGGTAGGAACTGTAAGGTATGGAAAAATATATATATATATAGGGAAATTATCGTAGGTTGAGGCCTGGTTGATTTCGGGATCGGAGAATGTATTGTAGGGATAACTCCCATCTGTGCAGTTCAGAAAAGCTGGTGGTGGATGGGAGGATCCAGATGGCCCGGGTTGTGAAGCAGCCATTGAAATCAAGCATGTGCTCCGCTGCATGCTGTGCCACAGGGTGGTCCACCTTGATTTTGGCCACAGTTTGGCGGTGGCCATTCATCCTAATGGACAGCTGGTTGGTGGTCATGCCAATATAGAAAGCTGTACAGTGCTTGCAGCACAGTTGGTAAATTACGTGGCTGCTTTCACAAGTGGCCCGGACTCTGATAGGGTAGGATAAGCCTGTGACAGGACTGGAATAGGAAGTGCTGGGTGGGTGGATTGGACAGGTCTTGCAGCGGGGTCTTCCACAAGGATATGATTCCTGTGGCAGTGAGCTGGGTTTTGGGGTGGCATAAGGATGAACTAGGATGTTGTGAAGGTTGGGAGGGCGATGGAACACCACTTTAGGAGGGGTGGGAAGGATCTTGGGCAGGATGTCTCTCATTTCAGGGCATGAGGATAGAAAATCAAAACCTTGGCGAAGGATGGAATTTAGTTGTTCGAGACCAGGGTGGTACTGGGTGACAAGGGGAGCGCTCTTTTGTGGATGGTTACTAGTGTTAGGAAGAGGATTTGGGGTGTGTGAGGATATGGCACGGGAGATTTGTTTGCGGACTAGGTCTGTGGGGTAGTTTCTGTTTGTGAAGGCCTTTGTGAAGGCCTTTGTGAGACCTTCAGCATATTCAGAAAGGGAATTCTTGTCACTGCAGATATGCCGTCCACGGGTGGCCAGGCTGTAAGGGAGGGATTTTTTGACGCGGAAGGGATGGCAACTGTCAAAATGTAGGTACTGTTGGTGGTTGGTAGGTTTAATATGGACGGAAGTGTGGATGGAGCCATCAGTGAGGTGGAGGTTGACATCCAGGAATGTGGCATGGTTGGTTGAGGAAGACCAGGTGAAGTGGATGGGAGAGAAGGAATTGAGGTTCTGAAGAAAGGAGGATAGGGTGTCCTGGCCGTGAGTCCAGATCATGAAAATATCATCAATGAACCGGAACCAGGCCAGAGGCTTGAGGTTTTGGGATGCTAGGAAGGATTCCTCCAGACGGCCCATGAACAGGTTGGCATAGGAAGGTGCCATGTAGGTGCCCATGGCTGTGCCTTGGATTTGATGGTAAACTTTCCCCTCAAAGGAAAAGTAGTTGTTAAGTAGGATGAAATTGGTAAGGGTTATGAGGAATGAGGTATCAGGCTTGCGTTCAGAGGGACGTTGGGAGAGGTAGTGTTCCAGAGCGGCAAGGCCATGGGCATGTGGGATGTTGGTGTATAGGGAGGTGGCATCCACTGTGACAAGTAAAGATCCAGGAGGCAAAGGGGTGGGAATGGTGGAGAGTCGGTGAAGGAAGTGGTTGGTATCCTTGATATGGGAAGGTAGGACCTCATAGGTCCCAGACCATGTTTAGCTGACCTCTTGAACCTACCTCATCCCTCCAAACTCCCTACCACCACTCCACAACATCCAATACCAAAACAACCCCAGAACACTGTGGTCAACCTGTCCACAAAAAACCTAAACCCCACTGAAGTTTCCGTTCTATCCAAAGGTCTTACCTTTAGTCCTACACCCCAGTTTAATCATGTTGCTCTTGTCAAAGACCTACTCTCCTTTTCCCAATCCCTACGATGGAAACACTACTTTGCCACCAATCCCTCTGACCGCAATCTACCTAATCCCAATATTGAACCCTGCCTGTCCCAATTCATACCACCATCCAACAAAGATCCCCCTGCACTCCCACCTAACCACCCTCTGGTTACCCTCCAAGAGTTTCTCACCTCCAACTTGTCCTCACCATCCTTTCCCAAGTCCCTTCCCAAGAACTCAAACCTTTCAGCAGAAGAAAGAAGAGCCATCCAAAACCTTAAAACTAATCCTGACATAATCGTCCTCCCTGCTGATAAAGGTTCCATCACTGTAGTTATGGATCACAGTGACTACCTGGCAGAAGGGCTCCGCCAACTCTCTGACTCCTCCACCTACAAGTTGTGCCAGATTGACCCCATCCCCAAAGTCCAACAAGATCTCCAATCCCTACTAAAATCCTATGGCCCCTCCCAGAAACTCTCCCCTGAATCCATCTCCCTCCTCACCCCAGCAGCACCCCGCACACCCACCTTTTACATGCTCCCCAAAATCCACAAACCTAATAATCCTGGACGCCCTATTGTGGCTGGTTACTGTGCGCCTACCGAACGAATTTCAGCGCTAGTTGACCAACACCTCCAACCTATTGTCCAAAATCTACCTTCCCACATCAAGGATACCAACCACTTCCTTCACCGACTCTCCACCATTCCCACCCCTTTGCCTCCTGGATCTTTACTTGTCACAGTGGATGCCACCTCCCTATACACCAACATCCCACATGCCCATGGCCTTGCCGCTCTGGAACAGTACCTCTCCCAATGTCCCTCTGAACGCAAGCCTGATACCTCATTCCTCATAACCCTTACCAATTTCATCCTACTTAACAACTACTTTTCCTTTGAGGGGAAAGTTTACCATCAAATCCAAGGCACAGCCATGGGCACCCGCATGGCACCCTCCTATGCCAACCTGTTCATGGGCCGTCTGGAGGAATCCTTCCTAGCATCCCGAAACCTCAAGCCTCTGGCCTGGTTCCGTTTCATTGATGATATTTTCATGATCTGGACTCACGGCCAGGACACCCTATCCTCCTTTCTTCAGAACCTCAATTCCTTCTCTCCCATCCACTTCACCTGGTCTTCCTCAACCAATCATGCCACATTCCTGGATGTCAACCTCCACCTCACTGATGGCTCCATCCACACTTCCGTCCATATTAAACCTACCAACCACCAACAGTACCTACATTTTGACTGTTGCCATCCCTTCCACGTCAAAAAATCCCTCCCTTACAGCCTGGCCACCCGTGGACGGCATATCTGCAGTGACAAGAATTCCCTTTCTGAATATGCTGAAGGTCTCACAAAGGCCTTCACAAACAGAAACTACCCCACAGACCTAGTCTGCAAACAAATCTCCCGTGCCATATCCTCACACACCCCAAATCCTCTTCCTAACACTAGTAACCATCCACAAAAGAGCGCTCCCCTTGTCACCCAGTACCACCCTGGTCTCGAACAACTAAATTCCATCCTTCGCCAAGGTTTTGATTTTCTATCCTCATGCCCTGAAATGAGAGACATCCTGCCCAAGATCCTTCCCACCCCTCCTAAAATGGTGTTCCGTCGCCCTCCCAACCTTCACAACATCCTAGTTCATCCTTATGCCACCCCGAAACCCAGCTCACTGCCACAGGGATCATATCCTTGTGGAAGACCCCGCTGCAAGACCTGTCCAATCCACCCACCCAGCACTTCCTATTCCAGTCCTGTCACAGGCTTATCCTACCCTATCAGAGTCCGGGCCACTTGTGAAAGCAGCCACGTAATTTACCAACTGTGCTGCAAGCACTGTACAGCTTTCTATATTGGCATGACCACCAACCAGCTGTCCATTAGGATGAATGGCCACCGCCAAACTGTGGCCAAAAACAAGGTGGACCACCCTGTGGTACAGCATGCAGCGGAGCACATGCTTGATTTCAATGGCTGCTTCACAACCCGGGCCATCTGGATCCTCCCATCCACCACCAGCTTTTCTGAACTGCACAGATGGGAGTTATCCCTACAATACATTCTCCGATCCCGAAATCAACCAGGCCTCAACCTACGATAATTTCCCTATATATATATATTTTTCCATACCTTACAGTTCCTACCTCTGTATCCCATACCTCGCCTGATTTGAGTGGTATGTGAATGTGTGATCGTGTGTGTGTATATGTATGTATGTGTGTGTATATGTATGTATGTGTGTGTGTGCGTGTGCGTGCCTGTGTGTGTGCGTGTGCGTGCCTGTGTATGTGTGTGTATGTGGTCTTGTGCACTTGCAGTGTGCATGAATTTTCTCTCTCTCATTTTATTTTCTCCCCTCACCCGCCTCCCCACTCCATTCCTAAGCTGCATCTCGTTATTCCCATCTAACCCATCCCCACCACCGTGACGTAACCTTTCTATCCCCTCCCCCTCCCCTCCCCTCCCGTCCCCGATTCGCTGCAGTGCCTGTGTGATTGCGTGAGTGCTCTATTTCTGAAGAAGGCCATGGCCGATAGCTGAATGTGTTGTATGTGCGCGTCTTTTGTATGTGCCTGTCGCATCTCGTCGCCACGTCTTTGCGGTGAGTTGTACCTGTCCTCTCTATTTTATGAATATGAATTTTGTCAGATTTTTAATATCCTTCCACTGAAAGCTTTTAAGTTGTATTCTGTTCATTGTTCCTTTCTGTAGCTCATCGGACATCTCTGTGGTGAGTGGCAACCTATCCTTCTTAAAAATATTGTTCAATCCTTCCTGGAATTTCATTGTTTGACACACTAACCAAAAATTTACTGCCAGTAAAGTGCATCGAAAACTGTCCTACAAGCTGACTGATGTAAAAGTCATAGTTAAATGACTCAGAGCTAGTGCCTTTGATTTTTTATGTGGTTTGAGGTGGTTAGTTTAATATGATTGCACAGGGACTTAAATTTCACTTTCACTTTGTTAGTTCTATTCAAGGCAGGTTTAATGAATTTTAGGGTTGTCAGAGAAGAGTGATTTTGGACCTCTTTTCTTTTTTCTATAATATAGTTTTGTTTACACACCCTCCACTTGTTATGATATCTACATAGTGTGCCATTATCAGCTGCAAGTCCAGCAGGGAAAATACGAAATGTATATGGTGGAATTCTGATTGTAAAGAAACACTTTTGGATGAAACAGAACCTATAGAAAGACAAATCAGTCTGACACAGTGGAGACTTATAAAGGAGCAATGCACTTACTGGAAAAAGACTTCAGAGGTTACAACAAACTAACTTCTAAAGATGTTCACATAAAATGTGCATAAATACATTCCATATAACATGGGCTTCTGAAAATAAGATGAAAGGCTAGCAGTGACTAATCAAGGAACATGCATAGAAGTGCAAGTATTTCTCAGAGCTTCTCATATGCCCAGTAACACCATCAAAATCTCATGAAGAGACTCCTCCATACACAAATCGTGGGTATGGGTCTCATTTACCCACCAAATATGAAATCCACACATAGATTCTCAGACAAAAAACAACAGAATATATGGAGAACATGGCAGAATTACATAATTGTCGAAGAATCTAGGCCCATTTTTAGATCTCACAAGATATCGTAGAAATGTGACAAATGGAATCCTATACACAGAACACTATCTGAAGGCTGGAAATGGACACTCCGTGACTCAATACATAAAAATGTGACAAGCTCGATATTAATAACTGCAGTGGAATTTCCATAGTTGTGGTCATTCACAAGACCTTCTCACCTTGACTTATCCAAGAACTGAAGGGCAGCTCGAACAAAAGATTGAGTATTACCAAGAGGACTTCTGACAAGGGCTATTCTGTGCAGACCACATTTTCAACAGAAACCTTCAACCTTGGTAAAGTGATTAGAGAATGGGCGAAATAAGTTAAAAATCTGAACTGCTGCAAACCCACTCTACTTTTAAATCAACAATTTCTGTGCATTTATGTGTAATTATACAAATGTTTTTGCCAAAAATTGAAAATAATCAATTATAGAGGGAGTATGTCTTTGTTTCAGTACGATACTCCAAATGAGACTGATGCAGAGCCTCCCGAATTTGTAGAGTGCGTTCTCTCCGACAGAGATGTTAACATTGACAATGAACAAAGTGAGTATTTAAAAACTGCAACATAATTTTTCAGGTTAATTATAAAAAGTCATAAAACACACACTGAAAGTAAGAAATATAATGAAGGTGGTGGTGTCGCTGTTGCGAAAGATTATGAAAGAAACATAAAAAGTAATAATAAAAATGCTGACACTTTCATTCTCACTATTAAAAATAAATATTTTGAATGTTTTCTTTGTAAATGATTATATGATAATTAATTGAGCCCTTGTAAAATGATTGCATTTTCATAGAATTCTACCAATGAATCAAGTTATCACTAGCTTCACTTTGACTGAGCATTTGTATAGTTGAATATTGTACCCATAAAGCATGACATCATGAAGGCTGCAAATGTTAAATATAGGTATCTGTGTCAGTCACTGACGAATGAGGGAAGATTGAAAAGTAATGCACAATAATTTTATTACAAAAAATTTAATCAGTAGCAAAAGCATAGCGTCCATCTCTTGCTGATTTCTACTCACAGCTCTGTAATACTCTCTTGTTACAATAACAAAATGTTGATTTATGCCGACATGCAGTATACAATTGTGGACGAGACTCCACTCAACTGAAATTCATCTTCTAAACCATTCTTTGCAATTTTTCATTTTGGTACTGTCCACTGGTAGTGGTAAGTGAGAGGTAGAGGCTGTCGAGAGGCACTGAAAGCTCATGGGGATTCACGGTGCTCGTACTACGGAGTGGCTCCTTCGGGAGTAACTGGCAACTGGCCCCACAGTGCAGCAGCGTGCGGAGCAGCGCAGCCCCTTTGGAAGACAGCTGCAGTGGTAAGCGGACTCGTCCCTGATAAAAAACTTTGAAGATACTGTGACCAGACTTGCACCAGATGACATTTGGAAAACTACACTTCTCCCAGAAGACGTTCTGATTTTCAGTCTTCTCTTACTAGAGCTGCACACGGAAACAAAATATCCTTTAGCACAAACGTCAAACTGTATCTTCATAAATGTTCAACATTCCTGCTGAAATACTAGGTGAGAAACAAACTGCACATTATTTTCAGATCCTTCCCCATATTTAGCCACTATGAGTTTTGATGTTTTTTGTAAAAACTTCCATTTATACCCCTACTAATTTTTACACCCTTGTATGTTTACAAATTGACCAATTCCGTTTGTGACTCCATGATGCAGTAGTCACTGTATATCGTACTTACCCATTTTTGAAAAGCACATTTTTACATTACAAATAATAAAAGTTAGTTGCCAATCTTTGAACAAATTTCAAATCTTATCAAAATGGAAATAACTGAATATTTGTGAGCTTTCCTCGGGCAGTACTTCATTAGATACCTGCATCACTTACATACAAAAAGTGTTAGGTCACTGTCAACCCAGAAACATTTTACTTAACTGATGAATATTCTTGCAAGACCCTCAGGGGCTCTGCATTAATTTTTCGAGTACGGGCTTGGCGAACCCGGAGTCCCGATCTGTGGGCTGTGTCGCGCCAACAGTCCACCACATCGTAAGCTCTGTGCGTGCTTCGATGACTACCGTACAGCGTGACAGTGGAACGTTGTACGTTTCAGAGCATTGGGATCTTGGCTTAATTGCCCAGGTTGCGAGGACAGTACAAACCTCAGTAAAAAAAGAAACAAAAAACCGGCTGCTGTTCTTAATGCTCCGTTACTAGCTGATATTGATACTGTGGTACAACAGGTGACCAACAATATTTTTTTTTTTTCTGCCACTGAGGTAATAGTCCCGAACACCACTGGTTCCTCTCAGCGCAAGACCGTGTCGTGGTGTACACCGGAGATTGCTGAAGCCATCTGTGAACATCGCTGTGCAGTTAAATGCCACTGGCTCCACCCTACCATCGAGCCCCTGATCGCCTTCAAACATCTCCGTGCCCGACCTCGGCGGTTGATCGAGCAAAGTAAACAGGACACCTGGGAGAGATACGTAGTGACTATCGGCTCTCGCACCTCCCCACAAGTGCGGTGATATTATGGGTATTGCCCACGGAAGGAATCCCGTCTCTAAATATCCAGGGTACTGCCTCTACAGACATTGATGTTATCGCTGAGCACATGGTAGAGCATTATGCTTGTTACTATGCAACTGAATCTTACAGTGTCAACTTCCGCACTCTCTAGGAGTGGGTCAAGCAGAAGGAATTATCATTCTGTACGTGCCACTGAGAACTTAACAATGCCGCATTTAGTGAGTGGGACTTTCAAACTGCTTTTGCTACATGCTCTGATTCAGCTCCGGGACCAGATCAAATTCACAGCCAGTTCCTCCATCACCTCTCAACAGAATATCAACGTCAACTTCTCGCCCTGTTTAACTGTCTATCGGCAGATGGAGTTTTCCCGTCAGAATGGTGGGAAAGCACTATAATCCTGGTATTGAAACATGGTGCAGATCCTTTTGTGGCTGACAATTACCACCCGATTGGCATCACCAACATTCTCTGCAAGCTCTTCGAATGTTTGGTGAGTTGGTGGCTCATGTGGATCCTTGAGAAGCATGGACTCCTTGCCCAGCAACAGGGGTGCTTCCGCCAAGGCCGCTCTGCATGACAACCTTGTGGCACTGGAGTCGGCTATTTGCATTGCCTTCATTAGGCGTGTGCATCTATTTGTGGTATTCTTTGATCTTTGAAAGGCTTACGGTAAAACCTGCCGCTACCATATACTGGCTACCTGTATGAATGAGGCTGATGGGGTCCCCTTCCAATTTCTTCTCCCACTGCTTTTTTCGGGTGAGGGTTAGAGCCTCTCTTAGCTCCTACCATATTCGAAAGAATGATAAACCACAGGGCTCTGTCCTCAGTGCACCATTATTTTTAGTTGCAATAAACGGTCTTGCTGCGGCCGTGGGGTCATCGGTCTGTTGGTCCTTGTTTGCTGTTGACTTCTGCCAGTATTTTGACTCCGGCAGTATTGGAGTTGCAGAATGGTGGCTGCAGGGTGCCATCTGAAAGGTGCAAACATGGGCCTCTGCCCACGGATACCAGTTCTCCCTGCAGAAAACCTGCTAATGCACTTCTTTCGCCGTTGGGTCGTCCACCTAGACCCAGAGCTATACCTGGGTGATGAACCTCTTTGTGTCGAGGAGAAGCATCAGTTCCTAGGCATGGTTTTCATTGTCCGGGTAACTCTGGTGCCACACATGCATCAGCTGAGGCAAAAATGTTATCATTGTTTAAATATTTTTCGATGCCTCAGCCACACTGTTTGGGGACCCTCTCGTCAAACACACCTACAATTCTACAGGGTCCTTATACAATAGTGACTGGACTACGGGACCATAGTGTATGACTTGGTGGTGCCTTCAGCACTCCGGGTCCTGGACCCCGTCTTACATAGTTGTGTCCGCTTGGCGACGGGAGCCTTTCGCACGAGTCCGGTGATGAGTCTCCTAGTCGAAGCACGGTTCCGCTGGTAACAGTTGCCTGCTTCCTTCCTACATTGCCCATGTATGTACCTTACCTCACCACCTGAATCACAGGCTTCTCTTTCCACCTATTGCCACCCCTTCCCTGTGGCGACAGCTGAGGTAAGGTCTCCCAATTGTGGTGCATATTCGTTCCCTTCTCTCGGCACTTGAATTCCTTCCCTTCCCCCACATTTTCCACTACTCTTCCCATACCCCTCCTTGGTCTATCCCTCCTTGCAGATTAGGTTGGACTTTTCTTGGGACGCTAAAGACTCAGTAACACCACTATGCAGCAGTTCTTTGTTTGCTTGGTTCTCTCGTCGATGGCTGTGCTGGGTACACCTTTATCTGTGGTGACCATCCTGAAAAGGGATCATTGCCTTATGGAAGTAATGTCTTCACCGCAAAGCTGGTCGCTATTTTAAGAGCTCTTGAACATCTCAGAACTGCCTCATGGGGTCGTTTGTTATCTGTAGTGACTGCCTGAGTGGCATACAGACCCTTGACCAGTTTCTTCCCAAGCACCATTTGGTGTGATCAATCCAAGATGCTGTCTTCGCCCTTGGCTAGTTGGGCTGTTCTGTCGCTTTTGTCTGGATGCTGCGAGGTGTCCGCACGGCCAATATTTAATGAAAGTTTGCTTGTAGGCCCCGTGCTTGTTGCACAGCCTTGCAACAGATGGAAATTTCACACCTTTTTCCAATTTTTTTTCCATAGTAAGCATTGTTGCTGTTGTGGTCTTCAGTCCGCAGACTGGTTAGATGCAGCTCTCCACGCTCTCCTGTCCTGTGCAAGTCTCTTCAACTGAGAATATGTTTGACCGGCCCTCGGGCTTCCTCTACGATTTTTACCCCACACGCTTCCTTCTAATGCTAAGTTGACAATTTCTTGATGACTCAGAATGTGTCCAGCCAATCTGTCCCTTCTCTTAGTCAGGATATGCCAGAAACTCCTTTTCTCCTCGATTCGGTTGACCACTTCCTTATTAGTTACGTGATCTACCCATGTAATTTTCATCATTCGTCTGTAGCACCACATTTCAAAAGCTTCTATCATCTTTATATCTGAACTCCTTGTCATCCATGTTTCACTCCCATACAATGCTACACTCCAGAGAAATGCTTTCAGAAAGGACTTCCTAACATTTAAATTAATATTGGATGTTTACAAGTTTTGCTTCTTTAGAAACGCTTTTCTTCCCATAGCCATTCTGCATTTTATATCTTCTTTACTTCGGACATCAGAAGTTATCTTGCTACCCAAATACAAAATTCATCTACTACTTTTATTGTCTCATTACCTAATCTAATTCCTTCAGCATCACCTGATTTTCTGACATTGCATTCCATTACCTTCATTTTACTCTTTTTAATGTTAATCTTATATCTTCCTTTCAAGACACTGTCCATCCCATTCAATTGCTCTTCCAGATCTTTTGCGGTCTCTGACAGAATTACTATGTCATCGGCAAACTGCAATGTTTATATTTCTTCTCCCTGCACCTTAATGCTCTCTCCAAATTTCTCCTTCCATTCCTTTACTGCCTGTTCAGTGTACAGATTGAACAACATTGGGGAAAGGCTACAACCCTGTCTTACTCCTTTCCCAACCTCTGCGTTCCTATTTTGCCCTTCGACTCTAATAATCACTGTCTGGTTTTTGTATAGGTTGAATATAACTCTTCGCTCCCTATACTTTACCCCTGATACCTTCAGAATTTGGAAGAGTGTATTCCAGTCGACAAACGCTAAAAATGTTGGTTTGTCTTTCCTTAGCCTATCTTCTAAGATAAGTCGTAATGTATTGCCTCCTGTGTTCCTACATTTCTCACAAATCAAAACTGATCTTCCCCGAGGTTGTATTCCACAGGTTTTTCCATTCATATCTAAATAATTCGTGTTAGTATTTTGCACCCATGACTTATTAAACTGATAGTTCTATAATTTTCACACTTGTCCGCACTTGCTTCCTTTGGAATTGGAATTACGATATTCTTCATGAAGTTGGAGGGTATTTCTCCTGCCTCATACATCTTGCATATCAGGTGATTTTTTCATGACTGGCTCTCCTAAAGACATCAGCAGTTCAGACGGAATATCATTTACTCCAGGGGCCTTGCTTCTACTCAAACCTTGTAGTGGTCTGCCAAATTCTTCTTGCAGTCTCACCCATCTCATCTTCCTCCACTTTGTCTTCCATTTCTAGAATACTGCCTTCAAGTTTACTTCCTTTGTATAGGCCCTCTATATATTCCTTCCACAGTTCAGCTTTCCTCTCTTTGCTTAGTACTGGTTTCCGTCAGAGTTCTTGATATTCATACAGCTGCTTTTCTTGTCTCCAAATATTTCTTTTATTTTCCTTTAGGCGGTATCTATATTTCCCCTAGTTATGCATTCATCTACGGTTCTGCATTTGTCCTCTAGCCACTCCTACTTAGCCGGTCTGCACTTCCTGTCAATCTCATTTTTCAGTCATTTGTACTCCCTTTTTCCTGTTTCACTTGTTGAATTTTTATATATTCTCATCTCGTCAATTAAGTTCAGTACATCCTGTGTTATCCAGGAATTTCTATTATGCTTTGTTCTTCTGCCTATATGATCCTCTGCAGCCTTCACTACCCTATCTCTCAGAGCTACCCATTCTTTTTCTACTGTATTACTTTCTCCCGTTTCAGCCAATCCTTGCCTAATGCTCCCTCTGAAACTCTCAACCACCTCTGGTTCCTTCAGTTTGTCCAGGTTCCATCTCCTAACCTTTCTACCTTTCTGGAGTCTCTTTAAGTTTTAATCTGCAGTTCACAACCAATAAGTTACGATCAGAGTCTATATCTTCCCCCAGATATGTCTTACAGTTTAGAACCTGGTTTCTCAATCTATTCCTTACCATTATAAAGTCAATCTGGTACCTTCCAGTGTCTCCTGGTCTCTTCCGCGTATAAAGCTGCCTTCATGATGATTAAACCAAGTGTTTGTGATCATTAAATTTTGCTCTGCACAAAATTCTACCAAGCAATCTCCTCTTTCATTCCCTTTTCCCAGTCCATATTCACCTACTACATTTCCGTCTGTTCCCTTTCCTACTACCGAGTTCCAGTCCCCCATCTCAATCAAGTTTTCGTCTCCCTTTAATTTCTGAATGATTTGTTTTATCTCCTCATACATTTTTTCGATATCCTCATCATCGGCCGTGCTAGTTGGCATATAAACTTGCACTATTATCGTCGGTGTTGGGTTGTGTCTATCTTTACTACGATAATGCACTCACTATGCTGTTCATAGTAACTTACCTGCATTCCTATTTTCTTATTCATTATCAGACCTACTCCTGCGTTACCACCAACTGATTTTGTATAGATAATCCGGTACTCATCTGACCAGAAATCCTGTCCATCCTGCCACCGAACTTCACTAATTCCTACCATATCTAACATTAACCTATCCATTCCTCTTTTCAAATTTTGTAGCTTACCTACATGATTAAGGGTTAGAACATTCCACGTTCCAACCCGTTGAATGCCTGTTTTGTTTTGTTTTTCTTGATGACGACATCCTCTCGAGTAGTCCCCGCCCGGAGATCCGAATGGGGGACTATTTTACCTCCAGAATATTTTACCCAACAAGACGCCATCATCATATAGTCATACAGTAGAGCTGCATGTCCTCGGAAGTAACGACTGTAGTTTACCATTGCTTTCAGCCGTTCACAGTAACTGCATGACAAAACCATGTTAGCTGATGTTACAAGGCTAGTTCAGTCAATCATCCTGACTGTTGCTCCTGTAACTACTGAAAAGGTTGCTGCCCCTCTTTAGGAACCACACATTTGTCTGGCCTCTCCACAGGTACCTCTCCACTGTGGTTGCACCTACGGTACGGCTATCTGCATCGTTCAGGCACGCAAGTCACCCCACCTCGGCATTGTATGTGGTTCATGGGGGTGGCTAAATAGGCATATTGATTCGAATGCCAATCTTCAGAACTGCATTTTACAGTTTATAGTTTATCCATAAAATTTAAAGAAATTGCAAGATTTTATGGTTTTGCGGATGGACAGTGCTATTTTTACGATTTTGCGGTAAAAAATTTGAAACGTCGAAATTTGATAATCACAGCTATTTTCTTCCGTACAATTTATTGTTTGCGTCGGTCTAAGGTAGGACTACGATAGTCGATAACTGATTCATTGATACGATTGGTTCATTTACCCGTGTGATGTTTGTGTCATCATTGGTGCTTCTTAAGTTGTTTGTTCCGTTCTCTTGTTGAAGTGGAACCAGTTTACTTGTTTGTTCACAGAGTTAGCGTTCCTCGAATGTATTGGCCTTTCAAAGCGTATGACATATTTTAATGAAGTGTTAAAGTGTTTGTATTACAAGTTCTTATTCGTGTATTATAACTTCATATCCTTTGTTACTTTCGTGTTCATTTCAAGATTGTGTGGTTTAATGAAGTGTTTTAAGTGACGGTCAGTGATCCAGGTTCCTTTCGCTGTTCCAGTTCATTGCAAGGCACATATTGTTGGACATTTTTATTCGCTGTTGCTATTGTAAGCCATGAATAAATTGAAGAAGAAACAATACTTTCAGCCATTACAAATTCTTATTCTGTCGATTTTCCGTGCACACTAAAATCGAGGAAAGGTGAAGAATTTGCCTTTTGCACGGTATGTGGGTGCGACATTAATATTGCACGTGGAGGAAGAAATGACTTGAGTAATCATGTGAGGTGCGCTAAACACTTCAGCAACCTCAAATCCGAGGATGACAATACGAAAATAGACGCCTTCTTTGCCAAATGTGGAAACGTTGACAATGATGTTATTAGGGCCAAGTGTCTTTTTACTTCTTTTTTGGTGGAACACAATGTGCCCTTAAGTGCCGCTGATCACGCTGGTCCATTATTTAAGATGATGTTTCCCACATCAGAAGTGGTGAAAAAATATAGCTGTGGTCGCACGAAAACGACATCCGTTGTCAATACAGTGGCAAGAAGTGCATCGTCTGAAGTTGTTAAGTTCCTTCAGAATGGACCATTTTCATTAGCAACAGATGGAAGCAATGATACGGACACAAAGTTGTATCCTATTGTTGTGACATTTTTTTATTTTATGCAGGAAAAAGTAGTGAGCACTGTGCTATCCATGTCAGCATTAGATGGGGACTCAACAGGGCGAAACATAGGTAACCTGATGTTATCACAGCTGAAATATATTACCATTCTGATTGAAAACTGTGTGGCTTTCTGCTCCGACAATGCTCCTCTTATGGTTGGACAAAAAAATGGTGTTGCAGCAGTTTTGAAGGAAGTTCGACCAGGTATTGCCATCGTAGGTTGCATTTGCCACCTTATTAATCTAGCAGCTGAAAAAGGTGCTGGAAGATTACCATTTAAAGTTGATGAGATCCTTGAGAAGAGTGCCAAAAGAAAAGAACGTCTTCTTTCATTCTTCGAGGAGGAAGTAATATCATGTACCCAATCCATTTCTACAAGCTTGACATCTTTCAAAATACCCAGAGTTGAACAAAGTGGATCCAAAGAGTATCAGAAAAGAGGCTTCTTGATTCTGCTACTACACATGCCCCTAAACGAATAGCATGTTCTTCCAGATGTGACAAATCCATCCTTAAAAGCAAGACTTCTGGTACAAAACGTGAGGAAAAATTGTTTAGGCTATGTTCCTGTCCTCAAACCTGAATAAAGCTTTCTGTACTTTACTTCATGTGACTATTCCTGTATTTGACAAATTACATGTTGCTCTTCAGTCTTCTTCCCCACAGGTTCATATTTTATCAGAACTTCTAATGGATATGCTAAAGCAGTTGTTTGCCAGGTTTGATAAGCCCAAAATTGTCAAAACCACTCCATTACGTGAAGTTGAGTACAACTTGATTGAGAATCAAAGAAGTGATGACGAGTTGGTTGTTGATATTCAGACTTCCAACCTAGTGAATGATCTCCAGGAAGTGGATAAAACCCTTTTCTATTCATCGGTGAGAAACTACTTTTGTACTATCTGTGACTACATCATCATCAAGTTTCCTCTCAAGGATGATGTGTTAAAGCATGCTCAAGTTGCTAGGTTGGACAAAATTGAAGATGCACAGTTTTCTTCCGTTCATTTTTTCTTGGAAAAGTTTCTGATTATGTTCTTCAAGGAAGAACATGAAACCACAAATGAGGTGGTGAATGAGCTTCAGGCACAGTTTACAGCTCTTCAGGTAGAAGACACTTTGATTACTGTCTTGTGTAAATTTTAATCATCTCCGTGTAGCCCTTCACTTTCCGTCTACTCTGGAGGAACTTTTAGCTGCTAAAGTTGTGCGATTTATCAACATGGCCAATTTATCAAAGGATATTTAACCCTTCTATTTGTTTCTTTTTATCCTTCTATTTTAGCTTTCTCTTGATACTCTTCTTTCTGCCAGGTATAACTTTTTTCGAGATCTAGCGAATCTTTGTTCTGACCTGGGCGATAGTGACCTTGAGAAGTTGTGTGCCGTAAAAAATTTTGATTACAAGTAAAGATGCTGCAAGTGATACCAGTTGGGCACAAATATCAAGAATTTGAGGAGCCGATGGTTGACTTCAGTGTAACAGAATTTCGAGGGTAATGCTCTCCATTCTCACCATACCCCATAGTAATGCAGAATGTGAATGTGTTATCAGCCTAATGAAGAAATATAGAACACAGTTCAGATCATCAATGTCCAATGAATCTCGGGAATCAGTCCAGTGCCAGCTGTCACCAGTGCCACATCGTAAACAGCGCTAAGTATCTGAATTTAATTTGTGTCAAATTTAATTTGCCAGTCTAGTTCATTTTCGGTAGTACTGTTTTAAGAGGTTTATTCCCGCGTACTTGCAGATTTCGTTTGTACTACTGTTTTAATTGTTTATTCTATCGAATTTAATAAATACCGTTGTTTAGTCTTCGTCTTTGACCGGTGTATTTCAAAACAAGTCAGAGACCGTTACTAAGCTCGTTATCAGTCAGTCCAGTGCCAGCTGTCACCAGTGCCACATCGTAAACAGCGCTAAGTATCTGAATTTAATTTGTGTCAAATTTAATTTGCCAGTCTAGTTCATTTTCGGTAGTACTGTTTTAAGAGGTTTATTCCCGCGTACTTGCAGATTTCGTTTGTACTACTGTTTTAATTGTTTATTCTCTCGAATTTGATAAATACCGTTGTTTAGTCTTCGTCTTTGACCGGTGTATTTCAAAACAAGTCAGAGACCGTTATTAAGCTCGTTATCAGTCAGTCCAGTGCCAGCTGCCGGACTCAGATTTGTTGATTCGACAGTGTAGTTACCACTGACCACAGTTAAGTCAGCAGCCAGCCGCCTTCATTAGAGTACTAGGCTTCTTTAAAGTTGTTAATTGCTGTTAATTTTATCGATAGGATGGATAGGATGTGTGCCTGCTGTGTGCGGACGCAGGAGGAGTTGGCCGCGGCTCGTGAACAGCTGAGCGTGCTGTTGGCTACGGTCAGCCGTCTTCAGGCTGCTGTCTCGGGGTGCAGCGATGGTGGGGAGTCTGGTTCATCGAGTGGGACACCTCAGGTGTCTCGCGCTACGCTCTCTGTCCCTGCTACCGAGGCACCTTCAGGTGTACCGGACGTCGTCGAGCCGCCTTCTCCGCAAGGGGAGTGGCGGGCTGTACGGCGTTCGCGTCGCTCGAGGCGGAAGGCCAATGTGGAGGCTGGACGTCCGTCCGCGCCCGTTCGTCCTGTGAGTGAAAGTGTGACCACTCCTTCAGCAGGGTCCGAGCAGGTGCACGGGGGGAGGGGATTATTAGTTATTGGGAGCTCCAATGTCAGGCGCGTGATGGAGCCCCTTAGGCAGATAGCGTCCAGATCTGGAAGAAATTCCAACGTGCACTCGGTGTGTTTGCCGGGGGGCCTCATCCGAGATGTGGAGGCGGCCTTGCCGGCGGCTATCGAGGGTGCGGGGTGCAGTCGACTGCAAGTCGTGGCTCACGTCGGCACCAATGACGCTTGTCGCTTGGGTTCTGAGGACATCCTCAGGTCCTACGAGCGGCTGGCGGAATTGGTGAAGGCTGCTGCCTTCGCACGCGGGGTGCAAGCAGAGCTGTCGATTTGCAGCATTGTTCCCAGGGTTGATCGGGGTCCTTTGGTTTGGAGCTGAGTGGAGGGTCTGAACCAGAGGCTTCGCCGACTCTGTGACAGTCATGGCTGCAGATTTCTGGATCTGCGTTATCGGGTGGGGAATTGTAGGGTGCCCCTAGATAGATCAGGGGTGCACTACACTAAGGAAGCGGCTACTCGGGTAGCAGAGTACTTGTGGAGTGCACATGGGGTTTTTTTAGGCTAGGCGTTAACTCTGATGAGCACTCGACTGTCAGCATTCAAACAGCGAATTCAGGCCACGTTCGGAATAAAAATTCGAACATAAAAATATTAGCCGCGAACTTACAAAGTATTAGAAACAAAGTTCCCGAATTTGCAGCGCTGCATGGAAGTTATTGCGCTCAGATAGTTTTAGGCACCGAAAGCTGGCTAAATGATGATGTGGAAAGTTCAGAAATATTTAGCGAAGCGTGGAATGTATATTGGAAAGATAGATCTGATACAACCGGAGGAGGAGTGTTCATCGCTGTGGACAAAGATATTGTTTCTACTGAGATCGAGGTTGAAAGTAATTGTGAAGTTATCTGGGCACGCATAACAGGTCTAAAAGAAGTAAAGTTAATAGTTGGTTGTTTTTACCGGCCCCCCAGTGCTGCTGTAGCAGTTTTGGAATCATTCAAGGAAAGTCTACACCAGGTAGTGCATAGGTATCCGGGCCATGCAATATTAGTCGGAGGTGACTTCAACCTTAAGAGTATAGATTGGGACCTCGCTAGTTACATTTCAGGCGGTACAGACAAGCAGTCTTGCGAGCTACTTTTGGACACATTCTCCGAAAACTGTCTTGAGCAGTTAAACCGGCAACCCACGCGCAATGGAAATATTCTAGACCTTATAGCCACAAACAGGCCTGACCTTATTAACGATGTCTGTGTAGAGACAGGAATTAGTGATCATGACATCGTCATAGCGTCGATGGTGACCAAAGTTCATAAACCAGTCAAGAAGGCTAGGAGCGTGTTTTTGTTGGGAAAAGCCGACAAGCAAATGTTACGATCGCACGTAGAAAATGAATGGGCATCGTTTAATTCTGGGACTATGGATGTAGAGGAATTGTGGACTAAATTTAAATGCATTGTTAATGAAGGGTTAGAGAAATATGTGCCAGTAAAGACGATTAAGGATGGAAAAGATCCACCGTGGTATAATAATAATGTTAGAAAGCTGCTGAGAAAGCAAAGGCTGTTGCATTCTCGATTCAAAAAAGAACACGCAAATGGTGACAGGCAAAAGTTAGTAGAGATTCGTGCGTCTATAAAAAGATCGATGCGTGAAGCATACAATAATTATCACAGCCATACCTTAGCAAAAGATCTTTCCAAGAACCCGAAAAAATTCTGGTCCTATGTAAAATCGATAAGCGGGTCAAAGCCCACTGTCCAGTCACTAGTTGATCATTCCGGGGCAGTAATAGAAGAAAGCAAACGGAAAGCTGAATTCTAAATTTAACCTTTAAGAAATCTTTCACGCAGGAGGACCGCACAAATATACCATCATTTGATCAACGTACTAATTCCGAAATGGGGGACATAGCAATAGGTATTTCCGGTGTAGAGAAGCAGCTGAGAGAGCTAAATACGAAAAAGTCTGCTGGTCCGGATGGAATACCAGTTCGGTTTTACAAAGACTATTCTGCGACATTGGCCCCCTACTTAGCTTGCATTTACAGCGAATCTTTAACTCAGCGCAAAGTTCCTAGTGATTGGAAAAAAGCGCAGGTGACTCCCGTGTATAAGAAAGGAAAGAGAACTGACCCATACAATTACAGGCCAATATCGTTGACATCGGTTTCATGTAGAATTTTGGAGCATATTCTCAGTTCGAATATAGTAAATTTCCTTGAAACGGAAAAGCTTCTTTCCATGAATCAGCACGGGTTTAGGAAACATCGTTCATGTGAAACTCAGCTTGCCCTTTTCTCTCATGACATCTTGCGAGCCATGGACGAAGGGCAACAGGCGGATTGTGTTTTTCTCGACTTCAAAAAGGCGTTCGACACGGTGCCACACTGCAGACTCCTAACGAAAATGCGAGCTTATGGAATAGGTTCTCAGATTTGTGACTGGCTGGAAGACTTCCTAAGTAATAGAACGCAGTACGTTGTTCTCGACGGCGAGTGTTCATCAGAGACGAGTGTATCGTCAGGCGTGCCCCAGGGGAGTGTGATAGGACCGCTATTATTTTCTATCTATATAAATGATCTGATGGACAGAGTAAGTTGTAATTTGCTGCTGTTTGCTGATGATGCTGTGGTGTATGGGAGGGTGTCGTCTGTAACTGACTGTAATAGCATACAGGTTGACTTAGACAAAATCTCTAGTTGGTGCGAAGAATGGCAGCTAGCTCTCAATGTAGAAAAATGTAAGGTGATGCGCATGAGTAGAAAAAACAATCCTATAATTTTCGAATACAGCATCAGTAGTGAGCTTCTTGATGCTGTCGCGTCGTTCAAATATCTAGGCGTAACATTGCAGAGCGATATGAAATGGAACGAGCATGTAAGGATAGTTGTGAGTAAGGCAGACAGCCGACTTCGGTTTATTGGGAGAATTTTGGGAAGATGTACTTCACCTGTAAAAGAGACCGCGTATAAAACGCTTGTACGACCACGTCTTGAGTATTGCTCAAGTATTTGGGACCCGCAGCAGATCGGTTTGAAAGAAGACATAGAGGCGGTTCAGAGGCGAGCAGCTAGATTTGTTACCGGTAGGTTCGACCAATGCGCGAGTGTCACGGAAATGCTCCGGCAACTCAATTGGGGATCGCTGGAAGAAAGACGACGCTCTTTTCGTGAATTTCTGTTAAGTAAATTTAGAGGGCCGGAATTTGAAGCTGAGTGTAGTACGATCTTGCTGCCGCCTACTTATATTTCGCGTAAAGATCACAAAGACAAGATAAGAGAAATTAGGTCTCGTACGGAGGCATATAGGCATTCTTTTTTTCCTCGTTCAATTTGGGAGTGGAATAGGAAAGGAAATGCCTAGTAGTGGTACAGTGTACCCTCCGCCACGCACCTTACGGTGAATTGCGGAGTATGTATGTAGATGTAGATGTAGAATCAATTTCTATTTTGAAGACCAGGAGTTCTGGTCCCTGTTACGAAAAAATATTTTCCCAAGACATTTTACAGGAAGCTAAGAAGGCCACAACTATGACTTTAAAATCAAACTAACGTGTGATTTGCATAGTGCAGTGTGTATTATATGATTTCTTGACTGTGTTATATTAAACAATTTTTATTTTGTAAAGCTTTTTTCGACTAATCAGCGTAATTTATCAAGTTAGTCTTGCTGTATATGCTCCAAACCAATGTTCACCACACCTTCAGCTGTTTATTATGGGTTTCTTCTTGACTGTTATGTTCAACTACAGATCATTACCATATTCTGTAAGTAAATGTGATTTTATTGAAGTATACTATTTCATTCATAAATTATCGTATTTTGTAGCCCAGAAGTATCGTTCATCTTTTTGTCGCACGTGAGTTTTACTGATTGTCGCCATGATTTTACTGATTGTTGCTCGTGATTTTACTGATAGCCCTTTCCAAAAGTTGGCAGCTGTGGAACTGTATTTATTGCGGGTTATTATACAATCTGTTTAATCTGTCATATATGTATATATTATCGGTTCTGTAACTTGGTACCAACTGAAACAAATTCACATTACCTTTTCTGTTCCTTTTCCCTTATTTATTCTTTTGCTTCAAATCCTCAGTGCTCCCCAGAACTCCATCTCCATACAGCATTGCAGTTTCGTTGCAACTCTGTGTGACGTCACACATCCGCGCGGCCGCACGATGCCCAAAGGAACACCTCAGAGAAGGAAAATATAAAAGAAAAAAGAACAGAAAAATAGAACAAAATTCCTTACACTAAGGTTAATAGAAACAAAACATATGAAAATTTCATCCCACCTAACACTTATTTGACTATACTTGCTTGTCTAGTGGTTTAAATGTAAGGTTCCGTTTTTTGAAATACCAAAATTTCAAAAATATGTCTGTACCCTTACAACGCCCGGCCACATAGGTATACTGGGCAATTCATGCATCAATCAGTTGGCCGAGCAGGCCACCACTTCACGGTCCTTGCATATTGGCATCCCAGAAACAGATCTCTGTTCCTGGGCAAAGTCGACCAAACTGAACGAGCTCCATGTTGTGAAGCCCTCTACCGCTGCACGGAGACCCCAGTGAGGGCTTCTTGCAGGGAGTCGGTTGTCCTTTCCTGGCTCCGTAATGGCCATACCCGGATTATGCACGGTCACATTGTCTGTCACGAGGACCCTCCTTAGTGTCGTGGTGGTGCACATTTAAGTCACCCAATCTTATTGGATTGCCCCAATTTAGTCGCACAGCAATGGAATTTTAATATCCTTGATGCCTCGAACCTTGTTTTAGCTGAAAATGGCTCCATGGTTGATTCTGTTTTAAATTTTATCCATGAGTTTGGATTGTACCATTCCATTTAAAGTTTACTTAGTGTCTGTTATCTATCTGTTGTCCACTTGCCTACGTCTTTCAGTTAAGTTGTCTTCACATGTAACAGTCACTGGATGCCTTACTTTTATTTTTGTGGTCACATAGCAAAAACACTCTCCTATTGTGTTTCAACTCTTTTATCCTTTCTTCATTTTATTTGTATCTTTTCTTCATTTCTACCAGTTATTTTTAAATTTTGACCTGTTAACGCCTATACTTGAGGGAGTTACAGACACTGTTTTACCTCTGACTGGAACAAGGGACTTAAAACTATTGTAGTTTAGTCCCTTCCAAAATCCAACAACAACAACTATTCTTGCAAGCTCAGCTACAATATTCCACTGATTTATAAATCATGTCAGTATTCTTGGGCATGTGGATTACAATAAACACATCCATCAGAGAACCTAGCATTCACGAGATGGGCATGCTTCAGTGAACACCTAGTGGTGTGGCAAGGGAGCATTGTATTTTACAGTGAATGGGTTATGTTGGCTTCATCACCTGGATCCTGACGATGGTACATACCTTCATTAAAAAAACACGTCAATCTTAAGTTGTGCTGGTGCTAAAGGGTTGCTTGGCTGTTGAGGCAGAAAAGTCATTTGCCAGCGACGTCTTAGGAGACAGCTTCAACGCCGTTGGAAATGGCTTACGCAGGCAAGCAAGATTCTATCTGGGTGGACCGATTTCTCTAGCTGCTCGTGGGAACACTATGAAGCCTAAATCCTTTGTCTCTGTTACTCATGGTGCAGGTGGTTTGCTGGACATTACTAACATCCAAAACCAAAGAGACTTTGTGTGGTTAGTCTCACAAAGTATTAGGGAATGTTAGTAATGGACCATATCCTGTGTTAAGATGTTTGTGTTGTAATGAATTTGGTATTGACAAATCTGTGGAGAGAGTTGTAGGACTAATGCCATCTATTAGTTGACTATAAAGGTCAACTCATTTGTTAAAGACAATAAAAAGCATCAAAATAAACTGTTGAAAACCAAGCAACTTGGAAAATATTCTGTCAGTAGGAGAGACACGCAGGGAATAGTGGTACAGGGGTCGTAATGTGCTGGGACATAGTGTCTACGACATACATACTCTGCAATCCATCCAAAGGTGTGTGGCTCAGGTAACTCGCTACCAATACTAGTTACCGTACATTTCCCCAGATAAAATGATAGCCGAGTCATAAAAAAAAAGACCCCAAAATCCGAAGTCTCTTATACTACGGTACAAAATAATAATAAATAAATAAATAAATAAATAAATAAATTAGATTGAAATTTAGTCTGAAATTGCTAATTTCACAGATGTGCTACAAAGTGCGGCTTTGACCTCCAAACGATATCTATCGAAACAGTTAAGTATCGAAATGATACGTATCGCACAGGCAAATGTTATGATTTTTATAAATAAGTCGTGATTTTAAAGGATGTGGTTAGGCTGGAACCTAGGAGTACAGCTTTCTGCGAAATTTACAAGAAAGCTTATAGTCGAAGTAGATCGGCCTGAAATAATACATGTCGAACGTACAACTGTAAATCGATTTAGTGTTTCTGTACCGTAGATTTGGACGCTATGCACCACCACGTACTATACCTAACCTTCTTAAGGCTATGGTACAGATAAATGTTGTAAAGTGAAAGTTAGGTTAGGTATAGGACAAACAATAGTTTTTATTAGCACATGAGGGCGTGTAGCATACATATTGTTTCGAAACATATTGATTCGATATATATCGTTTGTAGGTCGAAGCCTCGCTATGCAGCACATCTGCGATATTACTCTGATGAAATTTACATTGTGGTGGAAAGATTTACAAAAATAAAGTTTTGTGCAATTTTTTAAAATAAATATTCTCTTTTCGAGCTTTATTCATTTACTGAGTGAACAAGGGTACATACGATAATCTATATGCCATAAAGCAGGGATAGAATTGATTATTTACAATACAGCTTGACTTTACAATGTAGGATGTCAAAAATAATTTCTCGATATATCCAGAGTCGCACTGAAATGATTGGAGTTTATTTATGTACAGAGCAGTTGAAGGGTGTAAATCTTTCAGAGCTATTTGCAACAATTGCGGCTTCCATTGAAATCCTTTATCTTCTGTTCTCGGGCAAGTTCGTGTGTTTTCACCCACATGATATGTGCATTGGCGCGATTAAATGTCGTCTCGGTGAAAGAAATTACTTTTTTTAACTTGGTGAAATCCAGGTGTACCAATCACGAAAACTACTTATGGCAGCTTCTAACGGCATTTTTCGTGAGTTCCTGAAGCTTTGCCTCCAAATCTGTTGTAGTTGTATTTTTAGATCCCAAAAACTGGAAAAACAGTGCGACGTGCATTTGGGTAAATACGATAACTTGGGGGACGTCTTATAGCCCAGATACATGCTTGAACTATAAAATTTTGATGAAAATTTGTACATCGTCTTATCTGAAGGTCGTCTTATCTGCGGAAATATACAGTACTTGCTTTCCTGTTCCACTCCCATATAGAATAAGGGAAGAATGAATGTTTGTATGCATCCGTATGTGCCCTAATCTCTGATTTTTATTTCAGTGATCTTTATGTGCAATGTAGGTTGGCAGCGGTAGAATTGTTCTTCAGTCTGCCCCAAATTCTGGCCCTCTAAATTCCTTCAACAATTTTTCTTGGAAAGAACATCGCCTTCTCTCCAGTCTGCCATTAGTGTTTCTGAAGCATCTCAGTAACACTCACAAACCAATCAAACCTACCAGTGACAAACCTCACCGTCTGACTCTATATCTTCCCTTAAACTGGTGTGGGGGGGGGGGGGGAGGGGAATCCCAAACACTTGTGCGATACTGAATATGGGGTTTATATGAAGCCTCCTTTACATAAGTCTACACCTTCCCAAAATTCTCCCAATAAACTGAAGTTGACCATTTGCCTTCCCCATGACTGTCCTTATATTTTCGTTCCATTTCATATTGCTGTGTAGCATTATGCCTAGATATTTAATTGATGTGAATCTTTCAAGCAGCATGATACTAATGCTGCATTTGTACATTACAAGATTGTTTCTCCTCCTCATTTGCATCTTCTTACATTTTTCTACATTTAGCACTAGTTGCGTTTCCCCACATCACTTAAAATTTGGTCCAATTCATCCTGCATCCTACTACAGCCATTCCATGACTAAACCCACAAGTACACCGCAGCATCATCAGCAAACAGCAACAGATTGCGTCTCACTTAGTCCGTCAGATCAGTCTCTTATGAACATTCGTTGTCGAGGACAACATACTGGGTTCTATTACTTAAGTAGCCTTAGAATCACTCACATATTTTGGTACCTATTCTATATGCCCGTTCCTTTGTTAGCAGTCTGTAGTGTGGTACGGTGGCGAAAATCGAGAAAGGTGCTGTTGTCCTTCATCTGTAGAACTCGAGATGTCATGAGAGATGAGGGCAAGCAGAGTTTCACAAGATCAATGCTTTCTAAAGCCATGCTGATGCATAGACAAAAGCTTTTCCATCTCAAGGAAATTTACTATATTAGAACTGAGAATATGTTCAAGAATTCTACAACAAACTGATGTTAAAGATATAGGTCCATAATTTTTTGAGTCATTTCGTTTGCATTTCTGATACACTTGCATTTCCAGACACTTGGGACTTTGTGCTGGATCAAAGGTACGCAGTAAATACAACCAAAATACAGGGCCAGTGTTGCTGAGTACTCTTTGTAAAATCGAATTGGTACCTCATCTGGACCTGGCGACTAGTTTGTTTGGAACTCTCTCAGCTGTTTCTCTACACCACTATGCCTATTACTATGTCCCCCATAAGGGAGATGAAACGTTCATGAAATGAAGATATGTTTGTATGGTCCTCCTGCATGAATGATTTCTTAAATGTTGAATTTAAAACATTGCTCTTTATTTTACTGTCTTCTGTTACCAACCCAGAATGATCACTGAGAGACTGGATAGAGGCCTTTGAACTGATTACCTATTTGACAAATGATCAGAATTTTTTCGGGTTCTCGGCAAGATCTTTTGCCAAGGTATGGTGATAGTTACTGTATGCATCGTGCATTGCTCTCTTTATAGATACCGAAACCCTACTAACTTTTTTCTGATTTGATTTGCTTGACTTTCTTTAATCGAGCATTTTTTTGAATATTGTTATTAAACTATGGTGAGTATTTTCCATTCTTAATCCACTTTGTTGGCATATATTTCTCCACTGATTTATTTACAATGCACTTAAATTTTGTTCATAATTCCTCTATGTCCACTGTACCGGAACTGAGCGATGTCCATTCATTCCTTAAGTGGAATACTAACAATTGCTTATTTGCTCCTTCTAACACAAAAACTCTCTTAGGTTTCTTGACCAATTTCTTAACTTTGGTAGCCATTGTCGCTATGATGACGCTGTGATCACTAACCCCTGTCTCTACAGTGACATCACTGACAAGGTCTGGCCTCTTTGTGGCTATAATAATGTCCAAAGTATTTGTGTTGCTTGTGGGCTGATGATTTAGCTGCTCAAAGCAATGTTTGGAAAACGTGCTCAACAGTAGTTCACAAGAATGCTTGTCTGTACCCCCTGTAGTAAAAGCATAGGCGTCCAAGTCTATATTCGGCAGGTTGAAGTCAGAGGTTCCAACCATTACGATTTAATCTTAATTGTTACAAAAGTTGTTTAAAATTACGAGTTTATGATTTGAGTGATTTGAATTATGATTTTCTGGTTTAAATAACAAATCAGTGTCATTTTTTCCCATTGGCAAAACCTTTAGAGTTTGTTTGTGTGATGTCATGGACAAAAATAAACTGGTTATGAGCAACACCTAGCATGCTCTTTTGAAATTCACCAGTAATGACAGTAACTTCCACAAACTCTAAAACTCTGTAGTATGGCATGTGGGATGAATCCATAAAGGTGTGCCATTTTGGACTCTAGCAGCAGCCAATGAAAATGCATCATGTAACTTGACTGGTAGCTGGCCGGCCGCGGTGGCTTAGGGGACTGAGGCACTCCAGTCACGGTCTACACGGCCATTACGGTCGGGGGTTCGAATCCCCCCTCGGGCATGGATATGCCCTGTAGGGGGCGCAGCTACTAGTTCAAATGTTCAAATGTTTGTTTAGCTTATGGGACTTAACTACGGGGTCATCAGTCTCTAAACTTACAAACTACTTATGAACTAGCTAACACAAATGCATATAAGTAGTTCATTTATTTTGCTTCTTAGCCCTCTAATATTTTGGTGCACTAAAGATAATTTGCATTTTACATTGACTGTTGCAGAGCTGGGTGAAGATAAAATTTCTGATAATTGGTGATGAGTTTTAACTAAGAGATGTGTTTGCGGAACTTCAGTTTAATGAAGCAACTAAACAGCATAACTCTGACAAATCAGGTTTGTTTCAATATTGACTTCTTTTTGTCCTGCTTATCCTAAAAAAGGAACTGCTCTGACACCTGTAACCGCTGGTATTTTACCACTCATGTCAGTGCCTCTCCCCCGCCCCCCCCCCCCCTAAGTTTCCTGCTATTGCGCCCAGCCAGTTTACCCTTCCCTTTCCTATTGAGATGTAGGCCATGTCTAATATAATCCCACCTACTGAGTGAATCAACAGGAACCACACCAATGTGTGACCCCGAACCTGATCCAAGCAGATGCTCCAACTCCAAATTAACTCTCCTAACAGAAGAGTTCAAATGAGGTCGGTCGTGGTGCTCCAGAACAGACACAAACTCAACACTGGTATGCATCGATGCTGATGCAATCTTTGCCAGGTCACACTCTATGTTGAACCCCGGATCTTTGTCAATAATGTTCCTCTGTAAAAAAGAACTATCCAGGAGTTCCGGGTATTTGCGTTTGAGTGCAGTGCTTTCTGACCTGATTACTGTGGAGCAAGGTGATATCCTGGGCAATGTGTATTTTACACATACCTCAGTATTTACTTGGCCATAGTAGGCACCTTTTTTACTTCTGAAATTGTGGGTCATACTGTAGGTGCAAACTTTGTAAGTTCTGTAATGCATTTGGTTTATTCAGAATGGTTAAATTTGTAATTATTTTATCACACTGTGGACAAATTGTCTGTTTTATATTTTTTAATAAAATATAATGTCAGTAATGGAGGATTGATAACAACTCGACATAAAGAGGCTCGCTGAGCTGCTGACAGGCCCGAAAATAGATAATCACATTCACACATTCATTAAATTTTCAGCCTTTGTCAGAAAAAGAAGCACATACTTTCACGCTTTCACGCAATCACTCGGACAACTGTAGACAGTCAAGGGACATGAGCATCTAGAGTGTGAGTGAGGTGGGGAGTCAAGGGGGAAGGAAGCCAGGTAAAGGTGGGGATGGATTCTGAAGGCACGAAGTTCGTATATTTATGTGATTGCTTATTTTATATTTTTAATAAAATATGCCTATTCATTTTGTACGAGTAACAAATTAAAGTTGGCCAATTCATTACAAACTCGCCAGATATTTTAACACGTCGGCTGCCGCACGCTCGGCGGCGGATGTTTCACCTCCACACTGGGCCCGGCCAGGCGTGGCGACCGGGGCTAAACTGATATACACCCGTCATTCCGCGATCGTCTTTGAGGCCACGTTGACACACAGTATATGTTTCTGTTTTTGCAAACATGCATACCAATGCTGTACCGCACTGAACAGAATGGGGCTCGTGGATGCCGACATCGGGCATGAGGCATTGCTGTGACCACTGGCAGCCACACGGCACTCGATGTGTTCATTTAAATGATGTCACAGAGCTAATTCTCCAATCACCACAACTCGTGTACATTTTCGTATATTTTTCCCAGTGTAAATCTGAATTCAACAATAACTACAGGAAAATACTAATTGTTACCGTTGTGTCGTAAAAATATAATTGTTTCAGGTGCCAGCGGCTGGCAGTATTACCAAAATTCATGTAAATTAGTACTGCCAAATTTCAAGTATTCACAAATTCACAAATTTTGTATTTTGACTTTGAAAATGGGGGGTGGGGGAAGTATTCTTGGCAGTGTGGTAGTGCTGAGCTGGTGTATCATTACACGATGGCTGTGGTTCCTGGCCACGCACGTAAATAAGTTCAACGACAGTGTCTTACAGATTGATCCCAGCTCGTTTCTCATTTCAACTGCTCTCCAAAATTGGTGAGAGAGTACTTGATTGATATCTAAATAGCAAATTGACAAAGCATTTTGGTTTTGGAAGGAGTGCCTCTTTCTTGAGGTGTATAATCCACAGAGCTGATTTATTAATATAATGCTGAATGATCTTTGTCACTAAAAACTTCAAAATTTGTACAAATTTTGGTCACACAAAAGATTTAAATTCACGAGAGGAAAATTGTGTGCTGTTGCCAGTGACAATTCATTTCAGCAGACCTTCAGTAGGAAAAACTTTCCACAAAACGTGAATACTCCTCTTGGAAGAAATCAGTGACTTCTAATCATGGAGGGAAACTTTGAGAAAGCATCAGAATTATGAACCAGCCACTTTCTAGAAATGGCCCTGCGTAATCAATATATATTTTATATGGCTTGGTGGCCTATTCCAAATCTGTAAACTGGATGCCACTTTGGCAAGTTACTTGTCCCCAACCTACCTCCAGTTATCCGACCAGGGAAAGGAGACCTACGGTTTAACGTAGAATCCAAACCGTGTGTCATTTCTGGTGACCCCTCACATCGTTGAGAGGTGAAGGTTGGGTTAAAACACAGATTGAAAAAAATTCATAATTCGACTGGGTTTCGACCCACGACCCTTTGGCGCCTAGTCGAGTGCTTTACTCTGAGACCGTCAGTCCCGACTACATACAGATGTGAACAGGATGCCCCAATGTCCTTGATGCAATATTTGTAAAACTTTTATTTGTAGCCATCACCTTGTATTACTTGTCGCCTTTTTTGATTTGTTATTTACTACTATGACATCTTTGTACGTGGTAAGAACATGTCTCCTATTACAGTAATATTCAATTTCAGGCCGATAGACTAATTTCTTGTCATTAGGCCACTTTGTTTTGACCTATTTCTTTTCTTTAGCTCTCTCCATTAAAATGAAATATTTTATCTGTGGTAAAACAGGAACTTTCTGTACTAGTTTAGCAATTACAGGGTGTCCAGAAAAGGGCTCCCTGGTTTCAAAATTAGATATTTCAAAAACAAAGATCGGTAGAGGAATGCAGTAAACAGTATGTTTATTGTGAAAGCTGTAAGAAGTTTATACAGCAGTTTGAAATAATAATTACAAAAGGTGCTAACAGATGGCGCCCACACAGTAACTTTAGGAGAATACAGGGGTTTCGCTTCACACCAATATGGCTTTTCGGAACCCCAAAATCGCCAGTTCTCCTTATTCATGTATCCATTCAGGTGGAAGTGTGCTGTAAACCAGATGCAGCCAACATCAAATCCTTCACTATCAATCATTGTGAGCATCCGACTAGCAAAGGCAACCCTTTGTTACACAGCTCATACGGGTATGGCCCGGTGCGTTTGAAATTTGAATGGAAACATGTGTAAGCTCTTTCTCAGTATTTTCTGCGGGCTGGAACGCATCAAACCAGTCTCAGATGCAATTCTACAGACGGATGACATTGGATTTTGCTGAATAATTCCAGAAACTGTGGCGATATTTTCAGGCGAAACTGCGGTTTCCTTGCGGCCAACATGCCCCACTAGATCAACAGTTACGCTGCCTGTTTGTTGAAATTTTGGGAAGAGCATATGAATGGTTTTTGCATCGGGTCCTTTTGGAACATTAAATCATGTTTGAAAACTTCGCCTTGTTGCCGTAGGACTCTCTTCTAACCTGTGGTACACTAGCACCAGAAAAACGCATTGTTCAATGGAGTACATGGTTTTAATCTCTCCCTTCGCTACACTAAGCTCCTTTCACATTTCAGTAGTGGAACTGATCGCTCTGGGCTTCGGATCACTATTTATACTTGGCATTACATATGACGATTACAGCGCCATCTGTTAGCAGCTTTTGTAACTATTATTTCAAACTGCTGTATAAACGTCTTACAGCTTTCGCAATAAACATACCATTTACTGCATTCCTCTATCGATCTTTGTTTTTGAGATATTTAATTTTGAAATCGGGGGGTCCTTTTCTGGACAGCCTGTAAATTTGAATTTACTGGGAAATTTTAACACTGTATCTTAAGCAGCCACATCAGTTTCAAAACATTCATCAGCTGCTGAATCAAATTATTCCTTGCAGACCTGAGTTGGGAGCTGTCTGTGTAGGATTAGTGTAATGTCATCAAAATATTGCCACAGAAGATTTTTGGTCTGTGAGGAGGACAAATTGACACCAATAAATTTAATTGTGCAATTTCTTTACTACAAATATTATTGCAAAGAATTTTTTATTCCTATCTGACTTCATCCTTAAGTCACAAAAAGTTTTTGAAATGAATAAATGTGGTTTATCATAACCATTATGTTTATGTGTTACTGTATAAGTTCTGTAAACTGAGTCATTTGTGGCAATAGTGATCATTTTGTGTGGATTGTGTTTTTTGACAACCAGTATCTTTTTTTTCCTAATCAGTAAAAATGCATGTTGACACTTGTTGCCGAATTTCACTTTTCACTTTGTGTGTTTTCTTAACAGTTTATGCCATGTTTCACAAACAGAAGCACCATGAACAATATATGTTATGTAATAAGTTATCTCACCCAACACAGCACACAATTGCTTTATGCCTTTGGTAGCCAGAATATTTTGAATTACCTCAAGGTGTTACGGCATCACCTTAGTGCTATTACTAGTCAGAATAGGTCCTAAAATATTGCACTGTGTGTTACAAGAAAATGCATTAGTCTTTGTTATATTTTAAATTTGCCCTGTAGAGAATTTTAAATCTGATTACAAGTTTTGTAATAACTGTTGAGGGTCTTTGACAGGGGAAATAATATTGTCAAGGTAATTCAGTGTTCTAACATTGCCTAAATAATTGCTGTAGATAGCAGAGCTATAAACTTGTAGCACTGGTGATTACAAAAGGTAACTTCTTATAACAGTACCGACCAAATGGCATGTTCATCACCATGAATTTGTGTGTGCCTTCATCCAAAGGTATTTGAAAGTATTTTTCCTTTAAGTCCTAACTAAAAAAGCGCACACAACCAGTTAATTTTGACAGTAATTTTTTGTCTCTCATCGTGTCCGGTTGTCCCGAGTGTCGGTGGCCGAGTGGAGAGAGACCGACGTAGGATGCACGCGTGTGCGGCTACGGAATCTGAGGTGACCAACAGCAGAAACTAGAAACACTAAGCTAGATTGGTACAAGACATATATTTCATAGAAATATTACAATACTTAACTTTCATAGATGCAGACTAGTGGAATGCATTGCTAACGCAATTTATCTTGAAGTCTAGGTATGAGCATGCCTACTGAATAGTCTTATCTAGTGCCTGTCCTTGTGCCAAGTGAATGACACAGTTCAGTGGTGGCCGCGAGCAGGGTCGCAGAAGAGGAAGCTCGCGACTGACGTCTCAAGTACGGCGACAGTACGTGTCGCGCACTTCAGACTTGTGCGACACCACACCCCTCCCACCCAAATTGCTGCGCCGTCATGGTGTAAAGCTGGGGGCCACGGTGGCAGCACTGGGAGGAGGGCCTGGGTGGGGGCATTACTGGTGGGGCGGGCGTCCTAGCTGAGGCCAGGCTCGAGACGCCGTTTGCACACCGGTATCCACCTTGCGATCCCCCGGAAAACCCACCAAAACGAGGGGAAGGGCGTACACCTCCACCCAGAGGGGACAGGTCATCCTCTGCTGTGGTGCGTGGTTCAGACTGGGGGGGGGGGTGAGGGGGTTGGCACGCACGGCCCTGGAATCCCTCTCAGTGATGTGAGAGCTGCGGCGTGGATGACTGCAACGGAGGCGCACTGACCTCCATCTGGATGAACTCGTAGTCCTGGTGGTGAACTGGTTCTGGAATCAAGAAATCAAAGATAGGATTGTGTGGCCTGTGCAGGTGCAACTGGTTTGCGTAGTGCTGCAGTTCCGACTCTGTGGAAGAAAGTACAACATACGTATTGCGACAGAGCACGCGCAGAATGGTGTCCGGCATCCATCTCTTGTTTCCAGCAAACACCTTGTACAGCACCGGTGTAGAAACCAGAAAACGCAAAGCACCGAACGAACTGACTCATTGTGTGGGAGGCTGCAGCAGGTGAAGGAGAGTGCATTGACAGCGTCCGTGTAGCATCTCGGCAGGAGATGGGCCATCACGTGGCATGCACCAATACGTAGACAGGAAAATTTGGAGAGTTTGCTGGCTGGAGTGCTGACCTTCCATCTTTTCCATGGAGACTTAAATTGTGGAACGAAATGTTCTGCTTCGCCATTGATGGTGAAAAGGTGCGGTGGTGATTTACTGAATGCCATTCACATGACAAAACTGTTGAAATTCTGCACTAACAAACTGAAAGTCCATTTTCACTGATGATAGTTTCAGGCAAACTTCTGAAGCTCAACAGTGATGTTAAGATACTGATTGTGCTAGACACCGTCGTTGAGTTCATGGCAATCACAAAAGGAAACTTGCTGAAAGTGTCTACAGTGATTAATCAGTGCTTACTTCAGAAAGATCCGGCAAAGTCAATGTGTAAATGCTGCCATGGTCCCTCGGGGCGTGACCAGTCCGAGAAACTTTGTGGAGGAGCTGCCTGATGCTCCGCCCAAACCATACACTGTGACGTCATGCTCTCTATCTGGGCATCCATACCATCCCAAGTACGGCATCTGCCCAGTTACTTTGTCCAAACAATTCCCCAATGTCCTTGATGTAGGAGGCTTAAAACTTCTTGTTGCAAGGAACGAGGAACAATTACTCTTTTGTTTGATCGTTGTCAGTATGTAACAACGGACTACCCTGACTGAAGGCCAATGCATGGTGTTGTGCAAAATAATGTCAAACCAGAGGCCGTTCAATGTGTTTGGCTCTGGCATGCCACCTGTAGTGAACAAAACGTGCCACCACACTTAGGTCCGCATCTACAGCTGTTTTCTGTGCAATCCGAAGACAGTTCAAAGGGAAGTCTGCGACAGTAGAAGCATCTGTGGAGTCTATTTGACAACATGCCAATACTGAAGAGTCAAACGACACATCCCAGCCAACCGGAAGTCAGGAGAGTGTCTGCCTTGGCATGTTTAGTGGTAGGTCAGTACAAAATCTCATACTGACAATTGGTCAGTATCAAGGACCATCTCTGAAGCTTCTGTGCCGTTCATGGTGGAATTGGCTTTATGGGCGAGAACGACGACGTGAGAGGCTTGTGGTCTGTCAAGAAATAGAATTTTCTACCATAGAGATAATGATGAAATTTTGTGATGCCATAAACGATTGCTAAGGCCTCCTTTTCTATCTGACTGTAATTCTGTTACGTCGGCATCAGCAGCTTGATGCAAAGGCAATAGGATGCAATAATAATATATGCTGCATTGCTACTGATTTGGCGTAGACAGAGTAGACGTTTTTGGGTTCATCTAATAATTTAGGATAGATCAGAGAGGGGAAAATTCAATCTGCTACGCAGGAAACCTCAAGAAAGCTGTGAAAAGTTTTTTGAGTACTATAGGATGTCTATTAAATCATACGAAACTCCGCTATCTAATGTGTCGATTGCTATTACTGGAAGAAACACTCAACTATGTGATTGTATAAGGGCTGAAGAGAAACTATCAATTACTCTGAGATAAGTGAAGTTCTATTACTTATTGTATCATTTGTTTACAATGCATAAAAGGACAGGAATGAATCTTCTGATTTTTCCTTGAAGATCATGTGTTCTGCTCGTGGACTGAGATGATTGTTGGACACATTCAGATGCAATTTTGGCTGGCTATGCATGTGTGTATGACTGAACCAATTGTAAATATTTCAATTGAAAAATCCATATTGTCAGGAGCATTTGTGAAATAGTTGAACAGATGTAATGCGCCAGATGTATTTCATAAAATTGAAATTTTTGATCTTTTATAATACCCTAATTAAATGTTTTTACTACACTAACCTAAGGCCTCAATTTCTTCCATCTCACACATTGAAAAAGCTGTAATAACACTTGAATACACACACTACCTTGTGATGACACACTACTGAGTTCATGTGGGAATGTAATGTGAGAAGCGTCTTTTGATGCAGGGAATGGACCCCGGCCCATCTGACTAGCGCCTGACCTCGAGGATGCACCTTCCCGTCGAATGTAGGCAGAAAAAGACACTGTGTGTGGCCACTACCGGTCTTCTCCAGCCTGCCTATAACTGTGGCGGCTTTTGACGCTGAGCGTCCTATGGTTTTGGTGTAAATCATTGATCTGTGGGTCGCTGTGCCCTAAAATGGGTTGCAGTTGCTTCTAGAGTGTGGGTATCGAGTTATCGTTTACGTGATGTGGGTATCGAGTTATCGTTTACGTGATGTGGGTATCGAGTTATCGTTTTCGTGATGTGGGTATCGAGTTCGATGCATTCTAGGTTTCTTCCCTCTGTGGAAGGAGCCTTTTACTCTTCCACGGTGTGTATAGACCAACCTTATGAGGTGTTTGCTGTAAATCATAAGATCTGTGGTGTGATTAAGTGTGCTGAGGATCGTTCCAATGTTGAAGTGATTACGTAAAATATGTAGTAGTTTGCATCTGCAACAACTATTATTAAGACTTATAGTTTTTCGTGTAGAAAGTTTGTTTTACAGGTCTATGGATATAGGAGAAAATACCGGGAGATAGGTTACATGTCAGCAGAGCAGTGTTAGTTGGTTAGTTATTGGATATGTACTTCTGTGTTATTGTAGTCTACAGCTAAGCAAGCGTTCGTTTAAATTGTTGTTGTATTGGTGTATGGACTGGAGTTTGACTTTACATCACGATTTAGCACTCATCCGTTTGTGTGTGTATAAAATAGGTTATCGTTAACTATATTTTCATCATGCAATTTATAGTGGTTGTTGTAGTCAACTTCTATGGTAAAAAACTCGTTTCAGAAACTGCGAGGAAATGATCCATAGAAGTGTTGCAGTATTTGTCGGTAATGCGATTGTGCACAGATGTTCTCACGTGCTCTGTAGAGATGACCTTTAATGTGACGATATTGCATTAAGAGCGCTGCTATAGCTGTGACAAGTCGTTCGTTTTTTATATTCTTATGGCTGTTGATAATGTAATATTCTTTCTTCGTAAAATTAGCTCTCATGTATTCGTAATCTGGTTTGTACTATGTATCCTGGCTTGTGCGAAATACCGATTTCGATCTGTTTTGTCGTACAGTTCGTTGCAACCTAGAGGTGTTCTACATTTGTGGACTGCATATTGATACTTAGTAGCGTTAGGCTGTGGAGTATTTATCTCGTTTACTTTACGACTGGACATCTGTTGGTAGTGTAGCGGAAATGTTTGTATTGGTAAATTAGTGTTCTTCGGTCCAGAAGCATCGATTTCAATAAACACTGTGGTTAGCAATTTAAAGCTGGGTAATCACCTCCGTTGGGATGCTCGTTTAATCATTTGTTTAGTCTCTTAAAGGATTGCTCTTGGCATTCAATAAAAATTTTTGGGTGTTGTATTAGTTCAAAATGGTGTAGACTATTTTACGTTGTTGGTTGGTTGTAAGGATTAGATATGTATAAGAAAAGAGCTAGTTGTTGATTTGGATCCTTCCTTGTTAGCTGTTCTATGTGTATCAGTCATTTTTACTATGTAAATGGGTGTGTTACAGATGTTTATCGGGAATATTGATTTGTTAGAAGGGGGGAGGGTATGATGACTGTTGGTGCTCTAGTGATTGTTAAATGTTCGAGGTATGCAGTGTAGTGTCTGATAGAAGATGTTTCTGAAATACTGTCTGGTAGGGCAAAAAGATGCATGACCAATCAGTTAGATGTTTGAGAGGGGCCTGTCAATGACACAGAGATACCTAGGTTGTCACCGCTTGCTAGTTAGTTTAGAACTGTAGTAGAAAAGAGCTGTCGCGGCAGAATAGCTGTGCGCACTAAGGCGTTCAGCTGCTGTGTGTGCAGCCATTTCCCGTTGGGGTTAGAGTCCTCTCTCAGGCATGGGTGTTTGCGTGTTTTCCTTAATGTAAGTAGTTTGCAAGCGTAGGGAGTAATACCCGCCGTAGTTAAGGCTCTTAGATTTACAAACATTTAATAAGAGCTGTTTGTTGTAGGTTAGTGTTGCAGTTTCTTCGTTGGGTTGGAGATGGTTGTTGTTACATAGTGTTGTAGGCTAGTTGGTACATAATTTAAGTAAAAAAAGTGTTTAAAATATGTGCTGCACTAACTGTTCCCAATTGTGGATGGATAGAGCTCTAAAGATCGATTTAGGATTATGTTCTTAAAACTCGGCACTGTGTATGTTAAGAACTATTGTCTGTTAGATTGTGTGTTAGTGGCGTTTAATTTACAAGTGGTATGCGATGGTAAATTATTGCTGATCTTTTAACTTATACATGTGTTGCAAATTTGACAAGTTCGTCATGGAGACAATGCGAAGTTACCATTTCCCTACCTGGCAGCAGCATTGTGAGAGAACTCTGCATACTGGAGTGAAACTCGGCAAGGAAGCACTGGAGAACATCTCGAGGAAATCGTGTGGGTATACCTTATAAAGTGGGGCTAGTCGCTGTTAAACTAGGAGCTCTCATCTCCAGCTTCGTGTTTTTAACAAACTGGGTATGTACAAGTACTTAGTATCCACCTGTGACTTTCACTTGGAAGGAGACTGTATAGGGCAGTTGGAATCGATTGCTGACGAAGACATTTATTTGTCATATCACCTTAACTACTTTATAACAGGTGTTTGCGGGATACTTTTCTCTCTTTGTTTGTCATTACCAGACTGGAGGTTGCTATATACACTTACGGACTAAATCAGAAATGGGGATAGCCAATATTTACAAAGTGCGGACCTGTATTGTGTGTCACTCCCATCCATTCCTTAGAGAGCAGGTTGATGTGTGCGGGCATTGGGTGCGATATAAGTGTTTGCGAATAGCACATTGCATGTACGCAGTTGTACTGTAACAAAAAAGTGTAGACACACCATATTCTTTTAACGATCATGTGTTGTAGTGTGTTGGTTAGCATTCTAGACATCTTCATTTGCAGTGGACAGTTACTTGTAATTAAAAAAAGAAAGTCAAGTTAGGTTTAGTGGAACGAAAAAAAGAGATCACAAGAAAGGAACTTGGAGTAGGAATTTTTGTGGGTAAAGGGCTGGTCAAGCTTGTTCTGCAGAACTGAAAATCAATGTTGCGTTGGGCAGGTAAAGTACTACCTCAGTTCCATGGTTGCTGTATTGGCTAGTGTCATTTCGAAGAGGGCTGTTCTTAGGTCACTGTTTTCAAGAAGAAAAAAAAGGTTTTAGTGTAGACGGTCGGAAATCGGTAGATTATTTCACATATTTTTTTATTTTTTTTATTCTTACTCTCCGCTGTACGATAGGGTTTAAATGTCTTCTGGGACACTCGATTATTGGTATTTGACCCGTTTGCATTGTAACAGGACAGAGAGATTCCGTAGATGGGTATAAGCAGGAGGTAGATTTAAACTACCCAAATTCTCGGTATTGTCAAAAGGCGTATAAGACCATAAAACTGGTGGATTACAGGAATACCTATTAAATTTTAGAACTTGATAATTTTAAGTGGAACTGGTATGAGGTTTGTCATTAGATGAGACTTGTACATGAAAACATGTTTGCTTTCGGCAGGGGAGGCCGATGCCGACTGCTGTTGTCAGGCTGGGCTCAGTTCCTTTGTAGCATGTTTATTAAAGAAATGCAATGCGCGCTATCCTTGTCAAATTGGTGTGTCTGCAGAGGTCTTGCATAGAAGGTTTTTATGATTTGGATATGTAGCTCAGAAGTTTTTTGAGAGGGAGTGCTTAAAACGTTACGATATTTTGTTTAAACATTTAGCATATGTTTGTTTTATGTAGCCCGCCGAGAGGACACTGTGTTTGTGATCGCATTGGAGATTGAGCTACGTTACTGTTAGGTGTTTAAACAAGGATTGTTCCAAGAGAAATTGTTAAGGAAGTTTTGTTACACGTCTACAGTGTTTGACACTTAGGTTTGAGGCAGTCGTTACCTTTACATTACGATCGTCGGCTGTTGCATACATTTATTTTGCTTATAGATCTATAGTGGCGGACGAGTTCCAAAACAGAAGATTTCTTTTCTTCGGGTAGTTCCAAATCTTTGACTCTAGTTAAAATTGTTTTTAAATTATCTGGACATCGAAAGAGTATTTTTTAAGATGGGTATGTAAGTTTGTGGCGTTCGCTACAATTAAAAAATGGTTATTGCTAATAGCAATACTGATCTCCTCTGTCATAGTTAAATATTCGTACTTGTGGAGGTTTGGGTTCTTAGCAGAGTTCCGTGAAGAACAGTTGGTCATACTGGATACATGCATTCCTTGCTATTTCTGGCTGTAGTCTTTCACCTACCAGGACACATCGGTTTTGCATATACACTTGCAGGACACAATGAGTCGTGCATCCTGCCAGGTGGCTGTAGTGTATTCACTGGAGACCTGGTAGCCATCTGTCGTGCACTTCAACATATCTGTCCCTATCCCGGGGAGTTGTTCGTCATTTTTAGTGACTCCCTGAGCAGTCTACAGGCCGTCGACCGTCGACCAGTGTTTCCCACGCAATCCTTTGGTTCTTGTCATATGAGAGTCCATCTACGCCATCAAGCAATGTGGGCAGTCAGTGGAATTCCTTTGGACTCCGGGACACGTTGGGATAAAATGCAATGAGCTGGCTGACAGGCTGGCCAAAGAGGCCACCCACAAACCTGTCCTCAATATAGGCATCCCATCTGCTGATCTCTGGTCACCGTTATGCCATAGAGTTCTCAGTTTGTGTAGTACTGAATGGTGCACCCTAGAAGTGCCCAAAAAATTGAGGTGTATAAAGGAGACAACCAACGTGTGGAGGACCTGTCTGCGGACCCCTCGCAGGGACTCTGTTGTTCTCTGCAAGCTGCATATCGGCCTTACTTGGCTTATGCACGGTTACCTCCGGCGTGAGGATCCTCCTGAGTGTTGATGTGGTGCATGTTTCACAGTCACCAACATCTTGCTAGAATGTCCCAATTCAGCCACTCAGAGGCGGAATTGTAGTCTTTAATTCTTATCAACATAGGTGAGTAGGAGGAGCGATCTGTAAATGTTATGTAGACTTCACTTAGAAGAACACCTACATCACATATTTTACTTCATACTTTATTACGCGACTAGTTTCATCAACAAGTTGTCATTTTCAAACCTAAAATTAAAATAATTTTACAAGTTGTCATTTTCAAACGTAAAATAATTTTAATTATTTTAGGTTTGAAAATGACAACTTGTTGTCGAAACTAGTAGCGTAATAATGTATGAAGTAAAATACGCAATTTAATGCTTGTTTTAGCTGACAATGCCTCTATGGCTGATGCTGTTTTAAATTTTATTCCTTTGAGTGGGTTGTATCGATCAATTTGAGATTTAGTACAGTCTCCATTATCTACCTGTTCTCCACTTGCCTAACACTTTTAGGCAGGTGGTTTTAACGTGTCACAGAGTGGCCGGATGCTCTACGTTTTTGGTCTGTGTTCACCCGGCCAAGACACTCGAGCATTCTCTTATGATTCTTGATCTATTCAATCCTTTTCTATATGAATTTTAACACATTCTTTTTTACAGCGTTGTAGTGCTTTTATTGTATTCTCTAGGATTGGAACAAGGGACAGATAACCTTTGTCATTTATTTCCTTTCAAAATCAAATCATCCGTCCCAAATTGGGTTCTTGTATCAGGGCCATGTCCTCTTCCTGTCTCCCCAGGCCGCAGGCCAGGGCAGCAGTGGCTCCTTTACTGTGCTGCAGAGCACTTGCTGCCTTTTTTGATAACCCTGACAGTGACCTGCGAGAACCCTAAAAAAAGTTTCATGCCTTCCTATTGCATTGCCTTCAGGAACTTATCTCTGACCCCCCCCCCCCCCCATACTACCAGGGTTCGTCCTTCTGGTATGACCTTTTGATTAATTACTCTCCAATCCTCTGTCGAGACTTTTGTGTTCTGGACCCTTATTTTCTGAGACACACTCTTTGGAGAGATGTCCTTAAGAATCTTTGATACCAATATTGACATCTTTGTGGTCTTTAGGAGCTGAGCTGCTGTCTTTACCAGCAGCTAAGCATCCTAGCACAGGTACATCGTGGGCACCTTGTCCTTCAGCCATTCCGCTGTGTGCTCTCCCTCACACATAACAATGAGGGAACCATGATCAAGATAGACCCTCCTGAATTTGCATCCTGGATCAGCATCTCCCCCCCCCCCAAAAAAAAGGGGGGGGGGGAAACTTTCAAACAGGGCTATCTGTATGAGCTGCTCCTTTGCGAGGTGATGCTCATCAGTGGATAGCCTTCTTGGATAAATAACATCTAAAGACTGAGACTGCAGTACTATAGGTCTGTTTTCCTACTTCTTGCCTTGGCTTTTAAACCCTTCCATATGAGCCCACATGATCGAGCGGGTTCGGTTTTTAGTTTTTGATGACAAACTGAATCTCTTGCCTTGCTTCCAACCATCCTACAATGATTGTGCAGGATGTGCACTTCGTGTTTCTCATGTTTATGTTGCCATTTGGCGCCAATATATTGCTGCACATGTTATTTAAGTTGTTCGAGAAGTGAGTATTATTCAACTTTATTCACCACTTAAAAATGTGTTCAGGGTTAAGATCACGCTTATCCAGTGAGGAGGGAGTTAATCTGGGGAAAAAAGAAAAAACACCTTGAATTTAAATATTAAGGTTTTGTGGACACCCTGTAGGATTATTGTCTGCAGAGTGAATAATTGGCTCCAACTGCAGTACCGTTGCTCTTCTCTGCCTGTCTCTCTTAAAATCAGTGGGCCTACCTATGTAATCCTGTCTTTGCACTGACATCCTGAAATCACCTCTAATGTCCTTACTGGCATTGGCACGTTAAATCCTAATATATTCACAGTGTATGGACCTCAACTGCGAATGAGCAAAGCTGAAAATGAGTACCGAGCTGAGATTCGAACCCGGGTCTCTTGGTTTCTAGGCAGTTGCGCTGACACCTGTAACACTACATTGCAGTCATCGCATTGGAATATCCATTTCAGTACATTTTAGTTTTTATTAATTTTTGTAAGAGGCAAAATTTACGTATTTTTTCAAAATTTTAAAGAAATCTGTTATATCTTTGTAAAGTCAGAATAGATAGTCATAGAGTAACCGGCTCAAAACACTGCAATCACAGTTATCATTTGTTGTAAATATAGTATGAATAGTAACCGCAGTACCATTGCGCTCTCTCTCTGTCATTGTTTACGGTGTGTAAAGATCTCTCTGTAAGCGTCTCGTGTAATTTTCTTGTAAAATAGTCTGGAATCATGTACGGAAGATTTCGGAACCTTTTAATTCGCGTTTGAATTATTCCTACAGAAATTAAAGACTTCGATAGTTAACAATGAATGATCAAAAGGTTACGCGATTGTGTAGTTACATTATCTATGGACTTTAATTTGGGATTAGGTTACAGAACGTAGAAAAATTCTGCCTCTAGTCAAGATAGTTAATATTCAAGGTGACTTAAAAAAACTGAGAAATTCATTGATAAAGGGTAGAGTATATTACGGAACTTTGATTGTACCAGAGATATAATGAACTATCAATGTAAAGAAAGATATTTTGAGAATTGTGTCTCAAATAATGTGACTTTGTTCAGTGTATGTTGTAACTGTGTGCTTTTAAAGTGAAAAATGTAACAGGAATTGTGTTTTAAAAAAGTTTCTCGAAAACCTTCTATTCCAAATCCCATGCCACTTTCCTAGATGTCGACCTCCGTCTGTCTAATGGCCAACTACACACATCCGTCCACATCAAACCTACCAATAAACAACAGTACCTGCATTATGACAGCTGCCATTCATTCCACATCAAACGTTCCCTTACCTACAGCTTTCGTCTTTGTGGCAAACAAGTCTGCTCCAGCCCAATACACCAATAACCTGATAACAGCTTTAACATCCTGCAGCTATCCTCGTGATCTGGTACAGAAGCAAATTGCCAGAGCCACTTCCTCATCCCCCCAAATTCAGAACCTTCAACAGAACCCAAGAAGTGCCCCTCTTGTCACCGGATACTTTCTGGGACTGTAGCGGACTCTGAATGTGGCTCTCCAGCAGGGATACGACTTCCTTAAATCCTGCCCCAAAATGAGATCCATCCTTCACGACATCGTCCCCATTCCACCAAGAGTGTCTTCCCGCCGCCCACCTAACCTTCGTAACCTCCTAGTCCATCCCTATGAAATCCCCAAACCACCTTCCCTACCTTCTGGCTCCTACCCTTGTGACCGCCCCCATTGTAAAACCTGCCATATGCACCCTTCCACCACCACCTACTCCAGTCCCGTAACCTGGAAGGTGTAATCAAAGGCAGAGCCACTTGCGATAGCACCCACGTGATTTACCAACTGACATGCGTGCACTGTGAAGTGTTCTATGTGGGACTGACCAGCAACAGACTGTCCATTCACATGAATGGTCACAGGCAGTCAGTGTTTGTTGGTAATGAGGATCACCCTGTGGCTAATCATGCCTTGGTGCACAGCCAGCACATCTTGGCACAGTGTTACACCGTCCGGATTATGTGGATACTTCCCACCGACACCAATCCTTCAGAACTCCATAGATGGGAACTAGACCTTCAGCATATTCTCTCTTCCCATTGCTCACCTGGACTCAACCTCCACTAAATTCCAATTCCCGCCCACCATCTTTAACATCTTTGCCTTGGTTCTCTGGACAGAGCCTCTGCCTCAAGTGGTATCTCTGTCTAACTTCTTAACTTCTTTGCTTTCTACAGTATGTCTGCCTAGGTGTATGTAAATGTGTGTAAATGTGTGCGTGTCTGTGTATTTGTTTACCTTCCTTTTCTTCCAAGGTAGTCTTTCCTCTCCCGGGATTGGAATGGCTCCTTACCCCAGCCCTTAAAACCCTCATCATTTCCTTTTACCTCTTCTTCCCTTCTGCCTGAAGAAGCAACTGGGTTGCAAAAGCTTGCGTTTGTGTGTGTGTGTGTGTGTGTGTGTGTGTGTGTGTGTGTGTGTGTGTGTGTGCCTGGTAAGTAGACTTCATCTACTTTTTTACATAAATTTTTCCTGTTAGGAATTTTTCCTCTCTAATATTTGTATCATATATTTGAAAGTTACTTTTAAATAACACCCTTGACTGTGTTTGAGATAGGAATATGGAGGATAAATTTATTAAAAACATTATTCAGCTAAAAAAATAATAAATTTTAAGGCCAATTAGTAAAGACTATTTTTTACGAAAGAATTAGTAATTAACTTCTTATATGACATACTTCTATAAAATGAACTACCAGGACAAATGAGATAAAAGTTAAAAAAGAAAAGTTATGATTCAGTTTGTACTTATGTTAAAAATAAAAATCTGTAATTGAATATACTGAGAATTGACAGGCTTACCAACCTAAATTCCTGTTGTACGACGCAACTAAAATTTTGAGAGCCTAGTAAACCAATACTACGACGACGACGAAAGCCTTGCACATCGGATAACTGTCGCCTACGATAAAATAAATAAATAAATAAAAAGAAAAAGAAGTACCCACAGTACGTCACACCTCTATACCACTGAGACACAGTGATCATCGCACCTGCAAGGACTACCTAAGTACGCCTCCCGTCAGATACAAATTCCCAGCTTCACCCTGCCCACAGTACTCAAACTCGTAGTTATGAAACTACTTGCTGTAAGAGTAAGGGCCACAAACTTGCCCACCCCTCCCCACTAAAGAAAGGGTCATTGCTTGTCACCGGCATATTATACCGGATGATCAAAAATCAGTATAAATTTGACAACTTAATAAATCATGGACTTATGTTGATAGAGGGGTAAAAATTGACACACATGCTTGGAATGACATGGGGTTTTATAAGAACAAAAAATGACGGAGTAAAAACATTAATGAGAGTCACAGCAGATGACAAGCTCTCACTACTAAAATCCTTGTCATAAGTTTTACCCTCGATTAATCTGGTGTTGAATGTTTCGGTTACAGTGTATGCACCGATACTGTAATACAGTTGTTTAAACAAGACTGGCATTCAAGTGAATCTTCCAATTGGGACTGATAGTGCCTCACCATAACTCCAGACATGCTTTGCAGTGCTGTTCACAACATTATTCCTCGACTACAGCTATTGTTGAGGAATGATGGTGAACATATTGAGCATTTCCTGTAAAGAACATCATCTTTGCTTTGTCTTAATTTGCTATGCCAATTATTGCTTTTCTGATCCATCTGTCGGATATCTTTTGAACTTTGTTTGCTTTCTTTTCTTTCTTTCTTTCTTTCTCTTTTTTTTCCCCCTAATAAAACCCTATGTCATTTCAAGCATGTGTGTCAATTTTTACCTCTCTATCTACATTATTGTGTGATTTATTAAGTTTTCAAACTGATACTGTCTTTTTGATCACCCGGTATATATACATGTGGCGTCTGTTCCGAAAGAACAGATGCCACATGTATATAAATCCTAATATTCCTTCCTTCCTTCTTCACATTCTGAAAATCTCTGCCAATATAAACTTTGAGTTGCATGCCAGTATCATATCCTAATACATAAACTAATTGGAAGTTTTCCTTTACACAGTACCAGAATCAGAGGCAGTGATGTATGCTAGGAAATGGACTTATACTTGTCAAATCACCAATAAGTAGTTAACACCTACTACTGCATGTGCATAAGATTGTAAAAAATTAGTTGCATATCAGCATGAAGGGGCAATCCAGCTACTTTTCATTTTCCGATCTCTCCTTTCTCCATGTCCCTCTCCATAGGCTTTTATGACTTCGATAGGTTATAAATGTCGGAAGCTTTCTTGGTACATACGGTAGTTATGTTTTGGCTGCTCCATGTAGGTGGGAATGATGATAAAGCAGTTTAGTTCCTCTAATTGTTAAACCAACAATCCAAACACATCACATGACAGTATTGATTTTACTGAGTGGAGTACAAACACTAAAATTGAATCAAATTTTAACCCGCCATAACAGGGAAGGATTTTGAACATTTTATGTTGGACAACATATCCATTAAAGGTACAGAAAATAAATACATGTGTAAATCACACTGCACCATCAGAGTTACTTCTTTCAAATAATACTTTACTTCTTTTGTGCATTTATTATTTACTTTTAGAACTTGTTTTGTGAAGAATAGTTAAGTGATGTACCAAATAAAGTAATAATGAACGTTTATTGTGCCAAAAAGGTATAAAAATATGTGATTTATATTAAAAATTACAGAGACTGGTTCTTCGGCCGCTTCTCGACGAAAACGGTGTGTTCCTGTTAAAAGAAAGGCCCTGGCGAAAGAGCGGTTGACAGTTAGAGATAAAACTTCAGCAAAAGACAATGTACTCTCAAAATCTAAGAACTCTTCTAAAGAACGTTCAGTGAGGAGAGAGAGGTCAGTTTCAGAAGAACGAATCCCCCTCAAGGAAAGACTGCTTATGGTGAAGGGAACTAGGACAGAAAAGAAAGAGAAGGAAAATAGTGAAATTGAAGATCTCAAACCAGTAGAACCTGAACATAAACCTGAAAATGAAGAACTTTGCGGAGTTAAGGAAGAAAATAGTGAAGAAGAGAATCAGTCTGAAGGGAAGGCTGCTCTCAAAAAGAAGAGTGGGTCATCACGAAAGAAAAAAGATGGGGAACCAAAACCTAGACCGAAGACTGTTATGGATGGATATTCCTGGCAGTGCACAGACTGCACAGCCGTGTTGGCCAGTTTACAGGAGCTGCGTGCCCATCACCAGACGGAGCACAATCAGCCGCCAAATTTCAAGTGTGCCCAATGTGCCAAGGTTTACACAAGATACAGAAGTTTCGCGAGGCATGTGAAGCTTCACGGCAATCCCAAGAAATTTAGGTATGTACAACACTTGCCATTCCCTTTCTTGTTTGTTGTATTCCTTGTCATGGACAACAGTATATATTTTAAAATAAGTATTTTTCACATACGGTTTTTTAAAAATAAAAACATTTTCCTCCCTTCTTCTGACATATTTGTGAGAAAAGTGCCCAAGGATTGACTATCAGCTAGATGCCTCATAAAGTGAGAAACATATAAATATTACATTCCAGTACAGACTTTCGTTACAAAGTAGGAATGACCGAACTGACATATATGCCAAATATTATTGGTTAATTGAAAACAAAAACATAAAAAAATGTAAAATCAGCAACAGTGGCACAGATAGTCATTTTTTTGCTCACCATATAGGACACTGTAAAGGTATATGTTTGTGAGTATAAAAGTAAAAATAATAAAAATAGAAAAGAGATGACTTACCTGAAGGACCGGCTTGTCGATAGAAACAAATAAAATAAATAAAATCACACACAAACACACATACAAGCTTTCGCAGCCTAGCTGCTTCGTCAGGCAGAAGGGAAGGAGAGGGAAAAGGAAATGATGAGGGTTTTAAGGGAGTGGATAAGGAGTCATTCCAATCCCGGGACAGGAAAGACTTACCTTGGGGAGAAAAAAGGAGGGTAAACAAATACACACACACCCACACATTTACACAGACACAAGTACACTTAAAAGTAGTTGTATCCAATGTCAGAGGGGGGGGGGGGGAAGTTTTGCATACAATAAAACATTGTATAGATATGATACTCAGCACATTTTCTATCCATGTAATGTTTGTGCCTCAGTGGAAAGCGTTCCCTTAAACACCATTTGAAATTAATAAATATCATTTGAATGCAATACTTTAATAATATTGGTTTTTACAGCACACTGCTATTTATGTAAATCAAATGATCTAGTGACAGCCAAAATAGCAAAAATTGCTTACTTACTAAATGACAACTTATTTTGGTCTAACATGAGCCTATTTTTCAAACATTTAAATGGACATAATGATGCATCCCAAAACATCATAAAAATAATTTTCATTAATGTTTTATTTATCATGTTCTCCACGACCGAGTTGAGGAGCAAGTCCGCATGGTCATGGAACAAGTCAGCATATGAAATTGTAACAGAAGAACACTAATAGAAAAGTGCAATGGTTAGGAATCCTATACACATGACCAACACAATCAATAACATAACACAAAAATTAGTTAATTAAAAATAATAATAATAATAATAATAATAATAATAATAATAATAATAATAATAATAATAATTCAGGAGTTCCTTGACAAAATAGAAAGAGTGGGCCTTGACGAAACTCTTCAGTCCAGACTTAAAAGTGCATTGATTTTTGAATTCTCATAGCAGCTTCTTGAAAATGGATACAGCGCCTTTCTGCACAAGAATGGAGGAGGTGAGGTAGCACAGAAAGGGGTGAATTATGCTGCCACAACAGTCTTCAGTCACTTACCAAGTAGCATCAAAAGTCTTACAGATAGCCAACTAGTATTTAAAAAGAAATTAAAGGAATTTCTGAATGGTAACTCTACAATTTAGACGAATATTTATCTAAAACTTAAAAAATAAAACTAATGTAAATAAAAAATCTTTAACATATTGATTGTTATGTGTAGACAACATTTACTAAACTGACATGTCGTATACATTTTGTAATGATGTGGAACATGTATTAAACTAATCTACTCAAATGCAGAATAAATTTCTGGCTGTTATTAATGGGGTGGAAGGTGATAACTCTTGAGGATAAGTAATATTGTTAACACAAATTACATGAAACAAAATATGTATTGAGATGCATGTCAGACTTGCCAGTACATTAAACAGAGGTCAACAAGAGGTTTATGAGCTTACACCACATAATGCTTGAAATGCCTCTTTCTTGACCAAAATTCCATTTTTGAATCACAAGTGTTACCCCAAAAAAAGTCATATATCATAAGCAAATAGCAATAAAATACACTACTTCCCTGTTAAAATGTTTCTTATTTCTGTCCCTGTTGTAACGGTAAATAAGGCAGAGTTTAGTATGTGAACAAGATCCTGGACATGGGCTTTCCACAACAGATTACTGTCTGTCTGAAGAACTGTTGAGACCAACTGTATAATTGAAAAAGTTGAATGTTTTTTTATTAACACAATAAAATGCCTTTGTTAAATCAAATAATACTTACTAGCAATCTCAGACATTTATTTAATCCATCTAGTGCATCACTTACAGAAAAGATTTGAGCATTTTTAGTTGTTTACCACTTATGAAACCAAACAATCCATTTGACTACAAATTATGTGAAGTGAAGAGATCAATACAGCCTCATCAGTAACTTTTAGCATCTACTGAAGGCATAGAAATAGGTATGAAGTTGTCTACATTATTCCTTTCTCCTTCTTTATGAAGTGTTTTCACTACGGATTAGTTTATTGTGTCGGGAAACTAACCTCCATAAAGGAAAAAAATACAAATATGGTTAAGTACTGGGCTGACAGATGTAGAACAATACCTTTGCTAGATACCCCATTATATCCATAACAGTCCTTAGTCCTTAGCAATTTAATTATTAAATCAATCTCTTCCTTGCCAGATTGTGAGGGACTATTTCAGTTATGTCTTGGAATTCTATTTTCCAATAAGTTTACTTGATTCCCTTTGGAAGGCAATGTTCCATTTAATTCACCTTCTATATGCAGAAAAGTTGTTATTAATTACTACACATATATCTGACTTACTAATTACAGACACCTGTCTACTATTTACTCACTTTATATCCTCGACTTTGTGCTGCTGACCAGACTGTTCCATTATGATTAATTGTATTGTTCTAATTTTATTCTTAGAATTAGCTGTTCTTTTTTCATGAAACATACTTTTTGGTGTCTTAATGGCATTTTTCAAAATCTTAAATACTGTTTGAAATGGACTGGTGTAGCTTGATTGTGACTGCTTCTAACATTTTGGAACAATTCACTGTTAGTCTACACGATATTCTTATCCCTCTTGCCAGCATTGCTGGTATACCCTGTTTTGAGCAGCCTACAGTATGTCTGCCTAAGTGTACTTGCATCTGTGTAAATGTGTGGGTGTGTGTGTATTTGTTTACCCTCCTTTTTTCCCCCCAAGGTAAGTCTTTCCTGTCCCGGGATTGGAATGATTCCTTATTCACTCCCTTAAAACCCTCATTATTTCCTTTTCCTTCTCCTTCCATTCTGCCTGACAAAGAATCTAGGCTGCGAAAGCTTGCGTTTGTGTGTATGAGTTTGTGTTCTGTTCATTTGTGCTGCTGTCACACCTGTGCTCCTTCGCCTGGTGAGTAATCTTTGTCTATTTTATACATACATACATACATACATATATACAGCTTAGGTCTTCGGGCAAACGAGTCTGCTTTCTTCCTGAATCCCTTAACCAATACACCAATAACCTGATAACAGCCTTCACATCCCGCAGCTATCCTCCTGATCTGGTACAGAAGCAAATTGCCAGAGCCACTTCCTCATCCCCCCGAATTCAGAACCTTCAACAGAACCCCAGAAGTGCCCCTCTTGTCACCAGATACTTTCCGGGACTGGAGCGGACTCTGAATGTGGCAAGGATACGACTTCCTAAAATCCTGCCCCGAAATGAGATCCATCCTTCATGACATCCTCCCCACTCCTCCGAGAGTGTCTTTCCGCCGCCCACCTAACCTCCGTAACCTCCTAGTCCATCCCTATGAAATCCCCAAACCACCTTCCCTACCTTCTGGCTCCTACCCTTGTAACCGCCCCCGTTGTAAAACCTACCCTATGCACCCTTCAACCACCACTTACTCCAGTCCCGTAACCCGGAGGGTGTACACAATCAAGGGCAGAGCCACTTGTGACAGCACCCACGTGATTTACCAACTGACATGCCTGCACTGTGAAGCATTCTATGTGGGAATGACCAGCAACAAACTGTCCATTCGCATGAACGGTCACAGACAGACAGTGTTTGTTGGTAATGAGGATCACCCTGTGGCTAAACACGCCTTGGGGCACGACCAGCACATCTTGGCACAGTGTTACACCGTCCGGGTTATCTGGATACTTCCCACCGACACCAATCCTTCAGAATTTCGGAGATGGGAACTAGCCCTTCAGCATATTCTCTCATCTCGTTGCCCACCTGGTCTCAACCTCCGTTAAATCCGAATTCCCACCCGCCATCTTAACATCTTTGCCTTGGTTCTCTGGACAGAGCCTCCGCCTCAAGTGGCATCTCTGTCTAACTTCTAACTTCTTTGCTTTCTACAGTTCTACTGTATGTCTGCCTAAGTGTACTTGTGTCTGTGGAAATGTGTGGGTGTGTGTGCATTTATTTACCCTCCTTTTTTCTCCCCAAGGTAAGTCTTTCCTGTCCCAGGATTGGAATGACTCCTTATCCACTCCCTTAAAACCCTCATCATTTCCTTTTCCCTCTCCTTCCCTTCTGCCTGATGAAGCAGCTAGGATGCGAAAGCTAGCATTTTTGTGTGTGTTTGTGTCTGTGTGTTTATTTGTTGCTATTACTGCCTGTGCCCCTTCGCCTGGTAAGTGTACTTCATCTATTTTTTACGTATATTTTTCCTGTTAGGAATTTTTCCTCTATAATATCTATATATATTATAGAGGAAAAATTCCTAACATTCGCCTGGTAAGTGTACTTCATCTATTTTTTTACGTATATATATATATATATATATATATATGTATATATGTATATATATATTATATAAAATAGACGAAGATTACTCACCAGGCGAAGGAGCACAGGTGTGACAGCATCACAAATAAATAAATGAATACACAAAAATTATAAAGGGAAACTTTCCTGGTGGGATAAACAAAAATAAAAATAGAAAAGAGATGACTTACCAAAAGGACCGGCTCGTCGAGAGAAACAAATAAAAAAACAAATAAAATCACACACAAACACACATACAAGCTTTCGCCACCACTGGCAGCTTCTTCAGGAAAAAGAGGAAAAAAGGGGAGGAAAAGGGAAGACCTACTATCCTATACTCGTAGCCTTGGCTGGAGATATCACTTTGCCACGAGGAAAAATAATCCTACTCCTTGTGATCCAGTTCCCCAAGACATCACTCAAATTGAACCCTGCCTGGAACAGTTCCGTCCTCCATCACAGCGAGACCCACCCGCTCTTCCTTACTTCCAACCTTGCCTCTCAGTCCTTCCTGAAAAACCTTAATCCTACTCCCAACATTACCGCAGCTGAATCCCGAGCTATCCGTGATCTGAAGGCTGACCGTTCCATCGTCATTCTCGCTGCCGACAAGGGATCCACGACCGTGGTACTTGATCGGCGGGAGTATGTGGCTGAGGGACTGCGCCAGCTTTCAGACAATACTACCTACAAAGTCTGTCAAGAAGACCCCATTCCTGATGTCCAGGCAGAGATTCAGGGAATTCTCAGATCCTTAGGCCCCCTACAAAACCTTTCACTCGAGTCCATCAAACTCATGACCCCACTGACACCCCGCACCCCTACCTTCTACCTACTTCCTAAGATTCACAAACCTAATCATCCAGGTCGGCCAATTGTGGCCGGTTACCAAGCCCCCACAGAACGAATCTCTGCCTACATAGACCAACACCTTCAACCCATCATGTGCAGTCTCCCATCCTTCATCAAAGACACCAACCACTTCCTTGATCGCCTGAAATCCTTACCCAGCCTGTTACCTCCTGAAACCATCCTTGTAACAATTGATGCCAATAGCATTACTGCCAACCCAAAGTTCGGTACAGATTCATTGACGACATCTTCATGATCTGGACCAACAGTGAAGAAGAACTCCAGAATTTCCTCTCCAACCTCAACTCCTTTGGTCCCATCAAATTCACCTGGTCCTACTCCAAATCCCATGCCACTTTCCTTGATGTCGACCTCCATCTGTCCAACGGCCAACTTCACACATCCGTCCACATCAAACCTACCAACAAACAACAGTACCTGCATTATGACAGCTGCCATCCATTCCATATCAAACGTTCCCTTCCCTACAGCTTAGGTCTTCGTGGCAAAAGATTCTGCTCCAGTCCCGAATCCCTGAACCAGTACACCAATAACCTAATAACAGCTTTCACATCCCGCAGCTATCCTCCTGATCTGGTTCAGAAGCAAATTACCAGAGCCACCTCCTCATTCCTCCAAATCCAGAACCTTCCACCGAAGAATCCCAGAAGTGCCCCTTTTGTCACCGGATACTTTCCGGGACTGGAGCGGACTCTGAATGTGGCTCTCCAGCAGGGATACAACTTCCTTAAATCGTGCCCCGAAATGAGATCCATCCTTAATGACATCTTCCCCACTCCTCCGAGAGTGTCTTTCCGCCGCCCACCTAATCTTCATAACCTCCTAGTCCATCCCTATGAAACCCCCAAACCACCTTCCCTACCCTCTGGCTCCTACCCATGCAACCGCCCCCGTTGTAAAACCTGCCCTATGCACCCTTCCTTCCTTACTTAAAGGTGTACACGATCAAGGGCAGAGCCACTTGCGATAGCACCCACGTGATTTACCAACTAACATGCCTGCACTGTGAAGCGTTCTATGTGGGAATGACCAGCAACAAACTGTCGATTCGCATGAACGGTCACAGGCAGACAGTGTTTGTTGGTAATGAGGATCACCCTGTGGCTAAACATGCCTTGGTGCACGGCCAGCACATCTTTGCGCAGTGTTACACCGTCCGGGTTATCTGCCTAAGTGTACTTGCGTCTGTGTAAATGTGTGGGTGTGTGTGTTTTTGTTTACCCTCTTTTTTCCCCCCCAAGGTAAGTCTTTCCTGTCCCAGGATTGGAATGACTCCTTATCCACTCCCTTAAAACCCTCATCATTTCCTTTTCCCTCTCCTTCCCTTCTGCCTGACGAAGCAGCTAGGCTGCGAAAGCTTGTATGTGTGTTTGTGTGTGATTTTATTTATTTTATTTGTTTCTATCGACGAGCCGGTCCTTTTGGTTAGTCATCTGTTTTCTATTTTTATTTTTGTTTATCCCACCGGGAAAGTTTCCCTCTATAATTTTCGTTTCATCAATTTGAATCTATATATATATATATAGACGAAGATTACTCACCAGGCGAAGGAGCACAGGTGTGACAGCATCACAAATAAATAAATGAATACACACACACACACACACACAATCGCAAGCTTTCGCAACCCAGTTGCGTCTTCAGGCAGTAGGGAAGGAGAGGGAAAAGGAAATGATGAGTGTTTTAAGGAAGAGGGTAAGGAGCCATTCCAATCCCGGGAGAGGAAAGACTTACCTTGGGGGAAAAAATGGAGGGTAAACAAATGTCCACATGCCCACACATTCACACAGACACAAGTACACCAAGGCAGACATACTTTCGTCTTAATATATAGACTTTCCTGGTGGGAAAAATATGTATAAAATAAAGATTGTTTGACTTACCCAAAGTACAGGCTCGTCGATAGAAACATAAAACACACAAACATTCAAGCTTTCGCCACCGCTGGCAGCTTCTTCAGGAAAAAGAGGAAGGAAGGAAGGAAGGAAGGAGAGGAGAAAGGGAAGGATACGGGTTTTAAAGAAGTGGAAAATGAGTCATTCCAATCCCAGGAGTGGAAGGACTTACCTTAGGGGACAAAAAGGAAGGTAAACAAATACACACACACTCACACATATCCACACACAAACACACCTAGGCAGACATTTGTAGAAACCAAAGAAATTGGACAGAGATACCACTTGAGGCAGAGGCTCAGTCCACAGAACCAAGGCAAAGATTCTAAAGATGGTGGGAGGGAATTTGGATTTAGCGGAGGTTGAGACCAGGTGGGCAACGAGAAGAGAGAATATCCAAGTTCCCATCTCCGGAGTTCTGAAAGATGGGTGTCGGTGGGAAGTATCCAGATAACCCGGACGGTGTAACACTGTGCCAAGATGTGCTGGCTGTGCACCAAGGCATGTTTAGCCACAGGGTGATCCTCATTACCAACAAACACTGTCTGCCTGGGAATGACCAGCTACAAACTGTCCATTTGCATGAACGGTCACAGGCAGACAGTGTTTGTTGGTATTGAGGATCACCCTGTGGCTAAACACGCCTTGGTGCACGGCCAGCAAATCTTGGAGCAGTGTTACACTGTCTGGTTTATCTGTATACTTCCCACTGACTCCAACCTTTCAGAACTCCGGAGATGGGAACTTGCCCTTCAGCTTATTCTCTCCTCCCGTTGCCCGCCTGGTCTCAACCTCCGCTAAATTCTAATTCCCGCCCACCATCTTTAGAATCTTTGCCTCGGTTCTGTGGACAGAGCCTCTGCCTCAAGTGGTATCTCTGTGCAATTTCTTTGGTTTCTACAAATGTCTGCCTAGGTGTGTTTGCATGTGGATATGTGTGAGTGTGTGTGTATTTGTTTACCTTCCTTTTTGTCCCCTAAGGTAAGTCCTTCCACTCCTGGGATTGGAATGACTCCTTTTCCACTTCCTTAAAATCCGTACCCTTCCCCTTCTCCTTCCATCCTCTTTTTCCTGAAGAAGCTGCCAGCGGTGGCGAAAGCTTGAATGTTTGTGTGTTTTTATGTGTGTTTTATGTTTCTATCGACGAGCCTGTACTTTGGGTAAGTCAAACAATCTTTATTTTATATAAAATAGACGGAGGTTACTCACCAGGCGAAGGAGCACAGGTGTGACAGCAGCACAGTTAAATAGAACACACAAACACAAATATATATATCAGAATGAGTGAACCTTTGTCTTCTTAACTTACTTAGAAAAGACATTGTATACTGCTATGACATATTTTTTGACAATTTGTCTTTGTGGATATGGTCTTGCTGCATCGATAGACACAAGTGCTAGTGGTTTGCATGGAATAATTGGGTGTAGTTCATTATAAATTAGCTGCCTGCTGATACATAACAGACGACGCCTTCATATTTTGGTAGTGAAACTGGTTTCTGATAAGAAGCAACATACACTACCTTGATTTTTGTCTGCACTTTTTCGTTTGTTGGTAAATTTATACTGTGCACTGCTGCATATTAGATTCCAAGTCATGTTTAATACACAATGTAGTCTTCGAAGTTATGAGGCGGCATCATGAGTCGTGTCGGGATAGCTCAGTCAGTAGAGCACTTGCCCGCGAAAGGCCTAGGTCCCAGATTTGAGTCCCGGTTGTGGCACACAATTTTAATCTGCCAGGAAGTCTCACATCAGCGCACACTCCACTGCAGAGTGAAAGTTTCATTCTGGAATATAGTCTTTCTTTGAGTGCAGTTCAGAGTACACAGATACTTGTAAGTGTAACTAGCTTCCTACTAGAAGTGACATATTTTGACTGTTCTTTGAGGTTCTTGCCACAGTTTATTAAATTTCTTGTTTACTCGTGTATATATTACATTCAGATTCGCATAAAGTATCTGCTTGGTGTATTCTTCCACTGTGTTAATCCTGACAGCTGTCTGTTTTGTTTTCGCTTGTTTAGTACCGGTTCTAGTCGTCTTTTTCTATTACGTTTGAGTACTGTAATCATGAATAAGGACTGCTTGCCGTGGGTGCAGATTGAGCTGGTGACATTTCACTCCCAGCTTCGGACTGTGTTATCCTCGGTTGCACTGCTCGAAGCTGCGGTCTTCGGGCGCCGTCATCGTTGCCTGGTTGTGGGAATAAAAGGATGCCCAGTGTGTCCACAGATCAGTCTGCTGCAGCTCCGAGCGCCAATACTGCAAGCAATGAAGCGGTCACCCCACCTGCAGTTGCGTGGGTGGTTACTCCAGTGCGTAGCAGGTGGTGTAAGACCTTCCACGGGACCAATTTTGCAATTTTGAGGTCTCTCTGGTTCGTCTTGTGAACAGGTTTGAGGCGCTACCTGTTGGGGTACAGTGTTCCTGAGCCAGATGGTGTTGCTCGTGCTGAGTTCACCATGTAGCCTGCAAGATTTGAATTTTCACGGAGGGTGGGTTTGCTCGTAGTAGGCTGCAGATTCCTTGTGTTGTGGCCCCTTCAGGGGGCTCTGCAATAATTTGCTGAGTACGGGCTTGATGAACCCGGTGACCCTGAGTCGGTGACTGATATGCGCTGCTAGTCCTCGAGACACTGTAACCTCTGGACATGCTTCAGAGACCACCATGTGGTGTGGTGGTGGAACATTGTGTTTCAGGGAATGGGGATCGTAGCTCAACTGCCTGGGTGAGGAAGGACGTAAGTCAATCCTAAGGTGTGCTACGTGGTGGTTGTATGCATGGCTGTTGAGGGGGAGTAGTTGCTAGTGAGCAAACTCCACTGCACTTCAGTTGTATGAGGCTTACCTAGGCTCTGTCTAGGCTGCTCATGGGACCAGCTTGAACATTTCCTCTGCTTTTCCCCTCCCAGTGGGATGTGTGTACCACTGGGGGGTGCTAACACCCATTCTAACAAGAGGGCTCGATTAGCCAGTCCTCCTAATTTGGAATCTCAATCAGATTTGGGCACATATACAGAGCACAGAACATGTTTTTCCTTATAAAAAGGAAAGAAGGTACCTGTGAAAAAGTGTCACCTTGCTACATTCAGAAGGGTCTGGAGGGTATTGCTGGTGACTGAAAATCTGTGAAGTGCTTGCACAATGGATTGCTGTTTGTGGGAACCAGTAATTCACAACAAGCAGCAAACTTGGAGAAAGCCACATGCCTCGCCAAATTTCGTATCGAGACAGAGTTACGTGGCACTCTGAACTACAGCGAAGGTGTAGTTACTTGCAAGGACTTGGTGGAAGTGACAACTGAAGAACTAAAAGATGAGTGGGCAAAAGACAGCATTGTTGACATTCAGAACATAATGAAAAGGCAGGTGGGGAGTTAATGAAATCAGACTTCTTCATCCAAACCTCCAAAGTGTGTGAACTGTTCTGGTAAACAGCCAGTTTGGAGCAGGGACTGTACTGTGTACTTGGAGGAAAAGAAAGTGAAGGAAATTAAGACAACAAGGTGAATTTCCTATGGTGAGGCCAAGAAGATCTATAAGGGCATGTAGTCTCCTTCCTTTGTTGAGTCTTTTGCTGCAGTTTTCAAAGGTCAGTTTTCAAACCGAAAAAGACAACAGGAAACAGTCAGGCCCAGGTTAAGGTCGGCAATAATCCCTCAGATTACTTAGAGGCCATTTTACCTGACCTTCCCACTGATTGTTCCCCAGAGCTTATGGAACTGGATATCCTTCAGGGCCAAACTTCTCACCTCAATACTGACCCTCCACCTAGTTCAGTATCCCCGCCTCGGCGGAAGAGAAAATACGGTCCCCGTAATAGATGTCTCCCATATTTTAATGGAACTTACAGGGTCTCAAGAACCATGTGGCAAAACTTCGTTTATTAACTCAGGGCAGACTGCTGTGTATATGCCTACCAGAAACGAATTTTAAGCCCTCATCTAATCCTGAGGTATGTGGTTCTTATGTGTATAGAAAGGATGACATTAGTGGTGAGGGAGCTAAAGGTGAGTGGCTGTTTTTGTCGACACAGCCTGCCACTTATCCTTATTTCCCATTCAAACCCCCTTCCAAGCAGTTGAAATATGTGTCCAAATATGTCATCGATTGATACATGATGTATTTGGTGAGGAAGCCCTTCATGACCTTCTCACTCAACTCCCCCAGGGGAGCAATTGAGAGGCTTCTGCTGATGTCATCTGTCCATTTATATAACAGTAGCAAGTGGATGCTATTCTTCACAGTAGTGATCACTTCCCAATCTGGATCCACCAGCCAAATGGAATGGAGCACATTAGACAACATCCACCATGGGTGCTTAGCAAAGCAGACTGGACCATTTACAGCAGACTGGCTGAATTCGATTGTCCTGTTATTGTCCATGAACAGGTGGACCATGTCATGCAATCAATTCACCATGCTGCTGCAGCTTCTACTCCTAAGTCTTCAGGTCAACCAAGAAAGCACTCCTTTCCATAGTGGAGTGATGAATGCTGCTCTACAATAAAGATGCGGCAAGCAGCTCTGCATAGGTTCAAAAGCTGGCCAACTACAGAGAACCTCGCAGCCTTTCGGGTGTCAGCAAACCATTCAAGGAAGCAAGAAATGAACATGGCAACAGTGTTTCAACAGTTGGTGTGGCTACAAAGCTGTCTGTTGTAAGCGGGCATTGACCAACACCTCCCTATGCACCAACATCCCACTTGCCCATGCCCTCTCCCAACTTACTTCTGAATGTAAGCCTGTTTCCTCATACCTCTAACCAACTTTATCCTAACTAACAACCACTTTTCCTTTGAGGAAAAGGTTTACCAAGAAATCCATGGCAGAGCAATGGGCACCCTTGAGACACCCTCCTATGCCAACCTATCTCCCCAAAACTCCAAACTTCTGGTCTGGTTTAGGTCTATTGATGATATTTTCATGATCTGGACTCAAGGCCAGGACACCTTATCCTCATTCCATCTCCCTCATCTGCTTCAACTAGTCCTTTTGAATCCATCACACAACATTCCTGAATGTTAACCTCTACATCACTGATGGCTCCATCCACACTTCTTTCTGTACAGCTACTGATGGCGTATCGGTAGTGAGAACAACTCGTAGAGGCCTTTCCGGACAGCAATTACCCTATTGACATGTCCACAAGAAGATATTCCGTGCCATAACCCCCCTTCCCCATACACACACCAAATCTTACCTCTACCACCAGTAACCAACCACAAAAGATTGCTCCCCTTGTCACCCAGTACTACTACAGACTCGAACAACTAACATGTAAACCTTCGCCAAGGTTGTGATTTTCTCCTCTCGTGCCTAAAATCTGGCCCAAGACCCTTCCCACACCAACTAAAGTGGTGTGTAGTCGCCCTCCCAAACCAAACCCTGTAACATCCTAGTCCATCCTGAACCCCAGCCCCCTGCCTGTTGAAGACCCACCCAATATTGCTGTTCCAGTCCTGTCACAGGCACGTCCTACACAATCAGCACATTCAGAGGCTGGTCCACCTGTGAAAGCAGCCACATAAATTACCAATTGCGCTGCAGTCACTGTGCAGCTTTCTATATTGGCATGACCACTAACCAGCTCTCCATTAGGATGAATGGCTGTCACCAAACTGTGGACAAAAACAAAGTAGACCACCCTGTGGCACAGACGACAATTCCTACCATTTACACGACGTGTACTAGTTCTATTTAACATCTAAACAGCAGCGTTTACAGCTTCTGCACGCAAAAAACTTCGGCAAACGTTGAGTTAGCAATAGAGTTTGAGTTAGTTCCACAACAGTTCTCTTGCTATGCTCAGCTCACCAATTTCTCTCTGGAGTGTAAGGATTTGTGACAAATTGTATGCATTTTTACCAAGGTTTACAAAATGTTTATATCTGTGAAATAGGATATGATTTAGCTGAAGGTATTCTAGTAATCTGTGCCCAAAGCAACAACATCCCCCTGGCGGTCCAGTGGAGCCGCAGGACAGCCAGAAACTGCGCCGCAAAAACGTACGAGGCTTACAAAATGTTTGTATATGGGAAATAAGAAACGATTTTGCTGAAGGTATTGTACTGAGCAAGATGGTGCAGTGGCAACACACTGGTTCGTATTCGGAAGGATGGTGGTTCAAATCCACCTCCGACCATCCAGATTTAGATTTTCCATGATTTCCTACAATCACTCAAGACATATGTCAGGATGGTTCCTTTGAAAGGGCACAGCCAATTTACTTCCATATACTTACCCCTAACTAATGAGGAGGTACTGAACAGAATTGGGGAGAAAAGAAATTTTTGGCATACCTTGACTAAAAGAAGGGATCAATTGGTAGGACACAATTCTTAGACATCAAGGAATTGTGAATTTAGTGTTGGAGGGAAGTGCGTGGGGTAAAAACCACAGATGAAGACCAAGAGATGGATACAGTAAGCAGATTCAAACAGATGTATGTTGCTGTTCTTATGTGGAGTTGAAGAAGCTTGCTCAGGACAAGGTATTGTGGAGAGCTGCATCAAACCAGTCTCCGGACTGAAGACCACAAAACACACACAACATACTTACCCCAACACTCAGAGAGTAACCTTCATTTCTAATGACCACGCTGTTGACAGGGTGTTAAACTCCAAACTTACTTACTTCCTTCCTGTATGGCATTTAATTTCGTCAGCTCTTGTCACTGTAATATTGTCAAACTCCCGTCCGGTGACGAACTGAAACACTTTTGGTGAACAACCAAAAATATTCTTCACGATACTCGGCATTTCCGCAATCTTCTCTGGAGTTTCAGACTTTGGTTCAGAAAATATGCAAAGCATTATGCAAAGCATAATCTTGAAGTCACAGGTAAAGCACAGAACATTTTCAGCTCCTCCCAGCGATTTACACTCCATAGCACGACACAAGTCTGAATGAAACACTTCTACAGGTCATGCAGAACACTATTGTGTGTGAAAAATGCTTCGATGCTGCTCACTGTAACACATTTTTCACAGAAATCTTTATCAAAGTCTTCGACTTCAACACTACATTGTTTGAAAAATTTTTTGAATATGGCGTTTGTTCTGCTGACTTAAAAGTTTGTGCCAAATTTGTAGAGATTCTTTCGAACCAAGATTTAGCTCAACATTAAAGGGACGATCTGATTTTGTAACTTGAATCAGCATCTTCAACAAGTTGCCTTGGTGTAGGCCACATGCTTTTACAGTACCGTCATTTCAGAACTCACACTTGTCTTCCGACGGATGAAAATGTAATCCCTTGACCATAGCAGATGATATAGAAAAGATGATTTTCTCTCCCTTCTGGACTTTTGGTTTAACAATTGGACACATTTTTGTAATATGTCCAAATCCCCAACAACCAAAACATTTAACCATTTTATTTTTTGATCTCTTGCATTGATGTGATGAAGTGAAATTCTTGCCAGTGGGCACTTGTGCACGTCTTGTTTCTTTAACATTTTGTATGATAGTGACCAGTGCAACTTCACAATTAGACTTAAGGAATACACAGGAAATTGTGAAAGTAATCATCAAAATTTTTCATACAATTTCATGACCATAAAAAGCATAAACTCTGAATGTGGCTCTCCAGCAGGGATACGACTTCCTTAAATCCTGCCCTGAAATGAGATCCATCCTTAATGACATCCATCCCACTCCACCAAGAATGTCTTTCCGCTGCCCACCTAACCTTCGTAACCACCTAGTCCATCCCTATGAAATCCCCAAACCACCTTCCCTACCCTCTGGCTCCTACCCACACAACCGCCCCTGTTGTAAAACCTGCCCTATGCGCCCTTCCACCACCATTTACTGCAGTCAAGTAACCCAGAAGGTGTACACGATCAAGGGCAGAGCCACTTGCGATAGCACCCACGTGAGTTACCAACTGACATGCCTGCATTGTGAAGCGTTCTATGTTGGAATGACCAGCAACAAACTGTCCATTTGCATGAACGGTCACAGGCAGACAGTGTTTGTTGGTAATGAGGATCACCCTGTGGCTAAACATGCCTTGGTGCACGGACAGCTCATCTTGGCGCAGTGTTACACCATCTGGGTTACCTGGATACTTCCCACCGACACCAATCTTTCAGAACTCCGGAGAGGGGAACTTGCCCTTCAGCTTATTCTCTCCTACCATTGCCCACCTGATATCAACCTCTGCTAAACTCGAAATTCCCGCCCACTATCTTTAGCATCTTTGCCACGGTTCTGTGGACAGAGCCTCTGCTTCAAGTGGTATCTCTGTCCAACTTCTTTGCTTTTTACAAATGTCTGTCTAGGTGTGTTTGCGTTTGGATATGTGTGAATGTGTGTGTATTTGTTTACCTTCCTTTTTTCCCCCCTAAGGTAAGTCCTTCCACTCCTGAGATTGCAATGACTCCTTTTCCACTTCCTTAAAATCCATATCCTTCCCTTTCTCCTAGTTCAGTAACACAGTAAGCAATGTGGCTAGACGTGGCGTACATAAATTAATTTAACAATTAGGGAAGTCAATATTTCAGTCATTGCCACTTAAATTTTGTCAGTGTTCAGAGTAGCAGTGGCAAACACTCATTGAATTGGGTAACCACGTGCGGCAGAAGGACAAGGAAATATAAGCAATATCAGCCAAACAGTTCGGAGAAGTTGCAAAATCTGAAAGCAGCCAGAGTGCCGCAACTCTAAATTAACTGTCACAAATACAACTGTGGGTGGACAGAAAACCACTGAGGGAGTGTGTCCACTAACCAATAGTAGGCCTGCTCCCTAGGTAGGTTACGGAGAAACAGTTGGGCAGAAGCCAGGCAAAAGCCCCAGACACACTTATCACTAGAACAGCGGAAGGGGTCTAAATTACCCCTGCCATACTTTTTTCCTTCATTGTCATTTCAGTTTATTTACTTTTCTAATGAAATCATAGGACTTTTCCTAATTTTTTCTCCTCTTTATGATGATGTATTAGAATTTAAAAAGTATTTATATTTTCTTTGACTTCTCTATCGATATACCTAGAACGGCGGATGGGGTCAATTTGACCCAATGTAATTTCCTTCTGAATATATGTAAGTAATCTAACAATGGTGCTGACTGTTGAGTCAGCAGTATTGCAGAGTAATTGCCTGTCATTGTTGCAACTTGGCACGTGTTCGTTCCAGTCTGCCACAGTTTATATCATGTCGTTCTGGTGATAGTTTTCGTCCTCAAAACACGCTTTTGAACATGTATCGTCAGCGTGGACTTTCTGAAGAAGAAGTGTTACAGCTCTTAGAGAATTCCAAAGTTGAATCGGAAATGGACTTTGCTGCTGCTGCTGATGATGATGATTACGTACCTGAGACAAGTGAATATGAAGACATAGTGAATGAGGAGTGATTAGTGGAAGAGGATTCACGTGCTGATCTACATCAGTCATCACATCTTTTATCACAGCAGGCACAGTTGTCAGCGTCTACAAAGATGGTTGCTAGGGATGGAATCGTGTTGGAGATGACCAATTTTTCATCTTCTAGAAGGAGGTTGGCTGTGAACATTCTGAAGGAGAAAGGACGACCCACTGCTTATGCTTGTCAACGATTAGACGCCTTTGTCACCAGTGCCTTCCGTCTTATTTTTGATGAAGCAATGCTACGTCTCCTGAAGAAATACACAGTCAAATGCACAAAAAGTACTGAAGAACAATAACTGGACTGTTTCGCTTGAGGAACTGGAGAAACTGATAGCCATCATGTATGCTCGGGGCGTTATTTGTGCAAAAGGTAGGTCTGTGGATGACTGCACTCTTGGGGACCTACTTTTAACAAAGACATTATGCCGAGGGACACATTTCAAGAGCTTCTCAGTTTCCTCCATTTCGATGAAAAATCAAACCGAGTTGAACGCCTGGCAGCCAGCAAATTCGCTCTTGTATCTGAAATTTGGGGAAAGTTATTGAAAACAGTATTCGTGCTTACCGTCCTGGAGAAAATATAACCATAGAGGAGCAACTATTACCAAGCAAAACGAGATGAGGTTCACTCAGTTCCTGTCCAACAAACCAGACAAATATGGCCTCAAATTCTGTTTGGCTGTCGATGTGACGAAAAAGTATGTATGTAATGCTTTTCCATACCTCGGCAAAGAGAAAGTGCATAGAGAGAAGCAACTGCTTGGAGAGTACGTCGCTCTGCATCTCATGGAGCCATTTGTAAATCAAGGAAGAAATGTGACGACGGACAGCTTCTTTACATCTCTTCAACTTGCAAGAAACTCGAGGCTGAAATACACTTCACTAGCATCCTGCACCATAGTGGCAACCCAGAATGCACCATGACTGTATACTAAGGAAAGAAGAATAAAAAAGTAATTCTTATGAGTACACTACAATCTGAAGTAGCAATAAGCAAGAAGGAAAGAAGAAACCTGAAACAGTAACATTCTACAATGCAACAAAGTATGGGGTGGATGTGAAGATCAAATGACCCAAAAATATACTACAAAGGTTCCATGTAGGAGATGGCCAATGCATGTCCTTTACATCATCTTGGACATGGCGGCAATAAATGCATGGGTCCTTTACGACATTGTAACAAACAAGAAAATGGAAAGGAAGAAGTTCATACTTCAGCTGCTTGATGAACTCAAGGGAATGGAAGAGCAAGAACATCAGGAAAAGGAAGATGATACTGGACCGAAATCAACTAGAAAGTGGAGGAAGTGCCAAATCAGCCCTTGCAAAGGTAACAAGACCAGTGGAAACTGTGTAAAGTGCGACAAAGCCCTATGCGGAAAATGTGTGCGTAAAACAGAAATCATATGTGCTAAGTGCGTGTAGCAGATTCCAGTAACTTGAGAGAAAAGTGATACAAAGGTGTGTGTAGACCACGTACGAGAGTAATATGGACCAAATATACTAAATGTGTCTACAAGTTTATACAAATAGGAAACTTGTTAGCAGTAGCAGCAATACATTTGTAAGATATTTTGCTATTGAAATAAATAATTATTAATTATTATTATTATTTATGGTGTTTAATAATTATTGTCCCTGCTAGAGAAAAGGTGTGGATTAAAAAAAAAAAAAAAAACCTTATTTAAGTCTAATGTGAAAATATTTTATGTAGGGTCAAAATGACCCTTTTCTGCCGTTTTAGGAATGTCAGCAACTCCGGCATTCTAGTGTTAAAACCCATTGGGTAAAAATTTGATCCAATATTAAATTTGAATAACACTGAGAGTAGGTAGGTAACACCAACCCCACCAAGCTGCTACAATCAAAATCTACAAGAACTTAGACATTAGGCACTGATAACAGCTGGGGCTCCTTTAACAAACCTACTGGGATCGACAAATAATGTCACGGATGGACATTAACACAATCAGGTGGAAGGGCTAGCAAACAGCGAAATGAAAAAACATCAGATGGAAAGGAAAGTCCACCCAATTACATATCTTTAGAGGCAGCTGGTGTTGAGCCGCAGAGTGACGAAAGTTGCTGTAAGCCACTTCCTCAATGAAATGCAAAAAGTAATGCTATACTTCCTGCTTCCCCAGCCAAAGTGTCGCTAGTGCAGAGGTGTCATCCTTTCGCTCTCGAGGCGTACCGCTTCTGCCTTCCCTGGTCGACTGGGCCGCAGATAACCCCTGAGTGGCTGCCGGAGACCTCACAGCGATGCAAAAGAACCAAGAAGGATAACTAGTGACATCACCACCAGCAAAAAGTGAAAGAATAGTTGATAAGACCCTTGCTAGTTGTGCAGGAACATCCGCCACTAAATAACATATGACCGAGGAGGCCCCCACGGCTCAATATATCCACATGGATGCATTTCGAGACAAAATTTGTAACGAGAGAACAGATTTAAAGCACAGATGGTATTTTGAAAACTTTTTTGATTTCATAAAAGAAAAAGGGTAACCTCTGACACTTCAAACTGTAAAACGTATATCGTTGAAAAAAAGCATCATTTTATGCAACCACAGTCATTAATATACGCCTATATAAATTTCAAGCCTAAAAATATTACCATCGTTGTTCATTGGTTACATCGCTGTAATTCTGCCAAATCTAAAAATATTTTATTCTTTGTAAACAGATAACTTCAGTGGAGTGAACTATACAAAATACAATATAGAATAACTTGTGTGATACATCGTATGATGTATATGAGCAGAAAAACTGAAAAAAAAAGAACACTCCAGGGCATGAAACTGTAAGAATAAATTGTAAATATATAAACAAAATATTATAAATGAATCAGAAAGAAATATTTGTATTTATTGCTACAGCTGTCTACCTTGCTGTGTTTGCATTTGTATGTGTGTGGGTGTGTGCGCACTTGTTTACCTTTCCTTTTTTCCCCTTAAGGTAAGTCCTTCCTCTCTTGGTACTGGAATGACTTCTCTTCCACTTCCTTAAAACCTGTATCCTTCCCTTTCTCCCCTCCTTCCTTCCTCTTTTTCTGAAGAAGCAACCAACGGTTGCAAAAGCTTGTATGGTGTTTGTGTGTGTTTTTTATTTGTATCTGTCGACGAGCCTGTGCTTTGGGTAAGTTATCAGATTTCTATTTTTTATACATATTTATCCCACCAGGAAAGTTTCCTTCTATAATATATATTTATCTGTGCTGTTTCAGGCTTTCCCGACGTAACATATTCTTGAACGGTTCACGGGAGTACCGTCGGATACTATTGTAATAATCGCACAATATTTCTGCGAGACAGCTGCTCGCCATCTTCAGGTGAACTGCCGCTGTTGCTTCTCTGCTCGCAATATATATGGTGGCTCGTTACCATGGCGCAGGCGCCGCTGCTGTGACGTCATGGCAGACCAGAGCGTCGACGGCGTGAACATGGAGAGCCCCCTACCGGAGGGCCGTTGAACGGGCCGCTGGTGGTCTGCGCAGGCGCGGCGCGGGCAAGAGCGGCCGCTGGCGGTGGACCCCTTGTGCGCGCGCCAACCGGAGGAAAAAGTACGTGTTTTACGAGTCTTGACTTTGATGACCCATCTGCGTCGATTGGTGACCATCGTCTGTCTGCGGCAGACGTTGTCTCAGTACTGCCAAGGCCGGTTCCCATGCTTTACTAAGTTGGAATCCCGTGTCTCTATTAATTAAATTTCTTGCAATACGTATTTCGACGGCCTCTTTAATTATTGAGTCCCAATAGGTGGAAGCGGAAGAAATGATCTTCGTCTCTTCGTAATTAATGCAGTGTCCCGAATCAAGACTGTGTTCAGCTACAGCCGATTTTTGTGGTTGACACAATCTTGTGTGGCGTTTATGTTCGTCGCATCTGTCTTTCACAGTGCGACACGTCTGTCCAATATAAGACAATCCACACTGGCACGGGATTTTGTATATACCCGGTCTTCTGAGGCCGAGGTTGTCTTTAACGGATCCCAGCATTGTCTGCACTCTCGCTGGAGGGCGGAAGACACACTTTATATTATGTTTTTTAAACAGTCTGCCAATCTTGAACGACACACCACCGACATAGGGCAGAAAAACCATCTTAGTGGAGCTCTCCGTTTCTTCTAGTTCCTCTTCAGGTTTCGAGCGAGCTGGTCGAAATGCAGCACGAATTTGTTTCTCAGTGTAGCCGTTCTGGGCAAACACCGAGCGAAGATGGTTGAGTTCTGCTTGTATACAATCTGCATCTGAGATCGCTCTTGCTCTGTGTACGAGTGTCCGTAGTACACCGCTGCGTTGAGATGGATGATGACAGCTCGTAGCATTCAGATAAAGGTCGGTGTGTGTAGGTTTACGATACACACCATGTCCCAAGGAACCGTCTCCATTTCGGCGAACCATGACGTCCAGAAACGGGAGCTTACCATTTTCTTCCAACTCCATAGTAAAACAGATGTTCGGGTGGAGTGAGTTGAGATGGTCTAGGAACGAAGGCAGTGTGGCAGACCCATGTGGCCATACGACGAAGGTATCGTCCACATACCTCCAGAAACATTTGGGTTTCAATGGCGCCGTCTGAAGGGCTTTATCCTCGAAATCTTCCATAGTAGCTAATCTTTTTATGGAAGATTTCGAGGATAAAGCCCTTCAGACGGCGCCATTGAAACCCAAATGTTTCTGGAGGTATGTGGACGATACCTTCGTCGTATGGCCACATGGGTCTGCCACACTGCCTTCGTTCCTAGACCATCTCAACTCACTCCACCCGAACATCTGTTTTACTATGGAGTTGGAAGAAAATGGTAAGCTCCCGTTTCTGGACGTCATGGTTCGCCGAAATGGAGACGGTTCCTTGGGACATGGTGTGTATCGTAAACCTACACACACCGACCTTTATCTGAATGCTACGAGCTGTCATCATCCATCTCAACGCAGCGGTGTACTACGGACACTCGTACACAGAGCAAGAGCGATCTCAGATGCAGATTGTATACAAGCAGAACTCAACCATCTTCGCTCGGTGTTTGCCCAGAACGGCTACACTGAGAAACAAATTCGTGCTGCATTTCGACCAGCTCGCTCGAAACCTGAAGAGGAACTAGAAGAAACGGAGAGCTCCACTAAGATGGTTTTTCTGCCCTATGTCGGTGGTGTGTCGTTCAAGATTGGCAGACTGTTTAAAAAACATAATATAAAGTGTGTCTTCCGCCCTCCAGCGAGAGTGCAGACAATGCTGGGATCCGTTAAAGACAACCTCGGCCTCAGAAGACCGGGTATATACAAAATCCCGTGCCAGTGTGGATTGTCTTATATTGGACAGACGTGTCGCACTGTGAAAGACAGATGCGACGAACATAAACGCCACACAAGATTGTGTCAACCACAAAAATCGGCTGTAGCTGAACACAGTCTTGATTCGGGACACTGCATTAATTACGAAGAGACGAAGATCATTTCTTCCGCTTCCACCTATTGGGACTCAATAATTAAAGAGGCCGTCGAAATACGTATTGCAAGAAATTTAATTAATAGAGACACGGGATTCCAACTTAGTAAAGCATGGGAACCGGCCTTGGCAGTACTGAGACAACGTCTGCCGCAGACAGACGATGGTCACCAATCGACGCAGATGGGTCATCAAAGTCAAGACTCGTAAAACACGTACTTTTTCCTCCGGTTGGCGCGCGCACAAGGGGTCCACCGCCAGCGGCCGCTCTTGCCCGCGCCGCGCCTGCGCAGACCACCAGCGCCCCGTTCAACGGCCCTCCGGTAGGGGGCTCTCCATGTTCACGCCGTCGACGCTCTGGTCTGCCATGACGTCACAGCAGCGGCGCCTGCGCCATGGTAACGAGCCACCATATATATTGCGAGCAGAGAAGCAACAGCGGCAGTTCACCTGAAGATGGCGAGCAGCTGTCTCGCAGAAATATTGTGCGATTATTACAATAGTATCCGACGGTACTCCCGTGAACCGTTCAAGAATATATTTATCTGTTTGTATTGCAGTTGACTTGAGAATGGTAAAAAGCCAAAACAGTTCTCATCATTAAATCACACCCATGAATAAAATAAAAGTGCAGCACTCAATGAAAAAAGTTTCAGTTGTCATGTTGTGAAATCCTTTTGAAAGCCTAGAAATATGGAATTTATTTTTATATCCTCCATCAGTAGCACTTGTTATTTCATGAGAATGAATACGTATGAGACCTGTATGTGACTTTTATTATCGCTCGGTGCCAGCGTCGTGGATTACTGGTGTGACATCCTGTACATCATCTAATAGTGAACATAAAAAAAATTGGTTTGTGGAATAACATTTTTTTTAATTCTCTGGTTTCTGTTTTGAAAAACTGATTCTTCCTTGGGATGTTGAGTTCTTGTCATTTTTTCTCTCTTTTCTTCTTCTTCCCCCTTCTGTAATAGTGTTCTGACCTGTTTTGTGCAACATGGGGGATCAGTACCATGAGTGTATACTGAGTAACAATTCATATCTTTCATTCTGGAGTTCCCATTGTTTGATTTAAGAAGTTTGATGTCACTTTTATGATTCATTGGATGTGTGGTTATTTATCCTCAGATAAGTTTAAGATTCCAGCCCAGATGTGCTGGCAATTTGCTAAAATGTAGACTTTGTGAGTTGACTGTAGAATTGCCTCACATTTTGCAGGTGTGAAGAATGCGGCAAGTGCTTCTCTCAGAAGACGGTGCTGCAGTCGCACAGCACAGTGCACACGGATGCACGGCCGCACGTGTGCCCCCAGTGTGGCAAGGCCTTCAAGCAGTTCAGCTCACTCTACCTGCACAGCAAGTGCCACCTGCCAGACCAAGTGAAGCCCAAGTTCCCTTGCGACATCTGCCACAAAGAGTGAGTAACTCAAGTTTATTGTGTCTTGGGACAGTTGCTTGAATGATACACATTCTGCATTTTGATTGGTAGTAATAATGTTGCAGCTCAAAATATCATACTCAAAGCAAATATTTTAGTAAAAATAATCTAATTCCAATCCAAACAGCTCAATAATTGTCATCGAAGGAACTGTATTTTAGTAAAATACCCAGAGGATTCTGAATATACGAGTTGGTAACTGTGGGTCCTGAGCAGAGCCTGACGTTGTCCGTGTTTATTTGTGTTGGGCGTGACGTGTTTCTTCTGTTCCAGTAGCCCGACTTGTTTTTGTCAAACCCGATGGTTTTATGTTTAGAGGTCAAACAGTTCTTTCAGTTTCTTGTCGTCTTGAAAGTTTCGTAGTAGCATCCGTCACCACTCACTGTCACTCTTCTCAGTACCATTCAGAGTAGTTCATTGTAGATTTATCCTCATCTCTACATAAGCCATTACACTCAGTCTACCACCGAAAATCTTTTGATGAATAATACCACTGAATGAAACGATAGACTGCATTTAGAAGGTTACAACATATTTTACTGTGTTAAAATCAGACATCTAATACACATGCACAAAAGATCTATGTAATGACAAGAATACTGATTACGTAAATACCATGTTTACTTGGCTATAGTACCTGCCATTTTACTATTTTTTTTTCTTCTGAGATTGGTGTGGGTACTATTGTCAAAAACTTCATAAATTCAATAGTGCATTTCTTTGATTCAGGATGGACTAAATTGGTTAATTATTTTATTACACTTTATATGATCTACCTATTTTATTAAAACTTTTTTATATAACAAATGCACTGTAAATATACATCCCTTAAGACAGTCAGTGTATCACAGTTCCTACCGTAAACGTTTGTGTGTATTGTGCTCTTCTTATGTGTCAGTTTGTGACTAGGAGAAGCCACATGCTGTTACAAGTAAACATCTGACACAAGAAAACCTCATAATTACAAGCTGTTGCACGGACACCATTATTTGTATTAAACTCGACTGCTCTCAAGTTATGAATGCTGTGAACCTAATTCTCCCATCACAGGTACTCATTTTTGTGTGTCATTCATAAGATTCAATACTAACTGTGGAAAAATGCAGGCCTAGCCGCGAAGGAGTAGCCGAGCAGTCTAAAGCGTCTCGCTGCTGAGCGCGCGGTTGCTCGCCGTGGAGGTTAGAGTCCTCCCTGGTGTGTGTGTGTGTGTGTGTGTGTGTGTGTGTGTGTGTGTGTGTGTGTGTGTGTGCGTGCGTGTGCGCAGTTTGTAAGCTACGGACTGATGACCTCGCAGTGTGGTCCGATAGAATTACAAACATTTGAACATTTGAATCAAATAGAAAGTGGGGAGTGGGGTGGTCAGCTATTGTTACCATTATGTCTCAAAAATACTATTGTTCCTAGAAATAGGAATAGGCAGTGTTATAGAACCTTATGTAAATTATTGCTGCCCAATTTCATGTAACTAATAAAGTCATCAAATTTGAGATTTAAAAAATTTCCTATTTTGACCAAAAAGTGAAAGGGGGTTGTTTAAAGGTTGGGGGGTTAAATAGCAGAGTATATGCAGTAAATACAAATAAAATGAGTCATTAAAAATTGTTTACTTATAAAGGCAGATCCCTTGGGGTAATAGATGTACTGTTAAGGTTACAATGTCAACTGCCATCAGTAATGTAGCTGCCAGAGCTCCACCTGTTTGTATCCCTCAATAGGGAGTGTCGACTCCCACGAGACATATCGAGCAAATCGAGTAAATATTCACAGGCAATATTGCCAAAACTCATAAATCCCCAGGAATTTACGATTAATTAGCCAGATAGCTCAATAAAACTTAATTACTATGTTTTAGGCATAATTATATAGTTAAATCAAACAGAACAATGGAAATATATTTTAAGAAAAAAATTATAATTAAATAAATTTCTTGGGAATTTATAATTTAAAAATGAAATCACTCAAAGTAATAGGTCAACCTGGTAATTGTGTTATTAAAACAAACATGAACACCCTTATATGTTTAAAAAAATATTATAATTGGACAAAAAGTGCAGAAAAATAGTCAGAATGCAAAATGTTATAAAAATCAAAACTACTAAAAGGCAACTGCTGAACCAGCAGTATCTCGAGCAGATCACATTAACTGTGCCATCATATGCGAACTATGTGCATGGGTTAGTTCTATCAGGTTGCACTGCAAACCAAATGAACATACTTGGAGTGTATTCAGATATTGCTAAACTAATGCTGATGTTTATACGCTGGGCTTTTTAAAAGTGGAATGTAAATTGATTTACCAATTTAGTTTTTCTTGGTTAACATCTCAGCACTATGGCTACTCGTCCAAAGTTTCACAATTGCTACCTCGTTTAAACAAATATAAGTATTTTAATGCCTTACATGTCTATAAAATTAATGTAATTAACAGGCATAACTTTTTCTGATGTGATACCATTCCTTTTCTACTTTAAAGAATATATTGTTTATGTGTGTCTTTTGTGATTATATTTTGATTTTCGTAATGGTGCAAGTAGGGTTAAAGAAAGCCAAGAAAGTCTTTCACATTGTCAATCATATTGTCGTGTTGAATTGGAAGCAGGCTTGACTTCGAAGGCAGGGTTGTCAACTGGACACAGCACTTACACTGAAAGCAAGTTTATTGCAAACTGAAACATGCACACAGTACTGACTGCCTCTCAGGCAGAGTGCTCTGCTTTTTATACACAGTCAAAATGTAGCAGAAATTAGAAAAATAGTTAACATAAGAAACATGTAGAACATTCTGGAAATGATAATTACAAAGAAATAAATGGCATTGAACCAGCGACCTTCAGCATCGCAACCGGTGAGACTATCTATTGTGCCACGCCGGCAGTCGGTTAACTCGGGGTCTTGCAGCATTGCTTCCTCTCCTGAAAAAATAGCGACCCACTGTTAGGTTCCCTTTGGAGCCAGCTGCAATGTTTTGGATTTTGTCACGGGTGCTCTGGATGGCAGTTCTGGAGAATCCTTTCCTTCTGCATGATTACCGATGACAGATGTTCCTTTCGTGGCTTCATCAGTATCATTACCGTCCTTAGAGTCCTTGAACAAGAAGGCTTTTTTTGCCTATCTGCTCTTCAGGATCGTAGTAAGGCTTCATGCGGAGGACGTGAACAATGTCTCTCCGTTTTTGTCGTTTCAACAACGGCTCGTAATACTCAACTTTGCATGTGATGTCTGACAGGCGGCGTATGGCACGATATGGACCGAAGTATCACTTCACTATCTTTTCTGATAGCCCAACTTTTCGTACAGGGGTATAAATCCATACCAGATCTCCTGGACTTTACACAAAAGGTCGATGCTTGTCATTATACCACTGGCGGTCCTTCTCCTGGGCATCCAGTGCCCGTATGCGAGCCAGCTGTCTTGCCTCTTCGACCCTGGTGGTGAGCTGTTTAACATATTCACCCTGAGTGTTGTCCAGTTGGAACAGGAAAAGCGTATCCATTGTCGTCTCTGCTTTACGGCCATTGAGCAGGAAAAAGGCTTGAAGCCTATGGTGTCTTGCCTTGCGGTATTATAAGCAAATGTCACCACTGGCAGTATTGTATCCCAATCCTTGTGCTCATCATCGACTTACATCGACAGCATATCTCGTAACATCTTGTTAAAATGTTATGTTAGACCATTTGTCTGAGGATGGTATGCAGTTGTCATTCGATATACAATTTCGCACCTTGATATTACCTCTAATACTGGTTTTGACTGGAATACTTTTCCACGATCAGATATCATCACATGTGGTGCTCCATGCTTCAAAATAATGTCTTCTACAAGGAACTTTGTGATCTCTGGAGCTTCTACAGTAGGCACTGGTTTGGAGACATCGTAGCGTGTGACGTAGTCAGTGCAGACTGTTATCCATCAGTTACTGGTTGTCGACATGGGGAACCTCCCTAAAAGATCGATCCGAACTCAGTGGAATGGAGCTGCTGCAGGTGGAATTGGTACGACAGGGTGGCCACCGAACCTTGAAACCGGGAAAACCGGGAAAAAGCCTTGAATTTGAAAAAACCGGGAAAAAGCCTTGAATTTCAGCCAGAAACCGGGATTTTTAACCCATGAGATCTCGCGGCTTTAAGAGTTAAACGATCGTTCGCGTGTTCAGATTACACGACCAGTTCGAAATGTACTTACTTCATAAGTGTAAATAAGTAATCCCTGTAGTGTTAGTAAGAAAAAAAATTAAAAGTAACAAAATGACAGTCGTTTTAAAATTACGGTGAACAAAATGCTCAGATCGATCGTGCCCGCGGGCTAAATGATATTCATCGCTTCATTTTTGTGTACAAAGACATTTTCAAACATATTTCTGGGCGGTTTAAAAAGTTTTATAATTATAGGTTACGTATTCCGTTATCTATTTCTGTATTTATCTCGAAGTGTTGTTCAACCACGCGACTCAATTCCTCGCGATGTACATCAAAGAGACGCGATGTTATCGTAAGGCGCGACTACGAAATTGCAGCTAGAATGAACGGCGATATTTATTTGTACTAAATTTTGCAATTTTCGTAATTGGACCCCCCCCCCCCCCTTCAGTGATACTCATCAACATAGATCTCGTTTGTCTGATTCTGTGTTAAAAAATCTCTTCGCGGAAGCATTTTGTTGATTTCAACTATAAACTCCGTAAAAAGTTGGTACTATGATGTTTCGTTAGCAAAGGCGCCGACTACGGTCGCTCAAGCATACCCCAAAATTTACGCTATATTTCTTGACTGTAATTAAAATCAACTCTCTCATCCCACTGATGGCCGGCTGACACCGCTCTAAAAAGATTGTTTTAAACAGGTAATTGAATTCGTAGGCATTAAAATCCACGTTCACATGTGAGTGAAGTGACAATTTTCTAAATAGTCCGAATGTTAATGGAATTCGGCTTGTTAAGTCAATATTGTAAACTGAAGGTGGCAACCTTTAATTGTGTTAAATAACTAGAAATGAAGTGGGTTTGGTACGATACATTGAAAATGTTTACACTCGAATTTAATTCCCGATATCTTTTGAGATAACCTTATGACAACTACATAGGCCTACGTAGGGACAGGAAAAATTCGTTTTAACGATAATATGACGAATAACGTGAATTCGTGGATTTTTCTTTTAATTAACGCGAAATCGGCAATTTTCAACGAAATTACACTGTATCTGGGTAATAAATGTCGTAAATTTATTTATGTCAGTGATATATTTAACGTAGAATTGTTCCATATCCAAATGTAGTTGCTATTTTTTTATTTTGTAATGTTTACTGTAATAAGACAGCGCCACACATTGTTAGACGCGCATATTCACAGTAGTAAGATTTCCGATCGACAACTGTTGGCATGCTAATTTCTCTCTCTGTGTTATGAAGATGTTACGATAATTAATATTGAGATGACTGTTTTCACATTTCAATAGATTTCTTCGCCGAAATATTTCTAGCATTTTGAAACCGTTTGAGAGTATTTTCCGTGATCGAACGCTGACCTGGCAGTTTGTAAATTTGGCGTATTAAGCATGCACAGCTTTGGTTAGTGGAACTGCGACTTAACAAGGTCTTTGAACAGCGTCAAAGTTAAGCAGTTTTGTCGTTATATTCTTTGACCGCTGTTATTTTTAGCCTTGATTGTTATCATTACTGTTTCGTGGCGACATGAATTACTATTTTCGGACTTGATGTTGGATTTCTCTTAGGCTTATAATCACTGCAACTGGATTTAAACAAACGATTTGTTTTGTGAATGCTCATTTTATCATCTTCTGGACTTCGTCCATTTCAGTCTTGTCGGTAAACTTTTTTATTTACAAAAGCGTCGGTGTAATGTGCTGATGTTTGCAACGATCTTTGAATGCTCTTCGAATAAGGAGAATAATATTTCGTGTGTTTATCCGAAATAAATAATTCTGTTCGTGCTGCATTCTCGACGGGCTTTTTTGGCCGATCAGTTATCCTCGAAAACGAACATTTCGTTACCAACATTACGGTAACGCCGCCACTGCCGTACGTAAAATTTATTTTGTTTGTAGATGGATTTGTGTTTTGTTTTTACGCCACTTGTCCAGGTATTTGTAAAAATGGCATTTATTTAGCGAGGTGGGCGCAACAAAAGCTCGCCGAGCAGGAGGGGCGGGGAAGAGAAAGAGTTTGTGTCCAGAGGTTCGTTCAAAGAGCTGCAGGGCTGCAGCAACAAAGCAGGCATACAGCGTATGCGCGTTACCTATGACGTCAGTCAGGCTGCAGGAGGAAATTTTCCCTGCAGCTCATTCAGCCCGGAAGCTGCATGACGCTGCAGCCGGTAGCTTCCTTGAACAGTCGGTAGGCTACAGCATGCTGTACGATTGCTCTTTGAACACTAATTTCTGTACTGCGCATGCGCGGTAGCAGTCCTGCAGCTCTTTGAACGGAGTCAAAGTTCCGGCACTGAAAAACACCTAAAAGTGCAGAGCATAAATGAGCCTTACTTAAAAAATAAGAGAACTTTAAAAGAAATGTTTTGTATTAAAAGTCTGTATTACTGATGGGAAACAAAATTTAAAACTCAAACTTATACCAAAAAGTACGTATATTATAATCTTCGTTTCAAAGCCAGATGTGACTAAACATTAAAAAATATTACGGAAATTCATTTTTGTTACATTTTAATCTCGAGTTAAATACCTGTTCTACATATTTAAAAATATTTTGTTCCTGAGAAATACTTTAAAAATACAGTATTTAAAATACTTGGTGTACATAAAAAAAAAGAATTTTTAGACACACATTTGCATCAATATTTTTTGTTAAAATTATTTTTTCAGCATCTACATCAAATTTGTCTCATCATATCTTATGGAGAGTGTAATTTTCAACATACCATTGAAAAATTGTTAAATGTGACAAATATATAGCACTGAAAATGGAAAAAAAATTACCAGAAAATAACACCGACAAGTGCAAAAAAAAAAAAAAAAATCATCGCTTTTGGGCGTAAAATAATACCGATTTTTTCATGTCCCTAAAAATACGTTTCCAGTAAACCGACATACTTGCTGCGAAGACTGCCCTATCCCTTCTAGCTGAAACATTATGTAAACAGACAGTCCTAATAACATCTTGCGAAGGTATTTGTGTTTTAATTGGCAGCTCTACAAAATTCTCGAAACGCAACAGATAGTGATAGATTTTTTTTTTTTTAATTTGAATTTTCAGGCTTCAACAATTGAACGTAGTACTCGGACCTTAGTTTCTGGTCTTTTTGACCTGTCACCTGTGCATGGAATTACGTCTTAACCCTTTCCCTCCAATCATCTTTATCTGTCCGTCTAGCCACAACCATTTGTTCAAAGATTGTGAATAACATTGCAGGGCTTCCAATAATTCATTGTGACTAGATTGTCTACCATACCTCGAGGAAACAAAAAATATTAGGCTACATTGCATTGTCAAAATATAATTATGATGGTAATGATGATATGGAATCGATAGCGTGTATGTTTTGTATAAGTTTTTGGATTTGCTTTGTATTTATTTATTTTTTCTTTAGAAATACCTGGGTACACTACTGAGCATACCTCAAGATTTTCAAAAGTCGTCGCCTATGTTCGTTAGTAATAATTATAGACGATTCCTGTGATTGGCGTAACATTGGTAATATGTAAATAGTAAACACAGTCATCATGTACGTATTGTTGATGGCTGAACTGTTTTTCATGCGGGCCCGGCTAGCGCCAATGAGGAGTCGCGGTAACAATTACGAGGATAATTAATTTTGCGAAAAGGCAGTTTCTCTCACTTGTAATTTATTGCTTTAACAGCTGTTTATAACAATTCATTCAAAATATCGTTAAATATATTTCGAGACTAACTCCATCAACATCTTTCTGAGATGGAACAGAGTGAAACAATCGTTGCAGAGAACAGTAGAGTGAATCCAAGTGAGAATCGACCTTACCTGTGCCCGCACAGATGAAGTAATTCAACGTGTTTTAGAGTGAAGTGTTTGTCCGTCATGTCAAAACAGAGTATAACTCGATATCAGAGCTCATACGAGACAGTGTATCCGTGGGTTACATGTGATCCCAAATCACGATCGAATGCATTATGCTCTTGGTGCAACACAAAGATAAATATTTCTACAATGGGGAAGAGTGCTTTGAACAGCCACGTAAGAAGCAAGAAACATAACTTTCCATAAGCAAACGGAAATCTGTTGTTTTCCACAATATATATTTCATTGTCTGTTTAGTTCTACAAGAATTTAAAAAATGAAACAAATTCATTAGAACAAAATTATGTTTTCATTAAAATCTGCTGTTGAGTGTTATTTTACCAGATGACACTTGAATGCAAATACCATACAGCTGTTGCTCCAGATATGTTTTTGCATTCCCCATTTCATCTCCTCAAAGTTCAAGAACTCGCCCACGACATTGTGCATTTTTACGCATGCTGGGTCATTAACATTCATTGATCTTTTAGCTAGAGTTTTCCAAGGCAAAACTTATTTGACTGTATGGACTCTGGAAACTGAAAACCGTCATTGGGAACAATCTAAATGAAAACTTGAAAGAGGTGAAAAGGTTGTTCATATCCTGGAGGTAAAGTAAATCATAATAAATGTATTGAGTTCTCCAGCACTAGTTTATGAGATGAGGCTGTATTTTAAAGTATCAGGAAGTCTAGTGTAAATGAACGGGCTATGTTGCAGAAATGAATGGAATTCACATTAAAACATACAGTATCCTCCAACTACTTGAACTCAACTTAGTCCATTATACAGAGTGTAAATTTTAAGTTGACAAACCGGAATAACTCGGAAAAACAGTAGATATTCAAAAATGGTTTTCAGGAGCATTTTCTGATGGCAGAGGCTTGGGAAATAATACTCAACCTGAACTGTTTCCATCGTTTGTGGGGGGGGGGGGGGGGGGGGGGCGGGGAGGTGAGAGTGTCAAGTGTAAAATTTTAATGGGAACCCCGATCTTTTATTAAGTCTCACATCATGTTTGGTACTGGTTGATATATTTTTTTTTTTACGACAGATGGCGCTGTAATAGTAAGAAATACTTGCCATACTGGTGAAGAAAGGTACTAAACATGAAATAAAATAAATGAAAACCATATTCATGATGCTTCAGAACGCTACCAAATGATACCAAAGTGATCCCTTCCTCTCCCTGCAGTGGACAGGGCAGTCTTCCAAAGTGATACCTCAGTCCAAATTGTCCTTGTCTGAATACCAGTTATGAATTGCCGAAAAAACAGTTAATTGAACTAACCGGGAAGAGATGTACATCTAGTATCATTTGGTTGGACTCTGAAGCATCATCAATATGATTAACCTTTATTTTCTTTCCTGGGTGGTACATTTCTTCAGCAGTAGCCTATGGCAGATAATTCTTACAATTACAGTGCAATATGTTGCCAATTGAAAGGAAAAAAAAAAAAAACAACCAAACTATACATGATTTGGTCTGTAGAATCTGAATCTGCAATATAAAATGGGAGTTTACATTTAAAATTTCACACTAGCCACCCACACCACTCCCAAACAGTGGAGACACTTCAAGTTTAGTATCATTTCCTAATCCTCTGCCATCCGTTCATAACGGTGAAAACCGTTGTTGAATATTTTCTCTAGTTATTCTGGTTTGTCAACTTAAAAAGTACACCCTGTACTATACATTGTGTCGAATCTGGGGTGGGGGAGGAGGGTCTATGGGGCTGCAGATCGCCCAAAACCATGAGGAAAACCTCGTAATATGGGTTGGTTCTTTTTAGATCAGTTTGATGTACAATGCCACAATTTTTATGAGCTCTGCCCCCCCCCCTCCTCCCCCCCTCCCCCCCCCCCCCCCCAACACAAATCCTTGATTCGCCATTGCTTGGTGTCTGTTACAACGTGACATGGTTCAACTTGGATGACATGTGTTTTAAAAATATGTAACTGGTTTCTTTACGGTATAGTTGTTTGCTAACCCCTTTGAGCAAAATTAAGTTTAGCGAAAACCTGGAATGTAATTATTTTTAACCTGGAAAACCTGGAAAAAACCTTGAATTTGAAAATGAAGATTTGGTGGCCACCCTGTACGAGATGCCCTGGAGGTAATTGCGGCACATGCTTCCATCGCTGGCACTCATTACTGTGACTCACATAGTACTTGACAGAGCGGTAGAGACCTTCCAGTAATACCTGCATCTGATTCTGTTCAGGGTCTTCACAAATCCCAGACGACCGGATATTGGAGCATCACGGCAATACTTGAGAATAGCTGGTTGGAGATGAGCTGGAACGACCATTAGCCATTTGGGGCCCAGTGAATCGTAGTTGCTCTTATACAGTGTCCCATTTATAAGTTGGAACTCTCCATTGGTCGGTTCTCCTTTCTCCAAGGCCTCTATCGTTTTTAATAGTGCTGGATCTTCCCTCTGTTCAGCTGTAATGTCACCTAATTCAGTGAGGGCCGAAATTTTATTCATGTGGTCATGTTTCACAAAGGGATTTCTCGAAAGGCAGTCGGCATCCTTGTTTTTTCTGCCCATTCTTGAATACAACTGTGACATCATACTCTTGGAGTTTTAGTGCCCATCGTGCTAGTCGACTTGATGGATCCTTCAAGTCAGTCAGCCAATGCAAAGAATGGTGGTCTGTCATGGCGGTGAATGGTTTGCCAAATAAATATGGCTGGAACTTGTTGATGGCCCAGATAACTGCAAGGCATTCCTTCTCAGTTGTACAGTAGTTTATCTCTGACTTTGAGAGTACTCTTGATGCACAGGCTAACACCTTTTCAGCACCTCCCTGAACTTGTACAAGCACTGCACCAATCCCATAACCACTGGCTTCTGTGGGAAGTTCGTTTCCGCATTCTCGCCGAACGAGGCTAGAACTGGTGTGGAAGTTAGAGCGTCCTTAAGTGCCTGGAAAGCTCTTTCTTTTGTCTCATCCCAGTAAAACTTGGCGTATCCCTGTAGAAGTTCTTGCAATGGATGTGCCTTGTTACAAAATGCTTTTATGAAACGTTGGTAGTATGAGCACTGCCCGAGAAAACTTCTCACATCACGAATGTGCGGAGGAGTTGGAAGTTCTGTGACTGCACTTACTTTAGCTTGATCAGGACGGACACTATCTCCGTTGACTAGGAGCCTCAGGATTTTTCTCTCTTTGGTGACAAAGAGGCACTTCTTTGGATTGAGGTGGAGACCTGCAGCCTGAACACCATTCAACACAGTTGACAGGCGACTCAGATGTTCTTCAAATGTCTTCTTGAAAACGACAATGTCATCTAAATAGCAAAGACACGTCATCCACTTAAGGTGTTGAAGCAAGTTGTCCATCATGCGTTCGAATGTGGCTGGATTACTACATAATCCAAAAGGCATTACTTTGAATTCATAGAGACCGTCAGGTGTAATAAAAGCCGTCTTCTCCCTGTCAGCTTCATCAACCTCGATTTGCCAGTAACCTGCCTGCATGTCCAAAGTTGAGAAGTACGTAGCTCCTTTCAAGCAGTCTAAGGTGTCGTCAATGTGCGGCAATGGGTAGACATCTTTCTTTGTGATTTTTTTCAGCCGCCACGTGTCATCCTTCTTCTTTACAAGGACCACCGGAGACGACCAAGGTCTCTCCGAAGGTTGAATAATGTCATCGTGCAACATCTCCACGTCCTCCCGAATTATTTGTCTTCTAGTTGTTGACACTCTATACCAATGCTGGCTAATTGGTGGATGATCCCCAGTATTGATACAGTGCTTTATCGTGGGCCATTTTGTCTATGCACTATGCACTATGAATGCACTCGAAAATTGGCATAGTATAGCTAACACCCGCTGGCATTGTTCCTTGGTCAGTCCAGGCTGTATTGGTAGTTCCACGGTTGTTTCCTCCAGCATACTAATGTCTTCATTGATGACGTTGAGCTCACTGTTTCTGGATTTGTTCAGCTGTCCTGATACACATTCCCTTGGGTATAACTTGTGACTGCTCCTTTCAATCAGTGATCCAAATCTCTCCTCGACTGCTTATGATAGCCGCTGGTATGTAAATTTCTTTTGTGAACCTAATAAACATTTTGCTTCTGTGTAGTTTGGAAAGTAGGAGGCGAGGTACTTGCGGAAGTAAAGTTGTGAGGCGGCATTGTGAGTCGTGTCGGGATAGCTCAGTTGGTAGAGCACTTGCCTACGAAAGACAAAGGTCCCTGGTTCGAGTCCCGGTTCTGGCACGCAATTTTAATCTGCCAGAAAATAAAGGTCCTTGTGGTGTAGGAAGGCACTGCTGAACTATAGCTGATGTATATATATTTTCTGTATTGTACAGTAAAATGAGAATTGTATATAGGATGACCAACTTTTAATCACAGGTTTATGGGAGATCACCAGATTCTGATCATGATTATAAGGGAGAATAAGTGAGATTTAGCCACATTAAATTTCAACTGCACAACTGCGCACATTTCCTTGGAATGAATCACAATGGGTATGTAAACATTAAAGAAATATAGACATAATTTGCTTATTTTTACTCATTTATCATATTTTTTGGGTAGTTCTACAACATGAGAGTGAGTTTTTAAGACAGCAATGGCTTTAGGAAGACTGAATTCTCGGGTAAATTCAAGAATAGTATGCCAAAACCTATTGGATTTGCATTTGATATATCGATCTTTTGTTATGTATCTATTTAAGCAATGCTAAAAGCTAATAAAATCATCTCTCACACATTTTTCCACAGATGGATTTAAGATCTTCAGAATTTTTGTGGTACCAAAAAAAAAAAAAATCTTTAATCTTAATTTTAACTGCTACAGCACATGATGACAATCGATTTACTTTAAACCAAATGAAAATATACACACAAACATGTCACAATAGATATTATGCAAAATAGCACAAATCGAAACATTGGGTGCTAACTTTCCACATCTTTGATAGCTGAAAGCGATCCATCGGTACTGGTTCTTTCGAAGTGTTGCGAAATCTTGTGTGAGTCAACCAAGAAATAACTAATGGTACGCTTCTGTTTAATCTCCATAATCAACATTCGCGATCCATTACTTCTTGTTGAAAAAACTAGCGCAGCGGAAAAATAAAATCTTTCACGATAAATTCTGATTTTTATCGTATATATTTGCAACTGCAATACATTTACAACACTTTTTACAAGACATGACAAAGGGCACAGAATAATAAATTAGCAACGAATAAGTACAGCATCATCATCATCAAAGAATAATTCATTAACCACCGAAAAATTATTGATCACATTTCCAACACTCCCCCTTGAGCAAGATTTTTCGGTGTTGTATACAAAGTCCCATCAATTAAGCCATACTGTCTTACAATTTTCTGGAATCTCTCCTTGGTCAATGGTTTTGTTAATAAATCAGCCAACATTTCTTCAGAGCTTAAGTATTTCACTTCAATATGCTTCTTCTCAATGTGATCCCTGATGAAATGATGTCTGACATCTATGTGTTTTGTTCTAGCACTTGTTACATTGTTTTTGGCTAAATTAATAGCTCCCTGATTATCACAATAAACTGTTGTTGTCCTTGAATTATTATCAGCCTCAATTTCATTCATTAAGTTTTTGAGCCACAAAGTTTCCTGTACAGTAGTAGATAAAGCCATATATTCTGCCTCTACTGAACTTAATGCTACAGTTCTTTGCCTTTTACATATCCAGAATACTAAGCCTCCCATCAGTTTTAAACAGCTTCCAGAGATAGAATGTCTATCTTCTAATTCATTTCCCCAGTCTGCATCACTGTAACATTCCAATTCTTCATTGCCTTCTTTACAATAAATTAATTTATAATTTACAGTTCCCTTTAGATATCTGAAGATCCTCTTCACTGCTTTCCAATGTTTTTCTTTAGGATTACTACAGAATCTGCTTACTACATTTGTTGCAAAAACAATATCTGGTCTTGATGTCTGAGCTAGATATAAAAGACTCCCTACAGCTTCCAAGTAAGATGTAATTTTATTATAATCAGTGTCTTCTTCATTTATCATCATTTTTATACCAGGTTCCATTGGAGTTGAAATTTGTTTACAGTCTTCCATTCCAAACTTTTTCAAAATCCTTTTGGTATATGCAGACTGATCTATCCAAAGCTCGTTTCCATTTCTCTGCTTTATAATTTTCATTCCCAAATATTGTTTTACTTCACCCAAGTCATGCATATTGAACCTCTCTTGTAGCTGTTCTTTGAAAACAATCATTTGCTTATCATCTCTAGTTAAAATGAAAAAATCATCTACCCAAATAGCCATTATGGTTAATTCTTGTTTACTTTTCCTAATATAAATACAGGGGTCTGCCTTTGACTGCTTCATTCCCATCTTAACTAATGTAGAATGTAAATACTTATTCCAACAGTACCCACTTTGTTTCAGTCCATAGATGCTCTTTTTAAGCTTCCAAACCTTTCCTTTATCTTTACAATATTTCTGAGCTTCTTTGGGTGGCATTACATAAATTTCCTCTTCTAATATTCCATTTAGATAAGCGGTTTTAACATCCATTTGATGGATTAACATATTTTGTTTCACAGCTAAAGCTAAAAGATACCTCAGTGAAGAATATTTTACAACAGGTGAAAATGTTTCTTTGTAATCTATACCTTCCCTTTGATTACATCCCTTAACCACTAATCTTGCTTTATACTTGGTTGTTTCACTTTCAGGATTTTTTATACTAAATATCCATCTTGTGTTTAAGAGTTTTTTCTTCTGTGGCATATTTACCCATTCATATGTTTCATTTTGATTTAAAGATTGCAATTCTTTCTCAATCGCTTCTTTCCAATTTTTAGAATCTTTACTATTCATAGCTTCTTCAACAGTTTCCGGTTCATCATTGAAACACTGGGCAATATACATTTCATAATCAGGATACTTCTTTGGTTTCCTTGTAGGAGAGGAATGTCTTACTTTATCTTCATCACTCCCTGCTTTATCTTGATCACATCTTGGTTCTTCTTCTTCCTCATAGCTTGCCTCTGTTGGCCCTTGATTACTTTCTTTTTCCATTTCTGTCTCTTCTCCAATACTGCTATTTACATTTACACCAACAGTTGTACATTCCTTGGTTCTATCTTCACAATTTTCAAGAAATACAATATCTCTACTGGTTACTATCTTATTATTCATAGAATTCAAAAAACGATAACCCTTTGATTCTTCACAATACCCTACAAAAATATATTTCCTGGATTTTATATCCCATTTCTTTCTTAGTGGTTTAGGAACTTGTACCATAGCTTTACAGCCAAAAATTCTCAAATTACTTAAATCTGGTTTTCTTCCTGTCCACACCTCATATGGCGTTTTACTTTTGATAGCCGTGGTAGGTGAACGATTTATTAGGTACACTGATGTTGATACAGCCTCTGCCCAAAATTTTTTTGGTAAACCAGCATCATTTAGCATACTCCTCGCTTTTTCCACTATTGTTCTGTTTGCTCGTTCTGCAACACCATTTTGTGCAGGGCTATATCGCATAGTGGTCTGATGTCTTATACCAACTTGCTTTAAACGTCCTTCAAATCTATGATTTATGTATCCTTTCCCATTATCAGATCTGACAATCTTTATTTTCTTTCCAGTTTGTCTTTCCACCAAAATACGGAATTCTTCAAAAATATCACAAACTTGTTCTTTAGAATTCATAAAATAAACATGAATATATCTAGAATAATCATCAATAAAAATAATAAAATAATTATTTCCCCCAATAGATTCACTCTCCATGGGACCACACACATCTGTATGTACTATCTGCAGTAATTCTTGAGTTTTACTGTGACTGGGTTTAAATGGGATTCTTGCCTGTTTTCCCATTATACATATCTCACAAGGATCCTTACACATGCCATAGTCTTCTAAACCTGTTGCCATATCCTTTAATAATGACATACCTTTTCTATTTAAATGGCCAAGTCTCCTATGCCACAGAACACTTTTGGCACTGTACACTGAATGACTTTCATTACTACTAACATTCTTAACAGTGTCTAATTTAAAAATTCCTTTTTCATTACTTGCAGTTGCTACAATTTTACCACAACTGTCAATTATTCGAGCTCCATTTATATCAAAAATTACCTTGTTTCCTTTCCTTACTATCTCACTAACAGATAATAAATTAGTGGTAACATCTTTGACATAATGCACACCTTGAGCAGTAATATTTTGTGGTTTTTTATTTACCACTATACTAAGATCAACTTTTCCAACAAGTTCACACTGCAATTTTGACCCATCAGCTGTAGATATACCCATATTAGTTGTATCCTTGACATCATACAATACAGATTTATTTTTAATTATATGCAATGATGCCCCTGAATCCAATATCCATTCTGTTTCTACATTATTCCCCTTTTTTAAAGAATAATGCATTGAAAGAACCTTACCTTGGTTGGAAGACTTCTTTTCATGGTTATTGGAAACATACCTTTTACCACTAGTACTTATCCTTTCCTTGCACTGTGAAGCAAAATGACCCATCTTCTGGCATCTATAGCACTTGATTTGTGTCTTCTTTTTATTTTTAGAGTACAATGCTGATGCTGTTTCATCTTCAGTTTCACCTCTCACATCTTGTAATATTTTTACCTTGATACTGTCACCTGTTATGGGAACACCAGAACTCTCTAACCCCATTATCATAGGCGTATATTTTTCTGGTAATCCAGCAAGTAATAAAGTACCAACCCACTCGTCAGCAATCTGGAAACCTATATTTCTCAGTCTATTAGATGTAGATATTATTTTATTAACGTAGTCTTTCACATTTTTGCACTGATTCAATTGAGTGGTAATTAATTCACGGAGCAATCCGACTCTTCTAGCCAGTCCGCCGTCTTCAAAAGCTTTCCTTAACTTGTTCCAGACTTCTTGTGCATTTGCAGTATTTTCGATGTGCACGTAATTTACCGGATCCACCAACAAAATTAATTTTGATTTGGCTTTCCTATCTTTGTCTGCAAAATGCGAATCGGTAGACTTTAATGTATCATCTATTACGCACCATAAATCATCTAATCGCAAATATGCTTCCACTGCGAATTTCCAGGTCCCGTAATTTTCACGACCGACGAGTCTTTCAATTTGAGGTATTTGCGCAGTACCCATTTTTTTCACGTTCGCGATCTATTTCGTCGAACACGTTCGCGATCTATTTCGTCGAACAATTTAGCTTCACGCCTTCTCGTAATTTTTCGTATAACTATTTCGTACTGGGCCCATAACCTGTTGAAAAAACTAGCGCAGCGGAAAAATAAAATCTTTCACGATAAATTCTGATTTTTATCGTATATATTTGCAACTGCAATACATTTACAACACTTTTTACAAGACATGACAAAGGGCACAGAATAATAAATTAGCCACGAATAAGTACAGCATCATCATCATCAAAGAATAATTAATTAACCACCGAAAAATTATTGATCACATTTCCAACACTTCTGTATGTTAACTGCTGATAGGTACGACACAATTGCATCCTCGACTTGCCAGTATTAACCAAACAACCAGTGAGCATTTTATGATGGCCCCATGCATTCCAAAGGCCATAGAAGCACCAACAGTAGTCAAGAATAGTATTGATTATTATAAGAAAGGATTGAAATGACACCTTTTCCACTTCCTTAAAACCCATATCCTTCCCTTTTTCCTCCCCTTTTTTCCTCTTTTTCCTGAAGAAGCTGCCAGTGGTGGCGAAAGCTTGTATGTCTTGTAAGAACTAAATTTTTTTTCCTACTGTCTATTTTAAAATATAAATATTTTGATAGGTTTAGGTTTATATGGATCTGGACTTAACCTCCTTGTTTGAAACAACACATTTTTCGGTTTTCAATATTTTAAATATGAAAGAATTAGCTCTAGAACTGCCAACATCGAAATATCAGTCTTTAGAAAAACCCAATTTATAATATTGATATGCAGGCTATTGAGTACCGGTAGCTACTAAATACTAAAATACACAGGGAGATTTGTTTATTCAATTAGTTAAGTTTTCTGTTGATGTTAGTGATATTTTAGGCTAAAAGTTTAAAATGAAGTGGTGCAATAGTTTTGTAAACATTAGTCAAATCAAATGGCATTTTGGGGAAAAATTATGCAAATAAAATGGCTGAGAATTATGATTTACTTGCTAATACGAGTGGTGTTATTAACATAGAACATTGTAAAACATTAATTAAAGATTGTAAAACTGAAATTGATAGCTATATTTTAGAAAATAAATTGCAGGAATTGAGGAGTCTTTGTATTCTGAAAGTGAAACACCTCTAGTCATTCGTTTTGAAAAATTAAAAAATATTACAGATGGTGGCTGGTTGAGAATAACAGTTCCAGAGAAATATTTTGTAAGCTTAGGTTTCATTCAGAGAAATGTGGGATGTCAACTTGCCAAAAAATTGAAACCCTAGTGAATATATTAAATTTTTTTTTCCACCAGACTTAAAGTAAATGATGGTCTGCATGGAATTATAAAGGAAATTAGTGAAGAGAATGATAAAGCTTGGATTAAAATGTATGAATTTACTCAGTTAACCTAGTTATAAGGTTCTTTAACTGTTAATAAGTGTTAAAACTTTCAAAATCTAAAAAGTTTCATATTCCCAATTTTTTTCAATCTTCCTGGGCCAAAGAAATATTCCTGGCAGTATTCCCTTTTTATAATTTCCTTCCCACTGGGAACATTCCCAGCCCACATCACTGGTGCCATGCCACGGAGACAAACTCATACCTTCTATTGTCAACTGAGTGAGTGTGAAAAAGGTCAAGTTGTGGCCATCTCAGTGGCAGAACGTCCGCGGGGCACGTACGTCTGCCGAGATCGTCGTACTGTCAGCGCACAGTGGCAGACCGCACAGCTACCGCGACACAGATAAGAGAGTTTGTGAGCCTAGAAGTGTCTACACAAACTGTTGCCGAGAGGTTACCAGCACTGGTCCTACAGGCACGCAGAATGTTGTAAGACTCATTCTTTTGCCATTCTTACAACATGAAGGTTGTGTGTTGTTCCAACAGGCTAATGGAAAAACTTAGTGTGCTCTAGTCTGTTTAATGAGCAGCAGTGCACTTAGTTGTCACCGTGTCCAGAATTATCCCAGTCGAGTGAGGGTGTATGGGATGTGTTGGGACGACAGCCAACACATGCCACTTGTTGGCCCCCACCTCTTGCAGAGCTACACAAACAGGTTGATCGCCCGTGGAATAAGATATCCCAAGACAGTATTCGCCATGTTTATTATGTAATGGATGCTTCGATGTCAGCGCAGCGAGGCGAGCTTTTGATCTGTAAATGTAATCATTTTGTGTACTCCAGTTACACTGTTTCGACAACAGATCTTGCGTGAATAGGAAAACTAAAATAGTGTACAAATTTTTATTTCCTGTGGTGTAGAAATCTCCTTTATCCCACTAGTCGGAAACATATCAAATTGTAGAGCAGAAATGATCACAAAAATTCTGGAATGTCATGGATCCTACCTACCAAAAATTTATCCATCAAATATTAAAA